>OW119923.1:0-1216633 GCA_933210815.1 Meta bourneti
GTCCAATTCTTCTACCATGGCTTTTGGCCATTCGGTTTCCATACTTCTCCGCTAGACATGTCCAATTCTTCTACCATGGCTTTTGGCCATTCGGTTTCCATACTTCTCCGCTAGACATGTCCAATTCTTCTACCATGGCTTTTGGCCATTCGGTTTCCATACTTCTCCGCTAGACATGTCCAATTCTTCTACCATGGCTTTTGGCCATTCGGTTTCCATACTTCTCCGCTAGACATGTCCAATTCTTCTACCATGGCTTTTGGCCATTCGGTTTCCATACTTCTCCGCTAGACATGTCCAATTCTTCTACCATGGCTTTTGGCCATTCGGTTTCCATACTTCTCCGCTAGACATGTCCAATTCTTCTACCATGGCTTTTGGCCATTCGGTTTCCATACTTCTCCGCTAGACATGTCCAATTCTTCTACCATGGCTTTTGGCCATTCGGTTTCCATACTTCTCCGCTAGACATGTCCAATTCTTCTACCATGGCTTTTGGCCATTCGGTTTCCATACTTCTCCGCTAGACATGTCCAATTCTTCTACCATGGCTTTTGGCCATTCGGTTTCCATACTTCTCCGCTAGACATGTCCAATTCTTCTACCATGGCTTTTGGCCATTCGGTTTCCATACTTCTCCGCTAGACATGTCCAATTCTTCTACCATGGCTTTTGGCCATTCGGTTTCCATACTTCTCCGCTAGACATGTCCAATTCTTCTACCATGGCTTTTGGCCATTCGGTTTCCATACTTCTCCGCTAGACATGTCCAATTCTTCTACCATGGCTTTTGGCCATTCGGTTTCCATACTTCTCCGCTAGACATGTCCAATTCTTCTACCATGGCTTTTGGCCATTCGGTTTCCATACTTCTCCGCTAGACATGTCCAATTCTTCTACCATGGCTTTTGGCCATTCGGTTTCCATACTTCTCCGCTAGACATGTCCAATTCTTCTACCATGGCTTTTGGCCATTCGGTTTCCATACTTCTCCGCTAGACATGTCCAATTCTTCTACCATGGCTTTTGGCCATTCGGTTTCCATACTTCTCCGCTAGACATGTCCAATTCTTCTACCATGGCTTTTGGCCATTCGGTTTCCATACTTCTCCGCTAGACATGTCCAATTCTTCTACCATGGCTTTTGGCCATTCGGTTTCCATACTTCTCCGCTAGACATGTCCAATTCTTCTACCATGGCTTTTGGCCATTCGGTTTCCATACTTCTCCGCTAGACATGTCCAATTCTTCTACCATGGCTTTTGGCCATTCGGTTTCCATACTTCTCCGCTAGACATGTCCAATTCTTCTACCATGGCTTTTGGCCATTCGGTTTCCATACTTCTCCGCTAGACATGTCCAATTCTTCTACCATGGCTTTTGGCCATTCGGTTTCCATACTTCTCCGCTAGACATGTCCAATTCTTCTACCATGGCTTTTGGCCATTCGGTTTCCATACTTCTCCGCTAGACATGTCCAATTCTTCTACCATGGCTTTTGGCCATTCGGTTTCCATACTTCTCCGCTAGACATGTCCAATTCTTCTACCATGGCTTTTGGCCATTCGGTTTCCATACTTCTCCGCTAGACATGTCCAATTCTTCTACCATGGCTTTTGGCCATTCGGTTTCCATACTTCTCCGCTAGACATGTCCAATTCTTCTACCATGGCTTTTGGCCATTCGGTTTCCATACTTCTCCGCTAGACATGTCCAATTCTTCTACCATGGCTTTTGGCCATTCGGTTTCCATACTTCTCCGCTAGACATGTCCAATTCTTCTACCATGGCTTTTGGCCATTCGGTTTCCATACTTCTCCGCTAGACATGTCCAATTCTTCTACCATGGCTTTTGGCCATTCGGTTTCCATACTTCTCCGCTAGACATGTCCAATTCTTCTACCATGGCTTTTGGCCATTCGGTTTCCATACTTCTCCGCTAGACATGTCCAATTCTTCTACCATGGCTTTTGGCCATTCGGTTTCCATACTTCTCCGCTAGACATGTCCAATTCTTCTACCATGGCTTTTGGCCATTCGGTTTCCATACTTCTCCGCTAGACATGTCCAATTCTTCTACCATGGCTTTTGGCCATTCGGTTTCCATACTTCTCCGCTAGACATGTCCAATTCTTCTACCATGGCTTTTGGCCATTCGGTTTCCATACTTCTCCGCTAGACATGTCCAATTCTTCTACCATGGCTTTTGGCCATTCGGTTTCCATACTTCTCCGCTAGACATGTCCAATTCTTCTACCATGGCTTTTGGCCATTCGGTTTCCATACTTCTCCGCTAGACATGTCCAATTCTTCTACCATGGCTTTTGGCCATTCGGTTTCCATACTTCTCCGCTAGACATGTCCAATTCTTCTACCATGGCTTTTGGCCATTCGGTTTCCATACTTCTCCGCTAGACATGTCCAATTCTTCTACCATGGCTTTTGGCCATTCGGTTTCCATACTTCTCCGCTAGACATGTCCAATTCTTCTACCATGGCTTTTGGCCATTCGGTTTCCATACTTCTCCGCTAGACATGTCCAATTCTTCTACCATGGCTTTTGGCCATTCGGTTTCCATACTTCTCCGCTAGACATGTCCAATTCTTCTACCATGGCTTTTGGCCATTCGGTTTCCATACTTCTCCGCTAGACATGTCCAATTCTTCTACCATGGCTTTTGGCCATTCGGTTTCCATACTTCTCCGCTAGACATGTCCAATTCTTCTACCATGGCTTTTGGCCATTCGGTTTCCATACTTCTCCGCTAGACATGTCCAATTCTTCTACCATGGCTTTTGGCCATTCGGTTTCCATACTTCTCCGCTAGACATGTCCAATTCTTCTACCATGGCTTTTGGCCATTCGGTTTCCATACTTCTCCGCTAGACATGTCCAATTCTTCTACCATGGCTTTTGGCCATTCGGTTTCCATACTTCTCCGCTAGACATGTCCAATTCTTCT
Source organism: Meta bourneti (assembly GCA_933210815.1). Taxonomy (NCBI): domain Eukaryota; kingdom Metazoa; phylum Arthropoda; class Arachnida; order Araneae; family Tetragnathidae; genus Meta; species Meta bourneti. The sequence continues at coordinate 2,964 of OW119923.1, forward strand.
ACCATGGCTTTTGGCCATTCGGTTTCCATACTTCTCCGCTAGACATGTCCAATTCTTCTACCATGGCTTTTGGCCATTCGGTTTCCATACTTCTCCGCTAGACATGTCCAATTCTTCTACCATGGCTTTTGGCCATTCGGTTTCCATACTTCTCCGCTAGACATGTCCAATTCTTCTACCATGGCTTTTGGCCATTCGGTTTCCATACTTCTCCGCTAGACATGTCCAATTCTTCTACCATGGCTTTTGGCCATTCGGTTTCCATACTTCTCCGCTAGACATGTCCAATTCTTCTACCATGGCTTTTGGCCATTCGGTTTCCATACTTCTCCGCTAGACATGTCCAATTCTTCTACCATGGCTTTTGGCCATTCGGTTTCCATACTTCTCCGCTAGACATGTCCAATTCTTCTACCATGGCTTTTGGCCATTCGGTTTCCATACTTCTCCGCTAGACATGTCCAATTCTTCTACCATGGCTTTTGGCCATTCGGTTTCCATACTTCTCCGCTAGACATGTCCAATTCTTCTACCATGGCTTTTGGCCATTCGGTTTCCATACTTCTCCGCTAGACATGTCCAATTCTTCTACCATGGCTTTTGGCCATTCGGTTTCCATACTTCTCCGCTAGACATGTCCAATTCTTCTACCATGGCTTTTGGCCATTCGGTTTCCATACTTCTCCGCTAGACATGTCCAATTCTTCTACCATGGCTTTTGGCCATTCGGTTTCCATACTTCTCCGCTAGACATGTCCAATTCTTCTACCATGGCTTTTGGCCATTCGGTTTCCATACTTCTCCGCTAGACATGTCCAATTCTTCTACCATGGCTTTTGGCCATTCGGTTTCCATACTTCTCCGCTAGACATGTCCAATTCTTCTACCATGGCTTTTGGCCATTCGGTTTCCATACTTCTCCGCTAGACATGTCCAATTCTTCTACCATGGCTTTTGGCCATTCGGTTTCCATACTTCTCCGCTAGACATGTCCAATTCTTCTACCATGGCTTTTGGCCATTCGGTTTCCATACTTCTCCGCTAGACATGTCCAATTCTTCTACCATGGCTTTTGGCCATTCGGTTTCCATACTTCTCCGCTAGACATGTCCAATTCTTCTACCATGGCTTTTGGCCATTCGGTTTCCATACTTCTCCGCTAGACATGTCCAATTCTTCTACCATGGCTTTTGGCCATTCGGTTTCCATACTTCTCCGCTAGACATGTCCAATTCTTCTACCATGGCTTTTGGCCATTCGGTTTCCATACTTCTCCGCTAGACATGTCCAATTCTTCTACCATGGCTTTTGGCCATTCGGTTTCCATACTTCTCCGCTAGACATGTCCAATTCTTCTACCATGGCTTTTGGCCATTCGGTTTCCATACTTCTCCGCTAGACATGTCCAATTCTTCTACCATGGCTTTTGGCCATTCGGTTTCCATACTTCTCCGCTAGACATGTCCAATTCTTCTACCATGGCTTTTGGCCATTCGGTTTCCATACTTCTCCGCTAGACATGTCCAATTCTTCTACCATGGCTTTTGGCCATTCGGTTTCCATACTTCTCCGCTAGACATGTCCAATTCTTCTACCATGGCTTTTGGCCATTCGGTTTCCATACTTCTCCGCTAGACATGTCCAATTCTTCTACCATGGCTTTTGGCCATTCGGTTTCCATACTTCTCTGCTAGACATGTCCAATTCTTCTACCATGGCTTTTGGCCATTCGGTTTCCATACTTCTCCGCTAGACATGTCCAATTCTTCTACCATGGCTTTTGGCCATTCGGTTTCCATACTTCTCCGCTAGACATGTCCAATTCTTCTACCATGGCTTTTGGCCATTCGGTTTCCATACTTCTCCGCTAGACATGTCCAATTCTTCTACCATGGCTTTTGGCCATTCGGTTTCCATACTTCTCCGCTAGACATGTCCAATTCTTCTACCATGGCTTTTGGCCATTCGGTTTCCATACTTCTCCGCTAGACATGTCCCAATTCTTCTACCATGGCTTTTGGCCATTCGGTTTCCATACTTCTCTGCTAGACATGTCCAATTCTTCTACCATGGCTTTTGGCCATTCGGTTTCCATACTTCTCTGCTAGACATGTCCAATTCTTCTACCATGGCTTTTGGCCATTCGGTTTCCATACTTCTCTGCTAGACATGTCCAATTCTTCTACCATGGCTTTTGGCCATTCGGTTTCCATACTTCTCCGCTAGACATGTCCAATTCTTCTACCATGGCTTTTGGCCATTCGGTTTCCATACTTCTCTGCTAGACATGTCCAATTCTTCTACCATGGCTTTTGGCCATTCGGTTTCCATACTTCTCTGCTAGACATGTCCAATTCTTCTACCATGGCTTTTGGCCATTCGGTTTCCATACTTCTCTGCTAGACATGTCCAATTCTTCTACCATGGCTTTTGGCCATTCGGTTTCCATACTTCTCTGCTAGACATGTCCAATTCTTCTACCATGGCTTTTGGCCATTCGGTTTCCATACTTCTCTGCTAGACATGTCCAATTCTTCTACCATGGCTTTTGGCCATTCGGTTTCCATACTTCTCTGCTAGACATGTCCAATTCTTCTACCATGGCTTTTGGCCATTCGGTTTCCATACTTCTCTGCTAGACATGTCCAATTCTTCTACCATGGCTTTTGGCCATTCGGTTTCCATACTTCTCTGCTAGACATGTCCAATTCTTCTACCATGGCTTTTGGCCATTCGGTTTCCATACTTCTCTGCTAGACATGTCCAATTCTTCTACCATGGCTTTTGGCCATTCGGTTTCCATACTTCTCTGCTAGACATGTCCAATTCTTCTACCATGGCTTTTGGCCATTCGGTTTCCATACTTCTCTGCTAGACATGTCCAATTCTTCTACCATGGCTTTTGGCCATTCGGTTTCCATACTTCTCTGCTAGACATGTCCAATTCTTCTACCATGGCTTTTGGCCATTCGGTTTCCATACTTCTCTGCTAGACATGTCCAATTCTTCTACCATGGCTTTTGGCCATTCGGTTTCCATACTTCTCTGCTAGACATGTCCAATTCTTCTACCATGGCTTTTGGCCATTCGGTTTCCATACTTCTCCGCTAGACATGTCCAATTCTTCTACCATGGCTTTTGGCCATTCGGTTTCCATACTTCTCTGCTAGACATGTCCAATTCTTCTACCATGGCTTTTGGCCATTCGGTTTCCATACTTCTCTGCTAGACATGTCCAATTCTTCTACCATGGCTTTTGGCCATTCGGTTTCCATACTTCTCTGCTAGACATGTCCAATTCTTCTACCATGGCTTTTGGCCATTCGGTTTCCATACTTCTCTGCTAGACATGTCCAATTCTTCTACCATGGCTTTTGGCCATTCGGTTTCCATACTTCTCTGCTAGACATGTCCAATTCTTCTACCATGGCTTTTGGCCATTCGGTTTCCATACTTCTCTGCTAGACATGTCCAATTCTTCTACCATGGCTTTTGGCCATTCGGTTTCCATACTTCTCTGCTAGACATGTCCAATTCTTCTACCATGGCTTTTGGCCATTCGGTTTCCATACTTCTCTGCTAGACATGTCCAATTCTTCTACCATGGCTTTTGGCCATTCGGTTTCCATACTTCTCTGCTAGACATGTCCAATTCTTCTACCATGGCTTTTGGCCATTCGGTTTCCATACTTCTCCGCTAGACATGTCCAATTCTTCTACCATGGCTTTTGGCCATTCGGTTTCCATACTTCTCTGCTAGACATGTCCAATTCTTCTACCATGGCTTTTGGCCATTCGGTTTCCATACTTCTCTGCTAGACATGTCCAATTCTTCTACCATGGCTTTTGGCCATTCGGTTTCCATACTTCTCTGCTAGACATGTCCAATTCTTCTACCATGGCTTTTGGCCATTCGGTTTCCATACTTCTCTGCTAGACATGTCCAATTCTTCTACCATGGCTTTTGGCCATTCGGTTTCCATACTTCTCCGCTAGACATGTCCAATTCTTCTACCATGGCTTTTGGCCATTCGGTTTCCATACTTCTCTGCTAGACATGTCCAATTCTTCTACCATGGCTTTTGGCCATTCGGTTTCCATACTTCTCTGCTAGACATGTCCAATTCTTCTACCATGGCTTTTGGCCATTCGGTTTCCATACTTCTCTGCTAGACATGTCCAATTCTTCTACCATGGCTTTTGGCCATTCGGTTTCCATACTTCTCTGCTAGACATGTCCAATTCTTCTACCATGGCTTTTGGCCATTCGGTTTCCATACTTCTCTGCTAGACATGTCCAATTCTTCTACCATGGCTTTTGGCCATTCGGTTTCCATACTTCTCTGCTAGACATGTCCAATTCTTCTACCATGGCTTTTGGCCATTCGGTTTCCATACTTCTCTGCTAGACATGTCCAATTCTTCTACCATGGCTTTTGGCCATTCGGTTTCCATACTTCTCTGCTAGACATGTCCAATTCTTCTACCATGGCTTTTGGCCATTCGGTTTCCATACTTCTCTGCTAGACATGTCCAATTCTTCTACCATGGCTTTTGGCCATTCGGTTTCCATACTTCTCTGCTAGACATGTCCAATTCTTCTACCATGGCTTTTGGCCATTCGGTTTCCATACTTCTCTGCTAGACATGTCCAATTCTTCTACCATGGCTTTTGGCCATTCGGTTTCCATACTTCTCTGCTAGACATGTCCAATTCTTCTACCATGGCTTTTGGCCATTCGGTTTCCATACTTCTCTGCTAGACATGTCCAATTCTTCTACCATGGCTTTTGGCCATTCGGTTTCCATACTTCTCCGCTAGACATGTCCAATTCTTCTACCATGGCTTTTGGCCATTCGGTTTCCATACTTCTCCGCTAGACATGTCCAATTCTTCTACCATGGCTTTTGGCCATTCGGTTTCCATACTTCTCTGCTAGACATGTCCAATTCTTCTACCATGGCTTTTGGCCATTCGGTTTCCATACTTCTCTGCTAGACATGTCCAATTCTTCTACCATGGCTTTTGGCCATTCGGTTTCCATACTTCTCTGCTAGACATGTCCAATTCTTCTACCATGGCTTTTGGCCATTCGGTTTCCATACTTCTCTGCTAGACATGTCCAATTCTTCTACCATGGCTTTTGGCCATTCGGTTTCCATACTTCTCTGCTAGACATGTCCAATTCTTCTACCATGGCTTTTGGCCATTCGGTTTCCATACTTCTCTGCTAGACATGTCCAATTCTTCTACCATGGCTTTTGGCCATTCGGTTTCCATACTTCTCTGCTAGACATGTCCAATTCTTCTACCATGGCTTTTGGCCATTCGGTTTCCATACTTCTCTGCTAGACATGTCCAATTCTTCTACCATGGCTTTTGGCCATTCGGTTTCCATACTTCTCTGCTAGACATGTCCAATTCTTCTACCATGGCTTTTGGCCATTCGGTTTCCATACTTCTCTGCTAGACATGTCCAATTCTTCTACCATGGCTTTTGGCCATTCGGTTTCCATACTTCTCTGCTAGACATGTCCAATTCTTCTACCATGGCTTTTGGCCATTCGGTTTCCATACTTCTCTGCTAGACATGTCCAATTCTTCTACCATGGCTTTTGGCCATTCGGTTTCCATACTTCTCTGCTAGACATGTCCAATTCTTCTACCATGGCTTTTGGCCATTCGGTTTCCATACTTCTCTGCTAGACATGTCCAATTCTTCTACCATGGCTTTTGGCCATTCGGTTTCCATACTTCTCTGCTAGACATGTCCAATTCTTCTACCATGGCTTTTGGCCATTCGGTTTCCATACTTCTCTGCTAGACATGTCCAATTCTTCTACCATGGCTTTTGGCCATTCGGTTTCCATACTTCTCTGCTAGACATGTCCAATTCTTCTACCATGGCTTTTGGCCATTCGGTTTCCATACTTCTCTGCTAGACATGTCCAATTCTTCTACCATGGCTTTTGGCCATTCGGTTTCCATACTTCTCTGCTAGACATGTCCAATTCTTCTACCATGGCTTTTGGCCATTCGGTTTCCATACTTCTCTGCTAGACATGTCCAATTCTTCTACCATGGCTTTTGGCCATTCGGTTTCCATACTTCTCTGCTAGACATGTCCAATTCTTCTACCATGGCTTTTGGCCATTCGGTTTCCATACTTCTCTGCTAGACATGTCCAATTCTTCTACCATGGCTTTTGGCCATTCGGTTTCCATACTTCTCTGCTAGACATGTCCAATTCTTCTACCATGGCTTTTGGCCATTCGGTTTCCATACTTCTCTGCTAGACATGTCCAATTCTTCTACCATGGCTTTTGGCCATTCGGTTTCCATACTTCTCTGCTAGACATGTCCAATTCTTCTACCATGGCTTTTGGCCATTCGGTTTCCATACTTCTCTGCTAGACATGTCCAATTCTTCTACCATGGCTTTTGGCCATTCGGTTTCCATACTTCTCTGCTAGACATGTCCAATTCTTCTACCATGGCTTTTGGCCATTCGGTTTCCATACTTCTCTGCTAGACATGTCCAATTCTTCTACCATGGCTTTTGGCCATTCGGTTTCCATACTTCTCTGCTAGACATGTCCAATTCTTCTACCATGGCTTTTGGCCATTCGGTTTCCATACTTCTCTGCTAGACATGTCCAATTCTTCTACCATGGCTTTTGGCCATTCGGTTTCCATACTTCTCTGCTAGACATGTCCAATTCTTCTACCATGGCTTTTGGCCATTCGGTTTCCATACTTCTCTGCTAGACATGTCCAATTCTTCTACCATGGCTTTTGGCCATTCGGTTTCCATACTTCTCTGCTAGACATGTCCAATTCTTCTACCATGGCTTTTGGCCATTCGGTTTCCATACTTCTCTGCTAGACATGTCCAATTCTTCTACCATGGCTTTTGGCCATTCGGTTTCCATACTTCTCTGCTAGACATGTCCAATTCTTCTACCATGGCTTTTGGCCATTCGGTTTCCATACTTCTCTGCTAGACATGTCCAATTCTTCTACCATGGCTTTTGGCCATTCGGTTTCCATACTTCTCTGCTAGACATGTCCAATTCTTCTACCATGGCTTTTGGCCATTCGGTTTCCATACTTCTCTGCTAGACATGTCCAATTCTTCTACCATGGCTTTTGGCCATTCGGTTTCCATACTTCTCTGCTAGACATGTCCAATTCTTCTACCATGGCTTTTGGCCATTCGGTTTCCATACTTCTCTGCTAGACATGTCCAATTCTTCTACCATGGCTTTTGGCCATTCGGTTTCCATACTTCTCTGCTAGACATGTCCAATTCTTCTACCATGGCTTTTGGCCATTCGGTTTCCATACTTCTCTGCTAGACATGTCCAATTCTTCTACCATGGCTTTTGGCCATTCGGTTTCCATACTTCTCTGCTAGACATGTCCAATTCTTCTACCATGGCTTTTGGCCATTCGGTTTCCATACTTCTCTGCTAGACATGTCCAATTCTTCTACCATGGCTTTTGGCCATTCGGTTTCCATACTTCTCTGCTAGACATGTCCAATTCTTCTACCATGGCTTTTGGCCATTCGGTTTCCATACTTCTCTGCTAGACATGTCCAATTCTTCTACCATGGCTTTTGGCCATTCGGTTTCCATACTTCTCTGCTAGACATGTCCAATTCTTCTACCATGGCTTTTGGCCATTCGGTTTCCATACTTCTCTGCTAGACATGTCCAATTCTTCTACCATGGCTTTTGGCCATTCGGTTTCCATACTTCTCTGCTAGACATGTCCAATTCTTCTACCATGGCTTTTGGCCATTCGGTTTCCATACTTCTCTGCTAGACATGTCCAATTCTTCTACCATGGCTTTTGGCCATTCGGTTTCCATACTTCTCTGCTAGACATGTCCAATTCTTCTACCATGGCTTTTGGCCATTCGGTTTCCATACTTCTCTGCTAGACATGTCCAATTCTTCTACCATGGCTTTTGGCCATTCGGTTTCCATACTTCTCTGCTAGACATGTCCAATTCTTCTACCATGGCTTTTGGCCATTCGGTTTCCATACTTCTCTGCTAGACATGTCCAATTCTTCTACCATGGCTTTTGGCCATTCGGTTTCCATACTTCTCTGCTAGACATGTCCAATTCTTCTACCATGGCTTTTGGCCATTCGGTTTCCATACTTCTCTGCTAGACATGTCCAATTCTTCTACCATGGCTTTTGGCCATTCGGTTTCCATACTTCTCTGCTAGACATGTCCAATTCTTCTACCATGGCTTTTGGCCATTCGGTTTCCATACTTCTCTGCTAGACATGTCCAATTCTTCTACCATGGCTTTTGGCCATTCGGTTTTCTAGGGTGATTTCAAAGCCTCTTTAAAGTTACGAGGGATTTCAGCAGTAGCCTCAGGTCAATTGCTACAATCTGGCTTAGGGATTGGGCCTGAATAATTATTTCTACCACTAAAATTTTAAAAGTCTATCATATTTATATTGTTATCCCTACAATAATTTTAAGCATCATTATACGTTCTTAGCCTGGTTTTAGAACCTTCAAATGCATAATAAATGTATCTCGATTCGCCTTTTCTCAAAGAAGCCATCCTTATCCACCTTAAATCCTTCGGGTCTTTTAAGAGTGACTCATCTGATGCATCCTTCAGAGGCTCTTCAGAAGTGGCACCTATCGAATCCCCAAGGTCCGCATCACAAGATTCATTTTCGGGATTAGTTACTTCAAGCTCTAAATCAAATTCCGATTTCTCGAGAAAGTTAGGGTAGTACGTATTGGCTTTCGGTAGGACTTCGATTTCTATCATTTCCCTAAAAAAATAACATTTGTAGTCTACTAGCAGTAGCCGCATTGCGTTGTCCGTGACATCATTCTTGTTTGTCCTCACTGATTCTGAAAACATTAAAAAGAAGAACAATAATTTTAAGAATGAATCTCACCATTACCCAACATGACACGGGCATGTCGCCTCATTTCTTCCAACTCTGATTCTTGCTTAGAGAGCTTCATGATACACTATGTTGAATGTTCTTCCAGTTGGAGCTAGGATGTAAAGATTCTCGGCTTTTCCAACTCTTGAATAACCCACACAGCCTCATCTGTATCACATGTAGTGTCGATTGATTTGTATTATACAAATACAGAAATTATACAAATTCAAAAGTAAGTTGTGAAAAAACCTTACTGAAATAAAAATGCGATTCAATCTTTAAATATAACGCTATACTTATAAAAAGTCATGTCACCTCACTGATTACGACAAACAACCTAAATGAATCACAATGTCAGCGAAATCAAAACCAAATTAAACAGTAATAAACACTTACTTCATTTCATGTAATTTTTAACTGAGTTCCAGAAAATTTCTTGATGGTAGGAACTTGGCACGGAGTCGAACATGTTGGGGATGAAGCTTGTTTGCTCTTCATTGGTGGTACGGAAAAGGACAAAACGGTGACAATACAGTGAAACCAGAGTTTCAGAATTGGAAAAAGCTGCATAAAATCAATTAAATTTTTAAAAATAATTGTGTTGAATTCAAAAAATGAAAGGATAAAGTAAAAGTACAGAACAAATTGGAAGGATTAGATTATATTTATTATTTTAAAAAATATAGAGGCGAAAAATAAAAATTATTCGTCGGCTGGATTCGAACTCAGGAGGTCTCCCTCCAAAGCACTAACCACTACTTCAGAACGTCGCTTTACCCACTGCACCATCATTTCAATGTGAGATGGGTGTTTTTAGTGAAGAGATAGCATGCGCGATAAGTATGTCAGATCGGTCTGCGCAGATACGTCATAGTGGAGGAGGGGCTACACGCGCAGCACGAAATATTAATTAAAAAATTTTCTAGATTAAATTTTAATATTCGGGCTTTGAGGAGTTCAGTCACCTTTCGGACTACCTGTGTGCCGAATTTCATGGCTGTAAGTGCTATAGATTCGTCTGAACACTGCACACACAAACACTTCCTTTTATAATAGTAGAGATGACTTTATTGTCCTCAGGAATGAAAATTATATAACCCCTGGTTTGCATGGCATATCCAATAATTACTCCTTTCTTTGCTCTCATATTTAACTTATTCCGCAACTGTTTCAGAGTTCCCACATTGCACTTTGCAACCAAAACCCTTAACCTTAAAATATTTCAGAGGGTTTCTATCCCGGAATACAGTTCACAAGGGGTTTTATTTTAATTACTATGACAAATCCTGTTTCAGGTATAAAAGAAACACAATAAAGCCTCAGACCAGAAACTATTTGACAACCCGCTAGATTTCAACATGGCTTACAGCATCAAGAGCAGTACAGTTCAACCTATCACTTACACCATTTTGTTGCTGTGTGTATATATTCGTTCTTTCTGCCCTTATTCCTTCACAATCTAGAAACTTAGAAAACTCCTTGTTAGCAATTCAAGACCTTTATAATTCTTACAGTAACTATTTTAGTGTTCAAAATCTTTCGGCCCTTCTTTCAAATCCAACAAAGCAATCAAATACTTCCATCTTTGTTTTTAAAAGAAAGGCAACGACTTTGCGTGAAAAATTGTCTGTTATAGACAAAATATATGCCTGCCTTCAGGGTATGCCGATTAAAATCAGTTGGATTTAAATCAAGTAATTTTTATAAAGTCATTGATTTAAATCAAAATTTTAAATGTCATTTTTCTTTCCGTTATGTTTAATAATATTGAAAATGAAATACTGAACAAGATGCATGTTATTTTATTTAAATAAGTTAAGAACTTTACTCGTACTGAGTTCACCCCAAAATTATATTTAAAATCATCCTTTGAAGACACTAAATAACAGTATTTGTTGATTGGGATCATAATTACCAGACAAGTATTTCCATTTTGGGCCATTGAGTAATAAGTGTCACTCACAAGCCTACTCATCAGTGTTGATTTTGTTTTAAACATTCCATGTGACTATATATCACACATGACCAATTTTAAACCATTCACCATGTGTTGAGTGAAGATGCTCGAAATATATTTACTCAAAAAATTAAAATTGTGGTAATTTTTTAGATGTTATTTATTTATTTAGTATTGTAGTCAGTTCATAAAAAATATAGATTGTGAGCGTACCTCGTGTCGGAAGACTCGTACACGCCTAAGACAGAACGCCCACAAGGAGCGGCTTAAAGAAAGGGACTTTTGAGAAACTTTAAAGTCAGAGTTCGTAGACTTGTGAAATTTTTCACAAAAGACGATACTAAAATTATCGTAGCGCAATCTTGGACTTAGAAAAAGAGTTCTTCCTCGAGGGCTCATTTAACCCAATACTTTGAATAATTTGACTAAAGGCGCGTTCTCACGAATCAAGTTTAATTGACCGATTATAGTTGATCATCAAAAGTTGAATATAACTTGAATCAGTGTGTTCACACGTTTTAATAGAAACTGATCAACAGTTTCAGTTTTAAAATGGCTTCGAAAGCAGTTGTGCGTAAAGTTATACAGATAGTAACAGTTTTGTTAAAAGAACTAAAACAATTTTATTTAACGTGAGCAAAATCTTAAGAAGCTTCGTTTTTGGTGAGGCAATGGATTTTAAGAAATCGATTGGGAGCACATCTGATTGTATTTGTAACACCATTTAGAAATAGATCCGCTCTATTGTATCAAAACAGTTTTGGCACGTATAATTCCTCTGTTCCCATTCCACTTTTTTATTTGCAAACTAATGAATGTTCTTTTTATACATCGTTCTAATCTTAAATTTGTTCTTCAGATCAGAAATAGTAAGACCAGCAATTTCCATTTCTTTGACATTAGAACCCAAAGCATTTTCTCTTGCATCTTTATTTTTATATTTATCCAGTCGGTTCCAAAGGCAATCGTGCTTATGATATAGTTCTAAAAATTTCAGCATCACACTTTCAGGCCACTTTTTTTAGGCCCATTTTTTAAACTATTTTATATCTGAAAACAACACATGCACGCGAGGCGTGACCAGTGGAAAGCGAACTTGACTGTCAACTGAAGTTCACACGTTTCAAGACAAGTTTCAACTTGAAAGCAAATGGCGGATGACTTATCACTTGAACGATAAAGTTTGAATGGGTCAAACTTTTCTTGATCCACTAAAAGTTGATCAACTCTATTGAAACAAAGGTTCTCACTATAGCTTTCATTCAACTTTTGATCAACTGCAATCGGTCAATTAAACTTGATTCGTGAGAACGCGCCTTTAGTCTTTGTACTTAGTCGATTTTTCATAGTTTTTTTCCCCCTTGTAACGGTCTTACCGCCGGATAACGAGCTGCAGACTAGGAAGCTTCCTGTCTCCCAAGTGTTTGATGCTTGCGCCTGCGCATGGAACCAAAAACAGTTAGCTAACGAGCTCCGTCTGATTGAGACGTCTCCATTGCAATTCGTATGAAATTAAGCATTTTGTGTTTGCATTTACTAGAGTTTTTGGTGTCCTGGAAGTGGAATGGAAGCAAGAATGCAGAAATGAAGGTAGGCCCACCCTTTAACTAAGGTTCTGACTTTCCGGAATTAGAGTGTGACAAAGAGCCATCATACTTAATTGGTTTGCTTTAAAAAGAATAAACTACAAATCCAATTTTATTTTGTGGTTCTTTAAACTATTGTCTTGAAAGTTCAGAGAATTTGAAGATAAAGTGCATTTGCATGTTCTATTAAGTAGATATTATCAAGTTGTGATAAAGTTAAGGCCCAAAAGTGCCAAATCGAAAGTGAACGAAAATTTAAATTTGGTTTTGATTTTACTGAAACTTTGTATGTTTTGTGGATTTAATGATTTGAAAAATATCAGATAATTCGAAAAACATATGATAATTACACATTGGTTAAAAGCAAAACTAATATTTAACCGAAATTATTTATGTTGCATCTTGCGCATTGTATATGATACGATATAATTTAAGATTCTTTATGATATGTGAGAAGAGTACGTTTGATATTAAATTTTGTCTAGTATTCGAAGCATATTTGGTATTAAGTATATTTTGTGTACTCATATAGTTTATTAGAAAATATTGATAACTATTTGTGTTAACGAAATTAGTATTGAAAAAGTAGATTGTGACCCATTCTTTAAGAAATTTGGTTTTAAAACAAAAGTATGTGTATTCGTGATGCGAAATAGAAAATAAGAATTGGTTTTCGAAGATAAAAAAATTGAATTGTTTTGTTTTTTACCTTATTGTTTCATAGGGAATCGTATTCCAAAAGGAGTCGTTGAATTCGAATTTTGAATAGTTTTCCCATAGGTTAATCTGAATTAGACTGAGAAATTGTAAATCAGATTTTTGTTGTCTACTTACAAGTTGTTTATCAAACAGCTTTTCTTTCTTGTGGGCCCTCGTTAAACTCGCAGATGAACTTGATGCCCAAGTATCGGATAATTGTAAGCTAGTTGAGATAAAGAAAAGAATCATAGCCAGTGAACACTATGAAAAGGAAGTTAACATTTCTTTTACCAGTATAATGGAAGATAGGATAAAGAGAAAAGGAGCAAAAGAAAAGGAAGAACGTACCAGATATCAAGAAAAAGAAAGGGAGGAACGTATCCTAATAGAAGAAATCGCTTTAAAGAAAAAAAAGCTGGAAATGCAAGCTGCAAGAACTATCTAGTAGAGAAAGGGTTCCAAATCATAAAATTGAGCTTATCAAAATTACACCTAATTTTTAAGAGCTGAGATGGCAGGTGTGTGCCTTATTTACTAAGCCTATTGCCCTCGGAAATTTCGTGCGTGATGGCTAGATAATCGCCTGAAGATGCAGAGTTACTATTGTGGGAAAGATATTATTCTTAAGAGGTACAAAATGAGCTCTGAGGAACTGAAACAGATGTTTTACCGTCGTCAAAATGTCCCAGATAAAACATGGAGTTATGCTCATGACTTACAAGCTATTATGATGAATGAGTTTCGGATTTGGAAATCAACTTCTGCAGAACTCAGATTTGCATATCACTGAGTAAATAAAGATACGATTGCCGTCTGAAGTAAAAGAGCATTTTCTGGAAGAGTAGATGAACTTGAATTCTCTATTGGAATTAGCTAAAAAGATACACCAATTTGAGAGTTTAAAGGAGTCTTACACCCAGAAAAACTAAAGGTTCCCAGAATAAAGTACCAAGAAAACATGTTGGTTTTCTTAAATTTAAGGGAGAAAATAAACCCTTTGGGAAAACGGAAGTAAACAAAGATTTTTTTACAAAGAGAGAACTTAAAAAAAGAAAACAACTTCTATGTTATGAATGCAATTCCTATGATCATTTTTTAAATCCCAATGTCCTAAGTTGAAGAAAACTGAAATCATAGCTGCTAACGAAATTATATGGGAAAAGGATTTATAGATTTGATGACCACATTAGTGTTGGAACTGCAAATGGTGGAGATGTCGAATCCGAGACAGTGGCGATTTATCGCCAATTATGGTAACCTTGAAGTTTTGCTCCAAATTTATTGCAACCCTATGCAAAAGGTTGGTTTTTCGGAAGGAAAGAGGGCTTCTTTTTTTTTTAACGAACGCATTTTTCTTAACAAAATATCGATGTATTGCGTTCTATGATTGGTTACCGTTTTAAAATTTCAATTCTTTTTGTGTTCTTTGATGTCTTAGCTTTTAAGAATGATTTTAATTGGTTTCCGCTTTTCCGGGTCGCATTATATCAGTGCATCTTCAGCTTCCGTGCTTGCCGTTGGGTTTCCGAAATTTTGATTACTATCTTTTTAAGTAAGTGGCACATTTCTATTGCTATTTTTTTATTAATTTTTTAATTTCTATTAATTAATTTTTATGCCTATTAAATTTTTTAATTAGAAATTAAATTAATTAATTATTGTTCGTGATATTATAGATTTATTAGCCGCTAACTTACCCTTGATTAGGTATGGCAGTGGATGGTTTGACTGGACGTATAAATGCGGGGTTTTTTTTTGCAAAAATGTATGATGAATCTGTAGCAAAAACGTAGAGCTTGAAGGTGATTGAATAGTGCCAGAAAGTTGGTTTGATTGCAAAAAATGTTCAGAATGTAGGAGTGAAATGGTTTTGAAAGACAGAAAGGATGCGGTCGATAGGTACGAATGGAGGCGTAGAAAGGATGGACATAAGCGGACGCGATCGGTGCGAAAGGGAACATGGTTTGAGAACAGTAATTTGCATTTGTGTAAGATTCTTTTGATTACGTGGTACTGGGTGAATGAAACGCCAATTAAATGTGTTATGGATATGGCGACCCATACGATGACTTATTGGTATAATTTTTGTAGAGAAGTGTGTTTGGATGCTTGTTTGAAATTTAATGGTAAGATTGGAGGGGAGGGAGACTGGAAATTGATGAGAGTAAGTTTGGCAAAAGGAAGTATAATAGGGGGAGACGAGTGGAGGGTAAATGGGTGTTTGGTGGAATTGAAAGGGGTACGGACAAATGTTTTATGGTTGTAGTGAATGATAGGAGTAAGGCTGTGTTGTCTGAGATTATTCGTGAAAGTATTTTGCCGGAATCTACCATAGTGTCTGATTGTTGGAAGTCTTATGCTGGTATCGATAACCCGAAGGACGAAAATTTCAAAGATTATCGATTCGAGCATCTGACGGTCAAACATAGTGAGCACTTTAAGGACCCGGCTACAGGAGCCCATACCAACGCAATTGAGGGGACGTGGGGTGCCGTCAAACGATCCCTTAAGGGAACGAGTACAGTGAAAGATCAATTTGACGGCTACCTTGCCGAATACATTTGGCGGCGGCAACACATGGGAACGGAAATCCAGCGGTTGTTTCTGGCACTTGTTGCAGAAATTGTTATACATTACAACCCACAGGATTAAATTAGACCGTAAGTTTTATTTTTCTTTACTTATTGCTTATTTGTGCATTCCTCATTTATTGTTGCCCTATACAAAAGGTTCGCGTAGGAAAGTCCGCTTTTTTTTAAGAACATACTGGCTTTGGACGCCATCTTGATTTGGCGACAAACATGTCTCGGTTTCTACATCTTTACCGGAACATCGAAAGACGACTGCCCTCGTAACAGTAACAGTTTTAGTCCTAGCTGTGTTACTCTTAAGATGTATGGAGTAGTTGAAAATTTGTTACCTTCATATAGTTTCATACAATGTGCGAACGACAAGTAATACTTTTTTTCACTACAGTCAATTTCTGGAAATATTGATAATTTAAAACGTGGAATTTGAAATGACTTATAATCGTCGTACTGGTAAGCCAGTTGCTAGTTCTATTTGCAAAATTACTTCTAAAGTTGAGTAATGTTTGAAGAGACAGCTTTTGGATTTCTGTAACTACTGATTTGAAGGATAATACTGAAGGTAGAGTTGCCTATGAAAGTCGTGGCGAACGGCCCTATTCTACTGAAAATGTTGATGGAAGTGTAGCTTCATCCTCCCTGATAGTATCACTTTTCGTATTGCTATTGACAAAAATACAAGAAACTTGAGACCTTGTAAAATGTGTGCGGAAAAGTCCTTACCCGTGAAATACCGTGGTGTTATCTGTGCTCTTAAAGGAACGTTTGGTTTTATTAAAAGGAGTGATGTAAAAGATGTTTTCCCACTCTAGTGAATGCAAAGTGTTCAAAAGTCTTAATCTTGGCGATGTTGCATTTAGAATACAGACACGTAATCACAAAGAAGATGCGGTTAAGTGTAACTAAATTGCCCTGGGACAGTGATATTTAAGGACGTTGGAACTGAAATTTTGGTTAATGAAATAACTGAATGCTTAGACAAATCTAGTAGTCGTTTTGAACAGGGTAGACCGTTAAAATCAGTTTGATTTAAATCAAGTGATTTTTATTAAAAAAATCATTGATTTAAATCAATTTTAAATTTCATTTTTCTATGTTAATAATATTGAAAATGAAATAACTGAACAAGATTCGTGTTTTTTTATTCCAATAAGTTAAGAACTTCACCCGTACTGAGTTCACTCGAAAATTATATTGAAAATCATCCTCCCTTTGAAGACATTAACAATATTTGCTAATTGGGATCATAATTACCAGATAAGTATTTCCATTTTGGGCCATTGAGCAATAAGTGTCACTCACAAGCCTACTTATCAGTGTTGGTTTTGTTTTTGTTTTAAATATTCCTTATGACTATAAATCGCACATGGCCAATTTTAAACCATTCACCTTGTGAGGAATGAAGATGCTCGAAATATATTCACTCCATTTATTAAAATTGTGGTAACTTGCTTTCTGTTTTAAGATGTTTGTTATTTATTCAGTATTGTAGTCTATTTATGAAAAATATAGACACTCACAACGAAAAGATTTCAGCAGTATCACAAAAGCATTCCAATTTTGCACATAAATCTTTATAATTGGCAATTTTAGTATTCATTTTGTTTTGTGTAATATATGGGTTAATTTTTATTTCAATTGGGAAATTTTATGCATTGATTCCTTAGAATTCTTCACACTGCTAAAATAACTATTCAATATGTATGGAATTGAAATTTGTATATTAAAAGTTAATTCACACACACTCATCTGATAATTGAGTGAATATGTTGAGAAACGATTATGGGTTGAAGCTGAAATAATAAATTGGAATTAAATAATAATTGGAATTGATAAATTTTTTATTGCTAGCTCAAAATTCCACTGAATTGGCATGTTCTGGGGGATGCTATTACACTTGTTCTAAGCTGTTCATAGAGAAAAGCTTCATTTTTTGTATATAAACCTTTTTCTGTGCTTCGAATATACCTATAAAGTACTTGTCAATGCTCAAAGAATTTGAAAAATAGATTTGATTTCAAATTTATGTATTTTCATGTCTCATTTTTACTGTTAACTTACAAAAATAACATTTTTTTCACCAATAAGTTATTTTTGCAACCATAAAGTTAATAAGAGGTAGGAATTTTTTCAAGATGCAAGTTCTTTTTATTTTATTTTCCATTGGTGACATGATTTTTTTTCAATAGCAAGTCTTGAAGCAACTAATTATTTTATGTAAAAATAATAGAATTCAAAACATTTTATTCATATTATAAATATTTAATGCAAAAAAATTCTGAAATTTGAATCATTGAAAAATTCATAATATGGTGTCAGTGGGATCCGGCAACCTTATTGATCTGGGTCCTAAAAATTCATGTCACTGTTTATGGATTTAACTTAGAAAACATTGCTCATGCTTGGCATTTGGGCACTGTTCTACTTACTCTCATGTGATTTGCTTTGCCAATTCTTATGTCTCGTTTTAATCTTTCAAAAATTTATCCAACTGTATTTCCTAATACATTAATGTTTTACATAAAAAATATTAATGTTTAAATAAATCAAAACTCTAGAAACTACACTGTAATTTGGTGTATGCCCAATAAATTTGAGCTTGTTCGGTCAAGGAATTAATTAAAATCATAGAAATCTAATTTAAATTAAATAAGTCCGAAGGTTTTTTTTAAATCTCGATTTTTTCATACCCTGGTTTTGATGAAAGCATGAAAGTTAAAGATGAAGTTGAATTTACTGTGATTCAGGATGCAACATTTGAATTACGAGATAGTCCATAGAAAATGAAAATAGCATATAAATGCTGACAGTTTTAAGTCGAAAACATCTCACGTACAATAATAATTTACTATTTTCGTGGTTTTGATATATTCTTGCATATAAAAGAAATTATTCATAGTGTACATGAGGTATTTACATTGCAAAAAATGTTGATTTAAATTGAAAATCTGTAAATATTTTTTAATTAAATTGCTTTAATAAATGTTACTAAGCAATATTTGATTATACTTTTTTTTGCAGGTGTCCATCTCTGCAGAATCTTGAGTAGGGAGGAAATAGACTAACGTCCTAGCGTTTAGGATAACGGGCTGCAAACTCTAAAGCTTCCTGTCTCCCAAGTGTCCTTGATGCTTTCACTTGCTTCTAAAAACAGTTGTCTTAATCAGGCGAGTCCGTTAGCTGTCTCCACTGCAATTCGTATGAAATTAATTATTATGGAATTAAGCATTTTGTTTCTGCCTTTCTCGCGACCATTGCTAACCCATGTATTTAGTTTTGTGTTAAATGAATGTTATTTTTAATTCATCACATCCCCGCGTATTAGACAGGCTTACAATAGTGTGAATTGAATTTTGTGCCATTGGATATCATCATGTTACCATAGCATGGACTTCTAGGGGCCCTCATCCCAGCTGCCCTTCTTGGTATTCAAGTCGTCAAAATGGGGTGAGTCCAGTCATACTTCGGAATTATGCGTCGGGAGAGAGGCCCCAACATAGCCCAAATCCGAGCATCTTTCCAAATAAAGTCCCTGACTGTTTGCATTAAGTGGTAGTCTTTGAATTTTGTGCTTTGAATTTTTTCATGTGCATTGTTTACATTTTGGACTTATATTAGCAATGTTTTGACTACGACTTTTCCATTGTTTACATGGGGACTTTGAAAGTATTTTCAAATGTGTAGTACCTAAAAATATTTTGGACCCAGTCTGAACTTTCATTTTAAGTGTGTTTTTCCTAGTCATGTGCTTAAGTGGAATCTGAAAATTTTCAATTTCAGATTCCACTTAAGGGACCACTTGATTTCCAAATTTCCTGTCTTTGACTTGTATTTTTTGACTTATGCCCAGCAACGACTTGTATTTTAGGAGGTACATTATTGGACTCGGACCATTTGGCAGTGTCCAGATGTGGACTTTGAATTTATCACAACGCTAATGTGGACTGTTGAAATTTTTCCATGTCCTTTTGTTGGCGTGGTGTGGAAGTTTGGAGAGTGGGGTGCCAGCTCAGGTGTTGCCTCGTCATCTGACCGTGGTTCAAAATTACGTGGTGTTGTCCTCGGATCTTTCCCTCTGGGATTGATCCCGGACCGTCACCAATAGCCCGTTGTGTTGCTCCAGTGTGACGTTAATTGAAAATACCAAAAAAAAAAAAAAATACCAAATACTATACATGTCCTTTGTCCGGACTTCACTTTTCATAGCACTCGCCTGTTGACCCGGATATTTCCTCACGGTCTATATCAGGCACGTTGAAAAAGTTTTCAGCTTCTGCATTACATTTTAAGCTTTAGTTGGATACCCCAGAGTGCCAGTATATCGTTGTACTTTGTGAGTTATGCCTCTTTTGGCACATGGGGACTTATAAATTTTTGTGATTTTTTACTTTTGCTATTTGGCCTGTTTTTCCCCAAAGGCAGCACCGGGCACATTAAATTGTGACTCAATAGGTGCATTACGATTTGTACTTTGATTTAATACCCCTGGATACCAGTACTTTTATGCCAAGGTGAGTTATGTTACCTTTAGTCCATGGGGACTCGGAAATCTTTTCCAAAATTTTTTTTAATTTATTGGAAGTTTTTCCAACCTGTTTGTTGCCTTTTCTGTAGTCACATACAACAGGTTGGAACATCCCTCTCCTTTTCCCCACTCCTATTAAGCTATGGTTACAGGGTGTGAACAATGTGCATCCCTATGTTGCTTCCACAGCTTCATCTCTTCAAAAGCACCACACTTGTACTCCTTTTTAGATTTTAGATGGAGCCTAAAGTCCCGGAACAAACAGGGTAAGCTTCATTTAATCTCCACCCTAAGTGATCCGTGCTTTCCGCACAGCCTTTACTGTCTGTCTTTGTGATTGTATTGTTTATATGTCGCGTGCCAAGGGAGTAATTCCCGGGTCTGGCTTGTATACCCATACACTTACAACACAGACATTGCACGAATGCCACCCTGGCCTAGCCCTCCACACCACCCTTGCTGTGTGCCCAGGAATCACGGGACATGCAGATACGACCACTTTCTGCAACTCGCCCTCTTGGCAACAGTCTGCCTAGGGGCAGCTATCCTCATGGTCATGTCTAATACATAAAAGTAGACTGAACATTGTTATTGAGAAGAGCTTATAAAAGGACCAACGTGTTACTAGTAGTCACGTGGCTGCTATGCAAAAATTCAGATTGGTTGATTGATTTGGCTTTTTATTTCTTCTCTTGGAGACATAACATTTACTTATAAAAAAGTTAGCGATGCGAATGTGTATAGTACTGAATAGTTCGTGAATTTGAGTTACTTTTTAATGCTTTTAGCAGTTTGAGCTGTTATATAATTAGCTTAAGTTCTCGTGGGATCAAGTTTAACTAGCACGTATACAAAAAATCTGTATGTGTAAGATAAATAAGTTGGAGTGAATAGAATCATCGCAGCCCATGAGTTCCCGGACTGCCGCGAGCACAACTCCGGTTCCAAGCACTATCTGAAATCAATAGCCTGCGTTCTAAGGAAAGAAATTTCGAAGAGGAAGAAACGAATTTTTTAACCTGCTGAAAGAGAAAAACCTTGTGATTGCACAAACCTCAGATTAATGAATTAACCCACAAGTTCTGATCGAAGTGGGGGGGGGGGCTCCCGTCGCAATGACGGGAGTGCATGTTTGTGAGTGTTTGTGTCGGAAATACAGGCAAGGGAACCTGTTAGTGCAACTCCAAAGGTTCGGCATTGACCAATCAGAACCACCGATTTGAGGCGTGGGACATCCTTCTCCCCTCTTTTCTTGGGAGGCCCCTGAGTGTGTCCATTCGGAAAACACCCGGTTCCTCTCCTAAGAGACACCCTGGTCAGGGATGGAGCGGTTTGTTGTGCCTCCCACTGTCTCAGACTATTGCGAATCGGATCTTGTCTACTGCCAGGGGCAGCCTTAAGTTCCTCGGGCGGACCGCCCTGATTCGCATGACACAAGTCCCGGTTTAACGTTCCAATCAGGCAACACCAGGAGTCGCATCAAGAACATGGAAAAACAAAGGAAAAGACATGGCGACATAATTATGCAATCTGGGATCAACAAATCCCTCCATGGGAGGCTGAAAGGCTGAAAACAGAATATGCAACCTACCCAAAAATGTCGCCATGTGGGAGTCTATGGGCTCAGCAGTACCCTGGTTTTAAATGCAAATATGCTTTTATATTGAAGAAAGTTTAAAAAAGCGGAAGCAATTGAGCCCACAGTGTCCCGCAATTCGATCAAGCGTCCAATTCCAAGTACCGTCCAAAGTCGTGCCAAAGTCTAGAAAAGGCTGAAATCCTGAAAAAGAAAAGTCCCCGGACCCGAAAGAATCAGAAAATACCCTTTAATAACAAGTAGAAACAAACAAAAACAGTGGGTGGGCAAAGTCCAACTGGCAGGGTAAAATTTGGAAGAAAAAGCAATTGTTCAATGAAATTGAACAAAGTGCGACAAAGAAAGGGAGTTTAGTGTTGTTGGGCTTTTGTACCAAGTCCAGGGGATGAAAAAAATAATTTTGGGCCATTGGAAATTGGTGAAAAAACAGGGAATTAGAAATTTTCAATATCTAACAAAAAAAACGAAATTTTGAACAGAGGGTGGTGCAGGACAAAGGGAAACAGTTAATAAAGGTGTATCAGATATTGAATTCGAGTCCAGAGTTAAAAAATTTTTGAAATTGGAAAGACAGACTCAAAGTGGAAAAAACTGGGTCAGAAAATTCAAAGTCCAACTAGGGGGAGGGAATTTGGAATAAAAACATGGGGAAAAAATCCGGCATGAAAATAACTTAATAAGTATGATTGGACTTTGATTCTAGGTCCAAATATAAATGAATTGAGAAAACTGGGTTTGGACTAAGATGAAAAAAAAAAATGAAAAAAGTGAATTTAGAAAAGTCCGAGAAAATTAGAATAAGAATTAATTTGGGGGCTCGGAAAAAGAAAGAAAAAAAAAGGGGGAAAGAAGATTCAGGGTCCAGGGTATGCCAAGAGGCATAAATCAGGACATCAACCAATTCTATTGTGGTTTGCACCAAATCACACAGGAAAGCAGAGCAACACAAAATACAGGAAAAACAGGACTCGGGGCATCCACAAACTCGCGAAACACATGGGGGCAAATCTACGGGGATGTCAAGTGACCACAGGCTAATGAAAAACATTTCAGACTCACCTAGTCCCAGACCAGATACCCGGACAGCTGGGATGTTGAACAATTAGCACTTCATGAATGCAGTCGAGAACATTGACGAGAGAAGAGCAATCGCTTAGATCAAAGTGTAGTATTGTAAAGGGGAAGGGAAAAGACCTTCCGAGACGAGACCCGGTTGGGTGTACCTGAAAACAGGAAGGGGGTCGGATTCTCAGCACCTCAAATAAATGTTCAAGTGCAAAGCTGTGCAAAAAGGGGGACAATGCTGGAGGGAGGTAACAGAGAGTAAATTAATAAAAAAAGAACACAAAATTTAAAAAAAAGGGAAGGGGGTGAGGCACCAGAAGTGAAAGGGCAAACTTCGAGCAGCAAGAAACACAAAGGGAGGCACCAACAACGTGTGAAAGCAAGTCAAAAACCGTATGACAGCCAACACGTGAGAATTGGGAAAGAAAACAATGAGACAAAAAAAACCACGTGCTTTTCGAATCGATGTAAACAGATAACGGCACGTGACCCTCCTTGAAAAGAGGAAAGGCGCGCGCCGAGATCTCAGCAAGATGACGTGTTAAGATTGACAGGGATTGCGACCAATCAGGAGACAGCAATGATGGAAAACGGTCAATTAGCAGAAAAAAGCTAATAAAAAGAGTCCGAGACCAATTAATTAGCAGGAAAAGGATAATTAAGAACAGGGAGAGGGGTGTGGTCATGGACACAGCGAAAAAACGGGGAATTTTGAATAAATATAGCAAAAAAAAACGAAATCCCATGTTAAGTCTATGGAACCACTTTTTTGAGAAAAAAGAAAAAAAAGTTGCTAATTAATGATCCCAGAGCGAAACGCTATCACGAATTTTTGGACGCAGATTAAACGTACGGTAATTAAAAAACAAAATGGCGGCCATCTCCAATGTTAACCCTATGGGACCACCACTCGAAAGCGACAACTGCAAAACACGGTGAAAAAACCCAAAATTTGTCGAAAAAATGACCAAATAAAAATGGGGCTGGACACCGCGAGTGGTCAGTGGTCAAGGGTAACGAAAAAGAAAGGGAGGCGGCCACAGCAATTAACAGGAAAAATTAACAAAAAGGCACCTTTTGGATGAATTCGTGAAAAAGACAAAAGTCCAAAAGGAAAACAATGCCACGTGGTTCTGGAGGGTAAATAAACATGTGGAAGACCACGTGGTTGATGCCGATTTGGTAAACATGAGACATGATTACCCTGTAGGCAGACAGAAAAAGGAAGGGGCCCCCCAATTTCGAACGGTAAAACAAAAAACAAACGAGCGAATTAAATTTGGAAAAAAGAAAAAATAGGGAGGGGTCAAGAAAAGGTCCAGTAATTCGCGACATAGACCGCTGTCAGGTGAATGGGGAAGAAGGTCGCAGGGAAATCCCAAGAAAAGGACACGTGGGTGGTTAAAAATAAAATAATAAATAAATAATAAAAAAAGGGAAAAAGAAATAACGAAAACGAAATTAAACAAACGGGGGAGCGTTCCCGAGATTAAGTCGAGAAAGAAAGCAAGGAAAAGTACCATTTATTTATTTATTTATTTATTATTTCAATTAACGTCACACTGGAGCAACACAATGGGCTATTGGTGACGGTCCGGGATCAATCCCAAAGGGAAAGATCCGAGGACAACACCACGTAATTTTGAACCACGGTCAGATGACGAGGCAACACCTGAGCTGGCACCCCACTCTCCAAACTTCCACACCACGCCAACGTGAGGACATTTGAGGCCACGACAGATTTAACGTGCACCAGCCCCCTTTGTACACGACGGTGTTTGGCTGGATTCGAACTCGCAACCCTTCGGTTGCTAGTTCGTTACTCTTCCAACCGGGCCACCGCGGCCCGAAAAGTACCATAGGAAGGCTCAAATGAGGCAAATTCCAAATGTAAACAAAGCCACGTGGTCGATCGAAAGAATGTCAATATTGGGAGGTCACGTGGTGGGTGAGAAAAGGTAAACACGGAACGGTAAATTTCGATTTTCACCCATTAAAAAAAATCGGATGGCCTAAATTTCGAACGGTAACGTTAGGGAATGGGAAGAAGGAAGAATTTGAATAGAAAACAGGAAGGAAAAAAATTAATTAAAAAACAGGGGGCGCAAAAACGAAAATAACACAGCGGTGAAAATGCTGTGTTGACAAAACGATGGTCACGGGATGGGCAGTCGCCGGTCACCAAATCGACCCAGACACACGAGGTTGGCGGCGGAGAGCAGCAGATGAGTTGCTCGAAGACGGCAAACAGGTTTGAAAACAAAAATAATTTTGGATGGGTTTCAAACGGGGGGGGGGCGAAAAAACGCAAAAAATGAGGATGGGGGAATTAAAAACACAAAAAAATACCTCAAAAACGGGGAAAATGCCAGCAGAACCACTCGGCCACGTCTCAGGGAGGGGAGAACACAATTCGACTTTCAACAGTTTTAGGAAGCATCTGGGCCGAGGGCCCTCTATCTCCCAGTATGAACAAGAATAAGCAGAATGAGTGTTTAAATGCAGAAGTTTATGAGAGAGACGAGGGGTGGGTGTTGGCGGAGCTCCTGGGCCAGCGGCCCTCCGTCTCCAGGTAGACTACATGAAAAAACAGAACATATTAAGGTAACATAAATTATTTATGATCGTGACTTGGGACTTGGAAGTCGAACGGTGGATGGGGGGTGAAGAGTTAGAGTCCAAATGTCCTTTGGTCCAGTTGGAGGTGGAGCCATGTATGGAGTACAGCACAAGATTGGAAGCATGCTCTGAACGGTTGTGAAGTGGAAAGGTAAATAAACAGTAGAAGTTAAGTAAACAGCAGAAGGTAAATAACCAAAAGTAAATAAACACAAGGGTAAATAAACAAAAAGGTAAATAAACAAAAAGGTAAATAACCCATTTGTAAATAAACAAAATAAAATAACTAAATATGGAAGGACTATTGAGTATTCATAGTGGCTCTGGGCCGTTTCTTAAATTCAGGTCTACGGTGGTCATATCTGGGGATTTGTGAGATTGCTGGATTGGAGCGAAGGTGGAGTGATTTAAAAAATTTCGTGCTAAGTTTGGCAATGAATTCCTTGATTTCGAATATATTGAGTTCCTCCCTGATTTTATTGTTTCGATAGTACCAGGGACTATCGGTTGCCATTCTGAGAGTGGTGTTTTGCAATGTTTCTAATTTTTTCATATGTGATTTTGCAGCAAATCCCCAGATGGGACCAGCGTAGGTGACTATTGGTCGCAACATGGTCTGGTACAAGAGCACTTTATTTCTGATATTCATTTTTGAGTTCCTATGTATTAAGGGGTATAAAACTTTTCGCGCGCCTAGGAACTTGTTTCGAATGGAGGTGATATGCTTATTCCATGTTGACATGAGTCAACACTCTGGCTCCCGACGGATACGAGGGGAAGGATGCCCATGGGGCGGAATTAAGTGACGGTCAGGGGGTCAACCGTGGAAAGGGGGATGTCCAGGGAAGTGGGGGCAGCAACTTGGTGTTCTGGTGCAGCAAACTGGGGAATTATGGGGGCTGCATCAGAAGACACCGCGGGCTGAGAAAACTCAGTGGGGGTCTGAGCGACATTGTTTATTGCCAAAGAGGGGGCAGGGAGATCACAGGAGCGGTCAAGCGGGGCGTTGGAAGTCGCCGGACGCGCACCAGTGATGTGGGCGTGAAACATGTCGCGGGAATGCCGGATCACGTCTGAGACGCAAAGTTTACGAGTAATTTTATCGTTGTTCGGGTCCCACGAGCCAAGAGATCCGACAATGATCGCATCGCAAGAAATGTATCTAAAACGCGAGCGAAGGTCAGACACCAACTGTGTGTACTTTTCGACCTTTCGAGCTCTCGCCTGTTCAAAACTAGTCCTACGATTATCGAAGGGAATAGTAATGTCCAGGACGAGGGCTTCATCACCGTGGGTGAGGATGAGGTCTGGGCGTAGTCTAGAATTAGGGAGGACTGACTGATTTTCTGAAAGAACCTGCCACTTTCCAGACGCAGCCTTTTTAACTCGCTCAACAACAGCGTTGTGGCGGGCCGTCCTTGCGGAGGAGGCAACCAGACAGTGATTTAAGGTATGTGGTAATGTCTCACTGACATAGTTGCACCTCCGACAGTGGCGGTTACCGGAACCAAACGACTGTGAGGCGTTTAATTTATGGAGGTTTAATCGTGCACGGTGGACAAAACGCCAGTCCGCGAAGCGGGTGTAATCTCCTTCCCGAAGGAAGTGAGAACTGGCTTTTGACAGTGAAACGCACTCCATGGATTTGCCTTGGGACGGGAGGGAAAGGAGAGAAGCAGTCCTCTCGTCTCTAAGTTGAGTTTTTAAAATGCGACAAAGCTTTCTACGTTCAGCTTGCCCGATGTTTGTGGGCCCCCGGGTGACATGGATTTGATTGAACTCCGGAACGCGCCATTTGAGGTCAAGGCGACTAGAGGCTGAACGGGCAGCTGACCAAGTTGAAGAGATGGGATTCGAGGTGGTCCTGAATTGGATTTCGTTGCTTGCCGAGAGAAAATCCTCAAGAGTTGAGGGGGTAGCGGGTATTTGTAATCTGGCAGACACAAGGTCATGGAAGTCTGACCAGGCCAAGTCACGGACAATCTGGTCACCCGAGGTGAGAAGCTTAAATTTAAATGCATTGTCGATTAGGTAGACGTCTGAGTCTTCGGCTGCAAGTGGTATGCCGAGACAACCTTTCTGAAAAGAGCCGTATAGGTATGAATTTGCGGCTTCAGGTGGTAAAGAGAGGGTCTTTTTGATTAACGGCCTCATTATGTCATCCAGCCGCTTCCAGTTTGTTTTGGCAAATTGACGAGTACGCATGGCAAACGCTAGGGATGGATAGAAAAAATTCTTGAGAGCATCTAGACGTTGCCATGGTGCAAGTTTTGCGTTGAGGATTTTGGATCCTAACTCAGCCCAGTCATTGAGCTGGGCGTTGTCGGGTAACAGCTGGAAGCCGACTGGGGCACCTAAGAATTGAAGGGCCTCCCCATCGTCAAGAGACGGGATGGGGGCTCCATTGAGATGAAAAATGGATGGTCTTGCTCCAACGGGGGCCGAACCCGAGAGGTGGAGGATTTAGCATTTGGACGGATTTAGGGCGAGTCCCACTCGAGCCAGAATGGACTGTAGATGGTCAAGTCTAGATTGAAGGCTGGCTGGGTCAGTGTCCAGTAGAAGGAGGTGGCCTGCGAACGCGAGGACTGAGTGGTCCTGCGAATCGCATTCGACACTTCTAATTACAGAATCAATGACGATGTTAAAAAGTAAACCACTAAGTGGGTCGCCCTGTTTGACTCCCGCAAGAATTGGAATATCATCAGATAGTCCCTCAGAAGTTATAAATGAAGTCGAGGAGCCAGAGTACAGGGCCTTTATGCAATTAATGAAGTCAGGGCCAGCTCCCGCAATTTCTAATGCAGTATAAATTGCATCGTGTGGTACGGACCCGAATGCATTAGCGAGGTCCAGAGACGCCAAGAGAAGGTTGCCGGACGAGCGACGAGTCTTTTGAAATTGTTGTAAAACAACAAACCTATGTTCAAAGACGCCGTCGGCCGGCATGAAACCCTTCTGCGAGGGACAGGACCTCATAGGCTGAAAGCCAGTCGGAGACGCGGCGGGTCAAACAGCCCGAAAAAAGCTTGGCAATCGTATTAATAAGTGCAATTGGTCTCCAGTTGTCAATAAAACTCGGATCCCCCTTTTTATGGATCAGTATTGTTTTGGCAAATTTCCATACTTCGGGCACTCGTCCCCATCTAATGCAGATGTCGAAAAGGAGGGCGAGTGTGGAACACCGAGGGTCCGCAGCCTTCCAATGACTGTATGCGAGACGATCGGGTCCAGGAGCCGAGTTGTTAGTAGAATTTAGCTTTGCTGCAACCTCACTTGTCGAAAAGGGGTGGGCTGGCACTGCGGGCGGGACAGAGACCGGAGGAACAAAGACTTCAGGATCACATGTCTTTGGCGCGAAGAGAGCGCGAAAATGGTCTTCAATATGGGATTTTTCCAAGGTGCATGGGGCAGATTCTCCCTGAGTGATCAAGCGGACGGCTCTGCGCTTGTTGCGCCTGTACAATCGCTGGATCACCGACGCATTACCCACATCAAGATGGTTTGGTGGCGAAGGGCCAGCTGTGGGTACTCTCAAGGGAGGAAGGCGAACAAATTCACCTACCTTTACAGTAATTTCTTCAAGGGTGTCGGTGAATGTTGACCAGTTTTCGTCAGTGACAGGGCTTGCTAGGAGTTGAAGCAATCGGTCCCTGAAGCACTCAAGGGGCGGGGGGGGCCTCGGGAGGATCTTGTGAATTGAGCGCATCAGGTACCTCATCCACCGGAGGGTCCCCCGGGGGAACCGCATCCAGGAGTTGTGAACCAGGTGGAAGGTTAGGCTGCGAGGCGTCGCATGCAGAGGCAGTAATCGATGAAAGGTCAGAGTCTTGTGATGAGAGTCAATGGGAGTGTCAATGTGAGTGTCACTGGGAGTGTTCGGACCAAAGGGACGAATAGGAGGCAAGACCACGGCAAGTCTTTTTGGCCGTTGGGGTGTGTGCTGAGGCAGACGAGCGGGGGCCGCAGGAACCACAGATGAACGTGGTTGACGTGGCGTCTTCGCTGGAGGTGGAGGTTGAGACGCACGACGGTCCGGCGTGGTGTGGGTCTTCAGATGGTTTTGGAGACCTTTCTTAGATGAGCAAGAAAAACCGCATCGAGAGCACTTGTGATTAAAAGAGTGGCCGGAGTTAATTAAAGGACACTCAAAGCACTGGTGTGAGGTTGGCTTCGAGTTTAGCACTTTGTGGCAAGCGCTGCACCAGTGACGGGAGGCAAGGATGTCAATTTGATGATCGTTAAGAAGGTGTCGACGAAGCGACTGTTTAATTGACGTCCATGTCGCTGCCTGGAAGGAGCGCGCACAACCCTGTTCCGTGCATTT
This sequence comes from Meta bourneti, assembly GCA_933210815.1. Taxonomy (NCBI): domain Eukaryota; kingdom Metazoa; phylum Arthropoda; class Arachnida; order Araneae; family Tetragnathidae; genus Meta; species Meta bourneti. The sequence goes on from OW119923.1 coordinate 32,862, forward strand.
TAACTGGTCGACGATCGGGAAGACGATATTAAGCAATTGACCCGAACGCGACAAGTGCACAGGAAACAAGGCGTCCGGTGACGATGGACGAGCAGCGTTTTTCGAGGGACCCTTTTTCGTAATTGGCTTGGCCGGAAGGGTGTCTTCAGGAGACAATGGGCAGACGACGGAGCGAGAGTCATTGTTAGTGTCTAAGACTGCAATTGTTGTAAGAGGAGACACTTCATTTGGAACTGGGTCGGGTTGTGTGGCGTACGAGACAGGAGCGAGCGCTGCGAGTGTGATGTTTGGAAGAGCAACGGGAGAGTGTGATCCGGTCTCCACGGCAGCATTGACTGTCGGGATGGTAGATGGTGCAGCCAGACGGAGGTGCCACTTGAGGTGTTTAGCGAGGTGAGTAGTTTTTGAGAAGACTTTCTCACAATATGCACAGCGAAGTGCATCAACACCGACCAGTTCTTCATCGGCAGAGAGAACGGGAGGAGGCGAGATGGATGGGCGCCCGTTACTGGTGAGTGACCCGCGACGATGGGAGAGACGGCAGTGAGGACAGGAGGTGCAGGAGGAGGAGCAACTACTGGAGGCAATGACTGTACGCAGGTGGGCTGCTTCGGCTTCGGTGATGGAAAAGGTAAAAACTTCGCAAGGTCAACCAGGTTTTGGTCAGCGGCAAGACGCGAGATTTGTTTAAAACGCTGGCAGGTTGCAAGATGATGTACAAGACGTCTTTCAGATGGGGCGGAGAACGTGCATGCCATGCAGTGAAGGTATTTCAGGCCTTTAGACTCAGACGACACCTTCTCAGTGGAGGCGTAGGTCTGATGAATGAGAAGGTGTTCTAGGAAGATGTTGATTTTCCTAGTTTTGAAGAAACACAGGTGGCAACGGAGAATGGTCGAACTGGAAGGTTGCGAGGAGTACGTGAAGTGAGGAAGGGATGCAAATGGCTCAGGCTTAACTGCAGGTGGTGAGGCAGTGGCGGCAGGAGCTTTCACTGAGGGTCGAGGTGGCGAAGCGGCAGGATGTTGTTTGTTCACAGGACACGGAGACGAGGGACGTTCCGATGAGGCTTGCGACGGCTTGGTCGCAGCAGTGACTTGAGACGGAGGCTGAGAGAGAATGTCAGTTGAGGGAGTCTCTTTTTGTGGCGAACGAGGGGAAGACTCAGTTGGTGAATCAGTGACCGAGGCAGTGCGAGGTCGAACTTAGATCTCAGACGAGACACTGGAAGGCGAGGAAACAGTGGTCTTTTTGGGAATACGTAACGTGTCCATGAAAAGTTTGGGCACAGTCGTGACATCACGAAGGGTGGCGAGAGTGTCACATTTTCGATGAAGGTGGAACGCGAGGTTCCTTTTCGATTGAGCCACGTATCTGCAAAACGGGCAGGTGTTCTTGTATTGTCTGACCTTCGTTGGGGAAAGGTCTTTTTTGTCAGCGAGACGATTGAGCTGATCGACATGGGTACGCAGGTGCCAGACGAAGGTGTCATGAAACTGGGAGCGAAAACCGCAACGAACACAGACATGGAGGCAAGAGGGTGGAGACCGTGGCGAGGTGGGGGTCTTCGTGACGACTTGGTGTTTCACCGGAGACTTTTTGAGGTCTCGCGGAGGTGATGGAGTGGGAGACACTGTGACCTGTGCAAAGGAAGGCCTCGTAAAGGCTTTTGCAACTGGAGGACCCGTAGTCGATAAGTCCAAGTCATCGAACGGAGTCGGTGGCGAACGGGATGGCAACGGAGGGCAGTTGCCCGACGACACGCCCCTTGAAGACGAAGATGGTTGGAAGGTAATCACTGTGGGAGTTCTACGCGGAGCGGAGATGAAGGGTGAAGACTTTGCGGCAGGACGCTCATCACGGCAGATGGTGGCAAGAGGAGACTTCACTTCGGATGGAGACAACGGGCTCGACGGCGCAAGCGACAGCCCAGGTGAAGACGAGCATGAGGATGACATCGACGGACTCACAACGACAAGCGAAGGAGACGCGTCGGAATAAGAAGGAGCAGGAGACGGTGCTTCTGGTGAGATGATGAGATCCACTGGTGTGATGGTGAGCTGTGGAGTTGGTGGTGTCGAGGATGAAGTTGATGCAGATGATGCGACGACCACTGATGAGGACGACAGGGTGACCGATGGAAATCCAGTCGACGTACATGGAGCCAATGAAGAGGACACACAAACGGGAGACAGGGACGAGGACGGTGACGAGACGGACACAGTGGATGAAGAGACAGAGGATGAGGCAGAGCTGATGGCCGGTCGAGATTTCGCCCGTGCACGCGTGCGCGAACAAATCGGGGAATCCATATCGAGGCAGGTGATCGGAGACCCCGAGACACGCGGTGGTAAAGAGCTGACCAACAGGTCAACCAATGATTGTGTGGATGATGGTGAGGCACAAGAAAGAGGTGATGAGGGTGATCTCTTTATGATGGGCGGCGATGGAGGCAGAACCACAACACCCGAGGGTGGAGAGTCTGTGGTCAAGTCGAGAAGAGGGATGTGTGAACACCCGAGTTCGCGCTCACACAGCATGTCGTATGTGAACGCCATGAGGAAAAAATTCACAGAAAATAAATCAGGTTAAAAACAAGACAATAAAAACAACAAAATAATCAGAGGACCAGGCAATCAAAAGTGACCGCCAAGACCAAAGTGCAGCACTTAATTCAAAACCAAGAGGGGGACGGGAGACTGCCCGAGACGGGACACGATGGGGGCCGCTCCACAAATGACTCAAGGGGGGGTGCAAGGGAAGAAATCAGCAACTCCCGAGGGTGTCTGGACACTGCATGTGAAACGGAGTTACCAGTGCCGAAATTTTGAAATTTAATTTAAAAGAACACAAGTAAAATAAAAACACAGGGGGGGTGGGACAGCCACAAAGACAAATTAAAGTTAAAGAAAACAACTGACCAGTGAGGCTTTCAAAAAAGAAAAACGCCAAAAATAAACAAACCCGTTGATGGGGAGGCCCATAGCAACAGCAACGAGCCATGCGACAAGAGGCGGGAAAGAGCATCGTGAAAAAAAACCACGTGGAGACACAAACGATGTCAACAGATAACGACACGTGACCGACCTCGAGAGGAAGCAGGCACGCGCCGATACCTTCCGCGAGTGACGTGGGAAGATTGACAGGGCAATCGACCAATCAGGAGGCAGCAGAGGGCTGCATTGGTCGGAATAGCTAAAAATAGCCACAGGTGAGTCGGAACCCAATTAAACACAATAAAAAAAAAACAAAATTACAAATGGGAGAGAAGCGTGGCCATAGCAACAGCGAGAAAACGGGGAATTTAGTGAAATAAAAAGAAAAAATGAGAAAAAACCAAAATCCCATGTTAAGTCTATGGAACCACTTTTTTGAGAAAAATGAATTTTAATTATCACTATGCTAATTAGAAGTATAGTGGGAGGGTCGACTTTCTTGGACGCAACAAGATCGGCCGGTAATTAAAAAACAAAATGGCGGCCATCCCCTATGTTGGTCCAAAACACTACTAAGCCAATGGAACGCTCACCGTAAACGGAGGAGAAACCCCCAAATTATCACTCAAAGAGAATGACAAAAATAATACGGGGCAGGACCACTGGTCAGCAGGTCCGGACAACACAACAAACGGGGTGGTGACCCCACAACCTGAATTAAAATTAAAAAAAAACATTCCAATGGACATTAATGTGAAAGAACACAAGTCCAGATTGAAAACAAAGCCACGTGTATTGGGAAGAGAAATAAACAAGGAGGAGGACACGTGGTTGGTGCCGAAATAGTAAACAAAAAGCATGAAAATAATAATGGCACTCTAAAAAACAAGGGGGGCCCCCCATTTCGAACGGCAATGGTAGAAAAAGACAAAACTAATTAAATTTAGAAAGAAGAAAAAATAATTAATGCGCGAAAGTGGTCAAACTGTCCAAGATGGTACCACTGTCAATGAAAAGGTGGGGCTTGAGATTAAGGGAATTGTGTCAGAGAACGCACGTGGGCGGTGTCGGAGGTCAGTAATTTGGACTAAATGAAAAGAAAATAATTAATGAAGTTCGGAGAGAGGCCTGTAATTAGGACAAGCGAAAAGGGCATTAAAAATTACTAACGGCACGCTTCAAGAGAAGCGAAGTCCAAAGGTACAAAAAACCACGTGGTCGGGGATTGAAATGACAACAAGGGAGGTCACGTGGTAGGCGAAAAAAGGAAAACACGAAACGGGAAAACGCAGTTTTCACCAAGTTAAAAAAATGTGAGTGCCCCAATTTCGGACGGGAACGTTAAAGAATGGTGAGACGGAAGAATTAGAATAGAAAAACAAACTGAAAAAAATTAATTAAAAAACTGGGGGCCCGAACAAAAAATTAACATAGCGTTGAAAACGACTATGTTGGCATAACGACCGACACGGAAAAGTCTCACACGCCTCGACAAAAAATCGCATCTCCACAAACAAGGCGGCGGAGAAAAGCTCAAGAAGGTGTCCTCGAAGAGGACAGAGTGGTCACGAGACGAAATTAAATTACGGCGTGTCCCAAACGGGGGGGCAAAGTTACGAAAAAAAAACCACGAAAAGGGGATAGGAAAGAACTTAAAAAACCCCAATGAAACACAAAAACTTCGTCAAAACCACAAAAAAGATGCATGTGAGATGCCCATGGGGGTAGGCGAGCGAAAAGGAAAAGCAAACGAGTAAGTTTGAACACGCGCATGGGCAGTGACAGGCGTCGGCAATTTAAAAAAAAAAAAACAAGAAAAAAGTCAAAAAATAAACAAGTTGGGCCGGGAACGGACTCGTAATTAAGACGAGTAAATAGGGCGTGAAAAAACTACCAAGGGAGATCTTCAGAGAAGCAAATCCAGCGGTAAACAAAACCCACGTGGTCGAGATGGAAATGTCAATAGAGGGAGGTCACGTGGTAGGCGAAAAAAGGTAAACACGAAACAGGAAAACTCTATTTTCGCCATGTTAAAAAATTATGAGTGCACAAATTTCGAACGGGAACGTTAGGTATAAGAGAGAGGGAAGATTTTGAAAAGAAACCAAGACAGAAAAAAATTAATTAAAAAACAAGGGGCCCGGACAAGAAATTAACATAGCGTTGGAAACGGCTATGTTGACAAAACGACCATCACGGAAAAGTCTCACACGCTTCGACAAAAAAACGCATCGCCACAAACGAAGCGGCAGAGAAAAGCTCAAAGTGCCCTCGAAGAGGACAGAGTGGTCACGAGACGAAAATAAATTGCGAAGTGTCCCAAACGGGGGGCAAAGTCACGTTAAAAATCAAGAATGGGGAACAGGAAAACACAAAAAAAACCACCAAAAAATCACAAAACACTGGCAAAACCACTCCACCACCTCAGAGGAGATGATGTTGGGGGTGGGAGAACGCAAAAACAGATGTTAAAGTGCAGCAGAAGCCACCAGAACGCCCCCTCAGAAAGCCAATTTCACGAAGGGAGGGGCGAAAAAAGCGGATGAAGCACCGCTGTAATTAACGAATCGAAGTCCTGGGGTCTTAGAAACCAGTCCAGGGTTCAAGGAAAAGAGGGCAAGCCCACAATAATCGCTTTGGAAGAGGGTAAATCGGCTTGTCCAGTGCGGACGGCACCATGCAAGACGCGATCCGGAACGGCAGCAAAAGCGCGCGAAACGGACCGGCAGCGAGCAATGGCGGCCAATGCGAAGCATGGGGAAGCCGGAACGCGATTCCCCGGAGGGTTTCGGTTCCGGCGCGCGTCGGGAAAGCGAAACCGAAACTGGACAAAAAGTCCGAAAAACGGTAGTTCGCTTGACCCGAAAGCTTCTCAGAAGGGGGGGAGGCAGCCAATGGAGGTAACCACGACTACCCCTTCGGCCCAAAGGCAGCCCAGATTCCACCCATTGGCCGCAGTGAGTCGTTTGAGTGCTACTTACCCAAGCATCCGGACTGGTCAATCGTCCACCTCTACCTTATTTATCCCATGGTAGGGATCCTGGACAGCGTGATGAAAGAAATCCAAGATTTGAGAGGGCGGTTTTTCACAATAGTGCACTCTCCAGTGCACTGTGGCGAGGGAAAACCGTAAAAACGGCTTTTCTCTCGCACGCGAGTAAAGTGGCAAAAAGCCACTAAACCCGTTGATGCCGAACGAACCTAACGCTGATAAGAACAGATTTAAACAACTTTTATTTCAACTTACTGGCATGTTTTACAAGTTTAACAAACACTAAAACATATCGTGTTTGGTCATGACAATTCTGAAAGCCAACGTGTAGTTACAAGTGGGCTGTAATATAGTGAACAGAGAAAAAGGACATCGCGAGTTTACAGATGGTCCGAGATTGATCTTAAATATTTTATACACACAATGAATGCGAACAGGGCAGAGGGTCCAAAATGAAAAGAAACAGCTTTTGGGACTATCGCGATGAACAGAGAGCCCTATGGAAAAAAAAGATAAAATGATGATTGTAGTTCACAACAGAGATGTGTGCAAAATCACAATACAATAACACGGCGAATGTCCAATGCGGCGAAACGTCCTTCGACATCACATTGTGTCGTGAATTGTTTTTTGGACTGTGGAGAGCACTACAAGATGAGAGCATTACAAGATGAGAAAAAGTCAGATTCAATTTCAAACAAATGTTCAGGACTTCACAGGCAAGGTAGGAGATGGAACTTTAGTTCATTTCAGGTGGCGACGAAATCTCTTCCGCTCCAGGTGGAGGAAGAGGATGCTCTGGGTCTTCGGGCATGATAGGATGTTCCTGGTCGTCACCTTGGGGTTGGGAGTCCTGGGGTGCGATGTTGCGGCCTGAGACGTGGGCGAAGTAGATGTCTCTTGAGAAGCGTATCACATCACTCACGCAGAGAGCTCTCAGTGTCCTGGCATAAGAGCGCGAGCAAGCAGTCCTCAGGAAAAGATCATTGAGGGGATCCAAGGATCCCAGACTCCCAACAATGAAGGGCACTATGGTACAGGGCGTCGATGATGTAGCAATGGCAGCACGGAGTGGCTCGTACTTTGACTGCTTTCTAGCACGGGCTTCCTCGAAAGCACCCTGTCCATTTTCAAAAGGGATGGCAACATCGATGATAGTGATGCGTCCATCCCGTCTAAGCACGATGTCCGGTCTCAGGAGAGAACCTGGTAGAGCAGCGTTCAGTTCCGGAATCGATGTAATAGCTTTGTCGTAGGAAATGATCTCAAATCTCTCCGCGCACATGTTGAGAACCCTCGTCGCTATCGTATTGTGGCGATCTTTCAGAAGTGACGAGTGGGTCAAGCAGTGGTTCAACACGTGCGGGAGAGTTTCCCGTTGGAAGGGACATCTACGGCACTGGGTGTTGCTGTCCCTCCATCTCTTGCATCCGTTGAGTGGTAGAAGGTTCAACCTGGCCTTATGCACGAATCTCCAATCTTTAAATCTCGTGTGCAGGCCGGACGCATAGAAATGGGAACTCGCTTTGGACTTGGAGGCGCAGTGAAAGACTTTGCCCTGATCTCGGAGAGAAAGCAGGCGTTCGTCTCTCACTGCCCTTTTGGCGTTCCGGATGGAATGTGCCACGTTCCGACGATGCTGGGGTGTGAGTTTTGTGTTGTCAAACTCCAGGTTGGGGACGTCTCCGGGGAAAGACCACTTGATGTCGAGGCGGCCTGAGGCCTTTCTGGCTTTTGTCCACGTATTCATCAATGGATTAGAAGTGATATGAAAATTATGGTCCATTGATGCAGACAGGAAATCGCCTTTTTCGACATCTTGCCGGAGCCCCAGTCGTCGGGTGATGGTGTTAATCAAGTCCGTGTTGGCGACGTCGAAGATGAAATGGTCGCGAGAGGATAGCAACTTGAAAGCATTGTCGATGAGGAACAAGTCAGATTCCTCAGCTGCAATGGGGATTGAAAACGCACCATTCCTCGAACTTCCGTGGAGGAAGTCGTTCGAAGCCCTCGGTGGTACTGAGAGCGTTTGTTTGATGAGTGGCCGAAAAGCTTCATCTATGGTGCCCCATTGAGTCTTGGAAAACTGACCAGTCCTCATGGCAAAGGTCATGGCAGGGAAAACAAAGGTCTTGAGGGCGTCAATCCTCTGCCAATATTCCAACTTGGACGTCAATCCTCTGCCAATATTCCAACTTGGACGTCAAGACCTCTGTTCCCTTCTTGATAAAGTCGTCCACCGATTCTGTCATGGCAAGTTGTTGCAGAAAGCCGACTGGTTTGCCCAGGAAGTCTGCGTGCTCTCCATCTTTCAGTGAGCGAAGGTTGGATCCGCTCAAATTGAAGCTTGTTTCCCTGCATCCCACAGGCATATGTCCGGAGAAATGCAGAGTCACGCACTTTTGAGGATTTAGCTTTAGGGACAGCTTCGCAGCAGTGTCCCTGATGGAGTCGATGGCAGTTTGAAGGCCAGCTTCAGACGTAGCAACCGGGGTCAAATCATCGGCATAGGCTAAAATAGCCCTCTCCTCCGGGCGAGGGTTGACTGCCCACAAGACGGGATCCATTGCAAGAATGAAGAGGAGCCCGCTTATGGGGTCGCCCTGGAGAATCCCAGATCTCAGAGGGATTGGAGGAGTTTCCTCGGTGGACGTGGAGGCTATCGTGTTGGCAGACGAATATAAAAAGGAGATGATATCAGCAAAGTGCTCGCCCGCACCATATGCTTTAAGTGATGTTCCAATGGCATTATGAGGAATCGACCCGAAGGCATCGGAGAAATCCAGCCACGCGACAAAAGCCTCAGAATGGTCGAGGCGGGCTCCGTTGATGAAGCTCTCGAGCAGGAAGTTATGCTCAAAAACTCCATCGAACGGAAGAAAGCCTTTTTGTCCTGGATGGAGCACGTTATTTTCGTCCAGCCACGTTGTCATCCTGGAGGCAAGCAGACCGGTGAACAACTTGTAAATAGTGTTGCACAATGCAACCGGCCTCCAGTTGGCTGGATCAGACATCTCCCCTTTCTTGTAAAGGAGGATCGTGCGAGAAGTCATGAAGTGTGCTGGAACTCTCCGATTCAGAAGGCAGATGTTGAGAATTTTTGCGAGAAAATCGCCCTCCTGGTCGACAGAGGCCCAGTGACGGTATGTCAAGCGGTCCGGTCCTGGGGCCGTGATTTCAAACTTCTTCAGCCTTCTAATTACCTCATTCGGGGTGAATGGTGCCGTCGAGATAGGAGAAGAAGCACCTTGAACGTTTCTATAGAAACCCTCTTCAAAATCCCTCGGACGGGTTCTTCCATCGAAATGCTTTTTGATATGTTCAATGGGAATCTTGCAGCCCTCCGACTGGCCTTGGGTGATAAGGCGGACTGCGGCCCTCCTATTTCTTCTATAAAGCTTTTGAATAGCCTGCGGATCCTCGATGTTGAGAGGGGTCCGCAGGTATCCCGATTTTTGTGGTGGAAGACGGACGGTTTCCGCTGTTGTGGAAACAAGGACAAGTATTAAATCTTCAAAGTCGTTCCACATTTCAGCCGTAAGTTCGCTTTCAGCGATGGAAGAGATTCTTGACGAAAACTCCACCAGCGGAGATGAGTGCTTCGGGAGACCCGAGCAAACAGGCTGAGAAGCTGCAGACGAGGAAATGGGGGCATCGATCGTAACAGTTGGTGGTGTTCCCACAGGAGGCAAGTTCGAAGTGGTGAGGACCGTCACCGAATGAGGATTGACGCGAGGAATGGATGGTGGTGGTTCAGGTTGCGAAGAGTTAGGGACAACTTCCGAGACTTGTGAATTAAGGTCATGAGGCACGTCATTGGATGCGACGAGAGGACGGATCACGAGAGGGCCCGACGATGGAGGGGGCTTGCCTATCGCGTCTTTCCTGTGCTTAAACTGGTGGTTTCTCAATGCGTGTAAGTTGTCGAAACCTCTTGTGCAGGAGTCGCAGTTGAACTTGAAGCTGTGATGCGAGGGAACCACCGGACTCCTGTCAAGGAAGCATGCGTGTTTCGAAACTTTGAGCGAGAAAGTCTCTTTGCAAATGGAGCACGACGTGATGGTGGAGGCAATGCGTATGTTGTGCTCAATGAGGAGATGTCTAACAAGCGAACTCTTGTTAGAGGTCCAAATGGGGTTGGTGTAGGACCTGGTGCAGTGGAACTCAGTGCACAGTATTGTGTCCGTAATTGGAAAGGAAATTAAAAGAGCTGGGCCTCTCCTCGATAGTCGGATGGGAGGAATCGGAGAAGTGAGAGGTCCAGTGGACACATTCGAAGAATCAATTTGAAGATGTGAATTGGAGGTGGAATGTTTCTTCGCGGTAGGATCTCTCGAGGAGGTCTTGGTGGATTTAGCAGTGTCTGAAGGCTTCTTCGTGGTGCGTATCGGCAACGAAGGTAAAGGTGCGGTGACAGGGAGCGAAGTGGCAACAGATGCTTGAGGTGGTGAAAGCAAAGAAGGCATGACTTGAGCAGTAGGTGTAGTGGATGAATTGAGATGGAAAATTCCGGTGCTAGTGGACGGTTGTTGGGATAACGTGGGAAGGACATCCGCAGTGCAAGCTTTTGATACGGTGTTCGAAGCAGGTTCCTGAAGAGGGGGAAGAACAGGTGCAGTGGGAGGTGGGATTTTTGAGGGTTGAGAAGAGTCGTTGTTATCTTCTTCTAAAAATCTTCTTACTTTGCAGTGTGCCTTTAAATGAAAAGACAAACCCTTTTTTGCCTTTGCCTGGTACCCACAAAACTTGCAGGCAAAACTCGGGTCAGGAACCGAAGGCACGGAACAGTCTCTCTCCTCAGCAGGAACGGGAATCAGTGGAGCAACGATGGGCGTTGCAACAGGGCTAATCGCAAGATTAGGTGGAGTTGAGGTGGTGAAAACGGTCGGAGAATCAGGAGATTTAGCAGTTGGGCGATAATCTACAGCAGGAGTGCAAGCGGGCGTAGTCAAACGATCAGCAGTGCCAGCAGGCAGTTCGGGGCCGAAGTCCAGTAACCTCATGTGCCACTTGATGTGTTTTTCAAGTGAGAGTTCCGAAACAAACGTCATTTCACAGAAGTGACAAATAGGAATGGAGAATTTATTCACCCTCAAGGGAATCGGCAATTCGGAAGAGGAGACCAGAACAGGAGTCGGTGACGGAGATGTTGGAGCAGGATGAGACGAAGAGGCATGGGTGCGATGGTCATCAGTGCGGGAACGTGATGCAGGTTTGGTGGTAAATCTTTTCGGACCAGAAGGTCGAGAAGTCTTTGCGTATGGGAGGACTTTTTTGCAGTCGCTCCATCTGTGGTTTTTGAAGAGTTTCGTGACCGATGTGATGAATCCACATTCGGGACACTGGAATTGATGTTTAGATGGTGATTTTTTCGTGGAAAGAGTGTCATCGTGAATGCGGGTGTGTGTCAACAAGTTCGCGTTTGTGTAGAACGCCTTAGCACAGACTCTACAGCTGAAGGGCTTGACCATGACTTGCGAGATGGGTGAATGTCGCGAACACAATGGAGCAATAACAGGTGATGAAGAAGCTTCAATGATATCCGAAAAAAGGGTTCGCCTGAATGCAATGGCTTTCGGGGGGAGGAGAGCAGTAGGAGAGGAAGAGTTCAACAGTTCGGCTGTCAACGTGAGGAGAGGGTCGATACCAGACGAGACAGGACCTCCAGAGTCATTTCGAACGATAGGATAATCAGGAGGACACACGTCTGAAGGCAATACGATTCCTCGAGACTCATCAGCGTCAGGAGAAAACACGGTCAACGGGATGGTGGAGACGTCTTCGCGGTCAGTTGAATCAACGGGAGATATTTCGTAAATCTGAGAAGCAAAAGTCGGTGATGGAGACTTTGCAGGCGCAGTGGAAGACACGGTGATGGTGACTATGTCGTTATCCAACAGGTTAGATAACACAGGGGAGATCGAAGAGTGTGAATTGATCTCTGTGATATCCATGCAGGCGGTGTGTGGTGAGTCAGTAGACGGCGAAGAGGGTGAAAGAATGTGGCTGCAGAATGTCGATGGGAAGATGGCCAAGGATGGGATGGCATCTAAATGTACGGCGCTCAAGATGCATTCCGATACAAAAGTATCGGATACATCAGGAGCAGCGAAAACAGTTGTCGCAGTGTTATGACAAAAAGATGGTGTTGGAACGGAATTGCGTTCATGAAGTTCAGTCGCAGGAGCGGGTTCTTCAGACGAGGAAGTTGTCGATGTAGCATCCTTGTTCAGGAGGTGCTTTTTCCTCAGTTGGGATCGAGTTCGATGCCCAACTGGCGAAACGGATGGGAGTCCGGTGTGGAAGATTTTCGATGATGGATGTGCGATGAAAGATGGAAAATCATGAACACGGGATGGAGGTGACTTTCGTTGAGGCGATGAATAACATGGAGCAGATGAGGCAATGTAATCAATAGGATGATGACGATGGTCGACTTCGAGGCTAATGTAATCGACATTAGAAATACCAACACGAGGAGAACAGTCAGAAAGCGAGGATGGAAGGGACACTTTCGCAATTGATCCAGGAGGATCGGAATCCATTGGTGGACTGTTAAAAACGGTGATCAAATCGGTGGGTGCAAGTTCGCAACTGTTAAAAATAGAGAGCTCAATCTGAGGCTCAATACAGTCCGGGCTGCTTTCCGGAGGAGTACCAGCTCCCACAGAAGCACCCTGAGATGCGAAGGAGGATGGAACGAAATCAGATGCTGAATCCGATTCCATGACTGCGAGTAGGTTTGCAGTGCATCAACAAGAGGTAGGTCAATCGCGCAGTAACGATGAGGTGATGGCCAGACCAACAACTCCGCTAGGCTACAGGGAGAGCAAGTAACAAAAATATCAAATGAAAAATCGCTTAGATCAAAGCGCAGTATCAGTTATGGAAGGGGGGACAAGGATGACCTCCAGGAGGCAAGGCCCATTTGGGTATTGCTGAAAACATGCGGGAAAAAACAAACAGAAACAGTCCTGTCGATATGGCACTCAGAAACGGATTGCTGCAAGAAAAAGGGTGGCACGACACCAAGAGGTGAACAAAAAATTAAATAAAAATAAAAAGGGGAATGGCGAAACCTGTGGCAACTCAAACAAGCATTGCAGGGTGGGGTCACGCTGCAATAATGACGAAAAGGGCGTCGCAAAACAAACAGAAGAAGAACCACGTGTTTGGGTTAAAATGAAAACAAACACAGAAAAAACCACGTGCTTTTTGAAACGATGTCAATAGATAACGACACGTGACCTCCCTCGAAGAGAGAGAGGAAATCACGCATCGAAATCCAAGCCAGATAACGTAGCCTGATTGACAGGGCTCTCGACCAATCAGCACCCAGCACAGCAACAAGTCTGTCATTCAGCTCAAATTGACCCAAAAGCGGGTCAATTATCAATCAATTAGTGCGAAATTAATGATGGGGGACGGGAAGAGGTGTGTGGTCATAGATCGAGATGCAAAACAAACAATTTATAGAAATAAAAACAAAAAAGAGAAAATTCCGAAATCCCATGTTAAGTCTATGGAACCACTTTTTTGAGAAAAAAGAGTCACTAATTAATTGTCCCTGAGCTAAATGCTGTCACGAATTCTTGGACGCAGATTAATCGGGCGGTAATTAAAAAACAAAATGGCCGCCATCTCCAATGTTAACCCTATGGGACTGTCCTCCAATAGCGCCGTTCGCGGAAATCGATGAAAGGCCCAGATTTAATCGAAATTCGAGCAAGTAAAGATGGGTCCAGTCACCGTAGGTGGTCAGTGGACAGGGTCAATCGAAAATAAAACGGAAAAAGCGCCACAATTAATTAAAATAATTAAAAAAAGAAAAAGGGGAATTTTTCGGAAATTACGTGAAAAGACACAAGTCCGAAAAGTAAACAAAACCACGTGGAACTGGAAGATAAATAAACATGTGGATGGTCACGTGGTATGTGCCAATTCGGTAAACAGTAGGCATGAATACCCTGTGGGCAAGCAGAAAAAGAGCGGGGGCCCCCCAATTTCGAACGGGAATGGTAACGAAACATGTTTGGCAGAAAATGGAATTAAATTTAGGTAAAAAAGAAAAACATAAAGGGGCCAATGCAGTCCAAAAAACCTCGCGATACCGACCGCTGACATGCGAGAACGAAAAGGAATTGGAAAACAATATTCGAGAGCCCATTGAAAAGGACACGTGGAAAACAAAAAAATGACAAAATAAAAACGAAAATGCAATAAATGGGAAAAGGGAATTTCTCGATAATAAATTCGAGATAAAAAACATTGAAAAGTACCATAGGATTGCACTAGAAGAGCAAAGTCCAATGGTTAACAAAGCCACGTGGTAGATCGGAAAACATCAACATTGGGAAGTCACGTGGTAGGCGAAAAAAGGTAAACACGGAACGGTAAAAAGCAGTTTTCGCCTTGAAATAAAAATCGGAATGCCCCAATTTCGAACGGAAACGTTAGGTATTAATGAGAAGGAAGAGTTTGAATAGGTAAGATAACAGAAAAAAATTAATTAAAAAATTGGGAGCGCAGGAAAGGAATTAACATAGCGTTGAAAAACGCAATGTTTACAATTCGAGTCCTGCGGGAATGGCGATCACTGGTCACCAAAAAATCCCAGGGACACGCGGAGGGCAGCAGGAGAGTTGCATGAAGCCAATGGACAGGTATCGGACGAAAACAAAAATGCCAAGTGCCTCAACCGGGGGGTCGAAAAAGCGCAAAAATGGCAAAAACGAACATGGGAAACGGGCAAAGAAAACCAAAAAAAAACGGGTCTCAATCAGTCGAAACCACCCAAAAGTCGTTCGAAGATAGCAAACAATAAAAATAATCAAACAATAAATGCAAACAATCACGGAAAAAGGGCACCAACAAGACAGGCAAATGCGAAGCATGGGGATGAACAGGCAGTGTCTTAGAAACCAATCCAGAGTCGTTCATGAATGCGGATTTAATCCGAAATGTTCGATTTCGAAGAGGGGGTGCCAGCGAAGTCAAGAAACCGATCGGCGAAAAGCGCGCGAAACGGCTCGAGATCGAGCAATGGCGGCCGACGTAGAAGCATGGGGATGCCGAAACCGAAGTTCCCGGAGGAAATCAGCGCCGGCAGCGCATCGGGAAAGCGAAACCGAAACTAGACAAAAAGTCCGAAAAACGGTACTTCGCTTGACCCGAGGCGCCCGAAAGCTTCTCGGAAGGGGGGGGGGGGCAACCAATGGAGGTAACCACGACTACCTCTTCGGCCCAAAGGCCTACTGGGGCAGTCCAGATTCCACCCATTGGTCGCTGGTCAGTTTTCAGCTCAACTTACCCATGGGTCCTCGTCCGGACTGGTCAAATCAACCCCCTCTGCCTATTAATCCATGGCAGGGATCCGGGCTCTATGGAGTTGATCTTAATCCAAATTTGTGCGGGTAAAACACGCTTTCAGTGCAAACACCAGACCACGTCCCAAGGGAACTCCGAAAAACGGTGTTTCCTCGGGCGCGTGGTTGTGGTCAAATTGACCGGAATCCCTGCTGGCGTCCGCAGAACGTAAAAGCTGATAAGAACAGATATTTTTTATTAACACATGTCATAAACTGATTTACATTGTGGCAACCACTACGGTTATTCATTGAGTGGCAATTATTGCAATAACAAAAAGATATAAATGGTGATAACATGAATAATTGCTTAAATATTTTAACAAGAGTAGGTGCAATAGACAGGAAATATTATTACGATTGTAACAAATACAAACATGATATATACAATGAATTTGTGAAAAGAAAAACTTTCAAAAAGAAAAAAAAAAATTTTTAATTATGAAAAAATGAATTTACAAATATGAAGAGTAATGTCTTCCAGTAGTGAAAGTTCATTTACATAAAATAGAGAACATTGAGGTGAAAATGAGCATTAAAAATTTTCTATGTTATTTCTATGGAACCATTTTTTTCGACAAAATCGAAAATAATTAATTTAGAAGTAATTAGGAGTAGTATGGGAGGTAATACGTTTTTGGACGCAATTTGATTGGAGCATAATTAAAGCAATTAAGAAATTATTGCAAATAAATCGAGAAAAAAATCCCAAGTTCAAAACGAAAACAAAGCCACGTGTAAAAGGAACACAAAAGCACGTGTTCAATGACAGGCAAAACAAAAGCACGTGGAAAATAACAACATGGTATTGGTGAACATATGGTAGTAATATACATAAACAAAAGCACGTGGAAAAGTCAAAACATAAACACAGGCACGTGGTGAAGGTGACAACAACGTGAAAGGTAAATAATGCACATAAAAATTGCGAAAACTGGTGAAATAAAAATTGCAAAAATATGGAGTTGGTGGCGGATGATATATTATTTCAGGTGTAAAGTGAACATTTGATTGACAATTAAATTAAAAATTATATAACCTGAATAAAAGCAATTTTAAATATTTAACATAGCGTTAAAAAATGACGCACAAGCAGAACGCTGAACTCTGGCTCACGATGAAGTCATGAGGAGAGGGGCCCAAAGGGCCAAATTTAGGGAACGGTTACTTGATCAACCGTGGAAAGGGGAATGTCCAGGGAAGTGGAGGCAGCAACTTGGTGTTCCTGAGCAGCATTCTGTGGGGTTGTGGGAGCTGCAACAGGAGACACCGCGGACTGAGAAAACTCAGAAGGGGCCAGCGCGACAATGTTTTCTGCCAAAGATGGGGCAGGGAGGTCACTGGTGCGGTCAAGCGGGGCGTTGGAATTCGCTGGACGCGAACCAGTGATGTGGGCATGAAACATGTCGCGTGAATGTCGGATCACGTCAGAGACGCAGAGTTTTCAGAACTTGTCTGCGTAGGATTTTGAGCATAATTTACGAATAATCTTGTCGTTGCTCGGATCCCACGAGCCAAGTGACCCGACAATAATCGCATCGCAGGAGATTAACCTGAAGCGCGAGCGAAGATCGGACACCAGCTGGGCATATTTTGCGACCTTTTGAGTTCTCGCTTGGTCGAAACTACTCTTCCGATTGTCGAAAGGAATAGTCACGTCCAAGACGAGAGCCTCATCACCGTGGGTGAGAATGAGGTCGGGGCGAAGTCTAGAATTGGGGAGAACAGCCTGATTTTCCGAAAGAACCTGCCATTTCCCGGATGCGGCCTTTTTGACACGCTCAACGACAGCGTTGTGTCGGGCTGTCCTCGCCGAAGACGCAACCAGACAGTGATTTAATGTATGTGGAAGGGTTTCACTGACGTAATTACACCTCCGACAATGGCGGTTGCCGGACCCAAACGACTGTGTGGCGTTAAGCTTGTGGAGATTTAAACGCGCTCGATGTACGAAGCGCCAGTCCGCAAAGCGGGTGAAATCCCCTTCCCGAAGGAAGTGGGAACTGGCTTTCGACAAGGAGACGCACTCCATAGCTTTACCTTGAGATGAGAGGGAGAGAAGAGATGTAGACCTCTCGTCACGAAGTTGTGTCTTAAGGATTCGACACAACTTTCGCCTTTCTGCTTGACCGATGTTGTTGGTCCCTCGGGTGATATGGACTTGGTTTTGTTCAGGAATGCGCCATTGCACATCGAGTCGGCCAGATGCCAAGCGAGCTGCGGACCAGGTCGACGAAATAGGATTTGCAGTTGTCCTGAATTGGAGCGCATTGCTGGCCGACAAGAATTCCTCAAGAGAAGAGGGGGCGGCTTGTGTTTGTAACCTGGCGGACACAAGATCTTGGAAGTCCGCCCAGGCCAAATCACGAACAATAGTGTCACCCGAGGTGAGCAGTTTAAAGGCATTATCAATGAGGTAAATGTCGGAGTCCTCCGCTGCCAACGGAATTCCCAAGCAACCTTTCTGGGTTGATCCATAAAGATATGTGTTGGCAGCCTCGGGAGGAAGAGAGAGGGTCTTTTTAAACAACGGGCGCATGATTTCATCCAGTCGCTTCCAGTCCGACTTTGCGAATTGTCTCGTACGCATGGCAAACGCAAGGGAAGGATAGAAGAAGTTCTTCATAGCGTCCAAGCGCTGCCATGGCGCGAGTTTTGCATTAAGGATCTTGATTCCGAGCTCCGCCCTCTCGTTTAATTGAGCATTGTCAGGAAGGAGCTGGAAGCCGACTGGGGCACCTAGGAATTGCACTGCTTCACCATCATCAAGGGACGTGATGGGGGCACCATTGAGATGAAATTGGGTGTTTCTTACACCAACTGGGGTGGAACCTGATAAGTGCAAAGATGAGCATTTAGATGGATTGAGGGCGAGACCCACACGAGCGAGAACTGTGTACAAGTGGTCAAGACGAGACTGGAGGTTGGCAGGATCCGAGTCTAGTAAAAGTAGATCGTCCGCAAAAGCAAGGACCGAGTGATCTCTTGAGTCACTTTCGACTCTCCTAATGACAGAGTCAATGACCACATTGAACAACAGACCGCTGAGGGGGTCACCCTGTTTCACTCCCGCAAGGATGGGAATCTCATCCGAAAGACCCTCAGATGTTATAAATGATGTTGTTGAGCCAGAGTAGAGCGCTTTAACACAATTTATGAAATCCGGCCCAGCACCCACCTTTTCCAGGGCAGTGTAAATTGCAAAATGAGGCACAGAACCAAAAGCATTAGCAAGATCTAATGATGCTAGTAGTAAATTACCGGACGAACGGCGTGTTTTTTGGAATTGTTGAAGGACCACGTAACGGTGTTCAAACACTCCGTCGGCCGGCATAAATCCCTTTTGGGAGGGGCTAAGTACCTCATATGCAGAGAGCCAGTCTGATAAGCGTCGGGTGAGGCAACCCGAGAAAAGCTTTGCGATTGTGTTGATTAAAGCTATTGGTCGCCAGTTGTCAATGCAACTCGGGTCCCCCTTTTTGTGGATTAGTATGGTCTTTGCGAACTTCCATACTTCGGGCACTCGTCCCCATTTAAGACAGATGTTAAAGAGGAGAGCGAGTGTGGAGCACCGAGGGTCTGCTACTTTCCAATGGGAGTAAGCGAGACGATCGGGTCCAGGAGCCGAGTTGTTGGTCGAGTTTAGTTTCGCGGCCACCTCACTCGTGGAAAAGGGGTGAGCTGGGATAGCCGGAGGAATGGTATTAGGACCAAAAAAGACCGAAGGGTCACAAGATTTTGGTGCAAGAAGCTCACGAAAGTGGTCCTCAATTTGGGTTTTTGAAATTGTGCAGGGTGCAGAGTCACCCTTTGTGATAAGTCGTATGGCTCTACGTTTGTTCCTTCGATGCAATCGCTGGATTACGGAAGCGTTTCCAACATCTAAGCGATTCGGTGGGGAAGGGCCCGATGTGGAGACTCTCGACGGAGGAAGGCGAACAAACTCACCTACTTTGGTGGTAATCTCGTCGAGGGTCGATGTGAAGGAATTCCAGGACTCATCCGACAGCGGACTTGCCAAGAGATTGATGAGGCGGTCACGGAAACACTCTAAGGGTGGCGGTGTCTCTGGCGGATCTTGTGAGTTGAGGGCATCTGGGACCTCGTCAATTGGAGGATCGCCTGGTGGTGCGGCGTCAAAAACCTGCGAACCAGATGTTAAGGAAGGTTGCGAAGGGTTGGTGACAGTGTTCTGAGAAGATTGAAAGTCAGAGTTCTGTGATGTGGCTAAAAGTCCTTGAGAGGGAGCTGTTGGGTTCTGACGTATTGGTGGAAGTACGACGGGTTGTTTTTTCGGGTGTGGAGGCACAATTGGAGGCAGCGGAACTGCTGGAGCTGGAACAACAGTGGATGAACGCTGCTGGCGTGGAGACTTCGCAGGAGGTGGAGGGTGAATAGCACGTCGATCATTGATGGCATGGGTTTTAGTGTGATTGAAAAGGCCCTTTTTAGTAGAACAAGAAAAGTCGCAACGTGTGCATCTATGATGGAATGCACGGCCGGATGAAAGGAGCGGGTGGTCAAAACACGGGTGAGCTGTAGGTTTTGACGCAAAGGCGTTGCGACATTTTGCACACCAATACTGGTATGATGTTAAATCGATGTGGTGTTCCAAAAGTAGGTGGCGACGTAGAGACTGCTGAATTGATGTCCACGATGCAGCTTGAAAAGAGCGTGAACATCCGCTTTCAGTGCATTTCATTTGGTCGATAATTGGGAAGATAATGTTGAGGGACAGTCCTACACGTGACGCACAAGATGGAAAATGAGGATCAGGTGAGGTAGGACACGGGACTGGCTTGCGAACGACTTTCCTCTTCGGTGGAGGAGGAGCTGGATGGTCTTTGTCGGGGATGGTGGCACAGATGACGGATCGAGTGTCATTTGAGGGTTCGAGTACTGCGATGGAAGAGCGTTCGGATGAAGGGAGGGCTTCATCAGTAACGATGGGTTGCGAGGTGTTGGAGACACTTTTGAATGCCTGTAACGTGATTGTTGGAGGCGCCGGGGTCGATGGAAGCTTGAGAGGTGCTGAGACAGGAACTGTGGTGGAAGACGAAGACGCTGCGGAACGGAGGTGCCAGTTGATGTGCTTCGTAAGATGTGACTTTTTAGAAAAGATCTTTTCGCAGAAAGCACATCTGAGAGCGTCAATGCCAACAGCAAGCTCATCTGCAGACAGAGCTGGAGGTATGATGTCGGACTTACATGGGACCTTGTATGTGGAAGCAGGGTCAGCTCGGATGGGTGTGACAACTGGAGACACAGGTTGGGCAACAGGAGCATCTGATTTTGGAACTGGTGGCGATGAGTTGGTGGTGTGTTTCTGCGGAGGAGGTGGAAAGGGCAGGAACGTAGAGAGATCGACTAAATTTTGTTCAGCAGCGAGGCGCGAGATCATGTGGAAGCGTTGGTATGTTGTGAGATGGTGATTTAGACGCTTTCCAGACGAGGTGAAAAACGAACACGCCATGCAAGGAAGGATGTTAGATTGCTGTGGGTTGATCTTAGAAATCACGGCAGGTCGGAACGTCTGGTGGATCATTAAATGTTCGAGAAAAAGGTTGATCTTATGTGATTTGAAGTTACACAGGTGACAACGCAAGGTGGAAGGTTGCGTTGCATATGAAAAATGTGGCAACGTGGCGAACGGTTGCGGTCTCTCTGTGGCTGGAGGTGCAGACGAGGAGAGAGCTTCAGAATTCCGGGATGGTTCAGGTGGAATCGATGATGTAGTAGTTGCAGCCGGTGGAGCATTCGAGGAGAATGACGAATGTGTAGGTGGTGGATCATTGCGAGGGGGAGTCAGAGAATGTGATGGTGGTAAGACTGACCCTTGCGAAGCTACGTCATGTTGGGAAGTGACAAAAGGTTTCTCAGATGGAGGAGGAACCTTGTGAGGAGTAGGCACGGACGGTTTTGTCTGGGTCGAGAAGACCTTTCGCTTATTGTGTTGAAGCGTGTCCATGAAGAGCTTTGGGACTGTTGTTATGTCCTGTAGTGTTGTGAGTGTGTCGCACCTGCTCTTAAGGTGGTAATCAAGCGCTCTACGGGATTGGGCGACAAACTTGCAGAATGGGCAAGAGTTTTGAAAGTGCTTGTATTGCGAAGGAGTGAGGTCCTTATGCTCCCGAAGGCGTTTTAATTGCGAGACGTGATTACGCAAGTGGCTTACAAAAATGTCGTAGTTAGATTTAAATCCACATCTGCCACATATGTGGAGACCACGAGATGGAGACGGTGGTGATGCGGAAGAAGCCGAGGTGGAAGGCTTTTTAGGTGGTGACGTAGAAGAAGCCGAGGTGGAAGGCTGTTTGAGTGGTGACCGAGGTGGCTCTGCAGGAGACTTTGGTGGTGAAGAGACGGTCACTTGAACGAACGTTGGTTTAGAGAAGGCCTTGGTCGACGGAGGACCAGTCGGTGACAGCTTGAGGTCATCGAATGGTGTCGGGGGCGATCTCGAAGGCAATGGTGGAAACTCGATTAGTTTCTGATTCGTGGAGACATGCTTCGGACTGGTTGTGATGGTTGTACCACGAGACGAGAAAACAATGGGTGATTTCAAGGTGGCAACAGGACCGTCAAATCTGATGTTGGTGGGTGGAAATACTCTCTGAGGTGAAGAGAGCGGGCTTGACGGAGAAAGAGACAGCCTTGGTGAAGATGTAATCGAATCAGAGGAAGACGGACTCTCGATAACTGGAGACGGAGACGCATCTTTTAAGTTGGTATCAGAAGACCAAACTTTCTGGGTTGCTGTCGGGTCGACAGACGTGATGAGGAGTTGATGAGGCGATGGTGGAGATGGAATGGATGAGGTGGTGGCGACCGATGACGGAGGAGTCGTGACTAATGGAGATCCAGATAAGACTCGCTGGTCCTGAGTGGAAGGCACGATGATGGTGGACAAAGACGAGGACGACGACGAGATGGAAGCAGAGGACGTGGAGACGCTGGTGACAGATGAGGTGGGACTGATGAGAGGTCGTGCTTTCGCACGAGCACGCGTTCGCGAGCAGATCGGCGAGTCAATGTCGAGGCAGGTGACAGGCGATACGGAGACACGTGGAGGTAAAGAACTGATCAGAAGGTCGACCAGTGCTTGAGGCGATGAGGGTGAGACACGATTATGAGAAGACGATGGAGACATCTTCAGAATGGGTGGTGATGGAGGCAATACCACTACACCCGAGGGTGGAGAGTCAGTGGTCAGGTCTAGTAATGGTATGTGGGAACATCCAAGTTCATGTTCCCGCAACATGTCGTAAGTGAATGACATGATTGGAAGGAGTACAAGAAGCAAAACAGGTTAAATAAATGACAAAAAAATATAATAATAATAACAGTATAACAATAAGAAAATCAATTAAAGATGACCGCCAAGATCAAAGTGTAGCACTGAATTCTAGAACAAAAGGGGGACGGAAGACTGCCCAAGACGGGACACGATGGGGGACATACCGCAAACGATTCAAGGGGGGTGTAAGAAAAGGAAATCAGCAACTCCCTAGGGCGCGTGACCACTACATGTGAACGGAAATACCAGTGTAAAAATTTTAAATTTAATGGAAAATTAATAAAAGAATACAAACAAGAACCCAGGGGGGGGGACAACAGCAACGACGAGTTAAAATTAAAATTAACAAAATGACCAGTGAGGCGTCTTAAGTAAGAAAAACGCTGAAAACAAATTAAACTGTTGATGAGAAGGCCCATAGCAACAGCGACGAGCCATGCGACAAGAGGCGGGAACGAGAAACCAGGGAAGAAAAAACCACGTGGAGACACAAACGATGTCAACAGATAACGACACGTGACCCACCTCGAAAGGAAGCAGGCACGCGCCGATACCTGCAGCAGTGACGTAGGGAGATTGACAGGGCAATCGACCAATCAGGAGGCAGCAGAGGGCTGCTTTGGTTGGAAAAGCTAAAAATAGCTACAGGTAAGTCGGAACCCAATTAAACAATTGAAAAAAGGCATAATTACAAATGAGAGAGAAGCGTGGCCATAGCAACAGCGAAAAAGCGGGGAATTTAGTGAAATGAAAGGAAAAAAAAGAGAAAAAACCAAAATCCCATGTTAAGTCTATGGAACCACTTTTTTGAGAAAAATGAATTTTAATTAACACTATACTAATTAGAAGTATAGTGGGAGGGTCGACTTTCTTGGACGCAGCAAGATCGGACAGTAATTAAAAAACAAAATGGCGGCCATCCCCTATGTTAGTGCCAAATCAATGCTAAACCAATGGAAACCGCACCTTAAACAGGGGAAAGACCCCCAGAATATCATCCAAAGAGGATAATAAATTTAATACGGGCTGAGACCACTGGTCAGCAGGCTCGGACAACACAAAAACCGGGGTGGTGACCCCACATTTTGAATTAAAATTAATTTAAAGTGGAAAAACAATGGACATTAAGGTGAGAGACAGTCCAAAAGGAAAACAAAGCCACGTGTATTGAAGAGTAAATAAACAGGGAGAAAAACACTTGGTTGGAGTCAAAATAGTAAACATAAGATATGATAATACTAGTGACATCCTAAATAAAAATGGGGGCCCCCCAATTTCGAACGGTAATGATAAAAGCAAACAGGAACAACTTAAATTTGGAGAGAAAGAAAAAATAATTAATTAATTAACGTGAAAGAGCGATCAAACTGTCCAATTAAGTGCCACTGTCAATGGATTGGTGGGGCATTAGGACTAAAAGGGAGTGTCCAAACGCGCACGTGGGCGGTGTCAGTGGTCAGCAATTTGAAATAAACAAAAGAAAATAATTAATGAGGTTCGGAACAAGGCCCGTAATTAAAACGAGCGGAAAAGGACATTGAAAATTACCAACGGAACGCTTCAAATAAGCGAAGTCCAAAGGTAAACAAAACCACGTGGTCGGGGATCGAGATAACAACAAGGGAGGTCACGTGGTAGGCGAGAAAAGGTAAACATGAAACAGTAAAACGCAATTTTCGCCATGTCAAAAAATTGTGAGTGCCCCAATTTCGAACGGTAACGTTAAAGGATAATGAGACGGAAGAATTTGAATAGAAAAACAAGCGGAAAAAAATTAATTAAAAAACTGGGGGCCCGAACAAAAAATTAACATAGCGTTAAAAACGGCTATGTTTACGCTACGACTGACACGGAAAAGTCTCTCACGCCTCGCCAAAAAATCGTAGTTCCGCAAACAAAACGGCGGAAAGAAGCTGAGGATGTCCTCGAAGAGGGCAAAGTGGTCATTGGTCAAAATAAAATTTAAAAGTGTCCCAAACGGGGGGGTGAAGTTACGTAAAAAACTCGAAAAGGGGAACGAGAAAACACTTAAAAAACCATGAAAAAATCAAAAAACACTGGCAAAACCACTCCATTAGCTCAGAAGAGATGATGAAGGGGGCGAGGGAACGCATAATCAGACGAAAAAATACAGTTGAAGTCACAGGAACGCCCACGCAGAACGCCGATTTCACGGAAAGAAAGGGGTGAAAGGCGGATGAAGCACCGCTGTAATTAATGAATCGAAGGCCTGGGGTCTTAGAAACCAATCCAGGGTTCGAGGATAAGAGGGCGTGCCCACGATTATCGTTTTGGAAGAGGGTCAATCGGCTTGTTCAGTAAGAACGACACCACGCAAGCCGCGATCCGAAGCGGCTTTAAAAGCGCGCGAAACGGACCGGCAGCGAGCAATGGCGGCCGATGTGAAGCATGGGGAAGCCGGAACGCGATTCCCCGAAGGGTTTCGGTTCCGGCGCGCGTCGGGAAAGCGAAACCGAAACTAGACAAAAAGTCCGTAAAACGGTAGTTCGCTTGACCCGAGACGCCCGAAAGCTTCTCGGAAGAGGGGGGGGGGCAACCAATGGAGGTAACCACGACTACCCCTTCGGCCCGAAGGCCTACTAAGGCAGCCCAGATTCCACCCATTGGCCGCAGTCGTTTGAGTGCTACTTACCCAAGGGTCCTCATCCGGACTGGTCAATCGTCCACCTCTACCAAATTATCCCATGGTAGGGATAATTTGGTAGAGGTGGTGGACCGGCAGCGAGTGGGTCGAGCGGGGAGAGTGGTCCAAAAGACCACTAATCCCAGTGATGCCCGAACAAATCTAACGCTGATAAGAACAGATTAATAAATTTTTTATTCTCACATGTCTAAATGCAATTTACAGAATGGCAACCACTTCGGTTATACTTTGAGTGGCATGTATTGCTATGAAACAGACAAATGGTAATAACTTGAACACAAACTTAAATATTTTAACAAAAATGGTGGCAATGGATCAGAAATACAAAGGCGGTTGGAACAAATACCAACATGACATATATACAATGAAGTTGTGAAAAGAAAAAATTTTACAAAGAAAAAAAAATAAATTTCAAAAATTATAATAAATTCAAATTACAATGTACAAATGAAATGGCTTCCAATGGTGAAAGTTCATTTACATAAAATGGATAACATTGAGGTGAAAACAAAAATACAAAATTTGCCATGTTAATCCTATGGTGCCAAAATTTTGAGAAATTCGAATTTTAATTAGTGCGAAACTAATTAGAAGTATAGTGGGAGGGTCCACTTTTTGGGAGGCAGCACGATCAAATGACAATTAAAGGTAAAATGGCGGCAATGGGAAATTAACATAGGAAAAATACGAAATAATACAAGTCCGAAAGGTAAATAGAAACCACGTGGTTTGCAGCAAGCTGGGCATGCGTAATACAAGGAGTGCGTAACACAGTAGTGGAGTGTAATTTGGGAGCACGTGGAAAACGAAACAAAAACTATGGCGCGTGGCAGGCACGTGGTAAAATGACAACAAGTTAAATGGTAAATAAAAGGCACTAAAATTGCAATAACAGGCGAAATAAAAATCACAAAAATACAAAGTTGGTGGCGGATGATAGATAATTACAAATGCAAAGTGAAAAGTGACAAAAAGAATGATTTAAAAATTGTTAAACATGAAATAAGACAATTTTAAATATTTAACATAGCGTTAAAAACGCAATGTGTACGGACTCTGGCTCTCGACGGAGACGAGAGGAAAGGGCCCCAAGGGGCCGAATTATTTGATGGTCAATGGGTCAACCATGGTGGGGGGAAAGTGGAGGCAGCAACTTGGTGTTCCTGTGCAGCATGTTGGGGGTTTATGGGGGCTGCAGCAGAAGGAACCGCGGGCTGAGAAAGCTCAGATTGGGATAACGTGACAGTGTTATTTGCCAAAGAAGGGGCAGGGAGATCATCGGAACGGTCAAGCGGGGCGTTGGAAGTCGCTTGACGAGTGCCGGTGATATGGGCGTGAAACATGTCACGTGAATGTCTGATCACGTCCGAAACACAAAGTTTACGGAACTTGACCGCATAGGACTTCGAGCAAAGTTTTCGAATGATTTTGTCATTACTCGGGTCCCACGAGCCTAGTGATCCGACAATTATCGCATCGCAGGAAATGTACCTGAAGTGCGGGCGAAGGGCGGCTACAAGTTGTGAATATTTCTCGACCTTTTTGGCTCTCGCCTGTTCGAAACTAGTCCTTCGATTATCAAAGGGAATAGTCACGTCCAGAACGAGGGCCTCTTCACCATGGGTGAGAACGAGGTCAGGGCGGAGACGAGAATTGGGGAAAAGGGACTGATTTTCTGACAGGACCTGCCACTTTCCTGACGCAGCCTTTTTTACACGCTCGACAATCGCGTTGTGTCGGGCCGTTCTTGCCGAAGAAGCAACTAAGCAGTGATTAAGTGCGTGTGGAAGTGTTTCACTAACATAGTTACATCTCCGACAATGGCGGTTACCGGAACTAAACGATTGTGAGGCATTAAGTTTATGCAGGTTGAGTCTCGCACGATGTACAAAACGCCAGTCCGCAAAGCGGGTATAATCTCCCTCCCGAAAGAAGTGAGAACTGGCCTTTGACATTGCAACACACTCAATAGATTTACCCTGGGACGGGAGGGCTATGAGAGAAGCAGTCCTCTCGTCTCGAAGTTGGGCTTTAATTGTTCGACAAAGCTTCCTTCTTTCTGCTTGTCCGATATTAGTGGACGCTCGAGTGACATGAACTTGGTGAGGTTCTGGAATTCGCCATTTGAGTTCCAAGCGGCCAGAGGCCAAACGTGCTGCAGACCACGTCGAAGAGATGGGATTTGTCGTGGTTCTAAACTGCATGGTGTTGCTGGCAGAAAGAAATTCCTCTAATGTTGAGGGGGCAGCGGGCGTTTGGAGCCGGGCTGATACAAGATCAATAAAGTCTGCCCAGGCAAGATCACTGACAACTTGGTCACTCGAGGTGAGGAGCTTAAACGCATTGTCGATGAGA
The DNA here is from genome assembly GCA_933210815.1 of Meta bourneti. Taxonomy (NCBI): domain Eukaryota; kingdom Metazoa; phylum Arthropoda; class Arachnida; order Araneae; family Tetragnathidae; genus Meta; species Meta bourneti. Next base: position 60,472 of record OW119923.1, read on the forward strand.
TAAATGTCCGAATCTTCTGCTGCGAGGGGGATTCCTAGACAACCTTTCTGAGAGGATCCATATAGGTATGAATTCGCAGCTTCCGGTGGTAATGAAAGGGTCTTTTTAATTAAAGGGCGCATGATGTCATCCAGTCGCTTCCAGTCTGTTTTGGCAAATTGCTGGGTGCGCATGGCAAACGCGAGAGACGGATAGAAGAAATTTTTTAAAGCATCAATGCGCTGCCATGGCGCTAATTTCGCATTCAGAATTTTTGACCCAAGGTCAGCCCAGTCATTAAGAAGAGCATTATCGGGTAACAGCTGAAAGCCGACTGGTGCGCCTAAGAACTGGAACGCTTCCCCATCATCAAGTGAAGAGATTGGGGCACCATTCAAAAAGAAACGGGAATCTCTCGCTCCCACGGGGGGCGAACCCGAGAGGTGGAGCGTGGAACATTTTGCAGGGTTCAGAGCGAGTCCCACTCTTGACAAGATGTTGGTCAAGTGGTTGAGTCTGGTCTGGAGACTGTCAGCATCAGAGTCCATCAGAAGGAGGTCATCTGCGAACGCGAGTACTGAGTGGTCAAGCGAGTCACATTCAACACTTCTGATGACAGAGTCAATAACGATATTGAAAAGTAAGCCACTGAGTGGGTCGCCCTGTTTAACGCCTGCAAGAATCGGGATTTGGTCAGAAAGCCCTTCAGATGTAATAAAGGAAGTCGAAGAGCCAGAGTATAACGCTTTAACACACATTATAAAATCAGGGCCAGCCCCCGCAATTTCAAGTGCAGCATGAATTGCCTCATGTGGGACTGATCCAAATGCATTCGCGAGGTCCAGAGAAGCCAAGAATAGGCTGTCGGACGAACGACGAGTTTTCTGAAATTGTTGAAGTACAACAAAGCGATGTTCAAAAACGCCGTCGGCCGGCATAAAACCCTTCTGTGAGGGACTCAGGACCTCGTAGGCTGAAAGCCAATCAGAGAGGCGGCGTGTCAAACAACCAGAGAACAGTTTTGCAATAGTATTAATGAGGGCAATTGGTCGCCAATTTTCAATACAACCCGGGTCCCCCTTTTTGTGGATTAAGATCGTTTTGGCAAATTTCCACGAATCGGGCACTCGCCCCCATTTGACACAGATGTTGAACAGGAGTGCGAGTGTGGAACACCGAGGGTCTGCAGCCTTCCAATGACTATAGGCAAGACGATCGGGTCCAGGAGCCGAGTTGTTTGTAGAATTTAATTTCGCTGCCACTTCACTTGTTGAAAAGGGGTGAGCTGGCACTGCGGGCGGGACAGAGACAGGGGGAACAAAAACCCCATAATCACATGATTTCGGCGCAAACAGGGCGCGAAAATGATCTTCAATGAGTGATTTTTCAATTGTACAAGGGGCGGATTCACCTTGAGTGATCAATCTGACGGCTCTGCGCTTATTGCGCCTGTATAGACGCTGGATTACCGACGCATTTCCCACATCAAGTTGGTTAGGTGGCGAAGGGCCAGATGTGGGTGCCCTTGGGGGAGGGAGATGAACAAACTCACCTACCTTCATGGTGATTTCGTCAAGGGTTTCGGTAAATGTGGTCCAGTTGTCGTCATTAACAGGGCTTGCCAGAAGTTGAAGCAACCTGTCCCTGAAGCACTCGAGAGGCGGGGGGGCCTCAGGAGGGTCTTGCGAGTTGAGTGCATCAGGGACTTCATCAACAGGAGGGTCTCCCGGGGGAGCCGCATCCAGAAGTTGTGACCCAGGGATGGAGTTGGGTTGCGAGGCGTTGTTTGATGAGGCAGAGTTCAAAGGAATGTCAGATTCTTGTGAGGACACATGAGAGTCAATGGGAATGTCATTTTGAGAGTCACTTGTAATGTTCGGAACAGATGGACGAACAGGCGGCAAGACCACAGCGGGTCTCTTAGGTTTCGGAGGTGGATGTTGAGGAAGACCTTGATGAGCCGCAGGAACCACAGTTGAGCGGGGCTGGCGGGGTGTTTTCTCAGGAGGTAGTGGTTGAGAAGCCCGACGGTCAGATGTTGTATGGGTCTTTGAATGGTTGTAAAGACCCTTTTTGGTTGTACAAGAGAAGTCGCATCTGTCGCATTTGTGTGAGAAAGAGCGTCCCGACGAGACGAGCGGGAGTTCAAAGCACGGGTGAGCAGACGGCTTTGTGGCAAATGCATTTTTACATGACGAGCACCAATATTGATAAGCTGTTATGTCAATGTGGTGTTCGAGCAGGAAATGTCGACGGAGAGACTGTTTTATTGAAGTCCAAGACGCACCCTGGAAAGAGCGGGAGCACTGCGTCTCCGTGCACTTAAATTGATCCACAATGGGAAAAACAATGTTGAGTGAAAGTCCCACTCGCGACAAGCACACAGGGAATCCTGGATCAGGCACCGAAGGACAGGATACGTGTTTCGCAATGGTTTTCCTCTTATTGCTGGTAGGTAGAAGAGGAGAGGCAACGGTGCATGGGACTTCGCAGACAACGGAACGTGTGTCATTAGTTGTCTCAAGAACTGCAATAGCAGCGCTATGATGAGAATGTGCAGCTTCTTCAACGATGTTGGGTTGTGATGGGTCAGAGACAACCTCAAGAGCCTTCAGGGTGACTTTCGGGAGTGGAATGGAGGGCTGGTGACCAGATGGTGGTGACACAGGTGCAGGAGCGGTGGGCGATGCATTGGCAGAGCGAAGGTGCCATTTAACATGTTTAGTGAGGTGCGTGCTTCTGGAGAAGACTTTCTCACAGAATGTGCAACGCAAGGCATCGTTTCCGACCGCTTGCTCATTAGATGGCAAGACAGAAGATGGTGTGACTGTGGTGGAAACATGAGCAACAGGTGGTGGCGCAGATGTGCCAGGAGTGTCAGACTGAGTTGACGGCCGGGAAGGCGCCGGGTCAACGGTTTTTGGTGGTGATTGTAGTGGCAGGAACGTGGAGAGGTCAACGAGATTTTGTTCCGCCGCCAGGCGCGAAATTTGGTGGAAGCGCCGGCACGACTTGAGATGATGTTGTAAGCGTTTTTCTGATTTTGAGAAAAACTGGCACGCCATACACGAGAAGATCTTTGAAGGTTGTGGTTGTAATGATGAGATCTCCTCCGGACGGAAAGTCTGGTGTATGAGTAAATGTTCAAGAAAGAGATGGACTTTCTTTGTTATATATTGACACAAGTGACATCGAAGGGACGAAGGCCTTGTTGGCTGAGTCGCATACGTGAAGTGTGGTAATGATTCGAATGGTTGAGGCTTCACGGTTGTTGGTGGCGCAGACGAGGAGGGGCATCCGGGATCACGTGATTGGGTGATCGGAGCTTCAACATCTGCTGGGACAGGTTGCGACGATGATGGAGGAGCAGCACTGGAGATGGTCACTTGAGCGGGAGGTGAGTCAATCACAGCAGTAAGTTGACTCTGGGATGGAAGTGAATGTGGCGCAGTCGGCAGTGTACCGTTGGTGAGAGGTACAGAGTGTTCCATAGGAGGCTGGGGAACAGGTGACTCAGTTGATGTCAAAGTGGCCCTAGAAGTAGGGACAAATCTTTTCTTGCCCTTCTGAATGGAGTCCAGGAATAGCTTTGGAACAGTTGTGACGTCTTGTAATGAGGTGAGCGTGTCACACTTACGGTTGAGATGAAAGTTAAGTGCACGCTGCGATTGGGCCACAAATTTGCAGAAGGGGCAAGAGTTTTGATAATGCTTAAATTGTGATGGAGAGAGGTCTTTGTGCTCTCTTAAGCGTTTAAGTTGAGAGACGTGATTACGGAGGTGTGTCACGAAAATGTCATTAAAACGAGTCTTGAAACCACACCTTCCACAGATGTGGAGACCACGTGATGGAGATGGTGGCGATGTGGTAGGAGCCGGGCTGGAAGGCTTAATAGAAGAGGAGCAAGGTTTTGGCACTTCTATTGATGGTGACGACGAGACTGCAACTTCGACGAAAGACGGCCTTGAGAAGGCTTTGGCCACAGGAGGGCCAGTTGGTGACAGTTGAAGATGGTCAAATGGGGTCGGAGATGATTTCACAGGCAAGGGAGGAAATTCATCAGACGACATTTTCGCCGTTGCAGGTGGAGACTCATGGATTGTAGGTAAGCCACAAGGTGAGGAGACGGTGCTCGAAAGAACTGTGACTCTGTTGTTGTCAAGGCCAATGGTCTCAGGGGGAGACCCAATGGTGGATGTCGAAAGTGGACTTGACGGTGTTAGTGACAACCTGGGAGACGATGTGCTGTAAGACGATGTTGACGGACTCTCGACAACGGGGGAAGGAGACACGTCAAAATGCACATTAGCAGAGGACGAAACTTCAGAAGTGGTCAGCGTGTCCACTTGTGTGATGGTGAGCCTTGGGGGTGGTGGTTGAAACGACGCAGACGATGCGACGATTACCGAAGTAGGACACTCGATGAGCACTGAAGCTTCAGTTGACCCTCGTGGAACTGGAGAGGAGACCACGACGTCTATGGAGGAGGATGTAGGCGATGACGAGACGGACACTGACGATGACGTGGCAGATGAAGTGGATGAGGTGGAGCAGGTAATTGGACGAGCCTTTGCACGCGTCCGTGAACAAATAGGCGAGTCCATTTCCAGACAGGACACAGGGGACGCCGAAATACGTGGGGGCAAAGAACTGACCAGTAGATCCACAAGGGCTTGTGGGGATGAAGATGAAGCACATGATGATGGAGACCTTTTTAAGATGGGTGGTGACGGAGGAAGTACCACAACACCCGAGGGTGGAGAGTCAGTGGTCAAGTCAAGTAATGGTATGTGGGAACAACCAAGTTCGTGTTCCCCCAGCATGTCGTAGGTGAATGACATGTTTAAATTGAGTACAAGAGAGAATACAGGTAAATTGAACAAGAATATAAAGGGCAATACAGTAATAATATAGTAATAAATCAAATAAAGATGACCGCCAAGATCAAAGTGTAGCACTGAATCTCAAAACAAAAGGGGGACGAAGGACTGCCAAAGACGGGACACGGTGGGGGACATACCACAAACGATTCAAAGGGGAAGCAAAAACAGGGAGTCAGCAACTCTCGAGGGCAAGTGACCACTGCATTATAACGGAAAGTCCAGTGTGAGAATAAATTTAATTAAAATTTAGGGTGCAATGAAAGAAAAACAATTGAAAAAATAAATGGGGGACAGCAGAGCAGTGATTTAAGATCAAAAGAAAAAGAATGACCAGTGAGGAGCCTTAATTAAATTAAAAGTATTAAAATAAAAGAAAGAAGTTAAGAAAAAGGCCCATAGCAACAGCGACCGACGATGCGACAAGAGGCGGGAACGAGAAACACAGGAAGAAAAAACCACGTGGAGACACAAACGATGTCAACAGATAACGACACGTGACCCACTCCAATAGAAGCAGGCACGCGCCTCTACCTGCAGTGATGACGTAGGGTGATTGACAAGGCAATCGACCAATCAGGAGGCAGCAGAGGGCTGCTTTGGTCAAAAGAGCTAAAAATAGCAACAGGTAAGTCGGAACCCAATTAAAATGACAAAAAAGGAATTAATTACAAATGGGAGAGGTGTGTGGCCATAGCAACAGCGGAAAAACGGGGAATTTAGTGAAATAAAAATAAAAAATGAGAAAAAACCAAAATCCCATGTTAAGTCTATGGAACCACTTTTTTGAGAAAAATGAATTTTAATTAACACTATACTAATTAGAAGTATAGTGGGAGGGTCAACTTTCTTGGACGCAGCAAGATCGGACAGTAATTAAAAAACAAAATGGCGGCCATCCCCTATGTTAACTCCAAATTACCTCTAAACCAATGGAATCCGCACCATAATTAGGGGAAAGACCCCCAAATTATCATTCAAAGAGAATAAATAATTTTATACGGGCTTGGACCACTGGTCAGTAGGCTCGGACATCACAAAAATCGGGGTTGTGACCACACAAATTGAATTAAAATTAAATGAAATTAATTTCAATGGACATTTAATGTGAAAACCAAAGTCCAGATTGAAAACAAAAGCACGTGTATTGAAAAAGTAAATAAACAAGGAGAAAAACACGTGGTTGGTGTCGGAATAGTAAACATAAGGAATGATAATACTAATGACACGCTAAATCAAAGGGGGGGCCCCCCAATTTTGAACAGTAATGGTAAATAAAAGCAAAGTGAAGTTAAATTTGGAGTAAAGAAAAAATAATTAATTAAATTAAAAGAGCGATCGAGCTGTCCAAGGCGGTGCCAATGTCAATGTTAAAGTGGGGCATACGAACATAGGGAAGGTGTCAGAAAACGCACGTGGGCGGTGTCGATTGTCAGTAATTTGAACAAAAATAAAATAAAATGATTAATGAGGTTCGGAACAATGCTCGTAATTAAGACGAGAATAAAAGGACATTGAAAATTACCATTGAAACGCTTCGAAAAGAGCAAAGTCCAAAGGTAAACAAGACCACGTGGTCGAGGATTGAAATGACAACAAGGGAGGTCACGTGGTAGGCGAAAAAAGGTAAATACGAAACAGTAAAACGCAGTTTTCGCCAGGTAAAAAAATTGTGAGTGCCCCAATTTCGAACGGAAACGTTAGAGGATAATGAGAAGGAAGAGTTTGAATAGAAAAAAATTAATTAAAAAACTGGGAGGCCGAACAAAAAATTAACATAGCGTTGAAAACGGCTATGTTGACACTACGACCGACACGGAAAAGTTCCTCACGCCTCGTAAAAAAATCGCAACTCCACAAACTAAGCGGCGGAGAACAGTTGAGGGTGTCCTCGAAGAGGACAGAGTGGTCAAAAAACAAAATAAAATTGCAAAGTGTCCCAAACGGGGGGGTGAAGTTACGGAAAAGCAAAAAGTAGGGGACGGGAAAACACTTAAAAAACCGAGAAAAAAGCACAAAACACTGGAAAAACCACTCCATCAGCTCAGAAAAGACAATGATGGAGGCGGGGAAACGCAAAATCAGATGTTAAACAGTCATTAAAGTCACAAGAAACGCCCCCGCAGAACGCCAATTCCACGGAAAAAGGGGAGCGAAAAGCGGATGAAGCACCGCTATAATTAATGAACGAATGACCTGGGGTCTTAGAAACCAGTCCAGGGTTCAAGGATAAGAGGGCAAGCCCACGATTATCGATTTGGAAGAGGGTCAATTGGCCTGTCCAGTGCGGACGACACCACGCAAGTCGCGATCCGAAACGACAGCAAAAAGCGCGCGAAACGGATCGGCAGCAAGCAGTGGCGGCCAATGCGAAGCATGGGGAAGCCGGAACGCGAATCCCCGAAGGGTTTCGGTTCCGGCGCGCGTCGGGAAAGCGAAACCGAAACTAGACAAAAAGTCCGTAAAACGGTAGTTCGCTTGACCCGAGACGCCCGAAAGCTTCTCAGAAGAGGGGGGGGGGCAACCAATGGAGGTAACCACGACTACCCCTTCGGCCCAGAGGCCTACTAAGGCAGCCCAGATTCCACCCATTGGCCGCAATCGTTTGGGTGCTACTTACCCAAGGGTCCTCATCCGGACTGGTCAATCGTCCACCTCTACCTTATTATCCCATGGTAGGGATCCTGGACATGGTGATGATAGTAAATCCAAGGGTTTTGAGCGGGCGTTATCCGAAAAGAGTGCACTTACGGGACCACTTTGTCGAGAGAAGCCGTAAAAACGACGTTTCTCTCGTACGCGGGAAGAGTGGTCAAATTGACCACTAATCCCAGTGATGCCCAACGAAACTTTACGCTGATAAGAACAGATTATAATATTTTTTATTAAAGCATGTCATAATACAATTTACATAGTGGCAACCACAGCGGTGATGCATTGCGTGGCAATTATTGCTATAGACAGACAAATAATGATATCATGAAAGCAAACTTAGATATTTTAACAAAAGTGGTTTCATTGACCAGGAAATACATAGACGGTTAATATGAATACAAATATGATATGAATACGAAAAATTTTGAAAATAAAAATTTTCAAAAAGAAAAAATAAAAATTTGAAAAATTATGAAAAAATGTATTTACAATATGGAGAGCAATGGCTTCCAAATGTGAAAGTTCATTGACGTGAAATGGGCAACATAGAGATGAAAACACAATATCAAATTTTCCCATGCTAATCCAATGGTGCCTAATTTTTTCGAAAAACGTATTTTAATTGGTGGCAAACTAATTAGATGTAGGGTGGGAGGGTTCACTTTTTGGGAGGGAGCTTGATTAAATAACAATTAGTGTACAAATGGCGACTATTGGAAATTAACAGGTGACAAAGGAAGGAAAAAACACAAGTCCCAATTGAAAACAAAACCCACGTGGTATTCGGAATTCTGGGCATGCGTAGTAAGGTAGCGTGTAATTCGGAAGTTAAGCGTAAGACAGTAGCACATGGGAAACCAAAACAATAGCGCGTGCCAGACACGTGGTAAAAATGACAACAACGCGGAAAGTAAACATGAGGCACAAAAATTGGAATAACAGGTGAAGAAAAAATGTTAAAAATGCATGGTTGATGGCGGATGATAGATAATTAAGAGTTACAATTATATATTGATAAAAAAGGTGATACAAAAATTTAAAAACATGAAATAAGACACTTTTGAGGTTTTAACATAGCGTTAAAATAACGCAAAACTCTGGCTCACGATGAAACCGTGAGGAGAGGGGCCCAAAGGGCCGCATTTAGGGGACAGTTATTGGGTCAACCGTGGAAAGGGGGATGTCCAGGGAAATGGAGGCGGCAACTTGGTGGTCCTGGGCAGTATACTGTGGGGTTTTGGGAACTGCTACAGGAAGCACCGCGGACTGAGAAAACTCAGAAGGGGCCGGCACGACAATGTTTTCTGCCAAAGGTGGGGCAGGGAGGTCACCGGTGCGGTCAAGTGGGGCGTTGGAATTCACTGGACGCGAACCGGTGATGTGGGCATGAAACATGTCGCGCGAATGTCGGATCACGTCTGAGACGCAGAGTTTTCGAAACTTGACTGCGTAGGATTTTGAGCATAATTTACGAACAATGGGGTCGTTGCTCGGATCCCACGAGCCAAGTGACCCGACAATAATCGCATCGCAGGCAATGAGCCTGAAGCGCGAGCGAAGATCGGACACCAGCTGGGCATATTTAGCGACCTTTTGAGATCTCGCTTGGTCGAAACTACTCTTCCGATTGTCGAAAGGAATAGTCACGTCCAAGACGAGAGCCTCATCACCATGGGTGAGAATGAGGTCGGGACGGAGTCTAGAATTGGGGAGAACAGCCTGATTTTCCGAAAGGACCTGCCATTTCCCGGATGCGGCTTTTTTAACACGCTCAACTACAGCATTGTGACGGGCTGTCCTCGCCGAAGACGCAACCAGACAGTGATTTAATGCGTGTGGAAGTGTTTCACTGACGTAATTGCACCTCCGACAATGACGATTGCCGGACCCAAAAGACTGTGTGGCGTTTAGCTTATGAAGATTTAAACGCGCTCTATGAACGAAGCGCCAGTCCGCGAAGCGGGTATAATCCCCTTCCCGAAGGAAGTGTGAACTGGCTTTCGACAAAGAGACGCACTCCATTGCTTTTCCTTGTGATGGGAGGGATAGAAGAGAAGTTGACCTCTCGTCACGAAGTTGCGTCTTGAAAATGCGACACAACTTGCGCCTTTCTCCTTGACCGATGTTACTGGTCCCTCGAGTGATATGAACTTGACTTAGTTCGGGAATGCGCCATTTGACATCAAGTCGGCCAGAAGCCAAGCGAGCTGCGGACCACGTAGATGAAATGGGGTTAACAGTTGTTCGAAATTGCAGCGCATTACTGGCCGACAGGAATTCCTCAAGAGAAGAGGGGGCGGCTTGTGTTTGCAACCTGGCGGACACAAGATCTTGGAAGTCCGCCCAGGCCAAATCACGAACAATGGAGTCACTCGAGGTAAGGCGTTGTCAATGAGATAGATGTCGGAGTCCTCCGCTGCCAACGGGATACCCAAACAACCCTTCTGGGTAGAACCATATAGATAAGTGTTGGCAGCTTCGGGAGGTAATGAGAGGGTCTTTTTGTATAATGGACGCATGATTTCGTCCAGACGCTTCCAGTCGGACTTGGCGAATTGTCTCGTACGCATGGCAAACGCAAGGGACGGATAAAAGAAGTTTTTCATCGCGTCCAAGCGCTGCCATGGTGCGAGTTTAGCATTCAGGATCTTGGTACCAAGCTCCGCCCACTCATTCAATTGAGCATTGTCGGGAAGGAGCTGGAAGCCGACTGGGGCGCCGAGAAATTGCACAGCTTCGCCATCATCAATGGACGAGATGGGGGCACCGTTAAGATGGAATTGGGTGTTACGAACACCAACGGGGGTGGAACCCGAAATGTGCAATGATGAGCATTTGGAGGGGTTGAGGGTGAGTCCCACACGAGCAAGAACTGTGTGAAGGTGGTCGAGGCGAGACTGCAAGTCCACAGGGTCTGAGTCTAAGAGAAGCAAATCGTCGGCAAAAGCCAAGACCGAGTGATCCCTCGAGTCACTCTCAACTCGCCTAATAACAGAGTCGATGACCACGTTAAATAACAGACCGCTGAGGGGGTCACCCTGCTTAACACCTGCAAGGATGGGAATCTCATCTGAAAGACCCTCAGATGTAATATATGAAGTTGTTGAGCCAGAGTAAAGCGCTTTCACACAATTTATGAAATCCGGCCCAGCACCCACCTTTTCCAGGGCAGTGTAAATTGCAAAATGAGGCACAGAACCAAAAGCATTAGCAAGATCTAATGATGCTAGTAGTAAATTACCGGACGAACGGCGTGTTTTTTGGAATTGTTGAAGGACCACGTAACGGTGTTCAAACACTCCGTCGGCCGGCATAAATCCCTTTTGGGAGGGGCTAAGTACCTCATATGCAGAGAGCCAGTCTGATAAGCGTCGGGTGAGGCAACCCGAGAAAAGCTTTGCGATTGTGTTGATTAAAGCTATTGGTCGCCAGTTGTCAATGCAACTCGGGTCCCCCTTTTTGTGGATTAGTATGGTCTTTGCGAACTTCCATACTTCGGGCACTCGTCCCCATTTAAGACAGATGTTAAAGAGGAGAGCGAGTGTGGAGCACCGAGGGTCTGCTACTTTCCAATGGGAGTAAGCGAGACGATCGGGTCCAGGAGCCGAGTTGTTGGTCGAGTTTAGTTTCGCGGCCACCTCACTCGTGGAAAAGGGGTGAGCTGGGATAGCCGGAGGAAGGGTCGCAGGACCCACAAAGACTGACGGGTCACAAGATTTAGGAGCCAGGAGCTCACGAAAATGGTCCTCGATTTGGGTTTTGGGTAGTGTGCAGGGTGCAGAGTCACCCTTTGTGATTAGTCGTATTGCTCTGCGCTTATTCCTTCTGTACAATCTCTGGATTATTGAAGCGTTCCCGACATCAAGGCTATTCGGTGGGGAAGGGCTCGATGTGGGGGCTCTCGGGGGAGGAAGATGAACATACTCACCCACTTTAGTGGTGATCTCATCCAGGATTGAGTTGAAGGATTGCCAAGATTCTTCAGACAAAGGACACGCCAGGAGGTTAATTAGGCGGTCACGAAAACACTCCAGAGGAGGAGGTTCTTCAGGAGGATCCTGAGAGTTCAGGGCATCTGGGACCTCATCCAAAGGAGGATCACCAGGTGGCGCAGCGTCGAGGACTTGTGAACCCATTGTTGTTGAGGGTTGTGAGGAGTCGACGACAGTGTTCAAGGAAGATTGGATGTCAGAGTTCTGTGACATTGATGGAGGTACTTGAGCTGGTGTGGAGGAGTCATGTCGCACTGGTGGTAGGACGACAGGTTGCTTCTTTGGTTGTGGAGGTAGTGACATACACGGGGCTTGGACAGAAGCGGATGAACGCTGCTGACGTGGGGACTTTGCAGGAGGTGGAGGGTGAGTCGCACGTCGATCATTGATTGCGTGGGTCTTCGAATGATTAAACAGGCCCTTTTTCGTAGAACACGAGAAGTCGCAACGTGTGCATTGGTGTAAAAATGCACGGCCGGATGACAGGAGTAGGAGGTCGAAGCACGGGTGAGTGGTTGGCTTAGACGCAAAAGCGTTGCGACAGATGGAGCACCAATACTGGTAAGATGTAAGGTCAACGTGGTGTTCTAATAAAAGATGTCGACGTAAGGACTGCTTGATAGAAGTCCACGAAGCGGCTTGGAATGAACGCGTGCATCCGCTTTCGGTGCAGGTCATCTGATCCACAATAGGAAAAATTATATTGAGTGACAGTCCAACGCGAGACGCAGAAGATGGGAATTGCGGGTCCGGTGATGTGGAGCACTGGACTGTCTTGTGGACGACTTTCCTCTTCGAAGGGAGAGGAGCTGGAGAGTCAAGTTCGGGATTGGTGGCACATATGACAGAACGAGTGTCATTACAAGGTTCAAGAACTGCTATAGATGATTGCTCAGCTGAAGAGATGGATTTTTCAGAGTCGACACGTTGCGAGGAGTGAGGGACATCCTCGAGTGCCTTGAGCGTGATTTTTGGGAGTGTCAGAGTTGGTGTGTGATCCGAGGTAGAAGCCGCAGACCGAAGGTGCCAGTTGACGTGTTTTTTAAGGTGAAGCTTTCTGGAAAAGGTTTTTTCACAGAAGGTGCATCGGAGCGCATCAATGTCAACCACAAGCTCTTCATCAGAGAGAGTTGGGAGCAAGGTGTCGCTTTTGTGTGTGGCGATGTCAGTAGGAGGAGTGTCAGTGTGAATGGAAGTGACACTACGGGGTTCCGAAGGAACAACGGGAACTGACGGATCTGGCAAGGATGGAACGGTGGCGAGTTTCTGTGGTGGAGGTGGCAAGGGCAGAAACGTTGAAAGGTCCACAAGGTTCTGGTCAGCAGCCAGGCGCGAAATCATATGAAAACGTTGACACGTAGTAAGATGATGATTCAGACGCTTTGTGGACGAGGTGAAAAATGCACACGCCATACATGGGAGGATGTTGGATTGCTGTGGATTTAACTTGGCTATGACGGCAGGACGGAACGTCTGATGAATCATCAAGTGTTCGAGGAACAAGTTGATTTTAGTTGTTTTGAATTTACAGAGATGGCAACGTAATGTAGACGTTCGGGAGGGTTGCGTTGCGTATGAGAACTGGGGCAAATCCGCAAACGGCTGTGGTTTCTCATGGGCCGGAGGAGCGGACGAAGAGGGACCGTCAGGCTTCGCTGGTGGTGCAGACGGTATCGGTGGTGGTAATGTTGAAGCGGGTTGAAGGATCGAGGGAGTTGGAGCAGGTGCAGGTGGTGACGCACTGCAAGGTGTAGTCGGAGAAAATGATGGTAAAGACGCAGATCCCTTCGAAGTTACTTCATGTTGAGGAACGACAAGCGGTTTTTCAGGTGGAAGAGAACCGTTGCGAGGAGTAGAGACAGGCAAGCTAGTCTGAGTCGAGAGGACTTTGCTCTTTGTGTGTTTGAGCGTGTCCATGAACAATTTTGGGACGGTAGTAATGTCCTGGAGAGTCGTAAGTGTGTCGCATCTGCTTTTTAGATGGTAGTTGAGAGCTCTGCTTGATTGTGCGACAAACCTACAGAATGGACACGAATTTTGGTAGTGTCTGGACTGCGAGGGTGTTAGGTCCTTGTGTTCACGGAGGCGTTTGAGATGCGCAACGTGGTTTCGTAAATGACTCACAAAGATGTCGTTATAGACAGATTTGAAACCACATCTACCACATACGTGGAGGCCACGAGATGGAGAGGGTGGCGATGTGGAAGAAGCCGCAGTGGTAGGTATTTTAGGTGTAGACGTCGAAGGGGCCGAGATGGAAGGCTCTTGTGAAGTAGATGTCGAGGAAGCCAAGATGGAGGGCTTTTTAGGAGGTGACAAAGTAGTCTCCGGAGGAGACTTTGGTGGTGAAGCAATGGTCACATGAACAAACGTTGGTCTTGAGAAGGCCTTGGCCGACGGAGGTCCGGTCGGCATTAATCCAAGGTCATCGAACGGAGTCGGTGGAAGTCTCGATGGTAATGGAGGGAATTCAGTCAACCTCTGGTTCGTAAAGACATTCTTCGGGCTGGTTATACTGGATGTGTCACGAGGCGAGAAAACAATGGGTGTTTTCAAGGTGGCATCAATACCGTCGAAGCTGGTGTTGGTTGGTGGAATTGCTCTCTTAGGTGAGGAGAGCGGGCTTGACGGAGACAGAGACAGCCCAGATGAGGATGAAGTCGATTCAGAGGAGGACGGACTCTCGATGTGTGGAGACGGAGACACTTCTTGCAGGTTGGTGATGGGAGGCCAATCATTTGAAGATGCGGTCGGGTCAACAGGTATGATGAGAAGTTGGTGAGGCGATGGTGGTGATGGTATGGATGTGGATGATGAGTTGTTGACCGACGATGGTGGGGTGGTGACCAGGGGCGAACCCGTCAAGACACGCTGGTCCTGATCGGAAGGCAAGATGACAGGAGACGAGGACGACGACGGGACGGACACAGAGGACGCGGAAACACTGGAGACTGATGAGGAAGTACTGATGACAGGACGTGCCCTAGCACGAGCGCGCGTACGTGAACAGATGGGCGAGTCAGCCTCAAGGCAGGTAACTGGTGACACGGATACACGTGGTGGTAATGAACTGATTAGAAGGTCCACCAGAGCTTGAGGCGACGTGGGTGAGACACCTTTGTGAGAAGATGATGGAGAATTTTTACAGATGGGAGGTGAAGGCGGAAGCACCACAACACCCGAGGGTGGAGAGTCAGTAGTGAGATCTAAGAGTGGAATGAGGGAACATCCCAGTTCGTGGTCCCTCAGCATGTCATAAGAAAAAGACATGTTTTTTAAATAACACAATATGAATCACAGGTAAATATATATCAGAAAAAGCAATATAAAAATAAAATACAAGTATCAATAAAGATGATCGCCAAGACCAAAGTGTAGTATTGTAACTCAAAAATAAAAAGGGGGACGAAAGACTGTCAAAAACGGGACTCGATGGGGGACACACCGCAAACGACTCAAGGGGGGTGTAAAAACTGGAAAAATCAGCAGTTCCCAGGGGCACGTGACCACTGTAATAAAAATGGAAAATCCAGTGTACAGTTTTAAATTTGTCAAAAACAAAGCAAAATAAAACGAGAAAACTTTAAAAATGGGACAACAGGAATGGCAAGTGAAATTAAAACACAATTAAAATGACCAGCGGGGCATCGGAAAGCAATAAATAAAAAAAAACCGAGAAAAGAGCCCCTAGCAACAGCGACGAACAACGCAAGAGGAGGCAGGAACGAGAAACAATGGGAGAAAAAACCACGTGGAGACACAAACGATGTCAACAGATAACGACACGTGACCCGCTTCGAAAGGAAGCAGGCACGCACGTGACCTGAGGCAATGACGTGGGATGATTGACAGGGCGAACGACCAATCAGGAGGCAGCAGAGGGCTGCTTTGGTCGAAAGAGCTAAAAATAGCTATAGGTAAGTCAGGACCCCAGGAAACAAGGGAGGTCACGTGGTAGGCGAGAAAAGGTAAACATGGAACAGTAAAACGCAATTTTCGCCAAGTTAAAAAAATTGTGAGTGCCCCAATTTCGAACGGGAACGTTAAAGGATAATGAGACGGAAGAATTTGAAGAGAAAATCAAACTGAGAAAAATTAATTAAAAAACTGGGGGCCCGAACAAAAAAATAACAGCGTTAGAAACGGCTATGTTGACACTACGACCGACACGGAAAAGTCTCTCACGCCTCGTCAAAAAATCGCAACTCCACAAACCATGCGGCGGAGAAGAGCTGTTAGTGTCCTCGAAGAGGACAGAGTGGTCACGAGACGAAATAAAATTAAGAAGTGTCCCAAACGGGGGGGGGTAGAGTTACACAAAAAACCATGAAAAGGGGACAGGAAAACACTTAAAAAACCACTAAAAAAGCACAAAACACTGGTAAAACCACTCCACCACCTCAGAAGAGATGATGATGGGGCGGGGAAACGCAAAAACAGATGTTAAAGTGCAGCTGAAGCCACCAGGACGCCCCCGCAGAACGCCGATTTCAAGGAGAAAGGGGAACAGATAGCGGATGAAGCACCACTATATTTAATGAATCGAAGACCTGGGGTCTTAGAAACCAGTCCAGGGTTCGAGGAAAAGAGGGCGAGCCCACGATAATCACTTTGGAAGAGGGTAAATCGGCTTGTCCAGTGCGGACAACACCGTGCAAGACGCGATCCGAAACGGCAGCAAAAGCGCGCGAAACGGACCGGCAGCGAGCAATGGCGGCCAATACGAAGCATGGGGAAGCCGGAACGCGATTCCCCGGAGGGTTTCGGTTCCGGCGCGCGTCGGGAAAGCGAAACCGAAACTAGACAAAAAGTCCGTAAAACGGCAGTTCGCTTGACCCGAGACGCCCGAAAGCTTCTCAGAAGGGGGGGGGAAGCAGCCAATGGAGGTAACCACGACTACCCCTTCGGCCAGAAGGCCCACTAAGGCAGCCCAGATTCCACCCATTGGCCGCAGTGAGTCGTTTGGGTGCTACTTACCCAAGGGTCCTCATCCGGACTGGTCAATCGTCCACCTCTACCTTATTTATCCCATGGTAGGGATCCTGGACAGCGTGTTGTAGGAAATCCGGGATTTGAGCGGGTAATTTAACACAGGAGTGCACTTACGAGAGCACTTTGCCGAGGGAATACCGTGAAAACGGCTTTTCTCTCGTGCGCGAGAGAAGTGGTCAAAATGACCACTAATCCCGGTGATGCCCTACGGATGTTAACGCTGATAAGAACAGATTCAAAACTTTTTATTTGAAGCTGTTATATCATTACAAGGTATGTACACTAAGCCAGAGTCCATATGGCGATCATTGCGTGTACTTGGATGACAAGTAAAAGGAAGGCTCACGCGAACAAAAATTTAGCCTGTTATTTTTACATTCCAAAAAAACCCACGCGAAACAGAATTTGGCTTTGAAAATGAGCAAACGCGGAACAATGGATGTGCTAATGGATAATATTACAGATGAAAGAAGGCAAACGCGCACAAATGGTGCCTAAATGATAAGTTTATCAGAAAGTTAGAGGCATCACTCATGCACGAATGAAGATGCAGTGCGGTGAATGAAGAGTGATGTGAAAATTTAAATGAAGACAGTTTCAAGGGTGAACGCGACACAGAGCACCCATCTGTTGAAAGATGGACATCAAACATCACGCATTTGCACAAGTGAGGATGATGTGAGAAAACACAAATGTCCAAGGAGGTGGAGATACGGTGCACATCGAATGAGCGAAGCAGAGATGACGATGAATTGTTCTTGGGGGTTGAAGGATTGTTTGATTAAGTTCTTGTGGCACTGGGAGAACCAGTAGGGGGATGTGGAAGACTTTCGATGTCACTGTCAGTATCCAGGTCAATAACATCAGAGGTTGAGGGTGAAGATGGAGGTGCCATTGAGCCTAGATGGATCTTTGATGGATGAGGATCTTGGACAACAGAAGATGGGACTGTTGTTGCAACCGGGATGGAAAATGATTCCACATGTTCATTCCGTGATGACTAATGTGATTTGGGGTGGTCTTCGACGGGATGAGATGGAGCGAGTTGATCCGTGGGAAAATCCTGAACAGTGATGGAGTCGCAATCATCATCGCAAGACTGGGAAGAAGTTTGTGATAAAATGTGATCTTCAGCAGTGATGCCATGAGATGAAAATTGGGTGGGGAGTACCTCCTCGCCTGGAGAGGGATCATGATGACTTTCAAGATGGATGTCATAGTCATATGGAGTCGTACCCGTGATGCTTGGGACATTTGCTCCAGAAACATGGTTAAAATACATGTCCCTCGAATGGCGAATAACGTCGCTCACGCACAACGCCCTCATTGTGCGCGCATAAGATCTAGAACAGGCTTTTCTTACGAACAGATCGTTAGCTGGGTCCCAGGATCCAAGGCTGCCCAAGATGATTGGGATGACATGGCAGGCCTTGAATCTGGTCGCAATAGCGGACCTCAGCGTTTCGTAATGTTCTAGTTTTCTGGCTCGAGATTCGATGAACGCATTAGCGCCATTGTCGAAAGGAATGGTGACATCGAGCAGAAAGATCTCGTTTTCTTTTCGGAGAATAATATCGGGGCGGAGGAGGCATCCCGGAGAAACATCCCCAAGGAGCGGTATGACAGAAATGGCCTTGTCGAATGCAACTACCTCGAACCTTTCTGCACACATGTTCAATATCCTCGTGGCTATGACGTTGTGTCTCTCTTTCATGAGAGAAGACATGCGAAGGCAGTGATTGAGGACATGTGGCAGGGTTTCCGACGAGAAGTTGCAACGTCTACATCCCCGATTCGGGTTGCCCCAGGGCTTGCAACCATTCAACGGGAGCAGATTAAGCCGCGCCTTGTGGATGAATCTCCAATCTTTAAATCTTGTGTATTTACCACTAGAGAAAAAATGCGTGCTGGCTCTTGATAATGCAGCGCATTCCAATGCTTTTCCTTGATTTCGAAGGTTAAGGAGTTGGTCATCCCTCCTGCTTCTGCAAGTACTCCTCAAGGAGTGTGCAACGCTTCTTCTCATCTTCGGGGTGATCTTAATTTGGTCAACTTCCAGGGTAGGAAGATCGTTGGAAAACTTCCATTCGACTCCAAGTCTTCTCGAAGCGTTTCTCGCCTGCGACCATGTGTTTCGAATAGGGTTGGTCGAAGATTCGAAATCCGCCTCCATGGAAGCAGATGGAACAAATCCGGTGATGGAACGGATTCCGGTCCGATTCTTCTCAGAATGGTATTGATGAGATCCGTGTGGGCGGATAATCGGATGAAAGAGTCCCTGGAAGTGAGCAACTTGAAAGAGTTGTCAATGGCGAACAGGTCAGCCTCCTCTGCAGCGATTGGAATGCTGAGGGCTCCGCTCTTTGGACTGGCGTACAAGTAGTCGTTAGTGGCGCGTGTCGGAACCACAAGAGCGTTCTTGATCAGTGGTCTTAACTGATTGTCAATAGACTCCCATTGAGTCTTTTTGAGCTGACCTGTCCGCATTGCGAAGGTGAGAGACGGATAGTAAAATGACTTTAATGCGTCAATTTTCTGCCAGTAGGCAAGTCCAGATGACAGGATCTTCTTTGCTGAGAGGGCAGCAGCGAAAATGTCATCCCCAACTGCTGTTTGATGGAGGAAACCGATGGGCTTGCCCAGATATTTTTGAAATTCCCCATCCTTCAGAAATGAGAGGGGGATGTTCTCAACGAAAAAACGAGTTGGGCGGCAGCCAGTTGGGGATTTACCGGAAAGGTGAAAGGAGACGCATTTGTTGGGGTTTAGCTTCATAGACAAACGTTTGCATTGCTTTGATACGTTGTTGATGAGATGTTGAAGTTCCTCACCCGATGAAGCGACTGGGGTGAGGTCGTCAGCATATGCAAGTATTGTGCGATTCGCAGGGTCCGGATTGACGTGCCACAGGAGTGGGTCAATGGCAATTATGAATAAGAGACCACTGATCGGATCCCCTTGTAAGATTCCAGACTTAATCTGGATCAGATCAGTGGTGCCCTGGGTGGTGACAACGCGGGTGGTAGCGTTAGAGTACAGCTGTTCGATAATCGCCGTAAATTGCGGACCTGCTCATAGCTCCTCAATGCCTGGAAGATCGCTTCATGTGGCATGGACACGAACGCGTCCGAGACGTCGAGCCATGCCATGAGTGCATCCGAATGGTCCATTCTAGCTTGATCCACGAAACTCTCGAGAAGAAAGTTTTGCTCAAAGACACCATCGAATGGCAAAAACCCCTTCTGCCCTGGATGGAGGACATTCATCTCGTCCAACCAGCTGATGAGCCTGGCGGCCAGTAGGCCCGTGAAGATTTTGTAAAGAGTATTGCACAAAGCAATTGGTCGCCAGTTTGAAGGGACGTTCTTATCTCCCTTCTTATGTAGCAAAATGGTACGTGATTCCGAAAGATGTGAAGGAATCCTGTTGTGGGCCAAAAAGATGTTAAAAAGCTTCGCAAGGACGATGCCCTCTGGATCAACTGAACTCCTGTAGGTGAGCCTATCAGGCCCCGGAGCAGTGTTCTCGAATTTTCGCAGCTTGTTCACGACTTCCGTGGGGGAGAAGGGGGCCATTGAGATGGTGGACTGTGCACTTTTCACATTGTCAAAAAACGTGTTGTCGGACTGTCTTGCGCGGGTGGAAATGCTCCTCGATCTTTGAGGGCAGTATATCACAACCACTGGTCTGTCCCTGAGCGATTAGTCGAACAGCGGCACGCCTGTTCCTCTTATAGAGCTTTTGAATGGATGCAGGGTCTTCTATGTTGAAAGGCTTCGGCTTGAACACTGTCTTCGATTGTAGTGGGATCCTAACTTCAGTTTGAGAAGTCTCCACGATCTGCTGTAGTACCATTTCAAAGTCATTCCAGCTGTTCTCGTCACACGTCCTTTCTCCAATCGCAACAAGTTGGGAGAGGAACGGTGAGAGAACAGTGGTGTGCTCGGGGTTGGAAACGAGCTGACAGGGAATGCCACCGGAAGAGTCATCAACCTGATGTTGCGTTGGTGCAGGAAGAGAGTCTGTGGCAATAGTACTACGAGTACCATCTGAGTCAGTAACCGGATCGACGGAGATGGGAACAGAAGATGCAAGAGGATCCACTTGATGGTGGCGTTGGAGAATGGGTCGAATATTGAGAGGCCCAGTGGGCTTTGGTGGAAGGCCCGCCTCACGACGCCTATGCGAGAATCTATGGTTACTTAGACCACGCTTGTCAGGAAAAGATTCTGGGCACTGGTCGCACTTGAACGGGTGAATGACTCCGAAAGGCAGGATGTAGTTCGTTTCCTTGAAGCAGGCGTGTTTATTGAGGCGACCCTGGACCTCAGATTCGCAGATGGAACAGAATTTGATTGTAGTAGAGACCCTTATGCGGTGCGAAACGTTGAGGTGTCTCTTGACTGAATTTCTGTTCGTCGTCCAAAGTATGTTGTGGAATGCTTTGTTACAACCATGCTCAGGACATGAGATGGTGTCGGTGATCGGGAAGGAAACCTTAAGGGTGTTCTCGATACGGATGACTTTGTGGGGAACCGTAAAACCACAAGGGATGGAAGTAGAAGCGACGGAAGCATTCCGGTCGTCAGTACGGTTGTTAGGAGACGAGACATCAGGAGACGAGACAGGAACACGAGGTGGAACGGTTTTAGATGATATGTTCTTTGAATTGACTGCCATCAGAGACGGCTTTGAGGCAACGGACGAGTCAACGAAAATTTCTGGACGGCGAGAAGTCAAAACAGAAGGAACGGGAGAAGTCTTTGGAGGAGCTCCAGTAGCGCAGGTAGTCGCGACAGGAGCAGAGATGTTGGAAGGGCCGGCTGGACGCGATGTCGGTTTCACTCCAATGGGTTGGGATGAAGAGTTGTCAGCATGTTCGAGTTGTTTCCTTATAGTGCAATGCCTCTTAAGGTGGAAGGTGAGGCCGCGCTTACCAGATGCGGAGTATCCGCACAAACTGCATATGAATGCAGAGGGATCGGAAACAGAAGGATTGGTGTTGGTGGCAGGCGGACACGTGACCGGAACGGGATCGCAAGAGGAGGCGTCTCCCAGAAGCGAGAAATGCCATTTCTCATGATCAGTCAGTTCGTCGGGATGTTTGAAAGGCTTTTCACAGAACCTGCAGATGAGTGCCTCGAAACGATTTTGCGAGACAGCAACGACGTCTCTAGTAACTGCAGGAGTAGGAAGATGAGTCTTGCGCGATGGGAGTGGCACCCGAGGGGAACCTGAAGGTGAAGTAAGGTTCCCGTCACAAGTCCCGCCTTCAATAATTGCCTCATGAGAGGCTTTCACGTGAATAGTCGGAGCGACGGACTTGGGCACGGTTCCGCCATCAGTATTTTTGAAATTTTTCTTCTTAACGACTACGTTATGGACAGGCTTCTTCTTGTCAGGAGAAAGGACAACTTTCTTTACTTGGGATGGATTGACCATTTCAGCAGAGGCAGAAACGCAATTACTTTTGTCGAGGACTGTCTCAGCTTTCTTCTTAGAATCTTGCGAGATCACTTCATTCTTGTCCTGAGCTTTCACGACATTAGCGGATGAGAGAGAGTCAGTGGGATGAGCACGAACGATTTCCCCGACTTCCCTCCTCACCCCGTCCCCGCAATCTCTATTCTTCACCTGGTTGTCTAAAATAGCATGGTCAGTAGAGATGGCATCGCGTTTGCGAGATTGTCTCGCTTTCCTTGGAACGCACTCGTTCCAGCGATGGTTTTTGAAGCGAGTGCGCATCACGGTTGAAAACCCACAGTCGGGGCAGTTGAAGCTGTGTCTGTACGATCTCGGCACGTTGCCAGGTCCGTGGCAAAGTTGGTGAACGTCGAGTTTTCCACGAGTGGAAAACGATTTCGCGCAATGGTTGCAGAAGAAACGTTTGGCAGGAGATCTTTGGACCGTGGTCGAGACATCAGAAACAGGTGGAGGCGAAGCGGAAAGTGTTGGCAGAGCAACATGCGTGGGACGAGGCGGAGGGTGCACTTGGGACGATGTCTTCAGAGGAGTGGGCTCGTATTTGGAATGAGCCATCGAAGAAGAAGATTCCAAAATCTTGGCAAAAGATGGTTTGGAGAACGCCCTCACGTCGGGGGGGCCAGTCGTGGTGAAATCATCTTCGTCGAACGGGGACGGAGAGCGAGACGATGGAAGGGGAGGGAAATCTCCAATGGGTGAAACAGGAGATTTCTGCGGTGAAGAACGAAGTCTCTGAGAGTTGGATGGCGATGGAGAGCCTCGTGGGCAAAGACTCATTGTCGGAGTGTCTTCCACGGATATCCAAATAGATTCGGAAGAGGAATCGAGCGATGGAACGTTATCGATGATAACAGGTGGATAGGTGGAGACTACTTGAGAAATGTCGATAAGTGAGCTGGGAGCGAATTCTCGGAGAACGAGAGGTGAGGGATCTTGAACAATGGCGGCAGGAGGAACGGCGGATGGAGATGGAAAACCGATCGCAGTGATGGTGGGCTCAGGAGCGAGGAAGGATGAAACTGGTGATGATGGTGGAAGACCGATCAGGTCCGTCGCAGCCTCTTCATCTGTAGGTGCCGACTTCGCAACTCCCAACTCTTCTGGCGAAACATGCAGGGGTTTCTTTAGAACTTGACATGGAACGAGGACTGACGGTGTTTGGGTGCAGTCGCTTGACGGTGGAGCGATGAAGGCAAGAGACTCGATGACCGGACCAATTTCTTGTGCAGAAGCGGAAATATGGCTGGTGGTGAATTCTTCCTGATGCCGAAGTTCTTCGACTTGTGCAGGAACCGGAACTAGTGAAAACACTTCGACGGGAGACTTGCGCGAAGGCGAGCGAGTCAGTGCAGCGGAAAGTACTTCAACATCTGAAGAAATAGCTTTTCTCTTGGTGGTCATAGACCTGGTTCGGCTGCACACAGGCGAGACGACAGGGAGCCCACTGTGTCTCAGAAGAGCCGATGAAACGATGGATGATTCTTGAAACAAGGGAATGCAGCGTGTATTCACTAGAAGTTTGTTAACGGATACTGTATTGGAGCAATTCGCTGGAGATTCAACGTGATTGGCTTGAATGGAGAAGCGAGACTGTAATAGTCGGGAATTTTCCATGAGAGTTCCCAAGAGGAGACTTCAGGTGGTGGTACCAAAATGCCAGCATTTTCAGTAGAAAACGGAGGAGAATCGACGCAAGGAAGCGCTCCAATAAAAGCACAGTCAGGAGGCGTAACCGGAAACACGTGAGGATGAGTACCTTGTGATGATGGTGAAATATTAACAGATGAACTCGCGAGAGTCTGCGAGGGAGTGAGAGGATTCTCAATGCTGTCCTCATCACTTGCAGGAGGCGAAAAAGTCTGACTCGCTGCCTTCGAACGTGAAGCGTTGTAGTTGGACATGAAAACTGATAAATCACAGCAAGTCCCAAAACTGTCACGGAGGAACGGGTCCGGGGAGGGCGAAACTGAAAACAATAGCCTGGGTGCTGTGAAGACAGAAATTTAGAAGAGAAGACGAAAGAATTTTACTTTGCTGAAATAAAAATACCTTGTGACTGCACAAACCTCAATTTTATTATTATACCCACAAGTTCTGATCGAAGAGGGGGAGTTCCCGTCGCAATGACGGGAGTGCATGTTTGTGAGTGTTTGTGTCGGAAATACAGGCAAGGGAACCTGTTAGTGCGACTCCAAAGGGTTGGTGCCGTCCTTTCGATGCCACCGATTTGAGCCGTGGGACAATCCCCTCCCCTCTTTTCTTGGGAGGTCACTGAGCATTTCCAGAAGGAGAACGCCCGGTTCCTCTCCTAAGAGACACCCCGGTCAGGGATGGAGTGGTTTGTTGCGCCTCCCACTTCCTCAGACTATTACGAAACGGATCTGTTTACCGTCAAAAGACAGTCTTGAATTCCACGGGCGGTCCGCCCTGTTTCGCATGACGCAAGTCCCGGTTTAACGCATCGATCGGTCGAACACCGGGGGTCGCACCAAGAAACATGATATGCAAATGAAAGAAATGACAAACACATTTATGCAATCTGGGATCAACGAATCCCTCCAAATGGAGGCTGAAAACAGAATATACATACAACAGAAATATGTCGCCATGCGGGAGACTATGGGCTCAGCAAGACCCTGAAAATTTTAATTCGCAAATATGCATTTTGAAACAGAGAAAGGTTAAAAATAGCAGAATCAATTGAGCCCATAGCGCCTCACAGGCCGATCGGGCACCCCAGTCCACTCCGCCCCCACGCCCACAAGCGTTGCTTGAAAAACAAACAGAGACAACCGAGAACGAGCGGGAACACGAAATGAACACTAGGGCGCCCCCGCACCTGCAAGACACAAATGAGCAAGTGCAACGGGGATGTCGATTGACCACAGGCTAATGAAAAGTTTCGGACTTACCCTTTCCCAGACCATTCACCGGACAGCTGGGATGAGGAGTTTAGCTCAACATGCTAAACATGGCAATAGACAACAATGACTGACAGTGGCAAAGAAAAAAAATAAACAAAAAATCGCCACGACCAAAGCGCAGTATCTGAAATATAATAGGGGGGACAAGGTTGGCCAGCAGGAGCCGAGGCCCAAACGGATAACTCTGAAAACGTGTTGGAAATAAAATATATGAAGCATGTGCCATGTCAAAAATAGGCACCCACTCACGAACTGTTGCAAAACAGGGTGGCATGACGAAATAAAAAACGGGCGAAAAATAAATAAATAAATAAAAAGGGGAGAGGAGAAACCTGTAGCAACTCAAAACGCAACAAATTGTGAAAACACGTCGCAAATAGCGACGAAAAAGGCTTCGCAAGACAGAGTTGAAGAAAAACCACGTGTTTGGGATGGGAGGAAAACAAACAGCAGAAAAAACCACGTGCCTTTCAAAACGATGTCAATAGATAACGACACGTGACCTCCCTCGAAAAGAAGGAGGAAATCACGCATCAAAATCCAAGCCAGATGACGTAGCTTGATTGACGGGGCCCTCGACCAATCAGCATCCAGCACAGCAGCAAGTCGGTCATTCAGCTCAAACTGACCTAAAAGCGGGTCAGTTATCAATCAATTAGTGTGAAATTAATGATGGGGACGGGAAGAGGTGTGTGGTCATAGAACAAGAGGAAAAACAAGCAATTTAGAAAAATAAAAACATAAAAAGAAGAAAATTCCGAAATCCCATGTTAAGTCTATGGAACCACTTTTTTGAGAAAAAAGAGTCACTAATTAATTGTCCCTGAGCTAAATGCTGTCACGAATTCTTGGACGCAGATTAATCGGGCGGTAATTAAAAAACAAAATGGCTGCCATCTCCAATGTTAACCCTATGGGACTGTCCTCCAATAGCGACGTTCGCGGAAATCGATGAAAAGCCCAGTTTAATTCGAAATTCGAGTAAGTAAAGGTGGGTCCAGTCACCGCAGGTGGTCAGTGGACAGGGTCAATCGAAAATAAAACGGAAATGGCGCCTCAATTAATTTAAATAATTAAATGATAAAGGGGCACTTTTCGGAATTTTTCGTGAAAGACACAAGTCCGAAAAGTAAACAAAACCACGTGGAACTGGAAGATAAATAAACATGTGGATGGTCACGTGGTATGTGCCAATTCGGTAAACATATGACATGAATACCCTGTGGGCAAGCAGTAGATGGGCGGGGGCCCCCCAATTTCGAACGGGAATGGTAACGAAACATGTTTGGCAGAAAATGGAATTAAATTTAGGTAAAAAAGAAAAACATAAAGGGGCCAATGCAGTCCAAAAAACCTCGCGATACCGACCGCTGACATGCGAGAACGAAAAGGAATTGGAAAACAATATTCGAGAGCCCATTGAAAAGGACACGTGGAAAACAAAAAAATGACAAAATAAAAACGAAAATGCAATAAATGGGAAAAGGGAATTTCTCGATAATAAATTCGAGATAAAAAACATTGAAAAGTACCATAGGATTGCACTAGAAGAGCAAAGTCCAATGGTAAACAAAGCCACGTGGTAGATCGGAAAACATCAACATTGGGAGGTCACATGGTAGGCGAAAAAAGGTAAACACGGAACGGTAAAAAGCAGTTTTCGCCTTGAAATAAAAATCGGAATGCCCCAATTTCGAACGGAAACGTTAGGTATTAATGAGAAGGAAGAGTTTGAATAGGTAAGATAACAGAAAAAAATTAATTAAAAAATTGGGAGCGCAGGAAAGGAAAGGAATTAACATAGCGTTGAAAAACGCAATGTTTACAATTCGAGTCCTGCGGGAATGGCGATCACTGGTCACCAAAAAATCCCAGGGACACGCGGAGGGCAGCAGGAGAGTTGCTGAAAGCCAGCGAACAGGTTTCGTGCAAAAACAAAAATTTCGTGTCCCAACAAGGGGGGCGAAAAAGTGCAAAAACGGTAGAAAAAGAACATGGGAAATCACATGAAAAGCGGGCAAAAACAGTCAAAACCACTCAAAACGCACACAAAAAGGGCGAACAAGATATAAACAATCCAATAAATGCACACATTAACGCAAAATGGGCACCAACAAGACAGGCAAAAAACAATGCATGGGGTGATGGGACGGTGGAGGCACCGTCTTAATTTTAATTTTCCGAGCTCCGGGTTCTTAGAAACCAATCCAGAGTCGTTCGTGAACTTGAAAGGGATCCAAATAGTTCGATTTCGAAGAGGGGAAGTCGGCGGGGGGCGCCAGCAAAGTCGAGAAACCGATCGGCGAAAAACGAGCGAAACGGCTCGAGGTCAAGCAATGGCGGCCGACGTAGAAGCATGGGAATGCCGAAACCGAAGTTCCCGGAGGAAATCAGCGCATCGGGAAAGCGAAACGGAAACTAGACAAAAAGTCCGAAAAACGGCACTTCGCTTGACCCGAGGTGCCCGAAACCTTCTCGGAAGGGGGGGCAACCAATGGAGGTAACCACGACTACCTCTTCGGCCCAAAGGCCTACTGGGGCAGTCCAGATTCCACCCATTGGTCGCTGGTCAGTTTTCAGCTCAACTTAGCTATGGGTCCTCGTCCGGACTGGTCAAATCAACCCCCTCTGCCTATTAATCCATGGCAGGGATCCGGGCTCTATGGAGTTGATCTTAATCCAAATTTGTGCGGGTAAAACACGCTTACAGTGCAAACACGAGACCACGTCCCAAGGGAACTCCGAAAAACGGTGTTTTCCTCGGGCGCGTGGTTGTGGTCAAATTGACCGGAATCCCTGCTGGCGTCCGCGGAACGTAAAAGCTGATAAGAACAGATTAAAAAAATTTTTTATTGAGGCATGTCATAGAGTAATTTATAAAGAGGCAACCACAACGGTTATTCTTTGTGTGGCACATATTGCTATAACAGACAAATGGATATAAAATTAAAACAAACTTAAATGTTGTAACATGGTTAGTGATGATGGAGAGGAAATACAATGACGGTTGGAACAAATACCAACATGATATATATACAATGATTTTTACAAAAGAAAAATTTTTAAAAAGAAAAAAAAAATTTTTTGTAAATTACGAAAAAATGAAATTACAAATATGAAATGAAATGTCTTCCAAAGGTGAAAGTTCATTTGTGAAAAATGGATAACATTGAGATGAAAACGGGAATACAAATTTACCATGTTAAACCAATGGTGCCAAAATTTTGGGAAAATTGAATTTTAATTGGGATTATATTAATTAGGTATATGGTGGGAGGGTCCACTTTCTGGGAGGCAGTGTGATTAAACAATAATTAAGAGTAAAATGGCGGCAATGGTAATTTAGCATGAACGAGAAAAATTTCACAAGTTCAATAAGTAAACAAAGACCACGTGGTTAGCAGCGAGCTGGGCATGCGTAGAACCAGTAGTGTGTAACACTAGAAGTGCGTAATACAGAAGTTAAGTGGAATACAGAAGCACGTGGGAAACAAAACAATGGCGCATGGTAAACACGTGGTAAAATGACAACAAATAATAATGTAAATAAAGGACACAAAAATTGTGCTAGAAAGTGAAATAAAAATCACAGAATTACATGGTTGATGATGGGTGATAGATAAAAAGAGTTGCAAGTTGACAATTGACATTAAAAGTGATGTAAAAATTTTTAAATATGAAAAAAAGCATTTTTAAACTTTTAACATAGCGTTAAAAATGACACACAAAAGGGACGCTGAACTCTGGCTCACGATGAAATATGAGGAGAGGGGCCGAATTTATGGGACGGTCATGTGGTCAACCGTGGAAAGGGGGATGTCCAGGGAAGTGGGGGCAGCAACTTGGTGTTCCTGGGCAGCATTCTGGGGGGTTGTGGGAGACACCGCGGACTGAGAAAACTCAGGAGGGGCCGGCGCGACAATGTTTTCTGCCAAAGATGGGGCAGGGAGGTCACTGGTGCGGTCAAGCGGGGCGTTGGAATTCGCCGGACGCGTACCAGATATGTGGGCGTGAAACATGTCGCGTGAATGTCGGATCACGTCAGAGACGCAGAGTTTTCGGAACTTGACTGCGTAGGACTTTGAGCATAATTTACGAATAATTTTATCGTTGCTCGGGTCCCACGAGCCAAGTGACCCGACAATAATCGCATCGCAGGAGATTAACCTGAAGCGCGAGCGAAGATCGGACACCAGCTGGGCATATTTTGCGACCTTTTGGGCTCTCGCTTGTTCAAAACTAGTCTTTCGATTGTCAAAAGGAATAGTAACGTCCAAGACGAGGGCCTCATCACCGTGGGTGAGAATGAGGTCGGGGCGAAGTCGAGAGTTGGGAAGAACAGACTAATTTTCCGAAAGAACCTGCCATTTCCCGGACGCAGCCTTTTTGACACGCTCAACGACAGCGTTGTGTCGTGCTGTCCTAGCCGAAGACGCAACCAGACAGTGATTTAATGTGTGGGGTAGGGTGCTATCGTAAGGAGAGGTGGACTGCGTCTGTTAAAATGTCTCTGAATATGCGCAATCGGGATATCTACCCTGTGTGATGTTGCGAACAGCAGAACGACGATTCCTTCGATACAGCTTCTGGATCGCCTGAGGATCGTCTATGTTGAAAGGACGGGAAGAAAATTTGGTGCGTTCTGGAGGCAGTCGAACAGAATTTTGGGTGGTAGTAACAATATCATCCATTAATGAAACAAAATCTTCCCAATTGGATGAGGCAGGATCCAGTTCACAATGAGTGTTCAAAAGAGCTCAGGAACGGTGAGAGGATTGAGGTGGGTATAGGGGAGGGAGGGTGGTGACGTGAGGAAGACCACCGTCATCACGAGGGATCAGAGTTGGTGAAGATGATTGGCAAGAGGGTGAGGCAAAATTAGCACCGGAAGGGAATGACTTAAGGTTGATGTGGTTCAAAACATCGTCATTCGAGAAATTTGGAGAAAGGGGAGCAGGAGATATCACCCGAAGAAGCATGAATGATAACAAGAGGGCCAGCCGGGGGAGGCGGACGACCGACATCATCTCTACGGTGCTTAAACAGATGATTACTTAGCGCTCTCTTTGTAGGAAGGTGGATGTGACATTGAGGGCAGCAAAAAGGAAGGGCAGTAGAAATGTAGTCTGAGGGAGATCGGTCCTTCGGGACTTGGCACGTGCTCATGTCCTTGAGCAGATCGTCGAGTCAGCGAGAAGACACGATATTTCAGAAGTGGTTACACTAGGAAAATCCGGCTGAAGAAGGGAGTCGACGCATTCTAACGTTTCAGGAGAACGCTGCCTGATAGTGATGGAAGGAGTGAGGTATGGTGGTGACAAGGTTAGGAATGATGAGCAAGGAGGTGAATCTTGCGTAAGGTCAATCAAGGAAATGGGAGAGCGAACAAGTTCGGGCGCCGTCGACATTTCAGGAAGTGATGACATTTTAATATAATACAAAAATAAACAATAATTATACAAAAAAGATAATAAATGGAAAAAAGAATCGCCGAGACCAAAGTGCAGTACCTGTAAAAGGAAAGAGAACGAGGACCAACGGAAGGGGATATGGGTCTCACCTGAAAACATAAATGGGAGTAACGGATGAACTGCTACTCTTGCAGACATTCAAGAGCCTCTTTTAAACAAAAGGAAATGCCAGAAAAAAGTTAAAAAAAATTAAAGCAAAAAAGGCACTTTAAAATTGTGAAAAAAATGAAGACATTAAATAAAAAGGACAGGGAAAATTCACAACAAATTTAAAACGTGAGAATAAACAGAACCGCATAGCAACTGCCACCATGAAAAAAACCACGTGATTGACAGATGTCAACAAAGGAAGAGCAGAAAAAACCATGTGCTTTTGAAACGATGTAAACAGATAAGGTCACGTGGACAGAGTGACAACAATGGAAAAAGGTAAACAGTGAACACAGAAAATGCAATAACAGTGAAAATAATAATGCTAAAAATAAGTGGGTGGTGGCGGATAATAGGGAATTCATCCAACTAACAAGAACAATTACTGATTTATAAATGAAAATTTTAAAACGTACAATTAACAGGTAAAATGATAATTAACATAGCGTTAGCAAAGGAACATGAACAAGTTACTCTAGCTCGGAACAGATAAGCGGAGGGAGGGCCAAATTAAGGGACGGTTGCGATGGCAACCGTGGGGAGGGAGTTGCAGTGGGAAGTGGAGGTGGCAACTTGGTGTCCTGTTGCAGCAGACTGGGGGGTAATGGGGGCTGCAGCAGAGAGGTCTGCGAAGGTCAGACACGAGCTGGGCATATTTAGCGACCTTACGAGCCCTTGCCTGTTCGAAACTGGCCCTACGATTATCGAAGGGGATAGTAACGTCCAGGACAAGGGCTTCGTCTCCATGAGTAAGGAGGAGGTCGGGACGGAGTTGAGAATTTGGGAGGACAGACTGGTTCTCTGAAAGTACCTGCCACTTCCCAGAAGCAGCCTTTTTGATCCTTTCAATAACAGCGTTGTGGCGCGCAGTACGGGCAGTGGATGCAATTAAACAATGGTTGAGTGTGTGAGGAAGGGTTTCTGACACGTAATTGCATCTCCGACAGTGACGGTTGCCGGAACCAAACGACTGTGTTACGTTTAACTTGTGAAGGTTAAGGCGGGCCCGATGAACGAAACGCCAGTCCGCAAAGCGGGTGAAATCCCCTTCCCTGAGGAAGTGGGAACTGGCTTTCGTCATCGCGACGCATTCCATGGCGGGGACGGGAGAGAGAGGCCGTCCGTTCGTCTCTAAGTTGGGTTTTGACGAGTCGACAGAGCTTTCTACGCTCTGCTTGTCCTATGGTGGTGGAACCCAGGGTGAGGTGAACCTGATTCGGTTCGGGGATACGCCACTTGAGGTCACCAGACGGAATTCGGGCCGCAGACCACGTGGAAGAGATGGGGTTGGTGGTCAAGCGGAACTGCGGAGCGTTACTGGCCGACATAAAATCCTTGAGGGAAGGGGGGCGGCGGGCAATTGCAGCCTGGCAGACACAAGGTCTTGGAAATCCGCCCAGGCTAAATCGCGGACAATTGTATCACCCGAGGTGAGCAACTTGAAAGCACTGTCAATGTGATAAATGTCAGAGTCTTCGACTGCCAAAGGAATTCCCAAACAACCTTCTTGGGAAGAACCATAAAGATAAGAGTTGGCAGCCTCAGGAGGGAGGGAGAGGGTCTTTTTTAGAAGGGGACGCATGATATCGTCCAATCTCTTCCAGTCGGATTTTGAAAATTGTCTCGTCCTCATGGCAAACGCCAATGACGGGTAGAAGAAATTTTTGATTGCGTCAAGGCGCTGCCAAAGGGCGAGTTTAGCATTCAAAATTTTAACTCCGAGGTCAGCCCATTCGTTGAGTTGGGCGTTATCCGGAAGGAGTTGGAACCCAACCGGAGCGCCCAAGAACTGAAGTGCCTCACCAAGTGGAGAATGGGTGTGCCGTTCAGAGTGAACTGAGTAGGACGTGCACTGACCGGAGACGCACCAGAAAGGTGGAGCGTAGTACATTTGGAGGGGTTGAGGGAGAAACCCACTCGTGATAACTGTGAACAAAGATTGTTAAGACGAGACTGGAGGTTGGAGATGTCAATTAAAAGGAGGTCATCAGCAAAAGTGAGAACAGAATGTTCGAGAGAATCGCATTGAACACTTCTGATGACACAATCTATGACCATGTTGAAGAGTAAACCACTGAGTGGGTCTCCATGTTTGACACCCGCCAATATTGGTATTTCATCTGATAGACCCTCTGATGTAATTAAAGATGCAGTCGAGCCAGAGTAAAGGGCTTTGGTACAAGAAATGAAATCCGATCCGTCCCCAGCAGACTCAAGAGCAGAGTAGATGGCGTCATGGGGGACGGAACCGAATGCATTAGCCAGATCAAGGGAGGCGAATAAAAGGGTACCGGACGAACGGCGTGTTTTTTGAAAATGTTGAAGAACAACAAAACGATGTTCAAAAACGCCGTCGGCCGGCATGAAACCTTTCTGTGAGGGGCTAAGAACGTCATACTCTGATAACCAATCCGAAAAACGGCGAGCAAGACAGCCGGAAAAGAGCTTCGCAATCGTATTGATTAGTGCGATTGGACGCCAGTTTTCAATGCAACTCGGATCCCCCTTCTTGTGGATGAGAATAGTTTTTGCAAATTTCCACAGGTCGGCCACTCGCCCCCATTTGAGACAGATGTTGAAGAGGAGAGTGAGTGTGGAGCACCGAGGGTCTGCTGCTTTCCAGTGACTGTAAGCAAGACGATCGGGTCCAGGAGCCGAGTTGTTGGTAGAATTAAGTTTCGCCGAGACATCACTAGCAGAAAAGGGATGCGCTGGTACAGCAGGGGGGAGTGAATTAGGAGAAACAAATACAGAAGAGTCACGATACTTAGGTGCAAAGAGAGTCCTGAAGTGGTCTTCAATTGAAGCTTTTTCAATAGTGCACGGAGCAGAGTCTCTCTGTGTGATGAGGCGAATGGCTCTCCTTTTGTTGCGACGGTAGAGACGTTGTATCACCCACGTCAAGGCGATTCGGAAGGGAAGGGCCAGATGTGGGGGCTCGCATCGGAGGAAGTCGGACGAACTCACTGACCTTGTTGGTAATCTCGTTGAGTGTGTCAGTGAATGACGACCAAGCTTCATCAGAAGGTGGACCCGAAAGGAGCTCGAGGAGGCGATCAAGAAAGCACTCAAGAGGAGGAGGGGCCTCAGGAGGATCTTGCGAGTTGAGTGCATCGAGCACCTCATCCACAGGGGGGTCTCGCCGGGAGGAACCGCATCCAGTACTTGCGAAGCAAGTTGTGAGGAGTACGGGAAGGAGGCAGGCGTAGAAGGAACGTCGGAAACTTGAGAAGAAGCAGATGGTTCGACGTCAAGAACGACGGGAGACGAACGTGCAGGTGGAAGAACAACGCGAGGACGTCTCACAGGAGGTGGAGTAGAGGGGAGGCTGACGAGCAGGAACAGTCGGAGTGATGGATGAACGAGGCTGTCGAGGTGATTTTGAAGGAGGAGGTTGCTGTGCACGGCGGTCGGAAGTGGAGAGGGACTTCCGATGGTTATGAAGGCCTTTTTTCGATGCACATGAGAAGTCGCAGCGGTCACATTTATGTTGAAATAAAAGACCAGAGTGCGAAAGAGGGTGGTCGAAGCACGGGTGAGCTGTGGGTTTGGAAGAGAAGGTGTTACGGCAACAACTACACCAGTACTTGTATGAAGAAAGGTGAACACGGTGGTCGAGCAAAAGGTGTCGACGCAAAGACTGTTTTATGGACGTCCAAGATGAACCCTGGAAAGAACGAGAACAATCATGTTCTGTGCAGCACAACTGATCGATGATTGGGAAAACGATGTTGAGCGACAGGTTGGTGCGAGACGTAGATGCAGGAAAGGAAGGGTCAGTCACCGAAGGACTTGTTTTGACACACGTTTTGGAGCATGAAAGTCAGCCGAAGCATTTTTCCAACGGCGAGGAGAGAACTACCGACCGGGTGTCGTTGTGGGAAGAGAGTTCCGCAACCGAGGAGGCGTGAGCGTAATTGGAAGTGAAAGTCTCGTTTTGAGAAGGTTGATGATCAGACGCAAGAGCAGCAAGGGTGACTTTCGGGAGATACGAAGAGGTCGGTAGTGAAAGAGATGAAGGAGCTTGTTCAGAAGATGAAGCAGCGGCAGCTGAACGAAGATGCCAGCTAAGATGTTTGCCCAAGTGCGTTGTCTTGGAAAAGACCTTCTCGCAGTAGGCACAACGAAGTGCCTCTATTCCGACCAACTGTTCTTCAGCAGAGAGAGATGGAGGATTGATGTGGAGAACAGGAGGGACGGACGTGGCAGCGGGAGGTTTCGGAGCAGCGTTGTTGGAGACAAGAACTTCAGTAGCGCCCGGAGACGGAACAGGAGGAGTGGACGCTACAGGAGTCTCTTTAACAGGATTCAGATGAGGCAGAAGTGAGGAGAGACTAATGATGTTATCCTCAGCTGCGAGGCGTGTGAAGAGTTTGAAGCGCTTACACGAAGTAAGATGATCCTGGAGGAGTTGCTTGGAGGCAGTTCGGAAGAAGCAGGCGATGCAAGTGAAGGACTTGCTGTCGCGAGGCGCAGAAGAAGACGACGAAGCAACAGAAGAGCGGAACTGCTGATACCGGAGAAGGTGTTCAAGAAAAGGCTTGATTTTCGTCGCGTAGAAGGAGCAACGGGGTCGTTGGGGGAACGCCTGAAAACAAGGGGTCAAAACAGAATGTCCACTACTCCTGCTGACTCTCAAAGAAAGCCCTGAAAAACGTGGAAGAGCCAGTGAAAAAAAAAACGTGAGCAAGCCCCTGTCCTGCAAAAAAGACAAAAAAAGGGAACATGAGGAAGGCAGCTGTCAACAGCGAAAAAACTGCTTTGTTGACAAAACAGCCCAAACGGGGGCGGGTCTCACAAGACCCCCCATCAGCTCAGACAAATAACGAATGAGGCGGAGGACAGCTATTAGACACTTCGAAAAGGGGAGAGAGGTTTAAACAAGGAAAACCAAAACGATCCCACCGTAATGGGCAAGCGAACATGACCATATGAGTGAAAAAATATCAATACTGGGCGAGGGGGAAAAAAACACGTGTTCCTCGAAACGATGTCAACAGAAAAGACACGTGATCAAACTCGGGAGAGAGGAGGCACCCGCCGATTTCCAAAAGCATGCCGAGGGGTGATTGACAGTGTGATCGACCAATCAGAAGACAGGAACGAGTTCGATCGGTCGAAATGTCCAAATAGCGGAAAAAAGTGAAATTAAAATTAATGATTAGAAATGGAAAAAATAATGATGTGGGCATAGACACAATTAAAAAAAAGGAGGAATTTAGGGAAAAAATCGAGAGGAAAAGCCATAAAACAAAAACCCATGTTAAGTCTATGGTGCCACTTTTTTTGTGAAAAATAAATAAAATATTAGTAAAAAAAGGACCACGGCAGAAAAACATCCCGGGATGTTGGGACGCGACTTAATTGGGCCGTAATTAAAAAACAAAATGGCCGCAATATAAGAGCATAGCCCCAACACAGGTGGGAAAAAAGAGAGGACACTCGCAAGCAGACAACCCGAAGTAATGTATGCAGAGGAGACACGTGACCGTCAACTCATAAGCTGGAAAAAGCACACAACAGCTACCGGGCATACGTTATATGATTGACAGGCAGCCAGCCAATCAGAGTGCAGCAAAGTGTCCAAACGCGAAAAAAGGGAGAAAAACGCTATTTGGAGGCTCAGAGATCAATTAAAAAGCGATAATTAGAAGTTAAGAAACGATAAATGAAAGGTGTGGTCATAGAGGACCCAAAACAGGGAGGAATTAAAGAAAATGCCAAAAACCCATGTTAACTCTATGAAACCACTTTTACAAGAAAACAAATTAAAAGGTCGCTAATTAATGATCCCAGAGTCGAATGCTGTCACCTCAAGGAACTCTTTGTATTTTGGAGAAGCGTTTCTCGGTCAAGGAAGCCAACTGTTCCATGTGGAGACGAAGGTGATCAATGAAGCGTTGTTTTGATGAAGATTTATAACCGCATCTCCCACATTTATGGAGCGGCGACTCATTGCAAGGAGAGGGAGCCACAATCGGAGAAATGGGTGACTGTTTCTGAGAGGGTTGAGTGAAGGTTGACGGCGGAGGTGATGAAGAAACCTTGTTTGCATACGACGGTAGAGAGAAAGCCTTAACGTCAGGGGGCCCTGACACAGGCAAATTGAGCGAGTCGAATGGAGTTGGAGTGGTTTTCCTAAAGGAGATCCGGAAACAGAGGGGGATGGAACAACCAGGCATGCTGCCATGGGTGATTTTTCTTACCGCGGCCCTGCGGTTCCGTCTATAGAGCTTTTGGATGGCTTTCGGATCGTCAGTATTAAAAGCTCTAACAGGGGCGTGAGAACGTTTTTCAGGGAGTCAAACAGCAGTTTGAGTAATGCTGACCACGTCCTCAAATAGAGAAGAGAAATCTGCCCAGTTGTTATCATTGAGATCTTTCTTAAAAAAGGAATTGAGCTGAGCATTGAATTGAGATAAAGTTGAAGTATGTGAGGGATTGAGTGGTGGTAAGGTTGTGAGGTGAGGGTCACCACCATCGGTTCTAGGCAATTCAATAGGAGATGGAGAAATTCTCGACTGTGAAGAAAGGGGGATGGATTTATAATTTATATGTAATTCAGGGGCGAATTCGTTAGTAGGATCACCGGCATGAACAATTTTGTCATCGGGAGAAAATTCAGAAATATCAGCCTGGGATAAAGGACGAATGACAAGAGGTCCTGATGGGGGAGGAGGACGCCCCAAGTTGTCCCTTCTGTGCTTGTAGCTAATGCTCTTTTGGATGGAAGGTAAGACAGGCATTCCAAACATTGGAAATTTGAAGAGGATTTACAACAGAGCGATTAGAATAGCAAGGGTGAGTCGATATTCGTCCCGAGGGGAGCACTGATTCACAGATAGTACAATACAAGGAAGTGGAAGACATTTTAATAACATGCTCACGTGCAAGATGTCTAAGAAGAGAGCGTTTATTGTCCGTCCACATCCTGTTCTTGAACGGGCGATTGCAGCGAAGTTCAGGACAGAGGAGCGTGTCCGTAATAGGAAAGGAAAGAACCAGTTCGGACTCCTTTCTCACAGTTTTAGTGGGGAGAATAGGACGTGTGACAATGTCCGAGATGAAACCAGAGTCAGAAGAGACTGGGTTGTCTTTAGAAAGTTCAGCAAGTGTCACTTTAACGTGAGGTGGAATGGATGTAGAGGCTGAATGAGATGAAACACAAGGAGATGAAGATGTAACTGGTGGCACGACGACAGCAGGTGATGTAGAGGAAGTATGAATCAATTTATTCCATTTTGTATTAGAAGTGAATTCATTTGAACTATGCAGTGAAGAGGGCAGAGACATCTTGAGAGCAGGAATACGTGGCGGATTTGGTGGAAGATCGAGGAGAGAAGAGGCAGGATGTGCAGCAGCAGAAGGAGCGTGAGGAACAGATGACGATGTGGAATTAGCAGGAGGTGATGTAACAGGAGGATATTTTGAAGTAGAGATCTTGGGTTCCATAAGGGTTCTCTTGGGGCAAGAAGATAAAGAATGACTATGGAGTATATTTTTGCTTGCACACTCTAGACCACAGAGAGGACAGGGGAAACACGGAGATGGCTTTGCATCGGCAGGATCATCATGACAGTCATTAGGGAAAGAGACGTCATCAAGGTGCCACTTAACATGTGAACGAAGATTCGGAGCGGTGGAAAACTCCTTTTCACAGTATGGGCAGAAGAAACCTGCACGAGACAGCGGAGGTAGAGGATGAGAAATAGGTGTGAAACAATTTTCTTGATGTTTGACAGGAGAAGACGTCTTGTCTGGAGAAGTCAAGCCAACAGGCAATGCAGGTCTTTTAGATGGGGACAATTCCTGTATAGTGCTGATAGTATCACATTTGTATCGCATGTGAAATTTCAGATGACGCCTGTTTGCGGTAATGAAGCCACAAAAGGGCAGGGGATGTTGACAGCTCTATTAGGATGAATTTTATCTTGGAGAGGCTTATATATCAGAAGAGGGACCTGTGCCGTTGGCAGGAGTAGGGGACGATTTGGGAGCATGATGAGTGGCAGGAACGGCAACATTTGCAGTAGTGGAGCCAGAGGAGAGCACGAAGACGAGATGGAGACAGCAATCTTGTCGTTTTATTGGGGAGCCGGAGACGAGGGATGAGACGTTGAAGGCATAGGTGAAGGCGGAGCAGGCGAAATGACAACAGTCAGCTCTATTATTTGTTGAGGAGGAGAAGTGGTAGTAGAGGGTGGTGGAGGTGAAGAGCACTTGGAAGAAGTTAAAAGAGGATCCATCTTGATGAAATTTTCATCTGCGGCACGCCTGATAATGTCCTTGAATTTGGAGCAATTGGAAAGGTGGGATTCCAATGCTTGTTTCGAAGGAGGTTTATAAAAGCAAGCTAGGCATGTGAAGAGCTTTACATCGGATGATACTGAGGAGTCGGAAAGAGGAGACAAAGCATGTGATTTAAATCTCTGATGACGAAGGAGATGAGCCAAGAAAAGCTGAACTTTTCGTGTCTTATACGTGCAACGGTGGCCCCTCATAGTGGAAGATTTATTAGGAAGAGATGCAGGAGGTGAACAAGAAGGCAGAGAAACAGGTGATTTGATGCGAGGGCAGTCGGAGCAGGGAACTGAAGAAGCAAGAAGATCCGGATCCTTATCTTGTACAGTAGAGGGTGATGAGACTTTTGGTGGAGGCAAAACTGTAGAAGAGATGGCAACACTTGCAGGAGGAGATTTGACAGCAGGAGTAAGTGAAGGAAGAACGAATGATGAGGTGAAGGCGATAATGTGTTTCTTGAAGATGAAACTGTAGTAGAAGGTTTTGGAGAACTGGAAGAACCACCAGCCAGTGGCGATATGTCAAACTATCTGGCCCAGGTGCAGTATTTTCGAATTTCTGTAACCTTTGGTTTACTTCTAGTGGAGTGAAGGGTGCCATAGAGATAGGAGATGGAGCACCCTTCACTTGGTCATAAAGAGATTGGTCATAGATTCTATCTTCGGATCTTTTCGAGAAATGTTGTCGCACATGTTGAATTGGGATCGTGCAACCCCGTATGCTTCCCTGTGTAATTTTTCTGACAGCAGCCCTGCGATTACGTTTGTATAGCCTTTGGATCATCCGTGTTAAAAGCTCTAGAAGGGGCATGAGAACGTGGTTCGGGAAGACGCTCAGCAGATTGCGCTGTGGAGACAACGTCATCGAACAATGATGAGAAATCCGCCCAATTATTATCGTTAATGTCTCTTTCAAAAAAGGAGTTAAATTGAAAGGAGACAATGTCGAGGTATGAGAGGGATTTAGTGGTGGTAGGGAGGTGAGGTGTGGAACACCACCATCATTCCTTGGAATTTCAATTGGCGTAGGAGAGAGTCTCGATTGGGAATTGGGCTGATTGGATAATGGGACGGATGTGGAGATGGGGAGCTAGTTCGTTGGTGGGGTCACCAACGTGAACGCCATCATCTCCAGGAGAGAATTCAGGGATGTTGGAAATAGACAATGGACGGATGACGAGAGGTCCCGATGGGGGTGGAGGACGCCCCAAGTTATCCCTTCGATGTTTGAAACTGTGGTTTGCAAGGGCTCTTTTAGAGGACAGGCATTCTTTGCATTGGAAGTTGGTAGATGAATTAACCTGTATTACTACCGGTCGATCAGAGAAGCATGCGTGAGTCGAGATGCGACCTGAGGAGACCACTGAATCACACAATGAATCAAATAGAGTAGTAGAAGAGATTTTTAGATTATGCTCTCGAGCAAGGTGTCTTACAAGAGATCCTTTGTTGTCTGTCCACATTCTATTTTTGAAGGGATGATTGCAGTTAATTTCTGGGCACAGAAGTGTGTCCGTTACTGGGAATGTCAGAACAAGTTCCGTCTCCCTTCTTTCAGTTTTAGAGGGGAGAATGGGACATGGGATGATGTCCGAGTCAATAGAAACAGGGTTGTCAGATGCAAGTTCAAAAAGAGTCACCCCGACGTGAGGAGGAGAGTCATTGGTGAAGAGAGATGAGGCACTATTTGAAGATGACACTAAGGAGGGCGCGATGACAATGGATGGAGCAGAGGAGATTGATCCAGGGTTAATCCAACGCGGAGCCGATGTGAAGTCTTGATTGCTTTGCTGGGAAGAAGACGTATATTTTTTGATAGCAGGATCGAGGCAGGGTCATCAAGGCATTCGTTTGGAAAGGCGACATCGTTGAGGTGCCACTTTACGTGAGAGCGGAGATTTGGAGCAGTTGAAAACTCCTTCTCACAGTATGGGCAGAAGAAACTAGCACTAGATTTCAGTGGAGGAGGATGAGTTGCAGGCGGAACAATGTTCTTGAGACGATGATTATTAGGAGAAGACGGCTGAAGTCAATCCAACTGGCAAGGCAGGTTTTTTAGTAGGGGAGTATTCTTGGATTGCGCAAATAGTGTCACATTTATAGCGCATGTGGAACTTTAGGTGTCGCCTATTTGCAGTAATGAAACCACAAAAGGGACAAGGGATATCGACAGCGCGAGGAGGAAGAGATTTTTCAAGAAGTGGCCCAACCGAAGAGGAACCTGTCTTGTTGGCAGGAGTAGGAGACGAGTTGGGAACTTGATGAGGTGTAGGAACGACTTCGAGTGCAGTAGTGGTGACCGACGGAAGCGCAGCCAATGGAGAGCGCGAAGATGGAGGCAGCAGTCTTGACGTCTTCTCGAGGAGCTGGAGACGA
Organism: Meta bourneti; assembly: GCA_933210815.1. NCBI lineage: Eukaryota > Metazoa > Arthropoda > Arachnida > Araneae > Tetragnathidae > Meta > Meta bourneti. The sequence continues at coordinate 101,675 of OW119923.1, forward strand.
GGGATGAGACGACGTTAACAGAGGTGAAGGCGGAGGAGGCGAATTGACGACAGTCAGTTCGATGATTTGAGGAAGAGGAGATGAGGACGCAGATGAAGGTGGAGGTGATGAGTACTTAGATGAAGCTTGAAGAGGATTGAATAAGCTTGAATTTCTAGTCTGCAGCACGCCTAACAATGTTCTTGAATTTGGCACAGTTGGAAAGATGGGCTACTAGTGCCGTCTTTGAAGAAGCAAGCGAGGCATGTGTACAGCTTGGCATCGGTTGAATTAGTGAGTCAGAAAGAGGAGAGAAAGCATGCACTTTAAATTTTTGGTGGCGAAGGAGATGAGCTAAGAATTGTTGCACCTTACGTGTTTTGTACGTGCAACGATGACACCTCATAGTAGATTTATTCGGGACATAATCGGGAGGTGAACATGAAGGCTGAGATGCGAGGGCAGTCGGAGCAGGAGACTGAAGATGAAGGAAGATCCGGAACCTTGACTTGAACAGGAGAGGATGAAGTGACTTGAGGAGAAGGCGAATCTGGAGAAGAGATGATAACACTTGCTGGTGAAGGATGAACAACAGGAGCATGTGGAGGAAGAACTGTTGACGCTGCAGCAAGAGGCGAAGTCGTTGCAAGGTGACTTGGAGGAGAAACAGATGAAGAAGGAGGTGGCGATGATCCACTAGACATGTTCGTCTTAGATACACAAGAGCTTTGGTGTGAACTCGTCGGAGCAAAGAGCGAGCTGGTAGTGGCAATATCACGAAGAGAGGTGAGGGAAGGACATTTTCTTCTCATGTGAAAAGAGAGACCGTCCAACAAAATTACAGAGGGGGCATGAGAATTCGAGGAAGCGACGATACTTGGGAGAGGCGTTTGCCGAGCTTTCAGCCAGATTCGTAAGTTGGCTCACGTGGTTTCGGAGGTGATTGATGAATTTATGATGAAGCGTAGCCCGAAAACCACAACGTCCACATTTATGTAAAGGAATGACGTCATCAGAAGACGGAGGTAAAATTGGTGAAATGATGGATGACGAAACAGTGGGTTGAGAAGCAGGAGACAATGAAGGCTAGAATGCGTAATGACAGCAAACGACGGTCTTGAGAAGGCTTTGACAGAAGGGGGCCCAGACGGTCTCAACCCAAGGTCATCAAAAGGCGTTGGGGGAGACCTGGGAGGAAGTGGCGGGCACGAGACGAAATCTGGCCAAGATGATTTCGAAGAAGAGACGAACACTTTTGTAGATGAATCACAAGACGAGAAGGCGCTGGCGAAGGCAGAATCCATGAGGGGTTCGCTTGAAGTAGTAACCGTGACCTCTGGTGATAGAGGGAGAGATGGAGAAGACCTTTGAGACGGAGTCGTTGCTCAGCAAGAGGGTACTGGAGATGCGACGAGTTGCGGTGAATCGCTACAACACGGATGATCAACGAACGCAGATTCAGTAACATTTGAAGAGAGCGGGACAGGAGCAGACGACGAACAAGGAGTGGAAGGCGATGATGCAGCAGGCGACGAAACAGAGATGACAGGAGAGATGATGGCGTGCGGATGAGAGATGACGTCGTCTTCATGGTTAACAGGAGGGGTGTCCGGCACCTCAGTCGGTGGAGGCAGGAGATTCGATGTGAAAAGGAGGACACGGGGAGATGAGAGAGAAGCAACCGTGTATGTGTTGTCCAGCAGCGGCGACAACAGAGCAGAGGTGTAAGAAGACATGCACATCTGAAGGGACGCAGTTGGCGATGAGGATGATCCGACGGCAGAAAACAGTTGTGTCTTGTCACTCACGCGAGACTTAGCACGAGTCCTCGAACATATAGTAGAATCGGCCAAGAGACACGATAGTTCAGACGCGGAGACAGATGGAGGATCCAGTTGAAGAAAAGAGTGTCAGGTGATCGATGAACAAGTGTGATCGATGGAGTGAAGTAAGGTGGTGACAGTGAATGGACTGAAGTACATGGGGGAGAGTCCAACGTGAGGTCTATGAGGGGACCTCGAGTTCGGGTGCACACGACATTTCAGAATTTGAAGACATTGCAAATAGATACAGAGAAAAACAATAAAATACACAATAAAAAAGTAGAAAGACAAACCGCTGAGATCAAAGTGTAGCACTGGAAAAACAAGGAGGAGTGACCTGTGGAAGAGAGAATGGAGTACACCTGCAAACATGAAATAAAGGGGGGCAAAAAGACGAACAGGAATCCACCACACCTGCGAGTATTCAAAAGCCGCTCTGAAAACACAGGTAATGCCAGTGAAAAGAAAAAGGGGAACAAAACCGAAAAAAGAGAGGAGGAGGAACGCAGAAGGCGTAGCTCAACACACGAGGTGAGGGAACAAAACAGGGGAACAACGAGAACCGCCTTGCAACAAACCACCAAAACAAAACCACGTGATTGACAGAAGTCAACACCGAAAAAAAACCACGTGCTTTCCGACAGCCCAAAACGAATGTCAACAGATAAAGACACGTGATCGTCGCCAAAAGAGATGGGAGGATGACACCTGAAAGACGTCACGAGATTAACAGCATCGACCTTAAAAGTAACTAGACGGACCGTGTGCATGCAGCTTCATGTGATTTCTCCTCACTGCTTGGTTCGAAGATCTCCGGGCGAAGGTCACGTGGTTGTGGGAGCTCGTCGCCATTTCTCCCATAGCTGCAGTATGGTGAACTACTGCGTTGCGTATAATTACAAGGTGAAAGCCGGCGAAGGATACTCATTTCATAAGTAAGTCATATTTTAATTGTGAAATGACGTTTCTATACAATTTTACGTTATCAATAAAGTGTTGTTTGACCAATTAGTTCAAAGTAATACCTCTTCCAAAAGTTGCATTTACACTTCTAGTTATAGATAGGAATGTAATACCTTTCTTGATTGAAACGTTTTTCTTTTCAAATTGCGTTAACAGTTAGTCAGTTAGTTAATATTATGTTTGACATGAAACGAAAAAATCTTGTATCAATTTATTTTGTTTTACACAAATGTTTGATGAAAAGTAGTATTCGAACGTTGTATTGGAGTAAATATAAATAGCTCTATTCAAGTGTATATTTCATTAACGTAACACACAAGAATTACTTTGAATTAAAGATATTAGTATTAAAGTGAACTACTCAGTAATTAATCAATTAGTGCACATTATTTATGAAAAAATACCCCAAACTAATTTACAATTGTGCCTTAAAGACGTTTCGAAGAAATTGTCAAAAAAGGAAGTTGATTAATACTAGCTATAGTACAATTAATCATCTTGTAACATCTTTTGTTTTATTTTTATGTATAAAAAGGCAGATTACTGAACATTGGTTTCCAGTTGTTTCACTGTTAGAATAGAATAGTTTAATTTGTGTTTGTACGTAGACTAGTTAGCTTTGAGAAATGGTGAAATGACTGTATATATACTTTTGTTTTGTTATTTTAGTTGAACTAAGTACTTTATTTGCATAGGTTTCCTATTGACAAACTTCTGTGTGAAGCATGGTGCCATGCAATTCGAAGAAAGAATTTTTATCCTTCGAAGCATTCACGACTTTGCTCAAAACATTTTAAGGAAGATGACTTTATAAAAGATCGATTTGGTCCCAGAACATTAAAAGAAGGTATCATTCCAAGTATTTTTCAGCTTCCTAGAAATGTAGGACCATCCAGTCGTAAAGAACTAAATCCCCCACTACAAAGAACAAGTGATGATATTCCATCGTGCAGGTAACTTATTGCATATATATTGGCTTAGGTAAAAGTTATATTTCGTGGGAGTTTATTATTCTTGTGTTTCATTACATAACTCGGTGCAATTTTCAAATGCATAATTACTTTTGGTTCTAAAGATTTAAATTTCAGAAATTTCTAGATTCATGAAGGGCTGTATATAAATAGAGCATTACAAACAAATACTTTTGTCATAGGTGTAGTGTTGTAGGACAGACTGCTGATTCCTATTGAATGCCTCATACTTATTTTTAATAGTGTTTTAAAACAATGATGTGAAGTATATATTAACATTTAAACAAATATATGTTTACAAAAATCTAGTAAGTCTGATATTTATTTCAATAATTACTGTTATTAAAAGTTCTGCTTAAAGTATTTCTAGTTACGTTTCCTACAATTTTCTCTCTTCAGCTCTACATTACCAACACTCGCTGATGTGAGCCCTGCCAGTGGATCCGGATCCGATAATGTGATTAAGATGGAAACAACTCGAAAGCGGAAGGCTTATATTGGAGACTTCAAGGAAAGTGATTTTTCTTCACCAACTAAGGTACAAAAACTATATAAAGTAGCCACAACAAAAATAAACGAACAGACGAAAACAATTGCTGTTTTAAGAAGACAGAATAAACAATTGAATAAGAAAATTGTCAGCATGTAAGAGCTACTTAATGTGTTGAAAGAAAAGTTGCTTGTCAGTGAAGATGCAGTGAATACTATAAAAGTAAGTTATTAACTACAGTATACCTCATATCGTGCATTAACGCTAGAAAGATGGGAAGTTACCTTTTTCTAGAAAGACTGGTTATAATTTAAATTTTAAATCAACCTAGATTGGTTTTTATTTAATTTTTGCTTGTATATTCATTGGAACAATCAGTACAGCTCAGTTCTCAAAGTATTTCCCATGTACTGCTGTTTTGCAATCCAAGCAGCTAGTTTTTTATGTGGATTCCCTTTTCAAAATCTTAAGGTATCCGACTACCTTCGGAAAGGATTTTTCGAAATAATTTGAAATTTTTAATTTTTTTTGTGCATTATACTATAGAATATGGTTAAAAACTTTGAGAATAACATATAAAAAAATTAATTAATAATTTTTTTAAAATTTAAACCTTAAAAAGGGGTGAAAAATAGACAAAAACTAGCACCACCGCAAAACATGATAACTTAAATTTAAATTAAGATATTCTTATTTTGTAAATTTTATTTGGAAGATTGAAACCTCCTTTAGGGAATGTACCTCTCACATCATTGTAAACCAGTTCTTTTAAAAACTGGAGAGGTTCAAGTACAACCAAGAAGAAAATCTTCCACAAATAATAGCAACGCATAACTTTTATAATTAAAAATAAAAAAACTAATTAATGCACAATTACAGAAGTGGTTCATTCCCTTTATAAACTCTTTGAAAGTATTCCTACCAAATTTCATAACATTTGAAGCAGAACTTTTTGAGTATTCATGTTTTGCGTAAAAGCAAAATTCTAAAATGTCAATTTCAAGAAAAAGCTAAAAACAAAATTCAATAATGAATCTTACCTTTAAATGGAAAATATAGCTCTAAAATGATCCTGATTTATAAAGATCACCTTCTACAGAAGTTAAATCAACTACTTTTTTTTCCTAATTGCCCTGAAAACCTTCCTGCGCTTCTTCGAAACGGGTGTTGTATGGCGCTTGGAATCACTGATTCTAATGTGATCCAAACTTTGGTAACCTTTTAATGTGAAGTAACCAAGATTTTCAATGTTCATCTTGCTTAAAACATTGGTGCAACCCTCAAATCCATCATTATATTGTATTACTGCATCATAAGCCCCTAATTTTACAGTTTTTAAGCTGACGAAAACCTCCTTCTGAACTCTGCCAAATAACACCATTGAAACTTTCATTGGCATTTTGAGTTTTGCCATGCAGACACTTTTTCAAAAGTTCTCTGGTGCAAAGCTCTAAATACACTGGTTTGACTACATTTAAAATATTGTTGGGCAAACCAGAATGCTTGAGCTTTTCTGGTTCTTTCCCTCCGCTTACAGCTCGCTGGTAATAGCACCAACTGTCTACACCAATAGGGCACTGGCCATGCATCGGTTTCTTTGGTGTAGAAGCACAATGAAACAAAGCTGCAATTACATTTTGCTGCATCATTTGTAAGTTGCCCACGTTAGAGCGAATCGCAATGCCATAATAATTTTGTAGTCTGTCGATAAAGACATCTGATAACTTGCCGTTTCCAGACAGACCTTTGGTTTTGCTTTTCAATTTTCGCAGACGTGTACCCACCCGTTTTTGAATGTGTCCAATGCATTCCAGTTTTGAAACACTTTTTTCGCCATATGTGTTTTGGACGCACAAATAGTCTTTAGAATCCCCATCACCGTAGTATTTCGTGTACTTCAGCTTCCGAGTGCTCACTGACCTCTTGAATATTCTGTCGACACCAACAGTTTCCATCTTTGCTGATGACTCTTTAAAATTGCACTGGCATATATGGTCAGCTTCCTGCGATTCAAATGACGGGTTTCTCTTCAGTTTCTGTAATCTTTTGCAAATTCTGCAGTATGAGGACATGACTTCTAAATCGAGAACCTTTCCCGTGTCAATTGAAAGGGCAGCAACACAACCATTCAAAGAAGTGTACCCACTACGCTGCCACGTTCCATCTACAGACACGCCGCATTCACTGTCTTCTCCCTTTGAACCAACTTCATCAGCTGCTTTTAACATTGAAGATTCAGCAACCTCGGACACAACTTTCAAGAGTTTCTCTTCATGGATGTTATACGCAGCTTTAGAAATTGGTGGCAAATTCAGCGTGGTGCACAGTTTATACGCTGAAGAAAATCCCTTTCCAATCTGCCTCATCCCCATAAACTATTCTAGAGTTCACTTCAGGTACATTTTTGTTCTTTTTGGAGGAGGCAAAGCCTTTTACAAAATCACAATTGTGACATTTCAAAGAGAAGTGTGAGCACAATCCATACCTGGAGTCTTCAACTAAATGCAAACCAGAAGCAAAGCATTTGGGACATGGAAGCACCAAAAATATATTTATTAAAGTTTCCAGGTCGAAAATCCGATTACCACACAGTTCCTCATTCAAAACTTCGAATTTGGAAGAGCTAGATGCTTGCAGCTTTGAAGCACTGGGTGTGCACACTGGATCTTCAAGACTGTTAGTCTTCAGTGTTTTAGAGTGTTGATTACCTTTGAAGTGGTGTTTCTTCTTCCTAGCAATACTCTTTCCCATTTTGTAAAGAAAAATCACTTTATGCAAGAAGAATTATCAAGTTGTAAGAACTTTTTGAACGCACGATCGAAAATCACGAGTTCAAATTGTGTACAAACTGAAACTCAAGTTTGATGCCAGATTGTGAAGTTAAACATGATTGCCAGATGTATTTTTGTGTAAAAAGTAGTTTTCTAATTAAATTTTTTTAATTAATAAAAAAATCCACACTTCAGAGCAAATTTTAACGTTTTAATTTGTTAAAATAAGAATGTAAACAAACTTTTACGTTCACTTCCTGTTTGCAGAAAGGTACTTCCGGTTTTAAAAAGTGTCGACTAAGTAGTAATAATAGGCCTGTATCTTACGTTCTATGCATGGTAGGAACAAAATTTAAACAGATTTGGAAAGATAAGAAATCGGGCTTTCATATTATATCAAATTTGGAAAATCGCAATTTCCGCCGAAAATCGCGTTTTAAAGGTAGTCGGATATTAACACCCAGCATTTGATCTTTTCTGGTGATCTGCCAGTGTCAAGACCTGTGTATTACCTGTATTTGTGTTTCTTGGTTGTTGGCACTAAAAAGGAAAATATTTGTCACTGCCATGCAACCCTTAAAAACCATCTGACAGGAAGGAGACCTTCCGGATAGATATGATGAGATTTACGACCGGCGGTCAGTGGTGGTCTTTGACCCCGAGTCGTTACTATGGATGTTACAGCTCCGTCCATCTTTCTAGTGTTAATATATCACTCTTTTTTACAAATCCCCTGATGAATTTCTCGTTAGCAAACAGATGACGAAATCAGGCTGTTTTGTGAACAAAAAACATTCTAGCCTATTGTATATTTGCATAGTTTTATAAATCGTGTATCATGACATAGGTAATTACAGTTTTTCTTTTTATCGTAATTTATAATTTGCTTTTTCTCTGAAAAGTATTTTCTCGACTCTTGGTGTATCAGGCTTTGTTCTTGTTTCCCTAGAACAATATATCAAGGGATTACTGTACTTGAATTCTTCCCTGCAAAATCATACTCCTAAAATAAATAATCATAAAGTTGTTTCCCTTACTTTATAGTGCTCTGTTCCTGAATCCATCCAAGATCAATTTGAAAGAATTATAAATGGATCGTCAGGACAAAGTCGACAAGTTTTTCCATCATCACTAAGAGCTTTTGCTCTAACTCTTAATTTTTACTCTGCAAAAGCTTATAACTTTGTACGAGAAACATTCTGCAACAACTTGCCTCACCCTCAAACATTGAAAAAGTGGTATGCAACAGTTGGTGGTGGCCCCGGATTTACGGAAGAAGTGACTAAAGCATAAAGTAAACAATACTCAGCATAAAATTATTTGTTGCTTAATGGTCGAAGAGATGTCGATTAAACGAAAAGTTGAGTGGACTGGCAAGAAATTGAGTGACTTAATTGATTATGGAACAGGTATCAGCGATGACAGCCTTCCTGAAGCCAAAAATGTTTTAGTTTTTCTTGTCAATTGTGTAAATGGGAAAATGCCAGTTGGGTATTTTTGCATTAATGGCTTGAACGGCCGAGAAAGGGCCAATTTAGTCATACAATGTTTAGAACATTTACACTCAACTGGCATTGAGATAGTGAGTTTGACTTTTGATGGCACATCATCAAATGTGGCAATGGCCGAATATCTTGGCTGTTGCTTAACTCACTATGCTGTACTGAAAACCTAGTTTCCCCACCCAATATCCAATTTACCCATTTATGTGTTTTTGGATCCACCACACATGCTAAAGCTTGTCAGAAATGCTACAGCCGGTATGCCCATGTATGACGGTGATGGAGGGCATATATCTTGGGCATATGTTGCAGATTTGGTGACATTCCAAGAAAAAGAGGGCTTCCATGCAGGCACCAAACTGAGGAGGCAACATTTGAAATTCAAAGAACAAATAATGAAGGTGAAACTAGCTGCACAAACACTCAGTAATAGTGTAGCAGTTGCCCTCAATTATTTAGATTCTTTGAATATAAAAGAATTTGCAGGTTGTGGACCAACATCTGCTTTTATCAAAATTATTAATGATGCATTTGATTTTTTTAACTAGCAGAAATGTATTGGGCAAAGGAATGAAAGCCCCCATTTAATGAAAGCAATGAACTTGAACTTAAAAAATTTGCCGAAAAAGCTGAAATGTATATTATTAATTTAAAAGTTAATGGGGAAAGGTGATTTCAAGCCCAAGGAAAACGGGTTTTACGGGCATCATTATATGCATTAGGAGTTTTGTTAGCCTTTATGATGTATTAGTAAAATCAAATAACCCTAAATTAAAATATCTATTAGCGTATAAATTTTCCCAGGACCACCTGGAAACATTTTTCAGTGCCACAAGGGTGGTTCGAATAATAATCCCACTGCCCGTCAATTTGAAACTGCATATAAAAGACTTCTAATGCATATTAATGTAAAAGGATCTGTGCATGGCTCTAACCTTGAGAACGTTAAAATTTTAAGTTTATGTCAGAGGCAATTAAAAATGAGGGAGGATTCTGAAGAAGAATTAGACAAAGATAATGAACCTGTGATTGGCCTTACAGAATATATACAGGACGTTGTAAGTTATAGGCTAAGTTAGTTTAGCTGGCTTTGTCATTAAGCAACGATCCAAATCTGTTAATTGCAACACATGTGTCATTGCTTTGTTTTCAGACAAAGGAAAAAGGATTAATTGCATTTAAAAATTATAAACATAGCAGAGGATTAATTTTGCCCTCAGAGGATGTAGTTTGTTTATGCAAACACGCCGAAATAGTGTTCAGGAAAACCATGAAGTTATATGGGTTACATAAAAAATATTATCAGTCATATGTTCATTTCTGTCATGAAGAAAATAGACAGCTCTCGTTTGTTTACGTCGTTTTAAAACCATATCTTTGACGATGAGCCGAAAAACAATCACTTCGTTCTTTTGATTAGAGCCATTGTTTCAAAATATTTCAACGTATAACGCACACTATACTACCAATTCTGACATATAGATGGCGCCACTAAACGTGACCAATCTATCATCGTGCTGCTATGCTATTACGCAGGCAGAGAGAGCTTGGACCTTAAATGTAGCGGACGCCTCGTCTGCTTTTTTGCCCAAATTGTATCTAAATGTTTTAATTGTTTGTGTTTTTGTTTTTACCGTCCTTTGTAACTGTGTTCTCTTATAATTAAATATATATAAAACTTTACCCCGAGATTTTTTTAATGATTACTTTGGTTTTTACCCCAGTAATTACAGGAGGACAGTTATAAACGTAATAATGCATCATGCTACATCAAGCTATAATGAGAACGTACAAGCTAAAAATGTGTACTTAAAAAATTCACCAAATTAATTTTGTTTAAAATCCAATAATATAGAAGTAATGAATTAAAATTGTAACATTCTTTAAACTAATAAATAAAAATAGTAGTCATAAAATTCAGAAGTTGCATTGAATTAATTTAGTTTCAGAGCCTACAATCATATTGTTTTCATCGTCGGACTTCTGATTATGGTAACCTGAAGATCATGAAAATGCAGGAAGACAATTATTTATAGGATGATATGATAATGAACCTTTGTAATTTAGTTACACTCAATTTTATATCAGCTAACCATGTGTAGTGCAGGTTTCCCACTACTCTTATTTTTTCTTTTGGTTTTAAGTGCCATTAAAAAGACGCATATTCATAATTGTGTGTATACTTCTATAAACTATTTGTTAAGAGCATATTTGGAGCATTAAATTGCTTTCTTTATAAGCAATGCTCACAATCAAAATTTGTGCTGCAATTTAGGAATTGTTAAAAAACCTATGAACAAACATGTTTTATTAAAAACTTGCAAAAAAGGTGTACTAGAAAACACAAAAGTAATGGGGCTTACAACAAAAAATATGATCATTTTCAAAATTTCTTCAAAAAGAATATTTCGATTCATAAGACAATCAATTTGCTAAAACTTTATAAAAGTTCTTGTGGAAATAAATTATCAACTGAAATAAATGTTACAATCTTCTGAACCAGCTGAATGGTAAATAAAAACATATTTTGTCTCTTGTGAATAAAATTATGTTTTGTCTCTTGTAATTAAAAATGTTTCATGTAGATAAAAATGTGTCTTGTAAATAAAAATACGTTTGTTTTATGTAAACAAAAATATGTCTTGAAAATAAAAATATCTTTGTTTGATGTAAATAAAAATGTTTGTCTCGAGTAAATAAAAAATGTTTCCAGAAGTGTTCAATTATTACAGTATTTTTATAAAAGTAATTATAACTTATAAGATTAAGGAAATTATTTTGAAGACTAGACCTTACCCTAATATGTTGCATTCGAAATTAATAGAGCTTCATATATGTTTTAATATATTTCTTAAAGTTTGAACTTAAAATTAACATGATTTATTTTTGATTATTGTAATAAAATAAAAAAATTACTATAAATTGAAAAATACCAAGGAACTTACTACAAAATATTTTAGATTTATCAAAGTGAAGTGTAATTTTTCATCTGGTAATGAAATAAAAAGAAAAGAGTATTGTGTATCAATTTGAAATCATCAAGAGATGATTTCATAGCAAAAAAAAAAGCTTTTATTAGTGTTTCCCTTTATAAAAAGGTACGTATTTCAAATTATCAGGCATGACCTAAATCACTCGCAATTGTACCATTTCAATCGTTGTTTTTATTCGCCCAGCACCATACCATGAGAAACTATTTTCCTTTTCTTATGAAAAAGTTTTTTCCATTGAGACACATTAAAAGCCTTGTAAAATTCAATTATTGAATATGATTAAAACCACTAAATCCTGCGCTGACATAGCGGATCTGTCCGAGTCAATTCCCTTACCCACGTGACCTAAGCTTCTGAGATCTTACGACCGTGACTCCGCCCCTTGGTCCGTCTATTTAATTTTGAGGTCGATGAAGGAGAGACGACACGAACTGGGCTGACCAGAAGATAGGGAGGCGAGTCACACAAGTCAACCAGAGGATAAACCTCCAAAATGTCAGATGGAGGGATAACCCCTGTAATTGGAGAAAGGAAGGCAGACGACATGATTGAGAAGTGAAGGCATGGAACAATTGCTACAAAAAGCGAAAGAAAAGCACGATGGGAGGGGGTGGTGAGCACACCTGAAACACTGAGAAGGGGAGAGCAAAAAGCGCAAGGAACCCCGCAAGCCCGGTCTCGTCTGAAAAGCCGCCCAAACGCAAAAGGGAGTGCCAGGAACAAAACAACAAATAAAAATAAAGAAAAAAATGGCAAAAGGTGTCGAGACACGGCGTATCAACTCCTCAAAGAGGGCCTACAAAAATAACACTACCAATAAGAAAGCCCACGTGATTGACAGATGTCAACACCGAAAAAAACCATGTGCTCGCTGTCAAATGAATTGCAATATAAACAGATAAGGACACGTGACCATCGCCGAGGAAAAGGGGATGATGACGCGTCGACAAATCAGGAAGGTGAAGTAACGATGGGAGTAGCTGGCACCAAACAAGTGCAAAAAGACTGCAAATTAGCTCCAGATTAATTAAGAAAGGGAATTTTAAGCAGAAAACAAATAGAAGAAAAAAGGGAACAATAGAAACGAGGGGGAGCGACCACCAATTAACATGGAATATGCGAAAAAGGGGAAATCCCATGTTAAGTCTATGGAACCATTTTTTTGAGAAAAGTTATTTAGACCAAAAATAATTAATCTAGAAGCTATTTGTGTCAGCGAATCCTAGGACGCAGAGAAATCGGTCGGTAATTAAAAACAAAATAGCGAACAGTTAGTATTGAAAGTACCATTGGAAAGAAATCGTGAGAAATCACAAGTCCGATAAAATAAACACTGGGGAGGACCACGTGGTTGGTGAAAAAGGTAAACATTAGACATGAAATCGCAATTTTCACCAATAAATAAACGGGGGATCATCAAAATTTAGAACAGGGATGATAGTCAAAACGGTCAAGATGTAGAATCCGAGGCATGTTTTTCGCCAAATCAAGATGGCGCCCAAAGTCAGTATGTTTGTTTAAAAAAACGTGGACTTTCCTACGCGAAAAGCCTTTTGCATAGGGTTGCCATAAAGCTGAATCAAAACAACAAGGTTACCATATTTGGCGATAAATCGCTTGGTATTTTGAATGATTGTTTACATAATTTAAGAATACATGTATTGCATTTGGGTAAAGTTTCTATTTAGTTAGCTTACCTTTCATGAAAACTTTAAGATCAGGTGTATCATATTTTTACACTATTCGTAAAGATATGGTTAAACAGTTTGACTTCAACATTGAACACTTAGTGGGGATCCCTCAAAAACCCAATGGTTCCTAAAACAGGTCTCTGACCTTAGGGAACTTACTAAATGGTAAGATAAAGTTACTGCGTTTTGCAGTCCAAGCTCACTGGAGCGGCACAGGAATGTTTCTCAAACAATCCATCATGTGCAGCTATAGTGACTTTTGATCAGGCACGTAGCAAAATTCAAGCATTTTTTGTGGAGGAACAATTTCCCACAGTACAAATTAAGAATTTCCAAACTGTTCAAATGTTTCAAAATGAAATCCCTAGGATACCGAATAGAGGTATTGGCAGCGAAGGCCTACCCATTTGTCTCAGACTCCAACGAGTCTAATCGAATAAAATCACTGCAGTTTTTGAATGCAATCCCAGCAAGTATCAGAGAGAAAATAGCTCAATTAGACACTGCCAAGTATGATCAATTTATTCAATGCATGATAATATAGCACCTATGCATGCTTTCGCACGTTCATCTCACAGAGAGTGAAGAGATGCATAGATTGAGAGCTCAAGTTGATAAGTTATCAATTGAGTTAAGAAATTCTATACAAAACTCTAGCCTATGTAAGAGAGGAAACCACGCCATGTCGGATTGTGAACTGTTTAATCGCATAACATCCAATCACGCCAATGGTGTTTATGAAAACAGGAGGACTGTCATATGTCATTTTTGTGGGAAACATGGGCGCACTATGAATGTATGCAGGAATTACCTTGCATCAAACACACCTAGAGCAGCGCGATTTCCCATATCATATGGAAAATACCCAGGACAGAGTAGGGGTCAAAGAACTCCAAATTTTCCAAATCACAGATTTCATGGTCCAAGTACTAACAATGTTAGGTCTATAAATGGGAACAGAGGACAATAGGAGGTGATGCTTTGCTCTCTGAGAAAGTAAACAAACAGTCACCACACATCAGGAGTTTCAAAACACAAATTCAATTACAAGACATGCTTAAAGATAAGATGTCAAACAGTGACAAGATGTCCAGAGTCAAGATTTATGAATCCAATTTCAATAAATTCACTGAGAGTAAAACTTAACAAAATTTAATAAGGTGACATTTAAAATTACAATACAATTCCGCTTCATTTCGCGGCCAAGATTATAAGCGTCATTACGCTTCCATTGTTACAGTTCAACTGCTTGGCGCAAGAGCGCCATCTACCGTCATTACGGAACATACTCCGCCACGATGAACCTTGGTTCATTATAAAATAATATATAGATAATATCAAATATTCAAATTTAAGCTTTAAACAAAATGTAAAAATGTTCAGCAAAATACAAGTTCTAAAAGTAAACTGTTGACAACAAAAATACTACATAATTAAATTAAAATATTATCAAGTACTAAATTTAAAACATGAGAAATAACATGCACAATATACTTACAAATCTTCAGAATTAAAGGAAAAAATATATACCTGCTTAAAAATTCACAAATCTGAAGAATTAGCAAATTTACACTTTAAATCTGGAAAACACAATACTTGACATGTTAATACAAAATAAAATGGAAAATTTTATAGAAAACAAGAAATAAGAATTAATGTTTCTAGAAGTCTATTTAGAGAGATAAGGGCAAGAGTGAAAGTTTATGGATAGGGCGTTTCAGTTCTCCAAATAAAGTTTTTAATTTCACCACACGCACTTTTCCATCTGCACCAGGGTACAGTTCCACTATTCGCCCAAGTCGCCACTTTAGTGGAGGCAAATTGTCGTCTTTAATTAAGACTAAGTCATTGATGTTCAAATTGGGCTTATCCTTCAACCATTTAGCACGTCCTTGAAGCTGTGATAGATAGTCCGTGGACCAACGTTTCCAAAAGCTGTTGGATCAAATTCCATCTTTCTGTTGGGGTCAGTTTGTTTATGGTAAAATCAGGTTCAGGGATAGCAGTTCCAATTATGAAATGCCCAGGTGTTAAGGGACTTAGGTCATCAGGATCCGAAGAGATGGAAACTATCGGCCTGGAATTGAAACATGCTTCGATTTGTACAATTAGTGTGTGAAACTCTTCATGCGTTAGAACTTGTGTTCCAACAGTTCGCTTTAAGTGAACTTTCATTTCTTTTACACCAGCCTCCCAGAGGCCACCAAAGTGAGGTGCAGCTGGAGGGTTGAAAGTCCACTGAATATTTTATTCAGTTAAATAGTTCTGAGTTTTTTCAGCAGAAGAAAATGTGGCCATGATTCTTTTTAATTCTCGGTCAGCTCCAACAAAATTGGTACCTTTGTCTGAAAAAATTTCGGATATATGCGCGTGAAACCTTCAGTATAAAATGATAATGTCATCTATTACTAGAGTTGTCACCGACTTTTTTTCCATGTCAAATTCATTCAAACCAAGCAATGCTTTGAAGATTCGAAATAAACATTTTCCAATTCTGGACACAAGTTACTTCAGCTTACGATATGATCGTAACGGAGAGACAAATTTCAGTTGGAGGTTCTGTGCGATCGAATAGTCCAGAGTCTTAGTGTTTCGATGAACGCAAGGGCAGAAAGGTTCCAGTGTGAACTTTAAACTAAACATTTTGAGTATGCGCTAGTAGTATACCGGCCCGTATATGCGGTGGAAGTGACGTCATCCCACGTGACCAGAAGTGGGCGGGGTCATGTGACGTCACAGCGTGACGTCATCCAAAAAGCGGAAGTGACGTATTGTTTGTTTACATTTGGACTTGGATTTTTTTTGTCATCGACTTCGTGCAGGCGTTGAGTTGTTTCAAGATGGCGTCGTTTCGTTACCATGGTGATGAATCACTCGTAGTGCCATCTGGTGGAGAAATTCGAAACTCTATTATTTTTAATTAAAAAGGAATTTCTTGGATTCGAACCCGGGACCATAGGATCCGAGGTCAAGCGCGCTATCCGTTAGGCCGTAAGAGAGTTAACTTATGATGGTGAATTAATGTAGTGTTGGATTTTTCTCTCTTTTGGACTTGTATTTTTTCTTAGTATTAGGAATGCGTTATTTTTAGAAAATGGTTTGAATAATTGCATAGGGGTTTTAATAAATGCTTTTTCAAAATGACTTATGGCGCCATCTGGTGATTTTAAAAGTAATTAATCTAAGGAACGAATTGATTTCTTAATGTTTTTACTTTATTCATGATTAGTGACGTCAGTGTGTTTACGTTTGGGACTTGGATTTTTTTTCCTTCTGAGATTTCGATGTGACGTCACGATTATGTCCATCGAGCAAGTCTGAACTTGAAAAAGTCTACTCACAATTCTTTATGTTATGAGTATGGTAAATTGTTTACAGATCGTGAAGGCTAGGCATATTTCCGTCGATTGGAAAACGAATTAACGTATTAAAAAAAGACGAAATTTAGAAATTTTAGGTCAAAAATATACTGTGCCTTGTCAACTTGTAGCATACGAAGACGAAGGAATAAGCTATACTTTTAGCGGGTCTTCTATTACAGCCAAGCCTTGATCTCCTAAAGTATTGGAAATAAAGGGAGAAATGGAGCGAATAATTGGTGCAAGATTTAATTTTGAGTTGGTGAAGCGTTATAAAGATGGTAAGGACTGCATAGTTGCGCCAATAAAAACAACGAGAAGGACTTGGAACTTTATGCACCCATAGCGTCTGTTTCATTTGGACAGAAAAGGCAATTCGTGTTTTCTAGAAAGAACTACAATTCTTTAAAAATTGTTCTGGAAAATGGAAGCTTGCTTGAGATGAAGTATCAAACAAACCAATTTTGGTTTCACAGCTTGCCCCGTGCATTATGCCCTAGAATAAATTTAACGTTTCGTAAAATTCTTGTATAAAGCAGCGATAAACCACTTATGTGCCCCCGATTTAGAACTCAGTGTCGTACACTAGACGATATTTGGACAAAGTTGCAATTGATCTTTGCCTTTCAGAATAGTATTTTTATAAATGCTTACATCTCGTTTTTAAATTAATTTTTAGCGTGTCTTACCACATATACTGTATTTTGGATTATTTGGTTTTTTTATTACATGGTTTCATAAATTTTCTTTTAAAATGCAAGATCTGAAATGAAATTTTTCTTTGCTATATAGATTTATGTTTTTTTTTAAGTTAGATGTATTTACTCAAAAATTAATTATACATACATTAGATGCTATAACACCTATTTTATAGCAGAAATTTTGTTTTAAATAATATACACTTAAGTAAGAGTAAAATTTTTGAAACTTTACGAGACAAATACTATGAATATGTTTTCTTGTACATTTGAAGAAGTTATAATAGTATAAAAAAACCATTTATTCTATAAATCTAAATTAAAATGTTATTTTTTAATTAATCTTTCCTTGCATATTATTTTTACTTTGAATAAATCTTCATAAATTTTAGTGATTTAATTTATATTATATAGATTTACAAACCTGTTTTTGGATGAAATATAAGGATTTAATATTTTAAAAATTAATGTTTTTACTTAAAATTAATTATATATTAAATACTATTACACATATTTTTAATGTTGAAGATTTTTAGAAAACATTTTACAATTGAAACATATACATTAAATATTATGACAAACACTTAAATGCAGATCCATAAGGGAATATTGGAAATCTTTTTAATGCTTACACCTTTTCTATTCTAAATAAACTTTTGCTTGTCTTACACTGTATTTTGGATTATTTGGTTTTTTTTTATTACATGGTCTTATAAATTTTCTTTTTAAAATGCAAGATCTGAAATGAAATTTTCGTTGATTTTAAGATTTATGTTTTACTCAAAAATTAATTATACATTAGATGCTATAGCACATATTTTATTGCAGAATTTTTTAATATTATACACATAAGTGAGCGTAAAATTTTTGAAACTTTACAAGACCCATATTATGAACATGTTTCCTTACACATTTGAAGTAGTGAAAAATAGTATTAAAACCCTTTATCCTGTAAAATATAAATTAAATATTATTTTTAATTAATTTTTCCTTCCATATTATTGTTTACTTTAAATAAATTTTCATTCATTTTAGTGATTTTTAGAAAACGTTTAACAATTGAGAGAGAGAGAAATATATACTTTAAATATTATTACAAACATTTAAATGCAATTTGCTTTCTATTTTTTAATTTTACAATTGAGACATTTTTAAAAGTTTGGTTCTTAAAGTGCGTTTTATGCATAGTAAAAAAATTATTATAAAAACCTGTAAGAGTAAAAAGAATTTTATACATTAATTTGAAACTTTACAAGACCCATACCATGTTTCCTTGCACATTTGAAGTAGTGAAATATAGAATTAAAAACCATTTGTCCTTGAAGATCTAAATTAAAAGTTCTTTTTCTTTAATGCTTTTGCAAACCACACATTTTACTAAATATGAACTTCCTTTTATTTATTTGAAATCCTTATGCACATCGTACAATTTAAATTGCACAGCAAAATACCAATACTGTACGTAGGTATCAAAAACCTACAATCTCTTTTTATTATTGCACCAATTGACAAAGCCAACAGCAATTTCGGTTTCTTCTGCAAAAAACTATATCTTGACCTACTTGATTCAGAACTTAAAAATTCCATCACCTACAAAAAACCACATGCTACTCATAATATTATTGTTAAAAAAATCATTGCATTCAACAAAATTCTTAAGCTTAAGAACTACAATATACTCTTCCCCTACATTACCATCACCCCTAAATTTCACAAAAACCCCATAGCTTTTAGATTCATCACTTGTGGCACTAGCCAAAATTACATGCATAAACCAGGCAAAATCTTTTTTTAAATTTTTAAAAATCATTCTTAAAGCTATCACGGTTAAAGAAAACTGTTGGATCATTAATAATAACACTCCAGTTCTTAATTTTCTTTCCTCTAATAACAATATCTCACAAATTGACTCTTTCGATTTTAAAGACCTCTTCACTAGCATTCCGCTCCATAACCTTATAGATGTTCTTAACTCCTACTACACTGAATTTAACCTTCTTCTTAATATTTCTCAACAATATTGGAACAGTCTTATCAATCTTTGTGTCCTCAACAATTTTATCTTTAATGGTGAACATCTTTTCCAACAAGTACAAGGAATACCACAAGGTACCACTTTCTCCAGTATTCTTGCTAACCTCTACCTCCATTTCTATAAAAGATCACACACTTCTAAATTTATTAACTCCTATCGCTACATAGATGATTTAATCATTTTTAACTCACCAGAGTTCACTGATTTTTGGAAAAGTATTTATCCCACTGAACTCATTCTCAAAAAAACAAATAGCTTACCTTTATCTACTAACTTCCTTGACATTCATATTGATGTCAGTTCTAAATCTTCAACCGATATCTATGACAAAAGAAATGACTTTCAATTTAATATTAACAGACTTGTTCCCTGGAATTCTAATATTTCTTTCAACATCTACAGAAACTTAATTTATAATCAAATCTATAGAATTCATCATATTTGCAGGGACCAAACTACTATTGATAATCAGCTCAAAACTCTTAAAACCACCCTCTTAAATAACAACTTCCCCAACAATTTTCTTAAAAAGTTTTTTCCTTAAAAATAATTTTCTTTTTTTCGACTTTACTTTCTTTCTCCTCGGACAGATGGAGCCAAAAAATATAATTATATAATTATTTTTTTCACTTTTTCCCTCGTTTTTCTTTCAATTTCATCACTGCCCACAATCTTTACTGCTTTTCACAATTTTATTTTCTTGTTAAAATTTACCTTTCTTCCCTCCCTTTCATTTGCACTAAATTGTTCACATTATCTCCAAGCCACCCTCTTTCTTTTTTAAATCCGTTATTCTACATAATACGGATCTGGCAATGTTTTGCTCTCCTAGCTTGCGCGGTAACTTTCGGTAAGGTATTACTTTGGCTATGTTCTTTTGATTCCTAACCTTGGTAACAGGTATTATTTTCATGATTTTTTTCTCTCTGGTAGTACTTTGAGTTTACGGGGGGTAACTTATGTTGATCTCTTCGGCCTGGCCTCACATAAGTACAGAAAAAACTCAAAGCATCGCATTTTTAAGTGACAACCTGGCCTTGCTCCCCTTGAAAAAGTAGGCAGGCTCACTTAACATTTACATATTTTATTTCATCTTGTTTCTCGGGGAAATCTATTCTATTCTTAGGGTAGTTTTACTTATTATATATATATATACATATATATAAAGAGAGATGACTATTTTACTATGTTATTTAAATGTTACATTGATCACAACGTTTTTTCATGACGATCTCTTCCAATTCTTTTTCTTGTGTGTGTTGTACATAAATAACTATTTTTGCTATGTTACTTTGATCACAATTTTCCTTGACAATTATCTTGAGAATATGTTATGCTGTATTCTATTGAACTATTTAACAGTTTTAAGTGTGTTTGAACTCACCGTTTAAAATTTATATACATTCATTCTACAAATTACAAGAAAAAGTCGTTTACTCGTTTATTATTTTTCATGCGCATACCCCCTATAGTAATGATCTGTCCTCATATACCTAAACTATATAAGAAAAGAACACTAGGAGATGAATTCATTAGATATGGACATCTTAAAGCTGAAACATCCTTTCACCATGATGGTGTGTGGGCCTACGGGTTGTGGTAAAACACATTTCGTGAAAAAGGTCATAGACCATAGAAAAATCGATCCCTTTCCTTCAAATGTAATTTGGTGTTACGGTGTCTACCAAAGTTTATATAGTGAAATGCCTAACGTAGAATTTCATGAGGGTTTACCATCCAATTTAAGTCAACAGACAAATGCTTTAATTGTGATCGATGATTTAATGATTGAATTGGGAAATGATTCAAAATTAAGCAAATTTATTTACTAAAGGTAGTCATAATAAAGATTTGAGTGTAATTTTCATTGTTCAAAATCTTTTCCATAAAGGAAGGCAGATGAGAGAAATTTCTCTCAACAGTCATTATCTGGCCATATTTAAAAATCCCAGAGATATGTCTCAAGTGTCATATTTGGACCGTCAACTTTATCTCTCTAAAGCAAAATTTTTTCAAGAAGCATACCAGGATGCTACCTTTAAGCCCTTTAGTTACTTGTTAATTGATTTAAAATCCTCAACAGACGAGGCTATGCGTCTACGGACGGGATTATTTCCCGGCGATAAGATTTACGTCTACATGCCTCGTTAGCTAACGTATTGCTTCTAATGCTAACATTGCTATAAAAGACTGACTGCAACAACTTTGCGCCATTTAAGATCACTATGCCCCAATGCACGGAACAACAGTTGCAGCAGCTGCGCTTGATTCTGAAAAGTAAAAATAAAAGAAATATTCTGAAAAAGTGCCCAACCAGTACCATTAAATCCTTGTGTGAGTGTGCACTTAATTTATTGCACGGCAACATACCCTTATCCAAACATCAAAAACGTAAACTTGTGCCCTACAAAAGCAGTATTCGTAAATTATCCACTAAGATAGTTCCTCTTTACAAAAAGAGAAAACTGTTTACTTCTCAGAGAGGACAAGGTATCTTGAGTATTTTACTCCCAGCTGCTATTTCGGCGATTTCATCCCTCATACATGGAGCACGCTAAAAAACTTTTGCTCGTTCCTGAGGAACGGGCTAAAGCATTTGTGCAGAGTCATTTGTCGGAAATGGATGAAAAAATGCACCACATTTTACAACGAACGGATTTAAACGATAGTGATAAGGCTGCTTTATATTTGCAAATACTGCAAAACTACGTTAATTTTTCAACTACTACTCCAGACCTTAGTACGATACCTGGCCCTGAATTAGAAAGTATCCCTCCCGATTTCAAAAGTGCCGACAATACACCTTCAAATATCGAAAACGAGGATGGCAGTGTTGAAAAATCTATAGAGGTAAAAGCACCCGTCCGATACAAGATTTTTGCAAAAGACATTTTGAAACATTTGAAAACCCGAGACGACGTGATTAAATGGTTATCTACAGGAGAAATTTTGTACAAAGATAAAATTATTCCGAAGTCAAATATCGTGACCCTTATCAATAATTTTTTAAGGAACCGTAAGAAACACTCTCAGGGACAGCATGAATTCTATTCCATTTTAAAAGAAACGCATTTACCCTCTGTTTACGATGTGTATCGAAAATTGTCTGTTGCAAATGTGAGTGCAAATAGAAACATGTATGTTCAAAAACCAACAATGTATGCTAGAAAAAAGTGGATTAAAATTTGATTATTTAAATGATATTTTGTTGCTTCATTCATTTCCTTTGTGTGTATTTTGAACAATGATATTTCAATAATTTTTCTTTGCAGATGCCAGTTAAATAAACATACTAAAGTATCCTATAAAAATATGTATTCTTAATCAGTTAAAAAAAAGGTTGTATATAGTTACTTACGAATCTTAAAGTTGTATTTACTTGACTTACTAAATATATACATTCTAATGCAACTCTAAGTGGCCATGATTAATATGGTTCTGCATTAAGAGTAACTTATAATAATAATAATAATAATAGGAATTCTATAATTTAGAAAGGAAAATGTTTTAAAGTATGAAACATTTTTTAATTAAATGAATGTTGATTCGAGTCAGGTAGCTAAAATATAAAACACTATAATTTCATATGAATATTTTTATTTTCTGAAACTCATTCTTACACCATATCGTTTTCCCACAAACTGATACATTTGAAAATCTCGACTTTTACATTCAGCTAAATTTCTGACTACAGAGCATAGTAGTAATTACCTTGTGCTTTCTTAACGACATAGTAAATACAGTAATGTCCACATACATTGGATGTCAGACTTTGTAGACAAGTAGAATTCCAACGAATTTCAGGAAAATGTGAGGTAAACCAAAGGAAACGATCTCCATAAAAATCAGGAGAATGCACATACGAATCAAAAAACTCCAAAGTTTCTTGACTTTCCACGTAGAATGCAACCCAATGTGATCCTGGATCTGTTGAAATGTCGACATTAGCCACAATAGCAGATTTTTCCCTCAAGTAGGGTATTTGGTCCGAAGGGAAAACTCCTCGGAAATAAGGTGCAGCAAGGGATTCTTTTAGTAGTATCGTTCGAATCTGGTTTCCATTCATTTTTTTATCAGTTCCCGAAGTCGTACAAAACGTTTCGTGTTTTATTTATTTCAATCACGTTGTCGAACTCCGCAAAAGCAATAACACACACTGTCTGTTCTAGGGCTTTACTGAATTTTAATTCTAATCGAAGATTGCTGTGCTTTATAAGATTCATATGATCTCCTTTACACAGATCAGGGGATAAATCAAATGCGTACAGGACATTGCCTTGTGCATACTCTTCTCTTGAAATGTGAATACCTTGGTCGTGCCCCAATTTTTCATTTCCTGAAAACAAGCTATGATAGGCTCTGATGAAATTGTTTTTAGTAAAATTCAACTCCATAGGATTGTGAGGTGCAGGTTGTCCATCCACATAAAGGCCAACAAAATTCAAATCGTAATGTTTAAACTCATAGGGTGACTTTGAAAGAGATCCGTGAAATGCGTCGTTGTCCACACATCCTATTATCACTCTTTTTGGCATTTGTCCCACGAAAACGTTATCTTGAACTATTGACATGCTACCCTGAGGCACTGAATACACCTTACACAAGACTCTGTTAATAGGATATTTAGCCGTGTGCCTTTCCAAGGCTTTGGCATGTCCTAATACGACTCCAGGACTTGTGCGTACTTTTCGTACAAATAAACTAATGTGATCTAGCACAACCTTGTGACCTTCGACACCCATCAAACAAAATTCGGGTTTGCTCCGTATCAATTTTATTTTTAAATCTACTAGATTCAGTAAAAATCTTTCTTGATGAAATAAATCACTATGTATTCCACCTATCATATCAACTGTAGCACTCAGTTCAAAGAATTTTGACCGTTTTCTCAATCCATCATCCGAATCTTTATAAAACATTTCAGGCGTTAACTGCGAAGTTTTGCTGTCAAAGCCATGATTCAATAGAGTTTCAATGTAAGCTCTGTAAGGATAAGTGTTACTTGAATTGGAAACCACACACACACACAGAGACGGTCGTTTAACGTAATATCTACCTGAGAAAAAAGTGAATGAAGGAACAGGTTCACAGGTCTTATTTCGGAGTCTTTAATTACGGGCAGTCCATCATTTCGCAAAATTTTTGCTTTAATGTACAGCTGAGTTTGGCTTAAATCGATGTACTCTTCTCCACTTCCGGAAATATGAAATTCTACAGGTCCTCCATCAAAAACGTTCGAGAGAGGATGAAATTCAACCCATTGTCCATTTTCAATGACTGTTTGAGTAGCGGGTAAGTGAAGCAGTTCAGTTTCCACACATTCGGGGGAACCTTTTAGAAGAAATGCCATTATGCTTCAAAAATATCGTGTCTTTTAACCTTCCGTACTCTTTAGAAATGATTTGTTATGGGTTCGTGCCTTTTATGTTTTCCTTGTCCTATCATGGATTGCACATGACCAATAGCTCAACGAACTTCTTCCCTCTTCTTGGTCAATGTTTGTAAGTTTCGTCCTGATAGTACATCGTTGACAACCTGTGTTCCGGTGACTAAAGCTTCTTTCCCCACAGTTTTACCCATTTTGATTAAAAAAGGCAATGCAGCACGAAATAAACGCCTAAAAACACCTCCTAACCCATAACCGTTTTGAAAAGAGGCTCCTTGGTAGTATGAAAGTCCGGACCCTGCTTGACGAGCATAATGCTCTTCAAAACGCCTCGTACAACAAACGTAAGGTTCCTTCCTGATGTATTCCTTTTAATATCCACTCCTCAAATGACGTTTTTGATTCAATATATGCCTATTTATAGGATCTGTCTCATTCTGAAATGTAGCACTACAATAACTTTACCTCTTTCAAAAGGTACAAGAGTACCCGAATTTAGTCTAAGTACTATTTCAATAGAGTGAAAATAGTGCCTTATAACAGGTATGTAATGTGGTCTATCGTAGTGAGCGCTCACAATATCTCCATCTTTTCCAGAAATTCTAACAACTCTAAGCAGAGGAGCTTCGACATGTCCTACAACTACAGGCTGCACGATATCACTATACACGTAAAATATTGGAAATGATGCATGCGGATCAGCAACAAATGAACTTTCAACAGTTCCTTGGACAACTTGTGGTTTGAAACCCAAGAGGTGGCATAGACCATCGACGAAAATGATTTTTGCGTTCTTTTCAGTGTTAACTTTCACACGTTTGTTGTTAGGATTAAACTTAAAACTAACATTATTTTCGAGAGAAGGTATTGACATGGCTTTAAGAATATCTGGAATGGTTTCATAAGAACTAGGAGGTATCTTCCTAGTGGTATTCTTTCCATCACCCAAGTCAAAACCAAAAGTATATTGTACCAAATATGTGGGTAAATAATTTCTGAGAGTCCCACTTCCCACTCACCATTCAGCACTACAGGAGTAGGTAATTGCGTTACGAAGTGAGAAATTTTGTTTTCTGAAAAGAGTAATGCAATGAGCTATCAGAGGGTAGCTCAGGTAGAAAGACATCTTGAATACTGAAAATCTTAAACTAGAAGCTATGTATTTATATCATTTTAACATCCGACACCCAAGCATTAAATTTATCTGGATATCCTTGAAATTTAACGAAATATTCTGTTTCTCCTCTTCTTTTCCTTTTTTGCAATACTTTTTCAACAGGGTAAAACCCTGAATCTGCTACTTTTTGAATTTCTTCTCCATAAAATGACCCCTCAATAAGTTCTCCAGATAAATCTTTTAATTTATAAACGATTGGATTCCTAAAAATGATTCTATGTATAGTGAATAATTCTCTTGTCCAAATTATTTTCGTATCCTTTTTCAAACTGATTTTTCAATTTGCTAATGTGTACCGTATCACCCACTTTAAAATTTGACTGAAGAGGTTTAGAATCATTTATGTCACCGTACAGATTTTGCCAAACATGTTCTTGATTGCCAAAATTCACAGAAGCTGGTTCCATCTTGATACTACGATGCCATGTGTGGTTATGGCTATGAACTAATTTTTGAATGACATCAATATACTTACGTGTATTGAATTCGGTAAAATATCTCCAAAGTTTGGATTTCAATGTCCTATGAAAGCGTTCGATAACGCTTGCTTTCGTTTCGTTGTGTGTAGTGAAAAAATGCACGTTAATTTTTTTAGGTTATTTTGTACAATCTTATTCTTAAATTCCGTTTGAAGTGATTCAGGTTTCCTCTCTTCAAATATCTATTGGAATGCATTTAATATACTTCGTGCTGTTTTATCTTTCAAAGGAATGACCCAGACATACTTGGAAAAAATATCAATACATGTTAACATATGTTTATATCCTTCGTTAAACTCAGCAAGGGTCTGTAGATCTACCAAATCAGCTTGAAATTGCTCATCTATACCACCAACAATGACCCTATTGCGTTGAAATTTATGTCTCAAATGTTTGTGAATGGTATTAAGAATCCTTCTTTTCAATCCACTTTTAGATGTCCTTTACTTTGATACCGCCCCCCTCCTGCAGCTCTATGTAATGTATTCAATCCACTGAAACTTCCAGGATGTTCTGGAACACTATACACCTGATTCAATGTCTCTTCCATCCTATCTATAGTTTTGATTAGCAAATAAAAAAAATTATTTCATACAAACACATACACTATGTAAAAACTTAATGGCACTGTTTACTTGTTACTTCTATATATATATATATATATATATATATATATATATATATATATATATATATATATATATATATATATATATATATATATATATATATATATATATATATATATATATATATATATATATATATATATATATATATATATATATATACTATAAGAATAAGTCAAAAGCTGGAAAAGAAATAGTTTTAAAATACAAATAATAAAATATTGCGATTGGTTCTAGCTAAAAGTAATAACACATAATTAGAGAGACATCAATATTTATTGATTCACGTTGAGCATAATATACATTTACACAGGCAATTCAAATAATACACATAGTTTTTTTCTTTATACAACAGAACTAAATCCTATTTCAATGGTTCTCTGACATACATTTCCCTAACTTTGTTAAAAACATCTGTCACATTCAAACACTCAAAAAAGTCACCATGTAATATTAAATAGTGAAAATTTAACAGTCTGAGGCTTTCTTTTACAAACTTTGTTGCAAAATCCTTCCAATCGATTGCATACAATGCAGGTGTGAAAAGCTCACAAAAGCGTTCGTCAGGACTCATATTCATGCAAGCGTGTATAGATTGGTTTATCAGATCGTTTTTACAGCCCAAGCAATCTATAATTAGGGCAATGTTTTTCACAACGCTATCCTTTAAGCACTTGCACAGAGATATTGAAACATCGAACACCCCCTCAGGATTATCGGGGTCTCCGTCGTAAGGCACTCATCAGGATAGTTCTTTTCAAGTTCTATTTTCACATAGTAGCACAGTGAGTATGTCAAAAGGGATCGGTTCATTATGTCTGAAAGGTCGTCATAGCGTCCACACATTCTAAGATATTGGTCCGTGTTCAGGCTTACACAATTAGGCAGGAACTGTAGAGAGCGGTCTCTTTTTTGAAAACCAAGTCCACTTTTTCACCCACACACACTTTAGAGAGACAGACGTCTTTCTCTATGACTTTAACATCAGAGGGTTCAGCAAATGAGTAAAACATGCACACCTTTCTTGTAAGAAGATACCAAATTTTAGGATGCAGCGAAACACCATCCTTTGTTGGCTGTAAGGCACCCTGTTCATCCTCAGCAAATCTACGGATGTGAACCCTTGAAGAGCCTATGAAATTGTTCACTAGCAGGAAACGATGTTCACCGATATGAAACATGTAATCGGGAAGAGATTTCATCGTTATTTTAGGATCTTCCTCGGGAACAATGGGTTGAACCATTTGATTGTTTGAAGCAACTCCCTTGCACACTTCAGGCTGATTCTAAAAACGTTTCATTCTCAGGTAAGAAATTTGTAAAGTCAGTAGATCAGTCAAAAAAGCGAGTGAGGTACGTTGTTCTCCAAACGAATGCAGAGTCAAAAGTCATCGTCCAAAGCTGTAAAATCCGCAAATAAAAATCGATAACCTTAGACATCGAATGAAAAAATCCCAAGCAGGACTTTTACAACTCCACATCAATCTCCGTAGCAGCAAAAGGGGAGGAGCTTGCATTGTTCAAAACGCTGACGTATTCTTGGACAAGATCTAACATGCATTCTTTTCACTCAAAATCGTTGCCACTCTTTTCAAACTAAACTTTTACGTCCTCTTGGACAAGCATGCATTCTTATCACTCACATCGTTGCCACTTCTTTGACACTGAACTTTGAAATCATCTCGAAAAAAAGAATAAAAATAAGCAGTACACCAAACACCTGAACTCCTGCACTGGAAAAAAAGGAAAACAACTAAACTCCACTTGCGGTCACAGGGTATGACGTCATTCAGTTTTGCATATTGCCATTCCCTGAAAAGTAAAAACAACTCAACTCCCAGCAGGAGGAAAATAACTCAACCCAACTCCTACAAGGTAAAAAGGAAAACAACTACACTCCACTTTCAGTACGTCACTTCCGGTCATGATGACACGCCCACTTCCGATCACGAGGTATGACGTCACTTCCGATGACGTCGTCGCGACACGCCCGCTTCCGGTCACGTGGTGTGACGTCACTTCCGGCGCTATACCGCCCCATATGCTACTAGTGTTAACTTACCACTCAAGTTGAATTCTTGAAAGAGTAGGTCAGAATTTCTTGAAAGCGGAAGATGAAGACTAAAACACTGGCACAATCTCAAGGGTACATACAAGATGAAATCCGATACCAAATTATTTTCTTCATCCCTTCCCACTTCCTTTTATCCTCCCCCTGAGATGTATTTCCCAAAGATGTGTGTGGTGTTTGCAACTTTGCACACGCCCCACTCGAATGCCGTGTGCAAAATTTCCTCATGAAACCTAGATTCCGCCAATGAAATGCGACTTGCACACGGCCTCTGCAGCAGAAGCAGCCAATCGCCCTCGATCTTGTGACTTGAAAGAATGTGTTGCCAAAGCGCAACCGATAAATGAAGTGACGAAGTCAGCACGTAATCTCGAAAGATCCAGAAGGCGGAGGGAAAATCGTAATTGCTGCGTCACCAGCTCTTGGCATTTGGTCAAGTGTGTTGAGGAAAAGAGAGTCGCCTCGTCGTTTTTCCATTTTGTGATTTACCTCATTCATTTGCTTCAGTAAAAACAAACGACACAAATATTTATTAACCACACACACCCCAAATCGAAAATGTGTTTCTCAGTTCCAAGCAGGGCCCCACATAGAGGACGTATCAGATACTATAGTACAGTTCTGCGAGAGCTATGAATGAAATATTTTTGTTCTGTAATGCCAGTTTGATTTCTAAGTTTACAAATCAAAAGGTATGTGGTCGATGAACATCGCACTGATGCAACACAACGAGCTATTATTGACTTACAAAGCAAAGACTTTCATGGGGAAAATAAAAAGTTGTACACGTCCTATAGAAAAGAGCAATGTATAAGTCAAGTTCAATAGAATATTCAATTGAGGTAATGACATCTGCTCTAAACTTTCCTAATTGCTTATATCCATTGATGTCGAAGCGTCGTTACTCACATTTCATATCTTACTTGAATTCATTTATAATGAAGATAGCATCCATATTCACACATAAACGGATTTAAAATGAAATGCAATTACCTAAAAATTAACAGTATTTAATTGAATTATTGTTTCCAATCAAATCAAGCACACCTGTTACCCCAATTAGATTCTGAACATCTTCAATTTCATCCTATTCTCTTGTAGGCCGGTTGTAAGAGTAACGGAATTCGAATCCAACCAAAGACTGTCGTGTACAAAGGGGCTGGTGAACGTTAAATCTGTCGTGGCCTCAAATCTTCTCACGTTGGCTTGGTGTGGAAGTGTGGAGTGGGATGCCATCTCTCCGTTAATAGCCAATTAATGGCTGACTACTGTAATTGGAGAAAGTAATTCTCCGAACTGGAGAAGAAAGGGAACGATGCGATCATCGTGAGCTATGGTCACAAGGTTCTACTCCGGTTCAACCCGACGAAGATCAAATCGATGACCTTTCGGAATCTCTGAATTATTCATTCTTATGTGAGGGAACACAAATTGAAGCGGAGTGTACCTAGGTGTCACGAGATCAAATCTTATGTTTTGCAACACACTTTAGGCACCACAACAACGGCACTTATTTTCGCACTACAGTTGCAAGCACACTGCCAGGTAGGTAGGTAGGTATTTTAATTAACGTCGCAACACAACGGGCTATTGGCGAGGACAACACCACGTCAATTTGAACCACGGTCAGATGACGAGGTCAACACCTGAGCTGGCGCCCCACTCTTCAAACTTCCACACCACGCCAACGTGAGGACATTTGAGGCCACGATAGATTTAACTTGCACTAGTCCCCTTTGTACAAGTCCCCTTTGTTTGGTTGGACTCGCAACCGTCCGGTTGCTAGTCCGTTACTCTTCCAACCCGGCTACAGCGGCCCTTATGCCAGATGAACTTGGCTTATGAAGCGAATTTACTTAAACATAATTGAACCAAAAGTTCTTTGCTGATACGGCGCATGGGGTAGACATGTTAATATCAAATTATTCCGTGGATACCTCGGAATGATTCAAAGGCAGGCCTTGATCCCTATCACAAGGAGTTTTATCACGGTGTCTACTAGGGCCGACTCTTGATCTCAAAGCGACCGTTCTCTATTCCCTACTCTCTAAAATCGAATCTGAGGTGGTGGTTTAATGTGAGACATACCATCCCTCGATCTTCGAAAGGAAAGCAGACGTGTGGGACACTCACCCTGTAGGTCGGAAAACAGTACCCTTCGACGTTACACTTCCGGTAGCACCTTCCGGAGAGATGGAAATTTTTATAGATGGATCAGGTATTAACGAACGTTTTTGGTGCTGCATTCATTGTCATGTATTTCGTTATCATTGTCGAAAGACATACGTTCCCAATGAGTGACAACAGTACCGTCTATCAAGCGGAGCTCTCTGCCCTGGAAAAAGCATTGTAATGGTGTTTGTCCAGACCCCAATACAATGCCAGGAAACTCACACACATTTTCTCAGATAGCACCTCAGCCCTTAGAGATCCTTTCAACTCAAACCCAATTGTATTAAATGTGAAGTCTCTGTATTGGAAGGCCGTGAGGAGCCAGGGCGTACAATTGCATTGATCAAAGCTCACGAGATTGTGCACATACTGGTGCAGAGTTTAACGATCAAAAGCTTAACGCTCATTCAAAAGGCACTGGAACTGTGGGAGGAAAGGTGGCAAGCCTCCGAAGGTCGTTTCACACGACAATTCTTACCAGTTCCATGCCTCAGAATGCACCTATGTTATGCAACTACTAACACACCACAGACGGTTCCCGGGATATTTCTTCCGCAGAGAAGGACTCGATTTCATTAGAGATCGACTTGACAGAACACGCAGAGTGTTTCCGAGCGCTGAGTCGCTTGGGTAAACTTGTATTGAAAATGACTCTTAGCCCTCCACCTAGGGTTCGGAAACCGGTTCAGGAACAAGGACAAAGCGTATAGGTTCACGTAAGGTCAAACTGACGGTCACCAGAATAAGACAGATGTCTATGTGGAAATTCCCCTCAAGCTGAAGCAATTACCTGGCTTAAAGAGATAGGATGAAAAGCACAAGGCCCTTTCCATAACCAAGACCGGATATATATCTAAAGAAATTAAAAGTTATATTTGTATACTTGATGAGGAATTCCGAAATATTAAATTGAGAGAAATATTAGTTACTGTGTTTAACAGAATTCTATAAAATGAGAATAAAAATGAATTAATAAACATATTAAAAGATGAATTAAAAGCTGGAGATGATAAATGTTTTGTAGGAAAAGTAACTAGAACAGAAAAGGCTTATATTAGGCGCCGTCATAATTAAATAGAAAAGGCTTATATAAGACACTTTAAAGTAGGGAATAAAACAACCATAAACAGTTTACCACAAAATCCATAGCCATTATAAACAATTCACCGCAAGATCCAAAAGGTACAATTTCAAACAATCTTCAATAATTTCACTTATATACCACCATTCAGATAATCTATACACAAAAGCCAAATATTATACTAAAGCTCTATATAGCCTTGCTTAATTCATTTAGGTTGGGGCAGCTCGTCCCACTATAAATTAAGTATACACTTATATAATACTAAATTCCTATATTCGATAAACACCAATACAAAATAGTACATAAATTTTCAAAGAATCGTTAATGTCTGTATCAGAATTTACCATCAAAAATGCAAGACCGAGACCTACCGTCCATATTTTAGCAACAGACCAATCTTCCTAGAGCTACATATTTCCAAATTACATGTTATATCATCACCTGTATACAATATGTAATACAATTATTAATAAGTTAAGTTACCATTATACAATATTAAATCAAACCGTACAAAGCCATATATACAATTAAAGGCGTCACTTTTGCCCTCAAGGCACTGATTATGCCAAAATTGTGTAACACTATCAAATACAGTTCCTGGTATCAAATTTATCCTATTTATAAATCCTCCATCTTTTGAAGAGATCGCTACTTATAGTAAGCTCTTAATAACAGTTTTGCACAATTTAATAACCTTATCTCATTTAAGTTGGACCTGCTCGTCCCACTTTAAAATAAGTATACACTTCCAATTATACAATGGCAAGTTCTTATATTCAATAAACATCTATACAAACCACACACAAATTCTCCAAAAACTAACAATGACAGTACCTTGTCTTGAACAAAATATGTTTCAAGAGTCCCCAAATTGAAATAGATCCGTGGTTATTAATTGCAATGAAAAATGTAATAAATCGTAAAACCGTATTAAATTGCCTTTAAAATAAATAGTAAAAGTGGATTTATCACTTTAAACTTAAATATTTTCTTAATTCCCAAAACAAAGTGATCAAATTTTTTATGTCTGAACTGAGTGGAAGCCATGAAAATTTCAGATTTTGGTTGTGTATACGCCACATATAGTATATACCAGTAGCTACTAGATTAAATATCTCTTTTTATCAGTGATAAAATCTTGCAAAGGCTCGAAACATTCCTGTTTTCTTACTCATAACAAAATCTACTACTGTCACTGGTTCTTGCAAAAAAAATTATTTTAGTGTTTTTCCCTTCATGTAAATTTGTCTTTAAAATTAAAAAAAATAGACATCGCAAGTTTCAATCAGGGAAGTTTTTGAATACCTAACAATCAAAATTAAGCCAAAGTTCTATCAGCCAATTTATTGTGAGTAAAGTGGGTTTCGTCTTTTGTGATTTGCTCAATCAGGGGGAGTCAGCATTTTGTGTACTCCTCAATTGCAAAAATGGAGAGCTTCGCAGTTTCTTAAAATCTCCCTTCCAAATGGTAAAGAAATCTCCAAAATAAAATTGATTTTGAATTTTCAAAACATGTACACACACAATTGTACAAAAATGAAGGTGTTAATAAATGATGCACCACCCCTTGTCAAGATGGCGTCCCCCACTCCCCTTGTAGCAGATTTCTTCATAGAGGAGAGATAAACAGCAATTCTTCGAAAGACGGGGGAAAGATGACTCATAATGATTTCAGTAAGAAAACGTCTCAAAGAAGCCAAAGGCAAAAGATGCGCCAAAGCATTTGCCAAGAAAGCGATAACTAGTGAAATGTGACAGTTGCAAAGCACGATAACGTGCCAAATATGATTACCCTGAACACACCCTAATTACCCGCCTCGGGAGCTGCATTTTCGCTCCCATTTGACACACTGCATTTTCGCTTACAAAGTAACTTTCCGCTCACGGAAGTATCGCTGATCGTATCTCGCACTGCCGTCACGCATCATCTGTAAATATTTCATTCTATTTTTCATGTATTAAATAATAATAAAAAAACTTTTTTTAATCCACAGCAGCATTGTGTATTTTTGTGTCAACTTAATTACTTTTTGTCACTTCTTCCCTCGCCGCAAGCCTCCTAATGATGAGCTTAGCTGCTTACTGTCTTAATAAACATAAGGATTTGTTTCGGAGCTTTTTATTGTATTACCGTAGTGAAAGAATTCACGCAACCTAATCTGAACAACATCTAACAGTTGTACTGAGCTACTAACGTGATAGGCCACTGCAGCGCATTCCAAAATCAAAATTGGCTGAAATCGAATTGGCTTCGTTTTCGAGCTAAGACGGCGAAATCTATAGCAACCTCCGAAAATCTATAGTAACCCACGTGCTGCATTTTCGCTTCCAAAAGTAACTTTCTGTCCACTGTGCTAGCAACCTTCCAGTTGTAGGAGTTCAATTCCTGTCAGGTATATTTCTCTCTTCTGTAAAACTTTCATTGTGTGTGTATTACTTGATATTGTATGTCTTGTGTCTGGTGTAGCATGGCGAAATATGGTTCTTGCGCCATAAAACCCCCAACATACCAATCCACCTAACACGAAACTTCTAATGTTACTGGAACACACTTTTCCTTTCGTTTAATTCTTTTCAATTGTTGTTTAATGCGAATTTTGATGTTTATTTCCATCTCATTCCACAAATTGCAAGAGTACGAAAAATCAGGATTTTGAAAAGCCGGAAGAAAAGTTTGATCTTTCTTGTATCCCCTAACTTATCCCTTTCGGAACAAAGACTACTTTTTATGGCGATTTATGGTAGATTCAAAATCTGAAACAGTAGCATTGAAATTCATTCTGCAAGTTTACGCATGCGCAGTTTGTTTGTAAGAGCCCGACTGGATAAAAAAGCCAAATACGAGTTCGCTTACTGCGGTCAGAAGCGAGTGAAATTACAAGTCCAAACTGCAAACAAGCAACAAACAAACAACTCAATATTGATTAAAAACAACACAACTTCATTCAGCAACAGCAGGAAAACAACTCAAATTCCGGTGTGATTCACTTCCGGCAGGAGGTAAACAACTAAACTTCCGATAATATGTCACGTCCTCACCACTGCTTGTACCCTCTTTTTCTCCCCACCGTCTCGTTGGAAAAACTCAATGCCACCATATTTATGCTTAGTGTTATAAAACAATCCACAATGTAATCTCATTGTATATGTATGGACCACCAAAAAAGTACCAAATGGTGCAACCTTGGAAAGTAGTTCTCTCCAGAAAAGATTTGTTTAATCTATACCAAAGACCGTCAGTTCGGGGGGGGGCTGGTGTACGTTAAATCTGTCACGGCCGCACGTCGGCATGGAAGTTTGGAGAGTGGGGTGCTGGCTCAGGTGTTGTTCTTGACCGTGGCTCAAAATTACCAGGCGCAGTCCTTGGATCTTTCCCCTCGGGACTGATCTCGCACCATCGCCATTGCCAATGCGCCGTTAATTAACTATCTACCTACCTCTCCAGAAAAGGTTCCTTGCATTTTTTCTGGATTTTTAAGTCTCACTATCTCATTTTCTTATTAAAATTTCTCATGCAAATACAAAGGCATAATCTTAAGTGGTACAACTCACATTAGGTGAATGCTTGGGTTTTGTGAACCATTTTTCACTATTTCATTAATTCAAACAGACAAAAAGTAATCTGCCAACTAAGTGGTCTCTCCCCCAAAATGTTTCAAATTTCCAACTTTTGAATTTTCGTTTTGTTGATTCAAGAACCCAATGTCTTGAAATGACGTTGCACTTTGGACCCATGATATAAAAGATTTTCATATTTCCCCTACCCCATATCAAATCACACATGTAATAAATTGATGAATGAAAATTTTTCTTTACTATGTAAAATATGCTTTATAATGTTAAAAAAAATTTAGAGGAAATCAGTGATTTTCAATTGTTTCGTAAAAACCCATAACTCGAAAATGAATAGTGAAATCAATCTGTTTCTTTCTCGTGTTCTCATCACTCCATTTTTTCATAAAAGAAAAATTTTGTAACTTGTGATTGATATAAAATACAGTTCAGATACTATTCTAATTTTGCTTTAAACTTAATGGGTACTATATTTCAGATTGCGGAATCCATGCAAATTCTATGGAACTTAAGAGTTTATGAAACATTTAAATAAAATGTGATGACATGCATTCATATTCTTTTATACATCTGTATCCAAAACAAAATTTCAACTAAAAAAACATTTTATTTCATCAAGCAAATTTACACAAGCAAAATACATTAAGATATAGTAATACCACAGGCTGTTAGGACAATATTAAGCATTACAGGTACAATTGTTACAATATACAGGTTCATAAATACAATTAGGAATCAATATCAAGCATTTATACCTTTAATGTTCCAATACCAGAAATGTGAAAGTACTGAATAACTACTCAGTAAATTTAAATTAAGAGAAAACAATGTAATTGAATAAAGATGTTATGATCTTGATGGTGAGTTGTTACGATTTTTGTGATTTTATATTCTACTGAATATAAAAACACAAAATTGAGGTAATACTTTTATATTCCACTGAATCATTTCCTTTGTATGTTTAGAAATCTGATACTAATTTTAACAGTACAAAAGTTAGTCATAATGTGCAATCTAAGAAGGAAAGGAAGTCCAGAAGCATCAACTTTAAGACAGGAAATAAAAGCAAGGTGAAACTCATAATTTAAACTTTGTTGTGTAAATATAGCATGCAGTTCACATGTTCATTTCCCCATAGCTTAAAGTTCACTGCATATCGATAAGTTAAATTAAGAGATACAAAACC
The DNA here is from genome assembly GCA_933210815.1 of Meta bourneti. Taxonomy (NCBI): domain Eukaryota; kingdom Metazoa; phylum Arthropoda; class Arachnida; order Araneae; family Tetragnathidae; genus Meta; species Meta bourneti. The sequence goes on from OW119923.1 coordinate 138,707, forward strand.
TCATCTTCAAATTCTAAAAATGTAAATTAAAAAATTCAGATTAAGTTAATTTTCGTATCTTAAATTTTCGTATCTTAAATTATCATTTAGATGCAAGAACGTGGTATGAAATTAATAGAATAATTATAAGTTTGAAAAATTGCATTAAGAATGGAATTGAAAAATGATTAATACACATCAGAACAAAAATATTTATAAATGAGTTATAAAAATATACATTACAAAAATGTAAATAATTTAATTGAGTTTTATTAATACAACCCTCACACTTATTTACGGGATCTTTCTGGCACATTTTGACTAACTTTAATCAAAGACAAATATCCTTATTAGAATCCACTTATCCAAAAATATTATTTAGCAAGATTTTTAACTTTGTTGAAAACTGATGAATCCATAAACACATTTTATAATATGCATTCACATTACATTAAACATATTTCGTGCTTTATGTAAGTTTTTGAGTAAATACAATTTAAACAGCAGTACTTTTGATTTATAACAGCACCAATGTTACTCTTATCCAAAAAAATCATGAATACACCAACATATATAAACACAATTGACATGCATACAATTGTGAATTTACATGCACAAGTAACAAGTGATTATTTTAATAATTATATGAAAGATAGTTTGTGTCAGCATCTATTAAACTTGAAATAAACGATAATTTAAAATTTGTTTATTGTTTACAAATTTAAAATTACTCATTCGATTATGAATTAAATAGGTTTAAATATTTACAGATAGCATCATATGAACAAGAGTTGATAAAGCTTTCAAATTAGGATAAAAGTAAATTTCTTTCTTAATCCTTTTTAAACGGGTATGAATCGTGCCACCTCATCATTTGGATGCTAAAATGATCCAACATCCAAATGATAGTTATGCTAGTCAAACAACTAGTTACTAACTTTACCTCAAAGGATCAAGCTAGCTTTACCTTAATGGGCCAAGCTTGTTTTACCTAAAAGGGCCGAGTTAGCTTTACCTGAATGGACCAAGCTAGCTTTATCTAAAAAGGCCAGACTGTTTCAAAGAATTTGAATTAATAATTCTACACCCCTGGTCTTCACATGAGCATTTTTCCACATATCTTGCTTTGTCATGTGAAAAAGGATAAGGAAATCCTGCATTGCTTTTGTTCATAGTTTTAGTAATTTTTAGTCACTCGTATGGGGTGAAACACTTTGGACATTTCAGTAACGAAAAGGTTAAAATGAGAGCTTCAACTCTTGATACAAAAAGATACGATAGGATTATTCCTGATCCATCACGAAAAATCATAAAATGATTTCAGAAAACAATTGTTTGAAAACTTAAAACAAACGACTTGAAACTTTATAAAAAGATTGATGAACTCGTATACACTTGAGCATACACACTCCAACACACAGATCAATTAATTTATTTTGATTATTTTAAACTTTCCCAAGTCATTTGTATCAAAAATAGCACATAAAATGCTCATTAGCTGCAATAGTGGTAAAACTCGACATCTTTAAAGTTGTTTGCAATATTATAAAGCATAGAGCATGCTATGAATTACTGAGATACAATTTAAGCGTTAAATGACATACAAGAATAATTGTCCCAGCATTACGAGGCTTAGTCATTCCAAATTGTATTTTTGAGTTGTATTAACTATTGTAGCCCATGTGTAACAAATTCAAATGAGCACAACATAGAATACATCTGAAAGTCGGCATAGTACAAAACCTTTATATACAAAACATTATCCAAGTACAAAAACGATCATGGCAGTATTATAAATTTCTCAATGATTATGAAAATCCTACAAATAAGGCATTCACAAATTTTCCATTTTTTTGAGTTTATAAACATGTACCAAAAATGTTACCAAGTGTCATTCTTTAAGCAAATTTTAATCATCATTAATGAATATTTTATTCCAAACTTTTATCCTTGGTCTCACAGGTATCATAAAAGGAGCATATTTAATATTTATATGAATATGTTATTTTAATGAGCTGTTGCCCTTCTACAATACTGTGAAAATTTAGATGACAATTTGTGTGATCTTAATTATCAACTTTTAAAAGTTAATACTTGAAAAAGCAAATTTTTTAAAATGGGATAAATTGAGGGCATCAAAACTGAGCAATTCTGAGAAGAAAAACATTAAATGACTAGGTAAATTGGCACTTAACACAGCACATTCGATTAGCAAACACGCATTTTCATGTATTCTATACTAATATTTAAAAATACCCTTCAATAAGTATAATGAAATGGAAATTATTACAAATTGAGTAATAAAAACAAAGGAAATCCTTAAAACACTACGAAAATATTAATATTTTGATGCAATATGCTAATTGATTTAATTTTAACAGTTCTGAATTCAGTATCTTTAATGTGCATGTCTATACTACAAATGAGTACGTCTTGAGAGTTTAAAACAAACATTACTAGTCCTTCCAAGCAGTCTCAATTCAACAAATGAATCATAGGGCAATGCCAAATATATTTATAAAATATACACAACACAGAAAATTTTTATCACATGAAAATTAAAATTAGTAAGTGAAACATTCCTGGATAATTTGAGCAAATATACAAAAATGAACTTTAGAGTATATATAAATTACAAATCAGTGATTTGTAATAAGTGGGGGAAATAATTAACTACAATAAAACCTGTTTTTAGTTACTGATCATTTTTAAAAAGTATGCTTTTAAACAGGTTTCGTTTTAAAGGAACATCTTTCAGACAACAGTTGAGTAGCATTTTAGCTCAAACAAAATTCTAGAGTTTACTGTATGATTAACTGATCTATTTGAAGTTTTTATGCTAGCATTCTTGACTCTTACAATTAGACCATAATTTTATTCTTGTCCACGAATATTGCATGCGAGAATCCATGACCTACCCATTATAAAAATAAAACTGTTCCAGCATTGAGAATTGTTATTTTGTATATCTTAGAAATGAAAGCTCATAAATAGCAATAACCATTTGGCACACTAAAATTGGAGCAATAATTTATAACTTAAATATTTTTAGAAAATACATTGTTCAAATATTTTGAACCTCAAATTAGTTGTCAATGGCTTAAAATAGATATGATGCATAGAGCAGTAGCTAATTTACTTTCAGACATTGGAAAATTTGTAATACTCAAAATAGTTCATTTAATTTTCAACAGTAATACATATTTAACTGTATTTCCGCAAATTTAAGTACTAAAATAGAAATGTTTCTTACGACTGGTTTAACTTCCAATATTAATTTTCCTTACAATTCAAATTCATCAATTTACAATTACAATAATAAACTTCTTATTGTTGAATTTTTAATGTTTATCTTCAGTAGTAGCCCAACATAACACAATTGTATCTCGTGTTAGGCACCAGTTGGTAATAATGAACAGATGTTATATTGAACAAATGAAGTTTTAAATTCAGTGCTTTCAAACTTTGATAAAATATATTTCAAAGTAGCTGTAAGAGTGATCTTACAAGCAAATATGGCAAAGAAATGTATTTATTAAGTAAAGGTTTTATTAAATAAATATATTATCTTTACACAAACCAAAACGTTATCAAAGAGTTACAGCTTATCTCAGTGCATGTTATTTATACACTACTCAGCTAATTATTAATTGGTTTAACAAATTAAAGATGTTAGTTTTATGTGAGCAGCAAATAGATTATAAAAATAAGACAAGTTTAAAACACTGTTTGGTACGATATGTGATGAAAATTTTGGAACAGTTTGTCATCAAATGATACTTGTTGACATCCACACTCCAGTTAAGCTCAGTTTCAGTGGTGGGAATGCCTAGAGTTAGATGTTTTAGAAGATACCAGTCCCCTTTTCCTTTGCTCTTGTTTCAACATAAGTGCATAGTCGTCCTCCTTTTCTTGAGGTTTTCTATACTGAGTTTGTGAATTGTACAGAAACTCTTCAGTTTGTGCAACTTTTCCATCTACAAAAGAAAATTTAAATTTTTTTAAGCACATAAAAAATTTTGACTATTGAAAAGTAAACACGGAGGCCTTAAAGGTCCCTTTTGTGAGATCACAAAAACATGATATGCAACACAAACATAGGTAACCAATGAAAGGTCTAACTCATTTAAGTATTACATTTCAGTTTCTCTCAAAATAAAATACCTCCATTGTTTAATTCTTTATGCATGTTGCTTTTAAAGTTTATATTTATGCATAATAAATGCATATAATCACCTGAAGAATACAAGACTGAGCCATTTTTAAATTCTTGTAGTTTAGTCATTAACATAACTTAAAAATGATATCATTTTTGCATAATTCTGAACACAATATGTGGTACAGCTTAGAAACACCCAGTCTAAAAATAATGTAAATTGAACAAAAATGTATAACTGAAATTTAATTAAATGTTGGTAAATTTATACAAACTGAACATTTCATTGCTTAAAAGAAATAGATTGGAATGTAAGGAACAGAAAAAAAATTTACCTGTAAAACTAAATTTCTTAGAAAAAAATTCAGACAAGAGGAAGAAATTGAAGCTGTAAATGCTGACTTAAAATGGTAAGCAGCAAACTATTTTACTTACTATTTACCTTATTTTGAGATTTTATTATACATTCTGAATAACTTCAAATCTGATATACTCATAAAATGTTATCATAAAAAACAATTTTAAGATTTAAAAGAACTTTAAATCTCAAATTATTTGTAAAATTAAATATACATACATGCTATAAAGTTTTCAATTACAAGAATTAATGAACAGTACCGAGTATGTATGATATACAAAAACTAAAGTAGAATCTGAATTGTATGTAATATTCTTAAATTAACAAAATTTAAGATTGTCTATTAATAAATTGAGGCTACAAACCTTTTCACATGACCAAGGTTGAAACAGAAAAGTTAAAAAATTTGGGGAAGAAAATTAAAGTTTTTAGCATGTTTTAATTATGTTATATGTTGCACTGAAGGACATTGGTTGTATGTGTGATGTTGGTGTATTTGAGGTATAACAAACCATACCAAATTAATGTCAAAAGAATGGAGAAACGAACATTATAAAAATTTGTAAAACATTGAAATGAGGTTTAAAAATAAGATAACTTATTTCATACAAATGTTGAAGGAGCAATTCATGGGACTTATTTCCTTTGGAATGTCACCTTTGAGTGTTTCAATGGTCTTTCAGGAATGTTTCTGCCATTAATGAAGATAAATTCCAAAATATAAGTTTATAAAGTAATATCTAAATCTTACCTAAATCTGTATAATCTTCTCTGACAAAATGACGTCTACCACCATAATTAAGACGAAGGATTGGTCCTGCACAATTATTTCCTCCTTGAAAAATAAAAATGAATATATATATAATCTTTTTTACCATTACAGTATTGCTTTGAAATAACCTTAAAGTATGTGTTTTACAATTTTTGTTACGCCCCTATTAGATATAGTAGTTAAGTGATGGCAACAGCTAAAACACCTAGACCATCTTGATAAAACACATAACGAGCTAAGACTAATTAGCAGAAGAGTTAAAACAACAAGTCACAGCTCTTCAGCAATGCACAGGAAATACAGCAAAACGTAGATAAGCTGTCATCTGCATGACTCGTCGTTATGGAAAGGCAAGTGTATAAGTTGCCAATTTTCTTCAGTCCTATCTAGATCTCAAAGACCCTTGTTTATTTACAATGAATTCAAATGCCACCCCAGATAACTCATTATTGTGATAGTATGCTTATTTAATAATTAGATAATTAATTTTACATGGAAAATTCTAAACAGATCACAGAAATATATACAAACGACTAATATAGTAGGAAGCGATTTTCTTTTCTGCTTTCAAAATGAAAAGGATTTATCGTTTCATATTAAAATGGATTAAATAACCCTACAAGCAGCATGCCTGCACACAGCTTGGAAAGTTCAGTTAAAATGATGAGCTGAGCATCAACATTTTCCATAGGAAAATATTGTTCATAATTTGGATTAAAGAAAAATTTGATCAGTACAAGAACTAGTGTATGTAACAAAATAAAATCCTTTGAGAAAAATACATTGGGAAAAAGGTTGAAATTACAGAAGATTTAATTTTATTACTAAGTAAATTTAGATTCAAAGGTGTTTATAACTGAACTATTGGAGTGAAGAATCTTATTTGAAGTATTAATTTAAGATTTCACATGTGAAAAAATAGGACTCACTTTCAATAGCTTTAGTGGCATCTGCTTGAGTTTTGAATGTTATAAATCCAAAGAATCTAGAATTGAAATGCACAAATGAGATCAAATGATGTTTTGCCTATGGATAAAAATTTACAAATATCTATTATGCCACTAAATATTCAATCAATAAGAAAATTTAAATGTTGTTCAGTTAATATTCTTACTTCTTTTTCTTCTCTCTTATAGGATGCCGGGCATCAAAATCATTGCCTGTTCTCATTGATTGAGCATTACCAAAATATCCTTCAGAGTTAAGATCATTGGCATCCAAGGAATCACAGCTTTGAAGAAAAAATTTATTTCAAATACTGGCAACAGTCAAATCTTTAAGAAATTTTCATTAAAGAAAATAGAAATAAAGAAACAAGAACATGACAGAATCTCAGCATTACTATTATATAACTTACTCTTTGCTTTTTATTTCAATACTTTCTATCCCTCCAAATACTTTAAATCTGTCTTTTAACTGGGTTTCAGTATAACCACTTGGTAAATTTCCAACATATACAATTCTTCTGTCATGCTAATAAAAATAGTAAAATATAAATTATTATATGGTATTAATAATAGTTTTATACAATACAAAAGTGTGTGTAATTTCATGAAAACATTTTTTAGAGCAAAATATTTTGCAAGTAACTGTGTTGACAGAAAATAATTTAGATTAAGATAAAATTATGTTTTCAATTATATTATAAATTAAGTATATAAAGGAATGCACATACAGTTGAATGTCCATAGAGCAAACATCTATTCAACATTTTCCAATTCTTAAAAGTTTTTCTAAAAGTCCTTTTATAAAAATTTCCTTTGGTAAGTTTATTTTAAATTTCTAAACTAAGGCCAAATCAAAATACATAAATATGAAATGCAAGGAAATGAAAATCAATGCAATTCCATTCCTGTTTGATAATAAAAATTGATCCAGTAAAATTCAAATGCATCCATGAATTTTTTTATTATTCTGACAAAATTTTATTCATGAGTGATTTGCCATAAAAAGATAAAGCAATTTTCTCAACTTCTACCAATCCCTTTTCCCTACCCTCAATCGTTAAATCAGCATCCCAAAGTGAGAAAATTTCTTATATGAATATCCAATCCAAATTATTCATGGAACTCAATTTAGGAATTTTGCAGATTGACTAATACATTTATTTATCCTTTATGGTGTATAGGTTGGTTTCACACAAGCATAACAATCGTTAAGACATGCAAGCAAGGTTTCATGAAAATTCTTTAACACCAACAGGACTAAAGAATTAAAAAAAAAATTAAAACTTTACCATAGCTTCAATTTTTTTCCTTTCAAGGTCTTCACATTTCTTGTGAACGTCATCAGCACACATTCTAGAAATGAAAATAAAACACTGAAATCAAGTAATGAATCTAAATTAAAATATATACCTTCTGAAAATTTTCAATCAACTTTATAATTCCTAAAATGAGCCTACAGATTAATTTAACACATTAGATGTTTGCAGAATGTGGTTGCAGTCATTGCCTGCTATGTCCCTTGAAGCTTCCATCAGACATCAAAAGCTGAAATGATGTCAAGTATGAAATTCTGGAGAGCTGAATTGAAACAAATAGTATTTTCTGACAAGTCTAGCTTAAATAACATGCATCTTTAAGTTTGGATCCTAGTTTGTAGGTACACTGCTGGCCACCGTAAATGCAACACCCTGAAGGAAGCATGCAAATAATATGAAATTTACAACATGCATTAGCGGAGGTGTGATATGCAAATGATTAGAATTTCAGCGCAGACGCACATCACGCGCGCTTGTGGCGCCACTTCAAAGCGCTATTTAAGGCTTGGAGATTTCGACGATTTCAAGTACGGCAATTGTGTTTTTCTTGTGGTTTTTTCAAAAAATACCATCAATTATGCCTCGTAGAAAACAGCGATCATCTTTTGATCAAGTATCCGAGTTCGACAGAGGAAGAATAGTGGCCTACCGAGATTGTGGATTATCTTTCAGGGAAATCGGTAGTCGTGTTGGACGAAACCAAACAACTGTAATGCGGATATGTGATCGTTGGATGCAGGAGGATACGACGGACCGACGTGTTCGATCGCATCCACCTCAGTGCACCACTTCACGTGATGACAGGCATATTGTGCGTATGGCAGTGACGGATCTCTCAGCCACATCACGAACCATAGCACAGCACATTCAGTCTGTACCGCATCATCCAGTGTCTGTGCGTACCATTCGACGCCGTTTACAGCAGAGTGGTCTGTCCTCAAGACGTCCATTGCTTCGTCTACCCTTGACGCAGAACCACAGACGTTTCCGCCGCCAATGGTGCGATGAAAGAAGGATGTGGACGGCAGAATGGAATGAAATTGTCTTTACTGACGAGTCACGCTTCTGTCTGCAACACCACGATGGTCGGATTCGAGTCTGGAGACACCGTGGAGAGGGGATGCTGAACAGCTGCGTTATGCACCGCCACACTGGTCCTGCACCGGGTATTATGGTATGGGGCGGTATTGGATATCACTCTCGCACTCCTCTAGTACGCATTGCCGGTACTTTAACAACCAGCGCTACATCTCCGAGGTGTTGGAGCCAGTTGTCCTTCCTTACCTTCAGGGCTTGCCCACAGCCATATTTCAACAGGATAATGCGCGACCACACGTGGGACGCATTGTCCAAGGGTTCTTCGTCAATCGCCAGATTGAATTGCTTCCCTGGCCAGCTCGCTCTCCGGATCTTTCGCCGATAGAAAACATGTGGTCCATGGTTGCTCAACGATTGACCCAGAATACATCCCCAGCTGCCACACCAGATCAACTTTGGCAACGTGTGGAAGCTGCTTGGTCTGCTGTACCCCAAGAACACATCCAAAGTCTCTTTGAATCAATGCCGAGGCGTGTGGCAGCGGTGATCCCCAACAATGGCGGCTACTCTGGCTACTGATTTTGGCAGGAACCACACTTCACAGAAGTCTATAAATTTAATCATTTGATACTTGGTCAACATGTTATCTACAAAATAAATTTTGTTGTGGTATCTCTTGTCTTTCTTGGTGTTGCAATTTGGGTGGCCAGCAGTGTATATGAAGAATGGCACCTGAAAAGGATAATAAGGTACCATATTGATCATACCCAAATGTGATCTTTTGAAGTGCTATTGCGTTTCACTTATGTTTGCCCCCACATATGCAATGCAGTAAGTAGGCAGTACACTAAAGTCATACTCTTCTTACAAGACATCCTCTTTCAACAGAATTGTGCTTATCTTGTAAGGCTTGCAATGCAGTAAGTAGGCAGTACACTAAAGTCATACTCTTCTTACAAGACATCCTCTTTCAACAGAATTGTGCTTATCTTGTAAGGCAATAGACTGGCCAAGTATTCATTTTAGAAGAAACATTTATTAGACACATACCGAAAATTATTTTACATCGAAATTAAGACCCATCAAAGTGAGACAACGGGGTGAATAAGGATGTAAAAACACATCAAAATTTAAGGGGAGCTCACATGTTCCAATCAGTGATTTAAATCTATTCCAATGAATAGCTGATAGAAGCATACAAACATGGAAAAAATCCCTTCACGATACAAGTGTTGACCTTGACAGCGTCATCTATATAAAATATTAGGTAGGTCTAAACATATCTTATTGCCCATTAATTTAATTACTAATGATCTCGCAACAAATATATTTAATCAAAATGTAAAGATAATCCATCATATACTTACTGCTGTTTAGCATCATGCAAATCTCTAGATTTGGGACTTCTTGAGCGATGTTTTCGACCTTTATTGCAAGTTTGAGAGGAAGTGCATTCAGATTTATGATGACCTAAATCTGTAGGTGATCTTGAACTTTGTGATCTAGATGCAAATTGAGAGGCATTCAATTGATTTGACTTTGTGAATAAATTATCTATCTTGGACATTCTATGGAGGTCTTTGGGATCAGATTGACATGCAATTTCACCATGCAGCATGTTAGTAACAGAATCATGTTTCACTGAACCGGAAGTAAGCAATGGAAAATTTATTAAATTTTCTTAATATTTAAAAATAGAGCAAGATAAATATTTCTCATTCTTAGTCATTAATATATTTTCACTACATAATTTATTTCTTTAGAAGCACAAAAGATTAGTCATCTGGACAATGTTATCATTAGAAATTAAAAAGTGCAAATGCTGATATTGTTAGAAAAAGTTTTAAGCCCTCTTTACAAATACTATTAGGATGTTGAATAAATTCTTGCTGTTTTTTTGTGAAAATTAATGTTTTATTTTAAAAAATCATTAAAAAACATGTTACTGAAAGTATTGTCCATCGCTAGCCACTACTTTTCCCCATCTTTCTGGCAACATTTGAATTCCACGTCGGAAAAACGACACGTCTTTTGAGGCTATCCAAGAGTCGACCCAATTTTTGGCATCTTCATAAGAACGGAAGTGCTGCTCAGCCAGGCCATGCGTCATCGACCGGAACAAGTGGTAGTCGGAAGGGGCAATGTCCGGTGAATACGGCGGGTGGGGTAGGACTTCCCACTTAAGCGTTTCCAAGTAGGTTTTTACCGGTTTTGCAACATGTGGCCGAGCGTTGTCATGCTTCAAAATGACCTTGTCATGTCTCTGCTTGTATAGCGGCCGTTTTTCCTTCAATGCTCGGCTTAATCGCATCAATTGTAGTCTGTAGCGATCTCCCGTGATGGTTTCATTTGGTTTGAGCAGCTCATAATAAACTATACCCAGCTGATCCCACCAAATGCAGAGCAGAAGCTTGGAACAATGGATATTCGGCTTTGCTGAAGATGTTGATGGATGGCCTGGTTTACCCCACGGTTTTCTACGCTTAGGGTTATCGTAGTGTATCCATTTTTCATCGCCAGTTACGATACGATGCAAAAATCCTTTCCTTTTCTGCCGTTGAAGCAGTTGTTCACAGGTGAAAAGACGCCGTTCGACATCTCTCGGCTTCAACTCGTACGGCACCCAATGACCTTGCTTTTGAATCATTCCTAATGCTTTCAAACGTTTCGAAACTGTTGTGTGATCAACTTCTAATGATTCTGCAAGTTCAGCTAGCGTTTGACATGAGTCTTCATGAAGTAATGCTTCTAATTGTTCGTCTTCAAACTTCTTCGGTGCGCCAGAGCGTTCTTTATCTTCAAGATCAAAATCATTATTTTTAAAGCGTCTAAACCAATCTCTACACGTTGTTTCAGACAGGGCATGGTCGCCGTAAGTCTCAACAAGAATTCTGTGAGCTACAACTGCAGATTTTTTTTCAATAAAATAGTGCAGTAAAATTCCCCGCAAATACTCTTTTTTTGGCACGAAATTTGACATATTTAACGCAATGAAAAATAAAGTTGTTTACACTTCCGCGAAATAACATACACTGGATTTCAAGCTTGCTTATAGTACTTGTAAATAGTTCCGGTAACGCCATTTGTTGGAAAACAGCGAGAATTTATTCAACTATCCAATAATTTTACAGAAAATTACTAATTACATGCAATAAAACAAGGTCATCTTAAATTATTTATCAAACCCTTTATTTTTTGCAAGCCACAGAACATATTTTAGTAAGGTCATGCAAATAGTATTTCAGGTGATATTGAAAAACTGTTAACTTTTAATAAGTATTGATGAATCAATCCACTGGTAACCTAAAAGTATAATTTTTGCAATTCAAACACCTATGCTTTCTTTAAGAAAAGAATAGTTTTAAAAGCATAGTTTTTCTAGATTTTAATAGTCAAGACAAAATGAAAAGTATTTTTAATAACATGATAGTCATGCCTTGAAGTAATTTTTTATTTACACAGGCTTAGGTATGCATATCTGCAAGATAACTTGTGAAATGTCAAATTTGATATAAATGAAATAGCATGGTTTAATATTACTATATATTGTGATCATTTACAATTTTATTTATTATACTAACTACCATTTTAAACGTTTGAGAACCAATTGTGAAATTTATACTTACGAAATAGAACTGCTATTTACTAGAGCTGTTTTCCTTGTGGACTTTTTTTCAGAGGAAGGAAGTGAACGAAAAAATGGTGTTGATGGCTGAGAATCATTGTTGTGTTGACTTTGTGAGGAAGAACTACTACTATGCTGTATACAGATAGATTCAGAAATGGAAGCACTTAATTTCCCCAGAGTAATTGTGCACTTTTTATCACATGGTATTCTCTTTACAATAGGAAGTTTTGTATTTAAAGAGATGGCTGAATTAGCTGTGATATAGCAAAGTGTTTTACCAAGTGTTTTTGTTTTCACAACTGTCTCACTTGTATTTTGGGAAGATTTTTTCTAACTTGCATACCAACTCGATGATTCATTGCAGACAGATTTGTTTGTAAAGCATTTTTAGAAGACAGTTTAATAACATCAGGAGATGACTTTTTATTATTCAAAAGTGCGAAAGGAATTCTGGAAGATTCACCAAAGTTCATTGCATTGGTATCTAGTTGTTTTCCATTAGTCGAAGAAACCCCTGGATCAGTACAATAGCCGCTTGGCACAGTGTTCTCCACTTGGAAATCTTCCATCTTTCTTTTAGTTGTTTCTTTGATGATATTTTGTATGTTGGCTGATTTTTTCTTTGTTACAAAATTATCTGTGCCTGGCTTAGTTGCAGATGCTTTTTTCAAGTATATAATTTTCAAAGATGATGGTTTGACAATTTCAGCATTACATGGCAAAAATGTCTTATTTAATTGCAAAGAACTTGTTTTTTCATATAAATGTATCAAATTTGTAGAAACCATTGCTTTAGTAAAACATTTGGAAAGTGCTACATCTTTTATATTCAGTAATTTTGTAGATCCCTTTTTAGTGGCCATATCATTTGAATATTTTGTTTTAATCAGTTCTGGCTTTATGATTTGACTTTCTAATGGCATTTTCGAAGACGACTCCATTGCATGAGTTTTACTAGATGTTTCAGCTGTTTCAGGAGTTGAGCTTGATTTCTCAATTAATGGCACAGAAGGAATTTCAGAATACTCTCCAAATTCACTTTTTTGAATTAGTTCTTGTTTTATTAATAGAGTTTCTACTGGTGGCAGGATCAAAGACAAATCTGTCAAAGTAGTTTTAGATGATTCTATATTAGGAACACAGCTTGAATTTTCATTATTTGATAGTGAAGAAATTTTGGAAAAAGCATTTTGAGGTAAATATTTTAAACTCACAGATGGAGCTATAGAGTCAGTAGAACTGGAAAACATTGCACTTTCTGTTTTTGGCAATTCTGCTGATTCCTTCTTATTGATTATCTCATTTGGACCTTCCGTTTCAATTAGTTCTTGTTTTATTGCTGGAATATGAGCTTGGGGAAGCACAGATAAATCTCCAAGATTGTATGTAGAAGATTCTATTGCATCAACATAGGCTCCAACAGATATCTTAGTACCCTCAAAGAACATTTCTGCATATTCTATTTTTGTAGGCTGTAGTAAATCAGGTGCTTGCATGTCTTCTAAAAAAAACCAAAGAATAAGATAACAATGCTTTGATAATTCAGAGTTTGATTTAATAAAGTTTGGAACAAGCATCACTTATTAAAACATTTTATGAACATAATTACTAATAGTTCTTTATGATTCATTTCAATGCTATATAGAAGCAATTTTTAACCTTTTTCATCTCATGGCACATATAAACTGATTACTATAAATTTGTGGCACAAGGATACATTTGGAATGCTTTTAAAAGTGCTCTGTATGGAAACTGCTCTGTATTTGCTTAATGAAACACCTTACTTTGAGGTGAAACATAAGTTAAGGATTTAAAAATTTGAAACTAGGTAACAGTCTTCATTAGAATGTATGTCCACAATTGTATGCAACTCTATCAGGTCATTTATTAAGATCACAATATTTTATTTGAGTGCTTATAAGTTGGTTGGTAAGGGTTTTATAATGCAAGGTCCAGAAATGAGTATTTTTAAGATAAATCATTTTTAAAAAGTTTATTAATTTGACATATGATGCCCCGACTCCATAAAAAACTAACAATAAAAAAGGATAAAACAGTTTAGGAAGACAATGTTGCATTGTCGACAATTGTAGTAATTTAAAGGCAAAACAATTTCTTAATGATCATCCCACATTTTAATTTTAAAAGTAATGCTTTAGATGGAAATGACCCTTTTATCAATGCATAATTGCTGTTAAATTTATTAAAATAAAAAGAAAATATTCTTTATAACATTTTTATTTGTAATGTGGTATGTCTTAGACCAGAATTTTCCAGATATTTAACAAATTTAAATTGAAATAAAAATCTGCCATTGATTCAGATGGCAATGTATTCTTACAAGGCATTCATTCTATTTCATGGAAAGTTTAGTAAGTTAAAACTTCAGTAAGTTTGATTTAAATTTTATAACATAACAAAGTTATAAAAAACTAATTTTTAGATGAGCTTTCAAGTTTAGGAAGGAAACAGTATCAAAATGGCCTTACTCAATATGTCTTTCAACACATCACTCTCCATGTCAACTACTTTATCAGCAATTGCTCCACTCTCGGGTGTATATTCCAGTATTAGAGATAGGACTTCTTCAGGAAGTTCATTTGTAGAGCTACAGTTAGGCTTTTCTGAGGAGATTACATGATTAGAAGGCTTGACAAATGAAACTGCAAGATTTGTATCAACTATGTTTTCAACAGCATCTTCCACAATTTTCCAATCACGATTTAGTAAAGTACGAAATAGGTCATCTGAAGTTGCTTTCACATTTTCAGCATTTTTAAAAGTAACATGATAAATATCATCTATCATGTTTTCCAGATTGCTTCCAACAAGAGCATTTTCTGGTAACTGAATAGGTGGGATTATTTTATCAGAGACCGGAATATTATCCATTTTTGAATTAAGGTTGCTATTCATCATAACACAATTTGACACACAAGTATCAACTGGATCTACATTATTCACAGGCATATCACTAAGCTGCCTTGTTAAATTACCCGAATTAGGAATTTCACAAGAATTTTCCGAAACAGGATTTTTAATTGAGCCAGATGTCTTTCTTCGTCTTTTATGGATTACATTACTTTTCTCTACACCAGAGAAAGACTTGAATATGTCTTGAGAAGACAAGCCTCCATTGCCCCTTTTTCTGGTTTTTACTATGTCGGCAATGGTATCAAACTGGGTTACGCTATTACAGCCAAACATGTGAATTGCTTCTGGAGTTTTATTTTCATAATCTTCTAATTTTTCAGACTCACAAGTTGATAAAATATTATTCTTCAGTGATTTTCCTGTGTTACCAGAGGTAATACACATTAATTCTTGACCAATTTTAATCGTAATTTTTGGTGGATTAAACTTGTTTTGTTTTCTTTTCTTCTGAATATTCTTTGTATGGACTCCTTTCATATTTGAAGAAATTTTGTGGGATTTTGGTATGGTCTGTAAACAAAAAAAACTCCATTAGACTCAATAAAAAATTTGATATGGCTATACATAAATTTTAGAAAATTGTAATATTTATCCAAGATTTTATTACAAACCACTTTAAAGTATTAAAAAATGTGACAAGTCCCATTTTTAAAAATGTAAACTTTAAGGGATATGCTATAAAATAAAAAATAGGCCTAAAGGGTAGCTATACTCACTTTTCTAAATTAATGCAAGGGATGATAATAAATAGCACATTTTAGGTCAATAAATTATATGATTTTTAAAACAAATATTTCGGAACATTTCATGTTTAAAAACAAATGAACTAATTAATTGCCAAAACTTTTAAGTCTTTGAGCACTTATTTCATGATTAAATGCAATTTAGTTTTAGCATGCATTTTCTACAAAATATTTTTCTAATTTTCCTCAGATTATGAAAATCACGCACACACACAATTCAAGTTCAGTATAACCATTTATTTAATCACTAATAATATGAACAAAAACTACTTGCATATTATTTTAGAAGACAACTGAATCATTAAGACATAATTAAATAGTTTTCTTAAAATTAAGTATATTTTCAGACTTAATTTTCAAATAAAACTGCCTAAGATCATCATAACAAATATGGTCATTAAATGAAAGCTTTAAATCTGAATTTGAGAAAAAAATTATTAACTTGTGGATAATATTCTGTGAAAAAATACACTCTGAATATTTTCAATCAATACATTTCTGGTAAGTCTCTTATCCTGGTTTGAGTTTTTTAAGGTTAAAAGAATAATTTAAGGGATCCGCCTACCTTCGATAACTTTAAAAAAAAAAATTGTTATAGCTTTTTGCGGTACTTTTCCGTTAGCTGGGCGCAAATGTCGCCAATTGTGAACCAAACGCGAGCCAAGTCACCAAGCGAAGCGAATGACAAAACAGTCAACGGAATAAAAGTCGAAAACGTTCAACTATAAACAAATATTAAGTAAGCAAAACAAGTTCCTATAAACAAATATTAATAAATAGTATAAACAAATATTAATAAATAAATAAATAATAATAACTATAAACAAATATTAATAAATAGTAATGAATTCAGAGAATAGAGCAGATGGCCCCAAACGAACATTCCTCTTATGGTTGTAAGAAATTTGGCGGAATTCTACATTATTTGGCGATTTTTCGCTTGCGCCCGGCTAACGGAAAAGTACCCTTTTTGCTTTGTATGTTTTTATATAGTTAACAGATGTGAAACAAAGAAATAGTACCAAAATTAATTTATTTTGTGTTGCCATTTGAAAAAATTGGTTATTTAAGGTAAATTTCATGAAAATTTTATAGAAACGGTTAATGCTCTAGAAAAAAATTAATATCTTAAAATCAATTTCCTTTGTATACAATATAAATATAACCATAATCTTCAAAATGAACTAAAATCTAAGATATATTTTGAAAATAAAAGAAGATACGCTATGTTATACACATATTCATGAAAATTTTTCAAAAATTGAAGCAAATTATTCACAAAAACAGCTATAAATCAAAGAATGTACTATATTATTGAAAGATTTTAGTTCATTTCATAGTAAATAGTATTTAAAATGCATGTACAAAGTTTCAAGTAAAAATATTAAAAATGGTGGAAGTTATTGAAAAAACTGTAGTAACTATTTTGTAAAAATATCATTTGCGGGAAAATGCATTTAAAGTTTTTACTACTAAAGAAAATGTCTTTTTTATTACTCTATAATTCACCAGGTAGGTACATCAGACCCTCTTTTGCCTCATCATGCACACCTTTTTTCAATCTCTTAGCACGCAATTTTTCCCTATGGATTTTAGCACCTGGAAGAGAGTGACGTATCGAATCATTTATTCGTTCATAATTCACGAGTTTCAATGCCAAAAGTGTATAATCTCCAACTTCTATGTTGAATTTGTTTAGCACTGATATAAAATACCACTGGAGCCTTCGTTAAATTGTAGAATGGCCATGTAAGTCCTAATTGTAATGTCTGCAATTCCACAAATGTTTCTTTCGGAATAATATTCCACAACAACGCGTTAAAACTTTCATTCGCGTTTTGTGTTTTGCCATGTACACACTTTTCTAACAATTTTCTATTCCACAGCTGCTCAAATGTTGGTTTAATGGCATTCATAATATCTTTTGGGAGACCAGGAGATTTGTCAATATATTTTTGGCCTAAAGCTTTAGCTTCCTGAAATTTGCACCAACTATTAGCTCCGGCTGGGCATTGGCCATGAAATGATAACTTTTTGTTTGAACAACAATGATAGAAAGAAGCAATGACTGCACTTTGCATTGCATCTAAATTGCCTTTATTGCTGCGAATTGCAATTCCATAGTAATTTTGGAGTTTTTCGATGAAATGATCAGTCAATTTACCTTTTCCACCTAGCCCCTTTTTAGTTTTCTTCAACTTTCTCAATCGACATCCAACTTTCTTTTGGACATGGCCAATACATTCCAATTTCTGAACAGTGTTTAAACCATAAATGTCTTTCACAGTTTTAAATCCTTTCGAATCCCCATCTCCGTAATATTCGGTGTAGCGAAGCTGTCGTATATTTTCTGATCGTTCGAAAATTCAATAAGCTCCGACAGGCTCCATACTTACAGCTGATCCCTTGTGATTTCGACACGCATGATTTTTATTTTCTCCTTTGCCATATTCGACAAAATTGAGACGTAATCTCAACGTCTAAAATCTTGCCTGTATCAATAGAAATGCAGCTAATGCAGCCATTTAAAGAAGAAAAGCCGTGTTTCTGCCAAATGCCATCTACTGATACACCACAGTTCGCAACAGTTTTTGCCAGATTTCAGCTTCTTTACTTCCTCTGCAGCTTTATTCATCATTTCATCAGCAGTTTCAGTGAACGTCTTTTTTAAATTTACCTCTAGTTTTCTAAAAGCATTTTTAGACATAAATGGCATATTCAACACGCAGAAAAACTTTCTTCCAGCCAGGTAACCTTTTCCTATTAGTCTCAGAGCATAAACAACCAGAATATTGAGTTCAGGCCTATTATTCAACTTCTTAGTTGACGAGAATCCTGAGACAAAAGTGCATTTCTTGCACTTCAGCGAAAAATTAGAGCACAGTCCTACTTTGGAATCCTCTACCATGAAGATGTTATTTCTGAGGCAAAATGGACAGCAAAGTACAGAAATTAAACTCAAGAGTTTTTAAATCTACAATTCTGTTACCAGAAAGATCGTCATATGTTTCCGAAGGCTTTACGTCTTGAAACAGCACCTCGTGGTCTTGCAATTTAGATGTACTTGCTGTTAGAACATCGTTCTGAATCGGCACTTTAGTTTGCTTATTAGTATACCGATTTCCGGCAAACTTTCACTTTTTTGTGCTATATCGTTTAGCATGGCCCATGTTTGAAGTAATAACAAGGAAAATCTCTTCCTAAAACAAATATTTCCAAGAGAAAAAGCGATATAAATATCAGTTCGAAAGCGAAGGGTAGACAAATTAGAACGTAAACAAACGATAGCAGAATCTAGACGTAGCCAACTTCTACATGAGAAAAAAAACGTAGCAATAACAAAAATGTTCTCCCAATTCATCAAAACATTTATAGAATTGTTTTTATAACCTGAAAATTATTCTAAAATACAAAAAGAAGCATAAAACTCGAATTTTCCTTCAACTTCCGGTTTCGAATTGATACTTCCGGTTTTGTTTGACAGCTGTCACTTTGCATTAAAATAACGATATCTTCGGTTCTAAATGTCGTAGAATTAAAAGTAAAACAGTTTTGGAAACGGTAAAATACAGGCAAAAATATTATTCAATAAAAAAAATTCTTGAAAATTTTCGTCGAAATTCGCTATTTTAAGGTAGGCGGACCCCGGTAATAAAAAGTCACAACTGTCACAGGCACCGACTTAAGAGTTTCAAAATTCTGTTAAAAAAAGGAAAAAACAAAAGTAAACAAAAGTGCCACGCCCACCTTCACAGATGTCAAAGTTTATAAACGTAGTAATTTATTTATATAAACTACTTTTTAAGTTATTTTTTTATAATATTTTTGGTGGACTTGTTGAACAGTGATTAACTGTACTTGTAACTGCGAAGAGAAGTTGTTTATTTTGAATTTGCTTGTAGTTCTCGTGCTGTATTTTTGACTATAAGTCTCAAGGAAATCAGCCAACCAAACCCAAAAAAACTGTATTTTTGTGCTACTCAAATTCTTATAAGCTTTGGAGTTTTGTTTCTTTTGCTACGCATTATTTCAGATTTTTAATTTGGATTTTGAAATCGTTCTTTGAAACAAAAGATATGGCACGTAGGAAAGCTTTCGGTCGTAAAAAATTCAAAGGGAATCAGTATACGAATCGAAAGGAACAAACAGAAGCGTCTTCTGAAAAGAAACGAAT
The DNA here is from genome assembly GCA_933210815.1 of Meta bourneti. Taxonomy (NCBI): domain Eukaryota; kingdom Metazoa; phylum Arthropoda; class Arachnida; order Araneae; family Tetragnathidae; genus Meta; species Meta bourneti. The sequence continues at coordinate 158,752 of OW119923.1, forward strand.
TTTGGAAACGCCAACATCAAGTTCCATGCGAAAGCTATCTGGTGTTCCACACTATGAGTATTTAAATACAAATGGTGCAGGTAATATTATTATTGATATTAGTATTTTGTCTAATCTGCTGAAGCAAAGTGCTAAGTGCAAGCATTGCAATAAAGATGGTACCATGACTGCAGAAATTGAAGGCACGCAACACAAAGGGCTTGCGGTTTCCATTGCATTTACATGTACAGCATGTAAGAATTCAGCGGCTTCAATGAGTTCAAAAATTTCAAGGAACCAGTACGATGTAAACATTAGGCTTGTTTATGGAATGCGATGCATTGGTAAAGGAAATAAATCAGCAGAAGTGTTTTGTGCGATGATGAATTTGCCTCCTCCACCTCAACACTTTTCATCATTTCATGAAAGAATTTTCGACAGTTTGGATTCTATTTCAAAATCTTCCATGAAAGCTGCAACTGAGGAAACTGTAATGTTAGCTGGTGGGAATCGTGACATTGCAGCTGCATTTGATGGGTCATGGCAGAAAAGAGGCCATACATCTTTGAACGGTGTTGCAGTTTGTACTTCCCTAGAGACTGGCAAAGTCATGGATTTTGAATGTCTCACAAAAAATTGTTTCAAATGTAGAAATAGTCCATCAGAAGAACACATTTGCGACAAGAACTATGTGGGCACAAGTGGCGGCATGGAAGCTGCAGGAGTTATGCAGATATTTCAAAGGTTGGAAGCTGAACGTCAAGTTCGATATTTGGACTACCTCGGAGACGGAGATTCAAAAGCATATGATCAAGTAGTGGCCAGTCAGGTGTATGGAACAGACACCACAATAGAAAAATTAGAATGTGTTGGTCATGTCCAGAAAAGAATGGGTACACGGCTTAGAAAACTGAGACAGGATCTAAAGAAAACAAAATTATCGGATGGCAAGAGTATTTCGGGACGTGGGCGACTAACAGATTGAGAAGTAAATTTGATACAAGCATACTATGGTTTAGCCATAAGGCGTAATGCTAATAATTCTGTTCAGGAAATGTCCAAAGCTGTTTGGGCTATCTATTTCCATAAGCTGTCTACAAATGTGAATCCGCTACATGGCTTATGTCCTACAGATGATGACACTTGGTGTAAATTTAACAAACCTGGAAATTGTAAATATACACATACTAATTCTTTGCCAGAACCTGTTCTGCTTTCCATGAAGCCAATATTTAGGGCTCTAAGTGATCCTAAACTTTTGTCCAAATGCAGCCATGGAAAAACCCAAAACCCCAGTGAAAGTTTTAATAGATGCATATGGGACCGCTTGCCGAAAACCTCCTTTCACGGCATAAAATCATTTAAAATTGGAGTAATGGATGCTGTCCTGTGTTTCAATGATGGCTCTCAAAAGCAGTTGGAAGTTTTAAAAAATCTTGGCATAGAACCTGGATATTATGTCTCAAGCTCTAAAGAAACTTGATGAAAGACGAATATGCGAAGCCAACGGGGCAACTAAACAAGCCTCAAAAGAAGCAAGAACAAAAAAAGGAAATTTGAGCTTGAAGAATGTCTGAATATATCAGAATATGGTCCAGGCGCATTCTAAAGGGTTTCTAAAGTTATTTGCCTTCCAAATGTTTAAATGCTATTTTCTCAAAATGTGATTTTTCCACACTTAGGTACACTTTTCTCAAATTGTACTCAATTTACAAGCTTGAATAAACCTCAAATTTTAATGAAAAATAAAACATAAAAAATTTTAGAACCATTTTAGCAGGTAAAAAACACATGTTCTATGACCGTGTAAAATATACTCGCTCCAAATTACAAAATAAATTTAATTTTGATTTAATTTGAGGTTACTAGTATCCTTTAAAGTATTTATGAACTCTGTACAAAATCTTAAAGTTCTATATGCAATACTTTTTTGCAAAAGTACCTGCGCATGGCACTATTATGAAATTTTGGGTTTTGAGTTGTTTAAAATATAGAGCTAAAACATAAATAATAATACATAAAAATATAATTTTTTTCTGTAAATATATCACTCAATACTTAATAAGTATGATATAAAAAGAATTAAACAGGTATCTTAAAAATTTATTATATTACATCAGTTTACGTGGCATGACAATTTCTGTCATTTTTCTCCTCCGAGAAGTACCAAGTTCCCAAACACTTAAAAAAAATTTTGCATGTAAAAAGTATTATGTTTCTTTTGATACCAGTATCTGAAACTTTAAAATTATTTCTCTAAATTTACCATAAAAAGTGACACATTTTGGTTGATCTAAGTACGAGAATGGTTCCGTAAATATTTGCAAAATAAATTACAATAAATAATCAAATCTTGTTCCTGGAAATCTACTTTTTAGTTTTGCAACCACTGTTTGGAGTACGAAGATGTGAGAAGAGGTAGTCAAAGCAGAAAAAAATATTCATAATCATTTTACTATCGTAATAAAGATTTTGTCAGATATTTTTAAAGATAATTTTAGTTGTCAAATGTTTTAAAGAAAATAACAGCCATCTTAAGAATGAAATAACGTAATTTTACTTGAAGAAAAAGAAAAGCATATCAAGTATTATGTATCTTGTTTGCAGAAATATTTTCAATGTCAGAAATATAAAAGCTTGAAAATTAAATTTAATTAAAAAAATTAAGTGTAAATAATTAAAATTAAAAATATAGTTTAAATTTCCAGCTTGATTTTGAAAAATAAAAGGCAAACCATTGTGTAATTTACTGATAATTAAGCCTGCCTGTTCGGGAAATTGCTTGCAGAAAAATTCAAACTAATTTCCACATCACCGTGGAAGTATGGTTTATTGATGCATTACCCCTTTTGCAATGAGCAAGGCGGATTCCCAGGCACAAGATTTTATAAACCAAAGAAAATAGTCTTGATAAAGACTTATTTATTTAAAATCAAAAGAGAATTGGATAGGCATTGAAACCACAACCTCAAAGTAGCGAGCGATAGCTCTATCTGCGATGGCTTGTCTGATGAGTATAAACGAGAATGCTGTTACAAGGAATTTTCAAGCTGGCAAGGCTACTTTAGGGGTAAGTAGGGTTCACCAGTGGTTTTGGAAGGGGAGGAAACGTGACGTCACTCGGAGGACAGGGCATGTCACTTTCGGAGCTTCTGCTGCCGTGCAGCTCATCTCCACATCATAAAAAGAGAAATTAAAATAAATGCTATTTTACATAAGGGTGGGTGAATTTTAAATAAAATGTCAATCTAGGGTGCAGAAGAAACTTAGGTGCTAATTTTAATCATAGTCACAGAAGTTGTCATAACTGGTTTGCCTATGATTAGAGATCAGTGGGACGAGTCCCTTAGTAGTTTTGCTCAACGCTCGTAACTGAGCTGATAGCATGAGGTAAAGAGAAGGAAAGGCAATTTAAGAAGAGAAATTACAGTTAAATTTGAAGTTTAAACTTAGTGAGTGATACAGTTAGTGGTCCTATCGAGTCCATTTACACATCCAAGCTGTTGGTGTACAGGGAAGGTGTCGGAAGGGGTTTAGTTGGTGAGTGCATATACGGAGCTGAAGTCAAATTTCAGGGTCCAAACGGAACACTCCACATCGGCCTTTGTGGGAAGGTGTTAAATTGCTCTAGGCCTTTTCTGAGAGCTTGCAAAAGCAGCGTCATATGGTGTTAATGACTAGTGCTTCGTTTGGCACCTGAGGTAATTTGAGGAAGAATTTGGAAGAGAGGTGCTGTAAAAATTCAGCTATGGGCTTAATTTTAAGGTCCGAATGTATGACTTCGTTCCGGACATAGTACGGAGCATCCACAATCATACGGAGTGTGTGGTTTTGAAAGACCTGCAGTCTTCTCATGTTTTTGGCACTTGTGGATCCCCAGATTTGGGACCCATAAGTGAGGGTGGGTCTAATGATGGCTTTATAGAGGAGTAATTTATTTGCAAGGGAGAGCCTACTCTTGCGAGCAATGAGCTGAATAATTTGGTGCTTGGCTATCTTGCCGTTGCGTAAAGCACGACCGACATGATCATTCCAAGTTAATTTTGGGTCAAGGATGAGTCCTAAGTATTTGTACCTGCGAACCCAGTACAAGGTGTGCCAAAGAGAGAAATGGGGGGATTTCCAGATATTCTGGGTTGTTTAAATTCATGTTGAATCCATAATTGAATCGGGTGTACCTCCTGGAGAACAGCATGCAGGAGCACTTAGAAGCGTTAACTTTAATACGCCAATTTGAGAGCCAGAGCTGTAGGTCCTGTACGTATTTTCTCATTCGCGACAAGATGTGGTGAATGTTATTTGATTGGACGAGTATGGCGGTGTCGTCAGCATATATAGCCAACTCAGTGTGCAGAGTTTTGGGCATATCGTTAACAAATAGATTGAAGAGCTTAGGTCCCAGAAGGGAACCTTGGGGGACTCCAGCATGGATTGGGCCGTGGGTAGAGAGGTTTCCTTCCACTCTAACAGTAAATGATCGTTTAGTGAGGTAGGAGATGATAAGGGATACGAAATGGGCCGAGAAACCAAGTCTCATGAGCTTGATTAAGAGTCCGTCGTGCCAGACGCGGTCGAATGCTTTGGCAACATCTAGGAATAAAACACCTGTGTGTGTCTTTTGCGATAGCCCTCATGAATCAATTCCGTAACACGCAACAGCTGGTGGTTGGTGCTGTTTCTTGCGAAACCCGAATTGTTCTGGAATCAAAATATTGTTTTCCTGAACGAATTGATCCAGGCGTATAAGCAAAATATTCGTAGATTTTACTCAATGAGCTGAGTAATGAGATCGGACGATAATTTTGGGGCAGTTTTAGGTCTTGGGAGGGTTTTGGAATAGGGACAACGACCGCTATTTTCCAGCATTGGGGGAAGTAACTTTTCTTTATCATGATATTAATTAGAAAAGTTATAAACACTATGAATTTGATTGGGAGGTTAATTAACATGCGATTGGATATAGAATCCATGCCAGGAGCCTTTTTCGGCTTAAGGGAGTTAATGAAGGAGACAATCTCCTGTGGGGTTGCAGTTTCGATACTTGGATCGAACGGTGTACCTAGAAACTCTTCAACCTGGGTGTGTACGCCTCAGAAACTGTGTATGCAAGTTCCCAAGGACTGGATTGGGTTTGAATTGGGATTGAAGGCTGTCTGCAAGAATTTCAGCTTTTTCTTTCCCAGTAATTGCTATTTCACCGCCAGCGCCATTAAGTGGCGGAATTGTGGTGTATGGTTTTTCAGTTGGGAGGTTTTCTTCCAAAGTGAGTTGTCGTCAGTCGATAAGGACTCAATGTGCTCTGTCCATCTGTCTTGAGTAAGTTTACGTACAAGAGCCTTGATCTCTCTATTAGCTGCACGGATATCATTTTTAACTTGGGGATCCCGACATTTTTGCCAAAGTTTCCGTAGTTTATTTCGATGCTTAATTTTGACTCTGATCTCCTCCGAGAAACGGAGGGGAGCAGGTTTTAATTTAGGTTTGGAAGCTGCATCGAGAGCTTCCTTAAAGGTAAGTCCTAATTTAACAATAGTCTGGTCAATGTCAACATTGCTGTTAATAACAGGTGAGGGGAGGGGTAGGTTTTCCAAAATGTGATGATAGTTTCCCCAGTGAGTGGAGAACTGCTCTGGAGAATTTTGAATTAATTTTGAGGTGTTTAGTGTTAGTTCAACAGGGAAGTGATCAGAGCTAAGATCGTTGATGACTCTGATCGAATTTTGAGTCACTCGGAGGAATCTCACAGCCGATCTTAATACTGGCCTGCGCGCTCTATACCGGAAACAGGGTCACGTGATCAACTGCAGGCGGATGCTTTCCGTGGAATTCCGAAGACTTCTTTACATAGGAAGCTGTGCTGTTTGCGGTCTCGTATGATTTTCAATCAAGGAACTTGGTATAGCTGCAGTCTCCGCCGCGCGGAGTGGAAACGCGGTTTTTTTTGGCGCACTTTTTATGTCGCAATGGAAATCTTCCAAAATTGAATACATGTCGGAATGTCTAGGCGCCAACCTGCCCACGTTCCAAAGAGCGCGGGAAACATTTCCCAAAGACCAATCGGAGCACTTCCCGCCAGAAGGCGCGAACCCCGCAGATTGACTCTGAGCGATTTGGTGTTAAGACGTGGCTTTGCACGGACGTGCCACCAGGATGTTAATCCCACTATGATTTTATGTTTAATCTGATATTTGTACATAATTGACCACTGTAATTAACCCCCCCTTTCCCCTAGATTTTATTAAAGCAATATTTAATAGTAATGATGCTCTCCTCAATTCACTTCTAACATATTAATCCACAACATGGGGGCTCAGGCCTCCCGTTGACTCTCAATCGTAGGCTAAGTAGCTGTAAAGCTAAGTAGTGCAACGCCAAGTGTTAAGAAGATACGACGATCCGAATGGATAACGACGATGCCACTTTGCGATGACTACAAATGGATATATGCTGTCTATGGTGCCTACAAGTGAACGAGATTTGACGAGCCAAAAACGACGGAGATTCTAACCAGGACTATATGTGAATGTTTTCTGTTAACATTTTTTCGATTTCATTGCATTTACATTGAAAATGACGACTCTTGGAACAATTCCACATGTTGCTTCATCCATAAAAACGTCGAGCACGAAAAACGTGCAAATGCTGCATAAAATTCTATTTCCGAATACAGAACTTGACAGAAAGTGTCGACAAAATCTTCGTAATTTTTCTGGTTTTTCTGATGATACAGACTTTGACTCTATCAAGAGTAAAATTCTGGAAGATTTCTCACTTCCACAACTGATTACAATTTGCAATATTTTGCACATTGAAATTTTAGAAGACAAATCCCTTTGCTGCGACGCGATAATTACTTCTTTAAAAGATTTTTCACTTCTAACTTCGAATGATGATTCAGGCGGTGAAAGCGAAACGGAACAAGAAAATCAAAGTTCTTTTTCCCAGCGTGAAAGTTCTGCATTCACGAATTTAAATGTGTCAGCAGTTGGTCAAGGCCACGAACAAACGCAGTGCTCATCGAAAGATACAAAACACATTTCCGAAACTGCTTTTGATTTTGAACCCATGCGGAATCCTTTTTCCAACGATTCGCGGTCTCTCAAAAAAGAAGAAACTGTTTATCCTTTTGCGTCTGAAAATAAACAGAGTTTCAGCATTAATTTTTCTTTGAAGGATTTAGTTGAAACAATTCGACCTTTTTCATCCGAAGATAATTACCCCATTGAATTGTTTATCCAAGAACTCTAAGAACTGTTTTTATTTCATAATTTATCTAATGACATGCAAAAAATTGTTTTTACTAAGCATTGTCTATTGCACTCTGCAAAATTATATGCACAAACATTAAGAGGTACAAATGTTTCTCCTGTAATGTACACTGCTGGCCACCCAAATTGCAACACCAAGAAAGACAAGAGATATCACAACAAAATTTATTTTGTAGATAACATGTTGACCAAGTATCAAATGATTAAATTTATAGACTTCTGTGAAGTGTGGTTCCTGCCAAAATCAGTAGCCAGAGTAGCCGCCATTGTTGGAGATCACCGCTGCCACACGCCTCGGCATTGATTCAAAGAGATTTTGGATGTGTTCTTGGGGTACAGCAGACCAAGCAGCTTCCACACGTTGCCAAAGTTGATCTGGTGTGTCAGCTGGGGATGTATTCTGGGTCAATCGTTGAGCAACCATGAACCACATGTTTTCTATCGGCGAAAGATCCGGAGAGCGAGCTGGCCAGGGAAGCAATTCAATCTGGCGATTGACGAAGAACCCTTGGACAATGCGTCCCACGTGTGGTCGCGCATTATCCTGTTGAAATATGGCTGTGGGCAAGCCCTGAAGGTAAGGAAGGACAACTGGCTCCAACACCTCGGAGATGTAGCGCTGGTTGTTAAAGTACCGGCAATGCGTACTAGAGGAGTGCGAGAGTGATATCCAATACCGCCCCATACCATAATACCCGGTGCAGGACCAGTGTGGCGGTGCATAACGCAGCTGTTCAGCATCCCCTCTCCACGGTGTCTCCAGACTCGAATCCGACCATCGTGGTGTTGCAGACAGAAGCGTGACTCGTCAGTAAAGACAATTTCATTCCATTCTGCCGTCCACATCCTTCTTTCATCGCACCATTGGCGGCGGAAACGTCTGTGGTTCTGCGTCAAGGGTAGACGAAGCAATGGACGTCTTGCGGACAGACCACTCTGCTGTAAACGGCGTCGAATGGTACGCGCAGACACTGGATGATGCGGTACAGACTGAATGTGCTGTGCTATGGTTCGTGATGTGGCTGAGCAATCCGTCACTGCCATACGCACAATATGCCTGTCATCACGTGAAGTGGTGCACTGAGGTGGATGCGATCGAACACGTCGGTCCGTCGTACCCTCCTGCATCCAACGATCACATATCCGCATTACAGTTGTTTGGTTTCGTCCAACACGACTACCGATTTCCCTGAAAGATAATCCACAATCTCGGTAGGCCACTATCCTTCCTCTTTCGAACTCGGATACTTGATCAAAAGATGATCGCTGTTTTCTACGAGGAATAATTGATCGTTTTTTTGAAAAAACCACAAGAAAAACACAATTGCCGTACTTGAAATCGTCGAAATCTCCAAGCCTTAAATAGCGCTTTGAAGTGGCGCCACAGGCGCGCGTGATGTGCGTCTGCGCTGAAATTCTAATCATTTGCATATCTCACCTCCGCTAATGCATGTTGTAAATTTCATATTATTTGCATGCTTCCTTCAGGGTGTTGCATTTACGGTGGCCAGCAGTGTATTTGGTCACCGTTCTGCAGAATGTCCTAAAAAAGCTGCTCAAACGCCAAAATTTACAAACTATTCCAGTGAACCAAAAGCTCAAGTTCATTCACTTGCTATTGAAGAACATTATCCCATAAGTCCCATGGAAATTGAAGTTACCCTTGGAACTGTCACATTTCATAGTCTAATTGACACTGGAGCACAAGCTAGTTTAATAAATACTGATGTACACAAACAAATTGGATCCCCACCACTTGAAAAATCCCAAATCGCATTTTCTGGAATTGGTAACACCAAAGTTCACCCTTGTGACATCTTAGCGCCTAGGAGTCTAGAATGGCCGGCTGCAGACCCGGAAGTTTCCTGTTAAAAAGTCCTTCAATACTGCGCTTGCGCATGTGAGGAGAATGAGAAACAGTTAGCTCACGGACTCCGTCTAGTTGAGACGTCTTCGTAGCAATTCGTAAATTTTAATATGAAAATAAGCATTTTTGTTTCGCGCGTCCATTGTAAACCCATTGTTTTGTCTGTGTTAAAATAAATGTTATTTTTTAATGTCCAACAAAAGTTCGGATTAATTCATCACAGACTAGAGTTTTGGTGTCAGAAGTGGGATGGAAGCAAGAAAGCAGGAAATGCAGGTAGGCCCACCCTTGTATTAAATTAAATTTATTGAGGTTCTGGCTTACCGGAATTAGTGAGGCAAAGAGCCTAAATAGTTTTGGTTAAAAAAACAAACAAAAAGAAATGACTACATATCCAATTTTATTTTGTGGTTATTTAAATTTTGTCTTTATGAAAGTTAATAGAAGTTGATGATAAAGTGAATTTGCATGTTCTACTAAGTAGATATTATCAAGTTGATAAAGTCACGGCCAAAAAGTGCCAAATCGAAAGTGAACGAAAATTTAAATTTCGTTTTGATTTTACTGAAATTTTGTGTTTTGTGCATTTAATGATTTGAAAAGAATCAGATAATTTGAATTACATATGGTAATTACACATTAGTAAAAGAAAACAAATATTTAATTGCAACTATATATATTGCATCTTGTGTATTGTATATGCTACGATATAGTTTAAGATTCTGTTATTATATTTGAGAATTGTGTTTGATATTAAATCTTATCTAGTATTTGAAGCATATTTGGCATTGAATATATTTTGTGAATCATATAGTTATTAGAAAATATTGGTAACTCTATTTATGATAACAAAATTGGATTGTTTACTAATAAGTTATTCATCGATCATGGCTTTTCTTTCTCGTGGGAGAAAAGAAGACCTCCTCGAACTCGCAGATGAACTTTGTGAAAAGGTATCGCATGATTGTAAACTGGTTGAGATAAGGAAAATAATCCTAAACAGTGAAAACTATGAAGAAGAGGAAGTTAAAATTTCTTTAACTCGTATTATGGAAGATAGGATAAAGAGAGAGAAAGAAGCAAAAGAAAAAGAAGAAATTGCCAGACGAGAAGCAAAAGAAAAAGAAGAAACTGCCAGACAAGAAGCAAAAGAAGAAATTGCCAGACAAGAAGCAAAAGAAGAAATTGCCAGACAAGAAGCAAAAGAAGAAATTGCTAGACAAGAAGCAAAAGAAGAAATTGCCAGACAAGAAGCAAAAGAAGAAATTGCCAGACAAGAAGCAAAAGAAAGGGAAGACCGTAATATTCGAATGGAAGAAATAGCTTTAGAGAAGAAAAAGCTAGAAATGCAAGCTGCAAGTGAGCTAGGACTATCTAATAGAGAACGGATGCCAAATCATAAAATTGAGCTCATCAAAATTACCCCGAAATTTGAGGAAAAGAAAGATGAAATGGGTCTATATTTAATAAATTTTGAAAGAAGAGCTGAGATGGCAGGTGTGCCTAAAGAAGATTGGGTGCCGTATTTACTAGGCGTATTGCCTTCGGAAATTTCGAGCATGATGGCTAGAGAATCGCCTGAAGATGCAAAGAATTACGATTATGTGAAAGATATTATTCTTAAGAGGTATAAAATGAGTTCTGAGAAATTGAAGCAGATGTTTTACCGTCATCAAAAAGTCCCGGATAAAACATGGAGAAGTTACGCTCATGAACTTACAAGCTACTATGATGAATGGGTTTCTGATTTGGAAATCAAAACTTTTGAAGAACTCAGAGACTTGCATATCACTGAGCAGATGAAGAGACGAGTGCCGTCGGAAGTAAAAGAACATTTTCTGGAGGAGTGGATGGGCTTAAATTCTCCGTTAGAATTAGCTAAAAAAATAGATCAATTTGAAAGCTTAAAGGAGAGTCTTACACCCAGAAATACTAAAGGTCCCCAGAATAAAACAAGTATCAAGAAAACATATGTTAGTTTTCATAAGTCTAAGGGAGAAAATAAACCCTTTGGAAAAACAGAAGTAAACAGAGAAGATTATAAAGAGAGAAATTTTGAAAAAAGAAAGCAACTTCAATGTTATGAATGCAATTCCTATGATCATCTTAGACCTCAATGTCCTAAGTTGAAGAAAACTGAAATCATAGCTGCTAACGAAATTATGGGAAAGGGAATAATAGATTTTATGTCTCCCTACATTAGTGTCGGAACTGTAAATGGATCTCAGATTTCTATCTTACGAGACACAGGATCCAGCATAGATCTAATTCCTAGGAAGTTTGTTAAGCCACACATGTATACGGGTGAACATGTATGGGTAGCATCTCCTTTAGCGGATAACCCTATTTGCTTGCCTATAGCGGAAGTAAATTTAGTGTGTGAGTTGGGTCATGTTATAACCAAAGCTGCTGTCAAGGATAACTTCCTAGATAAAGAACGCTACTTACTAAGCAACAAGACCGTTGTACTTATAGAAGATATGAAAAAAGCCAAAGACTCTGATATTGAAGTAAAAGACTCTGCAACGCCCAAGTGCCAAAGTTCTCCATATTTAAATGAAACATCGAAAAACGACTGCCCTTGTAACAGTAACCGTTTTAGTTCTAGCAGTGTTACTCCTAAAGAGACTGGAATCGTTGAAAATTTGTTACGTTCATATGGTTTTATACAATGTTGCGAAAGACAAGCAATATATTTTTTTCACTACAGTCAATTTTCTGGAAATATTGATAATTTAAAACGTGGTGATGCAGTTGAATTTAAAATTACTCATAATCGTCGTACTGGAAAACCAATTGCTAGTTCTGTTTGTAAAATAATGTGTAAAGAGACAGTTTCTGGATTTGAAACCACTGAAAAGAAGGAAAATACTGAAGGTAAAGTTGCTTATGAAAATCGTGGCGAACGGCCCTATTCTGCTGAAAATGTTGATGGTAATGTAGATTTTCATCCTCCTAAAAAGATAACTTTTAGTATTCCTATTGACAAAAATACAAGAAACCTTAGACCTTGTAAAATGCGTTCGGAACAGCCCTTACCTGTGAGATACCGTGGTGTTATCTGTGCTCTTAAAGGAACATTTGGTTTTATTAAAAGGGGTGATGTAAAGGATATGTTTTTCCACTCTAGTGAATGCAAAGTGTTCAAAAATCTTAATCTTGGCGATGATGTTGAATTTGGAATACAGACTCGTAACAACAAGGAAGTTGCTGTAAGTGTAACTAAATTGCCCTTAGGGACAGTGATATTTGAGGACGTTGAAACTGAAAGTTTGGTTGGTGAAATAACTGAATGCTTAGACAATCTAAAAGTCGTTTGAAGAAAGCATAAAAGTTACGAGACAAAGTTGAATTTACTGTGATCCAGGATTACGAGGTAGTCCATAGAAAGGGAAAACAGTATATAACACTGATAATTTAAGTCGTACACCTCACGTACAAAAATAAAGTGCTATTTTTTTGTGTTTGTATTTGTGATATCTTGCATATATAAAAATACTTTATTCCTAGTGTACATTGATACATTTGAATTGCAAAAAAGTGTTAAATTTGAATTGAAAATCTAAATATTTTGAAATTGAATTTCTTCTTTGATGATTATCACTGAGCAAAATTTTGATTATACTTTGTTAAAATTATGATATGTTTTTTTTTAATTTAGAGTAGGCGGTACAGCCAGGATCTTAAGGGTGTATGGTCTACTTGCATATTGCTTTGGGCATGAGTTGTTGCCTTCGCGAAAATTCTGTTGCTGCTGTTTTGTATCTTTTTTGCAGGTGTCTGTCTCTGCAGAAAAAGAATCTTGAGGAGGGAGGAAATAGACTGTGACATCTTAGCGCCTAGGAGTCTAGAATGGCCGGCTGCAGACCCGGAAGTTTCCTGTTAAAAAGTCCTTCAATACTGCGCTTGCGCATGTGAGGAGAATGAGAAACAGTTAGCTCACGGACTCCGTCTAGTTGAGACGTCTTCGTAGCAATTCGTAAATTTTAATATGAAAATAAGCATTTTTGTTTCGCGCGTCCATTGTAAACCCATTGTTTTGTCTGTGTTAAAATAAATGTTATTTTTTAATGTCCAACAAAAGTTCGGATTAATTCATCACACCCTCTTGGTATTTTTCATGGTGATATCAAAATTGAAAACAGCAATTTTCCTTGCAAAATTCACGTTGTTCCAACTCATTCAATTCCCTACAAGGTAATCTTAGGAACTGACTGTATCCAACAAGCTGAATTTAAAGTGGGTAAAAATGGTATTTCTCTTATCAACGATGAACCAAATTTCCTTCTTAATGTTGTTAATGTAGTAGAAGATGTCAACTCCTTAGATCTCCAACATATAAAAAACAAAACAATCCGACAGAAGGTTGAACACTTAGTTTCAAATTACAAACCAAACAAAACCGAAAGTACCGACTTACAAATGAAAATCATTTTGACGGATGAAACACCCATTGCTCAGCGTCCACGAAGGTTGTCTATCGCTGAAAAACAAGAGGTAGACAAACAAATCGAACAATGGTTAAAGGACCAGATAATTTCTGAAAGTACATCCGACTTTAGTGCACCTATGGTTTTATGCAAAAAACCTGATGGATCAACGCGTATTTGCATTGATTACAGACTTTTGAATTCCAAAATAATCCGAGACAGACAGCCCTTACCGTTGATAGAAGACATCTTTGACAGCTTACAAAATGCTCAAATTTTTTCTACATTCGATCTCCGGAATGCTTTCCATCATGTTGACATACATCCAGATAGCCGTAAGTACACTAGTTTTGTAACTCACTCCAATCAATACGAGTTCAACAAGGTACCATTTGGATTAAACAAAAGCCCTTTAATTTTCCAGCGATATATCCAAATTGTATTTCGTGAACTGTTAAAACAAGGAACTGTCATAATATACCTGGATGATATTGTTATTCCTGCTTCTGATGAAGAGGATGGTCTTCGTAAACTCAAACAAGTTTTCAATACCGCCTCAAAGTTTGGTCTTGAATTTAACTTCAAAAAGTGTAGTTTTCTCCAAAGAAAAATTGAATTCCTGGGTCATGTAATAGAAGATGGTACCATTCGACCCTCTGTAAACAAAACACGTGCAGTTCAAAATTTCCCTACCCCGAAAACTCAGAAACAAGTTCAAAGCTTTCTTGGTTTATCGGGATATTTCCGAAAATTTATTAAAGATTATTCACTAATTGCTAGACCCTTAAGTGACTTGTTAAGAAATTCTACTCCATTTCATTTTGGCCCCGAACAACGAAAAGCTTTTTTAATGTTGAAACAAGCTTTATCCTCCGATCCTGTATTACACCTATACCAACAAGGCTCACCTCTCCAACTGCATTGTGATGCAAGCAAACTAGGTTTTGGATCAATCCTACTACAAAAAGATTCCGATGAACACTTCCACCCCATTCAATATATGAGTATGAAAACATCACCTCAACAGGAAAAATACTCCAGTTATGAACTCGAAGTATTAGCAATTATAGAATCCCTTAAGAAGTTTCGACACTATTTAACGGGCACTAAATTCCAAATATTCACGGATTGTCAAGCGTTTCAGAAAACAATGACCCAAAAAGATTTAACCCCAAAATTGCACGATGGGCTTTATTCCTTCAAGGTTTTGATTACGAACTATTACACAGATCAGGACAACAAATGCAACATGTAGATGCGTTAAGTCGCTACCCCGTTCTTGTGTTTACACCTGACGAACTAACCCAAAAAATTAAAGAAACACAAGATAATGATGAGTTTATATCAGAAATTAAGAAAATGATAACAACAACCCCGTCAACTGAATTTTTCTTAAAAAGTGGTATTTTGTTCAAAATGAACAAAGATGATGAACTCTTAGTTGTGCCACAAAGCATGCAAAAAGAAATAATTCAAAATGCACATTTAAAAGGACATTTCGCCTCACGCAAAACTGAATCAATTGTTTCACAAGACTTTTACATCCCAAATATTACACATCAAGTGCAAGAAGTAATTTCGAATTGCATCCCTTGCATTCTATCCTCACGCAAAACCGGTAAAACGGAAGGACTGCTCAATCCCATTCCGAAAGGCGACGAACCCTTAAGCTGTTACCACTGTGATTTTCTAGGTCCCTTACCATCAACAAATAAAAATTACAAATACATTTTTGCAGTTATTGATGCATTTACAAAGTTTTTATGGCTTTATCCAACTAAATCTACTTCTGCTCAAGATGCACTTCAAAAGCTAACTCTACAACAAACAACTTTTGGCAACCCCTCAAGAATCATAACAGATAAAGGTAGTGCTTTTAAGTCAACCGACTTTAAGAATTATTGCAACGAACAATCAATCGAACATATACAAATTACAACAGGAGTGCCACGTGGTAATGGTCAAATAGAACGAATGTTCGGTACATTAATCCCGATTTTCACAAAATTATCACTTAACGAACCCGAAAAATGGTTCAAATTTGACATCCAGCGTATAATGAACAGTACAGCTCCCAGAAGCAAAAAATTCACAGCCTTTGAACTTTTGATCGGAATAAAAATGAAACAAAAAGAAGACCTACACATGAAACAAATTCTGGACGAAGAACACTTATGCTCTCTCTCTCTCTTGCTCCACAATAACATAAAAAAAATTCTCAGAAACGAAGCTAAAACAAACATCTTCAAAATGCAAGAAAGCCGACGACAGTACAATAAACACAGAAAAAAGGCCCACATTTACAAAGTTGGTGACCGTGTCGCCATAAAACGTACTCGGTTTGGAACACTCCTTAAGTTACGCCTCAAATTTTTCGGACCCTACGAAGTTACAGCAACACACCCTCATGATCGTTATGATGTTAAAAAAAATTGGTCAACACGAAGGATCAAATGTAACTTCCACGTCAGCTGATAACATGAAACTGTGGTCAAGAAACTGATTTTGAACTTTAACTTTATTATCTTTGTCATTTTATTTGTATTATTTTTATTTTTGTGTCTACTTTTGAAAATGAAAAACTTTTTCTGAAAATTGTCAGCAAATCTATTGTGAATCTGTCAACAAGCCAACGAACTGTCACGTGAACATGTTTGCACACAATGAGCATTTCCTGTGTAAATATTGACTGATGTCCACTCCTGTAAACGCCATCTACGATGTCCCATGGCAACGATGTATAGCTACATTAGCTATTAACCATGACCAATGGTTACGATATTGTTACGATGAAAAGCACACACGATGAGCAGACCACGATGTTCTCTTTGCTGCACCAGTGCATTTATCAGTCCATGTAAATTTCCCACAATGGAAGGCCGAAGCATCCCAAACATACTCAATGTTGACAATCTACAAATGCTGACATTGACAGATATTTTTTCGAACTTTTCCTCTTTTGTTTTTGCATCTCGTTTCAGGTTTCTTCACTCTGCCCAGCGTGTCAGGAGGACCTGACATGTCAAGATGGACGAGTGTCGGAATGTCTAGGCGCCAACCTGCCCACGTTCCAAAGAGCGCGGGAAACATTTCCCAAAGACCAATCGGAGCACTTCCCGCCAGAAGGCGCGAACCCCGCAGATTGACTCTGAGCGATTTGGTGTTAAGACGTGGCTTTGCACGGACGTGCCACCAGGATGTTAATCCCACTATGATTTGATGTTTAATCTGATATTTGTACATAATTGACCCCTGTAATTAACCCCCCCTTTTCCCCTAGATTTTATTAAAGCAATATTTAATTGTAATGATGCTCTCCTCAATTCACTTCTAACATATTAATCCACAACATACATATTGCATACATATGGATTAAATACATAAATCTTGATAAAACAACATTTTGACTAGTAAAACACTGCAAATCTGGATTAAATATACACAAAATGCAAAAAATATTTTTTAACGGGAAATCACCATCTTGACTAGTGAAACATTGCAAAACTGGATTAAATATACACAAATATGCAAAAAACTTTTAACGGAATTAAAGGTCGAGCAGTCGCATCAGGTTGTATTTTTCCTGTCTATTTTGTTTTATTAGTTATCTTATTATTTCTAGTATACCTTATTTCTTAAGATGCCTTCTATTTTTAGTGTAGTCGATAAGTTTCAAGAGAATTTTTCTCGCAACTTAAAGTTTACTTTTTCTGGTGATAGACAAACTTTCTGGACTGAGGGAGTTGGTAATCGTTTTTTTTTGTTACGAATTGTGTCGCGATAAAGAGCTTTTTTAAAACTTTTTTAAAGGAATCGGGATTAATTAAATCTAAATTTTCTTGCGATAAATGCAACGGGGAAATGACGTTTTCTGTTAGGAATTCAGAGCGATGGTTACACGTGGATTTGTAGAAATCGCAGGGATAATCCCAATCCGTGTCCAAACTGGAAAGAACAATCTATGCAAGAGCACTTCACCATGTCGGAAATCGGAAATAAATAGAACAATCTAGAAAAAAGAAGAATCGACACTTCTGGACGCTGGCAAGGTTGCCATAAAAACACGAGAACCCTAACCTGAGAAAAATTCGGGTTACCATCAGCCGGCATCAGTCGCTTAAAACTGCGCCAAAAGCCACGCCAAAAGTCGTTGCCACTCCGCGCGGCGGAGACTGCAGCTGTACCTATAATATTAATTTTGGATTAAAGTTTTTGCTGTGGATTATAGGGCTAAAATTCGGTATATCGACTTGTGGTAACATGTAATTATTTTATGGGTCATTTTATAGTATGGGGTATTTTTTTATAGTATAGTGTTCTATATAATGATTAGTAATATAATATTGGTAATATTTAACAATTCTGCATTGTAACGCGATTAAATCGAGAAGCTAAAAGTAAAACTTTATCATAATAGCCGTTACTGGCAAAATCCGTAAAAGGAACAAAAATCGTAGAACACATTATATTTCTTAGGTTCCGTAATTTTTTTAGTGATAAACTTCATGTTCTAACATTTAATAAATGAAATTTTCAGTCTTCCCTATGTGAATTTAATTTTCCTAACTTTAAATAAATGTCCAGTTAAAAAAAAAACTTCCATTGTGTGTGTCTAATACTTGATATTGTGTCTGGCACTGCATGACCGAATATGGCCCTTGTGCCAGGTATAATGTAGCTATAGATGTATGGAAATTTGTACTACGGTCAACAATTTCCCTCGTATTAGCTAAGATCATTCCTTTGCAGCTTGTAAAATATATGAAACTCTTAATGTAGTTAGATGCATATCTAGATTTAATATATAGATTGCTCGTTTTAGCTGTGTTCGTATTGAGTTTTATTGTATGATTTTTTCTTATCCTACGCATCTTCTCAAATGTATGAACATATTCTTTTCAATGATTTTAGGGTCATAGAATGTCTTTCAAATGCAGCGTGCACGGATGCAAATCCAACTACAAGTTACCTTACATTACATGCTTCAGATTTCCGACAAATGAAAATATGCGCAAGTGGTGTGGAAGTTTGGAGAGTGGGGTGCCAGCTCAGGTGTTGCCTCGTCATCTGACCGTGGTTCAAAATTACGTGGTGTTGTCCTCGGATCTTTCCCTTTGGGATTGATCCCGGACCGTCACCAATAGTCCGTTGTGTTGCTCCAGTGTGACGTTAATTGAAATACCCCCCCTTTCGTTTAATTCTTTTCAATTGTTGTTTAATGCGAATTTTGATGTTTATTTCCATCTCATCCCACAAATTGCAAGATAACGAAAAATCAGGATTTTGAAAAGCCGGAAGAAAAGTTTGATCTTTCTTGTACCCCCTAACTTATCCCTTTCGGAACAAAGACTACTTTTTTTGGCGATTTATGGTCGATTCAAAATCTGAAACAGTAGCATTGAAGTTCATTCTGCAAGTTTACGCATGCGCAGTTTGTTTGTAACAGCCCGACTGGATAAAAAAGCCAAATGCGAGTTCGCTTACTGCGGTCAGAAGCAAGTGAAATTACAAGTTCAAACTGCAAACAAGCAGCACACAAACAACTCAATATTGATTAAAAACAACACAACTTCATTCGGCAACAGCAGGAAAACAACTCAAATTCCGGTGTGATTCACTTCCGGCAGGAGGTAAACAACTAAACTTCCGATAATACGTCACGTCCTCACCACTGCTTGTACCCTCTTTTTCTCCCCACCGTCTCGTTGGAAAAACTCAATGCCACCATGTTTATGCTTAGTGTTATAAATCAATCCACAATGTAATCTCATTGTATATGTATGGACCACCAAAAAAGTACCAAATGGTGCAACCTTGGAAAGTACTGTTTAATCTATACCAAAGACCGTCAGTTAGGGGGGGGGGCTGGTGTACGTTAAATCTGTCATGGCCGCACGTCGGCGTGGAAGTTTGGAGAGTGGGGTGCTGGCTCAGATGTTGTTCTCTTCATCTAACAGTGGCTCAAAATTACAAGGCGCAGTCCTTGGATCTTTCCCCTCGGGATTGATCTCGCACCATCGCCAATGCCCCATTGCCAGTGCGCCGTTAATTAACTATCTACCTACCTCTCCAGAAAAGGTTCCTTGCATTTTTTCTGGATTTTTAAGTCTCACTATCTCATTTTCTTATTAAAATTTCTCATGCAAATACAAAGGCATAATCTTAAGTGGTACAACTCACATTAGGTGAATGCTTGGGTTTTGTGAACCATTTTTCACTATTTCATTAATTCAAACAGACAAAAAGTAATCTGCCAACTAAGTGGTCTCCCCCCAAAATGTTTCAAATTTCCAACTTTTGAATTTTCGTTTTGTTGATTCAAGAACCCAATGTCTTGAAATGACGTTGCACTTTGGACCCATGATATAAAAGATTTTCATATTTCCCCTACCCCATATCAAATCACACATGTAATAAATTGATGAATGAAAATTTTTCTTTACTATGTAAAATATGCTTTATAATGTTAAAAAAAATTTAGAGGAAATCAGTGATTTTCAATTGTTTCGTAAAAACCCATAACTCGAAAATGAATAGTGAAATCAATCTGTTTCTTTCTCGTGTTCTCATCACTCCATTTTTCATAAAAGAAAAATTTTGTAACTTGTGATTGATATAAAATACAGTTCAGATACTATTCTAATTTTGCTTTAAACTTAATGGGTACTATATTTCAGATTGCGGAATCCATGCAAATTCTATGGAACTTAAGAGTTCATGAAACATTTAAATAAAATGTGATGACATGCATTCATATTCTTTTATACATCTGTATCCAAAACAAAATTTCAACTAAAAAAACATTTTATTTCATCAAGCAAATTTACACAAGCAAAATACATTAAGATATAGTAATACCACAGGCTGTTAGGACAATATTAAGCATTACAGGTACAATTGTTACAATATACAGGTTCATAAATACAATTAGGAATCAATATCAAGCATTTATACCTTTAATGTTCCAATACCAGAAATGTGAAAGTACTGAATAACTACTCAGTAAATTTAAATTAAGAGAAAACAATGTAATTGAATAAAGATGTTATGATCTTGATGGTGAGTTGTTACGATTTTTGTGATTTTATATTCTACTGAATATAAAAACACAAAATTGAGGTAATACTTTTATATTCCACTGAATCATTTCCTTTGTATGTTTAGAAATCTGATACTAATTTTAACAGTACAAAAGTTAGTCATAATGTGCAATCTAAGAAGGAAAGGAAGTCCAGAAGCATCAACTTTAAGACAGGAAATAAAAGCAAGGTGAAACTCATAATTTAAACTTTGTTGTGTAAATATAGCATGCAGTTCACATGTTCATTTCCCCATAGCTTAAAGTTCACTGCATATCGATAAGTTAAATTAAGAGATACAAAACCTCATCTTCAAATTCTAAAAATGTAAATTAAAAAATTCAGATTAAGTTAATTTTCGTATCTTAAATTATCTCATTTAGATGCAAGAACGTGGTATGAAATTAATAGAATAATTATAAGTTTGAAAAATTGCATTAAGAATGGAATTGAAAAATGATTAATACACATCAGAACAAAAATATTTATAAATGAGTTATAAAAATATACATTACAAAAATGTAAATAATTTAATTGAGTTTTATTAATACAACCCTCACACTTATTTACGGGATCTTTCTGGCACATTTTGACTAACTTTAATCAAAGACAAATATCCTTATTAGAATCCACTTATCCAAAAATATTATTTAGCAAGATTTTTAACTTTGTTGAAAACTGATGAATCCATAAACACATTTTATAATATGCATTCACATTACATTAAACATATTTCGTGCTTTATGTAAGTTTTTGAGTAAATACAATTTAAACAGCAGTACTTTTGATTTATAACAGCACCAATGTTACTCTTATCCAAAAAAATCATGAATACACCAACATATATAAACACAATTGACATGCATACAATTGTGAATTTACATGCACAAGTAACAAGTGATTATTTTAATAATTATATGAAAGATAGTTTGTGTCAGCATCTATTAAACTTGAAATAAACGATAATTTAAAATTTGTTTATTGTTTACAAATTTAAAATTACTCATTCGATTATGAATTAAATAGGTTTAAATATTTACAGATAGCATCATATGAACAAGAGTTGATAAAGCTTTCAAATTAGGATAAAAGTAAATTTCTTTCTTAATCCTTTTTAAACGGGAGTAGTATACGGGTGCCTATAGGCGGCGGAAGTGACGTCATACCACGTGACCGGAAGTGGGCGGGACAAGTGACGTCACACCACGTGACCGGAAGTGGGCGTGTCTGAATGACGTGACGTATCGTTTGTTTACATTTTGGACTTGGAATTTTTTTTGTCATCGTGCAGGCGTTGAGTTGTTTCAAGATGGCGTTGTTTTGTTGGAGTTGTGTTGCCATGGTGATGAATCACTCGTAGTGCCATCTGGTGGAGAAATTCGAAACCCTATTATTTTTAATTAAAAAGGAATTTCTTGGATTCGAACCAAGGACCATAGGATCCGAAGTCAAGTGCGCTATCCGTTAGGCTGTAAGAGAGTTAACTTAAGATGGTGAATTAATGTAGTGTTGGATTTTTTTTCTCTTTTGGACTTGTATTTTTTCTTAGTATTAGGAATGGGTTATTTTTAGAAAATGGTTTGAATAATTGCATAGGGGTTTTAATAAATGCTTTTTCAAAATGACTTATGGCGCCATCTGGTGATTTTAAAAGTAATTAATCTAAGGAACGAATTGATTTCTTAATGTTTTTACTTTATTCATGACCGGTGACGTCAGTGTGTTTACGTTTGGGACTTGGATTTTTTTTCCTTCTGAGATTTCGATGTGACGTCACGATTATGTCCATCGAGCAAGTCTGAACTTGAAAAAGTCTACTCACAATTCTTTATGTTATGAGTATGGTAAATTGTTTACAGATCGTGAAGACTGGGCATACTTCCGTCGATTGGAAAACGAATTAACGTATTAAAAAAAGACGAAATTTAGAAATTTTAGGTCAAAAATATACTGTGCCTTGTCAACTTGTAGCATACGAAGACGAAGGAATAAGCTATACTTTTAGCGGGTCTTCTATTGCAGCCAAGCCTTGATCTCCTTAAGTATTGGAAATAAAGGGAGAAATGGAGCGAATAATTGGTGCAAGATTTAATTTTGAGTTGGTGAACCGTTATAAAGATGGTAAGGACTGCATAGTTGCCCATAAAAACAACGAGAAGGAACTTTATGCACCCATAGCGTCTGTTTCATTTGGGCAGAAAAGACAATTTGTGTTTTCTAACTACAATTGTTTAAAAATTGTTCTGGAAAATAGAAGTTTGCTTGGGATGAAGTATCCAACAAACCAATTTTGGTTTCACAAGTTTCGTAAAATTCTAGCGTAAATAAGCAATAATCCACTTATGTGCCCCCGAACTGGAACACATATACTGTATTTTGGATTGTTTGTTTTTTATTACATAGTTTTATAAATTGTCTTAAAATGCAAGATCTGAAATGAAATTTTTCTATGCTATAAAGATTTATGGTTTTTTTTAAGTTAGATGTTTTTACTCAAAAATTAATTATACATTAGATGCTATAAGACCTATTTTATAACAGAAATTTTGTTTTAAATAATATACACTTAAGTAAGAGTAAAATTTTTGAAACTTTATAAGTCCCATACTATGAATACGTTTTCTTGTACATTTGAAGAAGTTTTAGTATAAAAACCATTTATCCTATAAATCTAAATTAAATGTTATTTTTTAAATTCTCTTTCCTTGCATATTATTTTTTTACTTTGAATAAATCTTCATAAATTTTAGTGATTTAATTTATATTATATAGATTTACAAACCTGTTTTTGGATGAAATATAAGGATTTTATATTTTAAAAGTTAATATTTTTACTCAAAAATTAATTATATATTAAATACTATTACACATATTTTTAATGTTGAAGATTTTAGAAAACATTTTACAATTGAAACATATGCATTACATATTATGACAAACACTTAAATGGAGATCCATAAGGGAATATTGGAAATCTTTTTAATGCTTACACCTTTCTATTTTAAATAAACTTTTGCTTGTCTTACCACATACACTGTATTTTGGATTATTTGCTTTTTATTACCCATGGTCTTATAAATTTTCTTTTAAAATACAAGATCTGAAATGAAATTTTCCTTGATTTTAAGATTTATGTTTTACTCAAAAATTAATTATACATTAGATGCTATAGCACATATTTTATTACAGAATTTTTTAATATTATATACTTAAGTGAGCGTAAAATTTTTGAAACTTTACAAGACCCATATTATGAACATGTTTCCTTACACATTTGAAGTAGTGAAAAATAGTATTAAAACCCTTTATCCTGTAAAATCTAAATTAAATATTATTTTTAATTAATCTTTCCTTGCATATTATTGTTTACTTTAAATACATTTTCATTAATTTTAGTGATTTTATTTATATTATAAAGATTTACAAACTGTTTTTAACGAAATTTTCTTTGATATAAGGATTTTATATTTTAAAAGTTAGATGTTTTTTACACAAAAATTAATTATATATCAAATACTATTGCACGTATTATAACATTGAAGATTTTTAGAAAACGTTTAACAATTGAAATATATACTTTAAATATTATTACAAACATTTAAATGCAATTTGCTTTTTATTTTTAATTTTACAATTGAGACATTTTTAAAAGTTTGGTTCTTAAAGTGTGTGTTTTATGCATAGTAAAAAAATTATTATAAAAAACCTGTAAGAGTAAAAAGAATTTTATGCATTAATTTCAAACTTTACAAGACCCATACCATGTTTCCGTGCACATTTGAAGTAGTGAAATATAGAATTAAAAACCATTTGTCCTTGAAGTTCTAAATTAAAAGTTATTTTTCTTTAATGCTTTTTCAAACCACACATTTTACTAAATATGAACTTTTATTTATTTGAAAACCTTATGCACATCGTACAATTAAATTGCACAGCAAAATACCAATACTGTACGAAGCTATGAAGTATTTTACAAGATACTTTGGTACTGTTTTCTTAATTTTAAGTGTTCTACATTGCTATGTTAAATGGATAGTAAGTGGTTTTTCTGTTTTTGAAAATAATGTGTGCACATCTGTACTGCTAAGCAAATTAACTTTTGCCCTTTTCTTGATATTTAATGCATAATCTAAATATTTACTGACACCGCTGATAGTTTTACCCATGAGTAAAATTAAATAATAACTGAAAATTTTAAGTATTAATGTGAATTTTAAAATGAACAAATATTATTAAAATAATGGATTAAATCTGAATTTTATGTATTCTTAAAACAATCTCTGCAAAAACCAGCACAGACAATTCTTAAACAGATTGAAGGAAGCCACATGGAAACAAAGTTAATGGAAGCACTTTTTATAGAAAAAAACATAGTTCATATATTTTACACAAGTAATACATTGTAGTGTAAAAAATAACTTTAGTTTTTTACATACTTGCACAGACGCATATTTCCGACAAGCCAATTATTCGATGCCGCCACCTAAACTTTTGGGCAATGCAAATTATTTTTGTGATGACCACATGATAGTTTTTGGAAATCAAGTTGATATTCGGAAGTAATACATCTAAGCGTTTCTTTTCCATATGACCACCTTTGTAAGCAACTAGGTACTGAGTGGCCCTCTTGGTCTGATCGTACAATTCTAAAAGCTTAGAGTCTAAACTTTCTAAGGGAGCACAATTTGCTATGTCATGAGACAGAAATGAAGAGTACATACGTAATTTTTAACATATCACACAGTTGTACGATCTTTGGCACTAAGTTTATGCTCAGACGATAAGTTAAAACGAATACTTGAAGCTACTTGCGATTTTTTTACAGCGATGTATGCATATTTACGTACTAAGAAACTTTCTTGAGTCTGAAATCCATCAAAATCCACAATTTCACAAATATTAAGCATTGCTATTGAAAAGCGTTAGCTGTTCTTGGAAAAATAATTGTAAACTGGAGGCCACGAAGAACTGGACTATATAACACCATACACTTACTAATCATACTAATCAGTGAAGTTAAAATTTATCTTTTGCGTTCCATAGTTACTCACAAAAGATAAGACTAAGTGAAGAATGTACATACTCAGAAAACATGGTATTTGTGATAATGCGCGAAATAAAATTTTGTGTTATAATACAAGAAGATTTTAACGAAAGGATATACTTAAATGTGCGTTTGATTTTTTTACTCTACCACGTTTATGCGCTGAATGCAATACAATTCAATTCTACGACTAAACTTGAGCAAGAAAAAAATATAACCAAATATAATTTATAAGAGAAACGCATTTTGACTTTCTTTAAAACGAGAACTTTAAAGTATACTGAATTCTCTTGATTCTGCAGTTTTATGTTTTTTCTAAAATTACATCAACGAATTGAATTATTTATTTGTGGGCACACACAAGTCTTTGCCCTTGTTGAAAGGAAACTAGTATCTTTGACAAGTATCAGATTTTTAAAAATTGATTAAGAGAAGAACCTTTTTTCATGGAATTTAATTCAATCTGCACCATAATTTTACACGTAAGAGTAATAGAGCATAATATAGTTTTAAGGAAAATGAATAACCATTATGCAAATTTGAAGCCAAAAGTTCCAAGCATGTCTATGCGCCTATCTACGTTTAGAGATTGGCCAACGCACAGACGTTGACCTTAGAGACCTAGCCGAAAACGGATTGTATTATACTGGTGTCTTGGACGTGATCAGGTGCTATTGGTGTGGCGAAGGGGCTTGAAAATTGGTAAAAAGAAGATGTAGTGAGACACAAACACAAAGTTTTATCCAAAATGTTTGGTAGCCCATAGATGAAATTGTACAGGTGCTGGATGAAATCAACAACAATAATACCAATGATTTTATAAAAAACCCGATGTATAGCTTTACCCCTTATACAACGACAAGGACGAACGACTTTGAAAAATTTGCAAGGAATCGGAAAATGAATGCTACTTTACAGCCTTGCGGTCATTTGGTGACATGCATGAGATGTACGAAGAGTCTTTCAACGTGTCCTATGTGCCGAAAAGCATTTAGTAACTCCTGTTTAAGGCACTCTTTAAATTTCTTTAGTAAATAGGTTTAACATGTAATGAACAAACGACTAATAATTAAAATAGTCAATATATTTATAAGGATGTATAAGTCTTTCCTACACGACTTTTTCCTTAATAAAGAGTCTTAGGGTTTTAGAATCTCAAACTTCCTTACTAATCTTTTTACTGAAGCACTTGTGCCAATTTAATAA
Source organism: Meta bourneti (assembly GCA_933210815.1). Classification (NCBI taxonomy): domain Eukaryota; kingdom Metazoa; phylum Arthropoda; class Arachnida; order Araneae; family Tetragnathidae; genus Meta; species Meta bourneti. Next base: position 185,625 of record OW119923.1, read on the forward strand.
CTTGCAACTCAATACCACCCTTTTACAATTGGATTTTCTTCCTCACCATGTTCAGTATATCACTTGAAATTGCATCTACTGCATGTACTAATAAATAGACAGTTTAGTAACAAATGTACGTTTTAATTTTGTGCAAAATATTGGTTCGGCACATAGGACACGTTGAAAGACTCTTCGTACATCTCATGCATGTCACCCCTTCGCCACACCAATAGCACCTGATCACGTCCAAGACACCAGTATAATACAATCCGTTTTCGGCTAGGTCTCTAAGGTCAACGTCTGTGCGTTGGCCAATCTCTAAACGTAGATAGGCGCATAGACATGCTTGGAACTTTTGGCTTCAAATTTGCATAATGGTTATTCATTTTCCTTAAAACTATATTATGCTCTATTACTCTTACGTGTAAAATTATGGTGCAGATTGAATTAAATTCCATGAAAAAAGGTTCTTCTCTTAATCAATTTTTAAAAATCTGATACTTGTCAAAGATACTAGTTTCCTTTCAACAAGGGCAAAGACTTGTGTGTGCCCACAAATAAATAATTCAATTCGTTGATGTAATTTTAGAAAAAACATAAAACTGCAGAATCAAGAGAATTCAGTATACTTTAAAGTTCTCGTTTTAAAGAAAGTCAAAATGCGTTTCTCTTATAAATTATATTTGGTTATATTTTTTTCTTGCTCAAGTTTAGTCGTAGAATTGAATTGCATTGCATTCAGCGCATAAACGTGGTAGAGTAAAAAAATCAAACGCACATTTAAGTATATCCTTTCGTTAAAATCTTCTTGTATTATAACACAAAATTTTATTTCGCGCATTATCACAAATACCATGTTTTCTGAGTATGTACATTCTTCACTTAGTCTTATCTTTTGTGAGTAACTATGGAACGCAAAAGATAAATTTTAACTTCACTGATTAGTATGATTAGTAAGTGTATGGTGTTATATAGTCCAGTTCTTCGTGGCCTCCAGTTTACAATTATTTTTCCAAGAACAGCTAACGCTTTTCAATAGCAATGCTTAATATTTGTGAAATTGTGGATTTTGATGGATTTCAGACTCAAGAAAGTTTCTTAGTACGTAAATATGCATACATCGCTGTAAAAAAATCGCAAGTAGCTTCAAGTATTCGTTTTAACTTATCGTCTGAGCATAAACTTAGTGCCAAAGATCGTACAACTGTGTGATATGTTAAAAATTACGTATGTACTCTTCATTTCTGTCTCATGACATAGCAAATTGTGCTCCCTTAGAAAGTTTAGACTCTAAGCTTTTAGAATTGTACGATCAGACCAAGAGGGCCACTCAGTACCTAGTTGCTTACAAAGGTGGTCATATGGAAAAGAAACGCTTAGATGTATTACTTCCGAATATCAACTTGATTTCCAAAAACTATCATGTGGTCATCACAAAAATAATTTGCATTGCCCAAAAGTTTAGGTGGCGGCATCGAATAATTGGCTTGTCGGAAATATGCGTCTGTGCAAGTATGTAAAAAACTAAAGTTATTTTTTACACTACAATGTATTACTTGTGTAAAATATATGAACTATGTTTTTTTCTATAAAAAGTGCTTCCATTAACTTTGTTTCCATGTGGCTTCCTTCAATCTGTTTAAGAATTGTCTGTGCTGGTTTTTGCAGAGATTGTTTTAAGAATACATAAAATTCAGATTTAATCCATTATTTTAATAATATTTGTTCATTTTAAAATTCACATTAATACTTAAAATATTCAGTTATTATTTAATTTTACTCATGGGTAAAACTATCAGCGGTGTCAGTAAATATTTAGATTATGCATTAAATATCAAGAAAAGGGCAAAAGTTAATTTGCTTAGCAGTACAGATGTGCACACATTATTTTCAAAAACAGAAAAACCACTTACTATCCATTTAACATAGCAATGTAGAACACTTAAAATTAAGAAAACAGTACCAAAGTATCTTGTAAAATACTTCATAGCTTCGTACAGTATTGGTATTTTGCTGTGCAATTTAATTGTACGATGTGCATAAGGTTTTCAAATAAATAAAAGTTCATATTTAGTAAAATGTGTGGTTTGAAAAAGCATTAAAGAAAAATAACTTTTAATTTAGAACTTCAAGGACAAATGGTTTTTAATTCTATATTTCACTACTTCAAATGTGCACGGAAACATGGTATGGGTCTTGTAAAGTTTGAAATTAATGCATAAAATTCTTTTTACTCTTACAGGTTTTTTATAATAATTTTTTTACTATGCATAAAACACACACTTTAAGAACCAAACTTTTAAAAATGTCTCAATTGTAAAATTAAAAATAAAAAGCAAATTGCATTTAAATGTTTGTAATAATATTTAAAGTATATATTTCAATTGTTAAACGTTTTCTAAAAATCTTCAATGTTATAATACGTGCAATAGTATTTGATATATAATTAATTTTTGTGTAAAAAACATCTAACTTTTAAAATATAAAATCCTTATATCAAAGAAAATTTCGTTAAAAACAGTTTGTAAATCTTTATAATATAAATAAAATCACTAAAATTAATGAAAATGTATTTAAAGTAAACAATAATATGCAAGGAAAGATTAATTAAAAATAATATTTAATTTAGATTTTACAGGATAAAGGGTTTTAATACTATTTTTCACTACTTCAAATGTGTAAGGAAACATGTTCATAATATGGGTCTTGTAAAGTTTCAAAAATTTTACGCTCACTTAAGTGTATAATATTAAAAAATTCTGTAATAAAATATGTGCTATAGCATCTAATGTATAATTAATTTTTGAGTAAAACATAAATCTTAAAATCAAGGAAAATTTCATTTCAGATCTTGTATTTTAAAAGAAAATTTATAAGACCATGGGTAATAAAAAGCAAATAATCCAAAATACAGTGTATGTGGTAAGACAAGCAAAAGTTTATTTAAAATAGAAAGGTGTAAGCATTAAAAAGATTTCCAATATTCCCTTATAGATCTCCATTTAAGTGTTTGTCATAATATGTAATGCATATGTTTCAATTGTAAAATGTTTTCTAAAATCTTCAACATTAAAAATATGTGTAATAGTATTTAATATATAATTAATTTTTGAGTAAAAACATTAACTTTTAAAATATAAAATCCTTATATTTCATCCAAAAACAGGTTTGTAAATCTATATAATATAAATTAAATCACTAAAATTTATGAAGATTTATTCAAAGTAAAAAAATAATATGCAAGGAAAGAGAATTTAAAAAATAACATTTAATTTAGATTTATAGGATAAATGGTTTTTATACTAAAACTTCTTCAAATGTACAAGAAAACGTATTCATAGTATGGGTCTTATAAAGTTTCAAAAATTTTACTCTTACTTAAGTGTATATTATTTAAAACAAAATTTCTGTTATAAAATAGGTCTTATAGCATCTAATGTATAATTAATTTTTGAGTAAAAACATCTAACTTAAAAAAAACCATAAATCTTTATAGCATAGAAAAATTTCATTTCAGATCTTGCATTTTAAGACAATTTATAAAACTATGTAATAAAAAACAAACAATCCAAAATACAGTATATGTGTTCCAGTTCGGGGGCACATAAGTGGATTATTGCTTATTTACGCTAGAATTTTACGAAACTTGTGAAACCAAAATTGGTTTGTTGGATACTTCATCCCAAGCAAACTTCTATTTTCCAGAACAATTTTTAAACAATTGTAGTTAGAAAACACAAATTGTCTTTTCTGCCCAAATGAAACAGACGCTATGGGTGCATAAAGTTCCTTCTCGTTGTTTTTATGGGCAACTATGCAGTCCTTACCATCTTTATAACGGTTCACCAACTCAAAATTAAATCTTGCACCAATTATTCGCTCCATTTCTCCCTTTATTTCCAATACTTAAGGAGATCAAGGCTTGGCTGCAATAGAAGACCCGCTAAAAGTATAGCTTATTCCTTCGTCTTCGTATGCTACAAGTTGACAAGGCACAGTATATTTTTGACCTAAAATTTCTAAATTTCGTCTTTTTTTAATACGTTAATTCGTTTTCCAATCGACGGAAGTATGCCCAGTCTTCACGATCTGTAAACAATTTACCATACTCATAACATAAAGAATTGTGAGTAGACTTTTTCAAGTTCAGACTTGCTCGATGGACATAATCGTGACGTCACATCGAAATCTCAGAAGGAAAAAAAATCCAAGTCCCAAACGTAAACACACTGACGTCACCGGTCATGAATAAAGTAAAAACATTAAGAAATCAATTCGTTCCTTAGATTAATTACTTTTAAAATCACCAGATGGCGCCATAAGTCATTTTGAAAAAGCATTTATTAAAACCCCTATGCAATTATTCAAACCATTTTCTAAAAATAACCCATTCCTAATACTAAGAAAAAATACAAGTCCAAAAGAGAAAAAAAATCCAACACTACATTAATTCACCATCTTAAGTTAACTCTCTTACAGCCTAACGGATAGCGCACTTGACTTCGGATCCTATGGTCCTTGGTTCGAATCCAAGAAATTCCTTTTTAATTAAAAATAATAGGGTTTCGAATTTCTCCACCAGATGGCACTACGAGTGATTCATCACCATGGCAACACAACTCCAACAAAACAACGCCATCTTGAAACAACTCAACGCCTGCACGATGAAAAAAAAATTTCCAAGTCCAAAATGTAAACAAACGATACGTCACGTCATTCAGACACGCCCACTTCCGGTCACGTGGTGTGACGTCACTTGTCCCGCCCACTTCCGGTCACGTGGTATGACGTCACTTCCGCCGCCTATAGGCACCCGTATACTACTAACGGGTATGAATCGTGCCACCTCATCATTTGGATGCTAAAATGATCCAACATCCAAATGATAGTTATGCTAGTCAAACAACTAGTTACTAACTTTACCTCAAAGGATCAAGCTAGCTTTACCTTAATGGGCCAAGCTTGTTTTACCTAAAAGGGCCGAGTTAGCTTTACCTGAATGGACCAAGCTAGCTTTATCTAAAAAGGCCAGACTGTTTCAAAGAATTTGAATTAATAATTCTACACCCCTGGTCTTCACAAGAGCATTTTTCCACATATCTTGCTTTGTCATGTGAAAAAGGATAAGGAAATCCTGCATTGCTTTTGTTCATAGTTTTAGTAATTTTTAGTCACTCGTATGGGGTGAAACACTTTGGACATTTCAGTAACGAAAAGGTTAAAATGAGAGCTTCAACTCTTGATACAAAAAGATAAGATAGGATTATTCCTGATCCATCACGAAAAATCATAAAATGATTTCAGAAAACAATTGTTTGAAAACTTAAAACAAACGACTTGAAACTTTATAAAAAGATTGATGAACTCGTATACACTTGAGCATACACACTCCAACACACAGATCAATTAATTTATTTTGATTATTTTAAACTTTCCCAAGTCATTTGTATCAAAAATAGCACATAAAATGCTCATTAGCTGCAATAGTGGTAAAACTCGACATCTTTAAAGTTGTTTGCAATATTATAAAGCATAGAGCATGCTATGAATTACTGAGATACAATTTAAGCGTTAAATGACATACAAGAATAATTGTCCCAGCATTACGAGGCTTAGTCATTCCAAATTGTATTTTTGAGTTGTATTAACTATTGTAGCCCATGTGTAACAAATTCAAATGAGCACAACATAGAATACATCTGAAAGTCGGCATAGTACAAAACCTTTATATACAAAACATTATCCAAGTACAAAAACGATCATGGCAGTATTATAAATTTCTCAATGATTATGAAAATCCTACAAATAAGGCATTCACAAATTTTCCATTTTTTTGAGTTTATAAACATGTACCAAAAATGTTACCAAGTGTCATTCTTTAAGCAAATTTTAATCATCATTAATGAATATTTTATTCCAAACTTTTATCCTTGGTCTCACAGGTATCATAAAAGGAGCATATTTAATATTTATATGAATATGTTATTTTAATGAGCTGTTGCCCTTCTACAATACTGTGAAAATTTAGATGACAATTTGTGTGATCTTAATTATCAACTTTTAAAAGTTAATACTTGAAAAAGCAAATTTTTTAAAATGGGATAAATTGAGGGCATCAAAACTGAGCAATTCTGAGAAGAAAAACATTAAATGACTAGGTAAATTGGCACTTAACACAGCACATTCGATTAGCAAACACGCATTTTCATGTATTCTATACTAATATTTAAAAATACCCTTCAATAAGTATAATGAAATGGAAATTATTACAAATTGAGTAATAAAAACAAAGGAAATCCTTAAAACACTACGAAAATATTAATATTTTGATGCAATATGCTAATTGATTTAATTTTAACAGTTCTGAATTCAGTATCTTTAATGTGCATGTCTATACTACAAATGAGTACGTCTTGAGAGTTTAAAACAAACATTACTAGTCCTTCCAAGCAGTCTCAATTCAACAAATGAATCATAGGGCAATGCCAAATATATTTATAAAATATACACAACACAGAAAATTTTTATCACATGAAAATTAAAATTAGTAAGTGAAACATTCCTGGATAATTTGAGCAAATATACAAAAATGAACTTTAGAGTATATATAAATTACAAATCAGTGATTTGTAATAAGTGGGGGAAATAATTAACTACAATAAAACCTGTTTTTAGTTACTGATCATTTTTAAAAAGTATGCTTTTAAACAGGTTTCGTTTTAAAGGAACATCTTTCAGACAACAGTTGAGTAGCATTTTAGCTCAAACAAAATTCTAGAGTTTACTGTATGATTAACTGATCTATTTGAAGTTTTTATGCTAGCATTCTTGACTCTTACAATTAGACCATAATTTTATTCTTGTCCACGAATATTGCATGCGAGAATCCATGACCTACCCATTATAAAAATAAAACTGTTCCAGCATTGAGAATTGTTATTTTGTATATCTTAGAAATGAAAGCTCATAAATAGCAATAACCATTTGGCACACTAAAATTGGAGCAATAATTTATAACTTAAATATTTTTAGAAAATACATTGTTCAAATATTTTGAACCTCAAATTAGTTGTCAATGGCTTAAAATAGATATGATGCATAGAGCAGTAGCTAATTTACTTTCAGACATTGGAAAATTTGTAATACTCAAAATAGTTCATTTAATTTTCAACAGTAATACATATTTAACTGTATTTCCGCAAATTTAAGTACTAAAATAGAAATGTTTCTTACGACTGGTTTAACTTCCAATATTAATTTTCCTTACAATTCAAATTCATCAATTTACAATTACAATAATAAACTTCTTATTGTTGAATTTTTAATGTTTATCTTCAGTAGTAGCCCAACATAACACAATTGTATCTCGTGTTAGGCACCAGTTGGTAATAATGAACAGATGTTATATTGAACAAATGAAGTTTTAAATTCAGTGCTTTCAAACTTTGATAAAATATATTTCAAAGTAGCTGTAAGAGTGATCTTACAAGCAAATATGGCAAAGAAATGTATTTATTAAGTAAAGGTTTTATTAAATAAATATATTATCTTTACACAAACCAAAACGTTATCAAAGAGTTACAGCTTATCTCAGTGCATGTTATTTATACACTACTCTGCTAATTATTAATTGGTTTAACAAATTAAAGATGTTAGTTTTATGTGAGCAGCAAATAGATTATAAAAATAAGACAAGTTTAAAACACTGTTTGGTACGATATGTGATGAAAATTTTGGAACAGTTTGTCATCAAATGATACTTGTTGACATCCACACTCCAGTTAAGCTCAGTTTCAGTGGTGGGAATGCCTAGAGTTAGATGTTTTAGAAGATACCAGTCCCCTTTTCCTTTGCTCTTGTTTCAACATAAGTGCATAGTCGTCCTCCTTTTCTTGAGGTTTTCTATACTGAGTTTGTGAATTGTACAGAAACTCTTCAGTTTGTGCAACTTTTCCATCTACAAAAGAAAATTTTAATTTTTTTAAGCACATAAAAAATTTTGACTATTGAAAAGTAAACACGGAGGCCTTAAAGGTCCCTTTTGTGAGATCACAAAAACATGATATGCAACATAAACATAGGTAACCAATGAAAGGTCTAACTCATTTAAGTATTACATTTCAGTTTCTCTCAAAATAAAATACCTCCATTGTTTAATTCTTTACGCATGTTGCTTTTAAAGTTTATATTTATGCATAATAAATGCATATAATCACCTGAAGAATACAAGACTGAGCCATTTTTAAATTCTTGTAGTTTAGTCATTAACATAACTTAAAAATGATATCATTTTTGCATAATTCTGAACACAATATGTGGTACAGCTTAGAAACGCCCAGTCTAAAAATAATGTAAATTGAACAAAAATGTATAACTGAAATTTAATTAAATGTTGGTAAATTTATACAAACTGAACATTTCATTGCTTAAAAGAAATAGATTGGAATGTAAGGAACAGAAAAAAAATTTACCTGTAAAACTAAATTTCTTAGAAAAAAATTCAGACAAGAGGAAGAAATTGAAACTGTAAATGCTGACTTAAAATGGTAAGCAGCAAACTATTTTACTTACTATTTACCTTATTTTGAGATTTTATTATACATCCTGAATAACTTCAAATCGGATATACTCATAAAATGTTATCATAAAAAACAATTTTAAGATTTAAAAGAACTTTAAATCTCAAATTATTTGTAAAATTAAATATACATACATGCTATAAAGTTTTCAATTACAAGAATTAATGAACAGTACCGAGTATGTATGATATACAAAAACTAAAGTAGAATCTGAATTGTATGTAATATTCTTAAATTAACAAAATTTAAGATTGTCTATTAATAAATTGAGGCTACAAACCTTTTCACATGACCAAGGTTGAAACAGAAAAGTTAAAAAATTTGGGGAAGAAAATTAAAGTTTTTAGCATGTTTTAATTATGTTATATGTTGCACTGAAGGACATTGGTTGTATGTGTGATGTTGGTGTATCTGAGGTATAACAAACCATACCAAATTAGTGTCAAAAGAATGGAGAAACGAACATTATAAAAATTTGTAAAACATTGAAATGAGGTTTAAAAATAAGATAACTTATTTCATACAAATGTTGAAGGAGCAATTCATGGGACTTATTTCTTTGGAATGTCACCTTTGAGTGTTTCAATGGCCTTTCAGGAATGTTTCTGCCATTAATGAAGATAAATTCCAAAATATAAGTTTATAAAGTAATATCTAAATCTTACCTAAATCTGTATAATCTTCTCTGACAAAATGACGTCTACCACCATAATTAAGATGAAGGATTGGTCCTGCACAATTATTTCCTCCTTGAAAAATAAAAATGAATATATATATATAATCTTTTTTGCATTACAGTATTGCTTTGAAATAACCTTAAAGTATGTGTTTTACAATTTTTGTTACGCCCATAATTAGATATAGTAGTTAAGTGATGGCAACAGCTAAAACACCTAGACCATCTTGATAAAACACATAACGAGCTAAGACTAATTAGCAGAAGAGTTAAAACAAGTCACAGCTCTTCAGCAATGCACAGGAAATACAGCAAAACGTAGATAAGCTGTCATCTGCATGACTCGTCGTTATGGAAAGGCAAGTGTATAAGTTGCCAATTTTCTTCAGTCCTATCTAGATCTCAAAGACCCTTGTTTATTTACAATGAATTCAAATGCCACCCCAGATAACTCATTATTGTGATAGTATGCTTATTTAATAATTAGATAATTAATTTTACATGGAAAATTCTAAACAGATCACAGAAATATATACAAACGACTAATATAGTAGGAAGCGATTTTCTTTTCTGCTTTCAAAATGAAAAGGATTTATCGTTTCATATTAAAATGGATTAAATAACCCTACAAGCAGCACGCCTGCACACAGCTTGGAAAGTTCAGTTAAAATGATGAGCTGAGCATCAACATTTTCCATAGGAACATATTGTTCATAATTTGGATTAAAGAAAAATTTGATCAGTACAAGAACTAGTGTATGTAACAAAATAAAATCCTTTGAGAAAAATACATTGGGAAAAAGGTTGAAATTACAGAAGATTTAATTTTATTACTATAAAGTAAATTTAGATTCAAAGGTGTTTATAACTGAACTATTGGAGTGAAGAATCTTATTTGAAGTATTAATTTAAGATTTCACATGTGAAAAAATAGGACTCACTTTCAATAGCTTTAGTGGCATCTGCTTGAGTTTTGAATGTTATAAATCCAAAGAATCTAGAATTGAAATGCACAAATGAGATCAAATGATGTTTTGCCTATGGATAAAAATTTACAAATATCTATTATGCCACTAAATATTCAATCAATAAGAAAATTTAAATGTTGTTCAGTTAATATTCTTACTTCTTTTTCTTCTCTCTTATAGGATGCCGGGCATCAAAATCATTGCCTGTTCTCATTGATTGAGCATTACCAAAATATCCTTCAGAGTTAAGATCATTGGCATCCAAGGAATCACAGCTTTGAAGAAAAAATTTATTTCAAATACTGGCAACAGTCAAATCTTTAAGAAATTTTCATTAAAGAAAATAGAAATAAAGAAACAAGAACATGACAGAATCTCAGCATTACTATTATATAACTTACTCTTTGCTTTTTATTTCAATACTTTCTATCCCTCCAAATACTTTAAATCTGTCTTTTAACTGGGTTTCAGTATAACCACTTGGTAAATTTCCAACATATACAATTCTTCTGTCATGCTAATAAAAATAGTAAAATATAAATTATTATATGGTATTAATAAAACAGTTTTATACAATACAAAAGTGTGTGTAATTTCATGAAAACATTTTTAGAGCAAAATATTTTGCAAGTAACTGTGTTGACAGAAAATAATTTAGATTAAGATAAAATTATGTTTTCAATTATATCATAAATTAAGTACATAAAGGAATGCACATACAGTTGAATGTCCATAGAGCAAACATCTATTCAACATTTTCCAATTCTTAAAAGTTTTTCTAAAAGTCCTTTTATAAAAATTTCCTTTGGTAAGTTTATTTTAAATTTCTAAACTAAGGCCAAATCAAAATACATTAATATGAAATGCAAGGAAATGAAAATCAATGCAATTCCATTCCTGTTTGATAATAAAAATTGATCCAGTAAAATTCAAATGCATCCATGAATTTTTTTATTATTCTGACAAAATTTTATTCATGAGTGATTTGCCATAAAAAGATAAAGCAATTTTCTCAACTTCTACCAATCCCTTTTCCCTACCCTCAATCGTTAAATCAGCATCCCAAAGTGAGAAAATTTCTTATATGAATATCCAATCCAAATTATTCATGGAACTCAATTTAGGAATTTTGCAGATTGACTTATACATTTATTTATCCTTTATGGTGTATAGGTTGGTTTCACACAAGCATAACAATCGTTAAGACATGCAAGCAAGGTTTCATGAAAATTCTTTAACACCAATAGGACTAAAGAATTAAAAAAAATTAAATCTTTACCATAGCTTCAATTTTTTTCTTTTCAAGGTCTTCACATTTCTTGTGAACGTCATCAGCACACATTCTAGAAATGAAAACAAAACACTGAAATCAAGTAAGGAATCTAAATTAAAATATATACCTTCTGAAAATTTTCAATCAACTTTATAATTCCTAAAATGAGCCTACAGATTAATTTAACACATTAGATGTTTGCAGAATGTGGTTGCAGTCATTGCCTGCTATGTCCCTTGAAGCTTCCATCAGACATCAAAAGCTGAAATGATGTCAAGTATGAAATTCTGGAGAGCTGAATTGAAACAAATAGTATTTTCTGACAAGTCTAGCTTAAATAACATGCATCATTAAGTTTGGATCCTAGTTTGTAGGTATATGAAGAATGGCACCTGGAAAGGATAATAAGGTACCATATTGATCATACCTAAATGTGATCTTTTGAAGTGCTATTGCGTTTCACTTATGTTTGCCCCCACATATGCAATGCAGTAAGTAGGCAGTACACTAAAGTCATACTCTTCTTACAAGACATCCTCTTTCAACAGAATTGTGCTTATCTTGTAAGGCAATAGACTGGCCAAGTATTCATTTTAGAAGAAACATTTATTAGACACATACCGAAAATTATTTTACATCGAAATTAAGACCCATCAAAGTGAGACAACGGGGTCAATTAGGATGTAAAAACACATCAAAATTTAAGGGGAGCTCACATGTTCCAATCAGTGATTTAAATCCATTCCAATGAATAGCTGATAGAAGCATACAAACATGGAAAAAATCCCTTCGCGATACAAGTGTTGACCTTGACAGCGTCATCTATATAAAATATTAGGTAGATCTAAACATATCTTATTGCCCATTAATTTAATTACTAATGATCTCGCAACAAATATATTTAATCAAAATGTAAAGATAATCCATCATATACTTACTACTGTTTAGCATCATGCAAATCTCTAGATTTGGGACTTCCTGAGCGATGTTTTCGACCTTTATTGCAAGTTTGAGAGGAAGTGCATTTAGATTTATGATGACCTAAATCTGTAGGTGATCTTGAACTTTGTGATCTAGATGCAAATTGAGAGGCATTCAATTGATTTGACTCTGTGAATAAATTATCTATCTTGGACATTCTATGGAGGTCTTTGGGATCAGATTGACATGCAATTTCACCATGCAGCATGTTAGTAACAGAATCATGTATCACTGAACTGCAAGTAAGCAATGGAAAATTTATTAAATTTTCTTAATATTTAAAAATAGAGCAAGATAAATATTTGTCATTCTTAGTCATTAATATATTTTCACTACATAATTTATTTCTTTAGAAGCACAAAAGATTAGTCATCTGGACAATGTTATCATTAGAAATTAAAAAGTGCAAATGCTGATATTGTTAGAAAAAGTTTTAAGCCCTCTTTACAAATACTAATTTTACAGAAAATTACTAATTACATGCAATAAAACAAGGTAATCTTAAATTATTTATCAAACCCTTTATTTTTTGCAAGCCATGGAACATATTTTAGTAAGGTCATGCAAATAGTATTTCAGGTGATATTGAAAAACTGTTAACTTTTAATAAGTATTGATGAATCAATCCACTGGTAACCTAAAAGTATAATTTTTGCAATTCAAACACCTATGCTTTCTTTAAGAAAAGAATAGTTTAAAAGCATAGTTTTTCTAGATTTTAATAGTAAAGACAAAATGAAAAGTATTTTTAATAACATGATAGTCATGCTTTGAAGTATTTTTTTACAATTTTATTTATTATACTAACTTCCATTTTAAACTTTTGAGAACCAATTGCAAAATTTATACTTACGAAATAGAACTGTTATTTACTAGAGCAGTTTTCCTTTTGGACTTTTTTCAGAGGAAGGAAGTGAACGAAAAAATGGTGTTGATGGCTGAGAATCATTGTTGTGTTGACTTTGTGAGGAAGAACTACTACTATGCTGTATACAGTGTAAAGACTTCAGACTAAGATAGATGGCGCTCTTGCGCATGCCCAGAAGGACTTTGAGAAAGGAAAGAGTTGAGAACGAGTGTGGCGAGAGACGTGTGGGTTGTGTTTTTTGGAGAGTGATCGAGACTGTGTGAGATGTTTCGTTTTTGATATTTACTACCTTTTCTATTTATGTTGTGTATCGTGCCTGTACTGTGTCCTGTGAGTTCATTAAAATGGTTTGAACCAAAAAAAGGAGTATTCCTTGTGATGGTAATTAAAATTTTGAGCAAATCAGTACAGACGACGAAGAAATGGTGGCAGCCGTTTGGATACGATCCTGGTATTGCTGATATCTCCAGTGCAAATTATTGGGTGAGTACCAGATTTCATTAGCAACAGTGCCTTTTTAATTGTAATTTGTAAAGTTTTGCATGTTGAGTTTTGGTTCATTGAAGAATCGTTGTTTTGGTTTCATGCAGTTTTGGTTTTGTAAAAGGCAGTTGTAATATGCAAAAATGCTCTCTTATTTTAACTAGGCTGATATAGTTAAAATTTTGTTTGGTAAAAGGAGTGATAATTTTGAAAAAGTGTTCTTATTTTAACTAGGCTGATATAGTTAAAACTTTGTTTGGTGAAAGGTAGTTGTAATTTTGCAAGTGTTCTTATTTTAACTAGGCTGATATAGTTAAAATTTTGTTTGGTAAAATGGAGTGGTAATTTTGAAAAGTGTTCTTATTTTAACTAGGTTGATATAGTTAAAATTTTGTCTGATTTTGAAAGGCAAATTTATTCTGTTGATTTGCAAAACTATTCTTATTTTAGCTAGACTGATATAGTTAAAATTTTGTTTGATTGTAAAAAAAAAAAAAGAAAATTTAGGACACTCATGTGGTATATAAAAAAGAATTTTCTGTTCTGAATGGTTAGAATTAGAACTATTCAAATGGTCAGTTTGAGTTTTGTTTTCTGAGAAAAGAGAATTATTTTAAAATTTTAAATTGAGATAGCCTAGTTTGTTTTGTGTTCTTTTGTATGATGCTATCTGATGACAATTGAAGTGTTGTTAAAATTTGATTTGATTCTGTTGTATGATTCAAAATAGAATTAAAAATTTGGTGTAGAAGTATATAGTTTGAATTACAAGTATAATTCTTTTTGATGAGTGTTGTCAACAGCACCAAATGCCTAGAATTTTCAATATTTAGTGCGTCTTGGGTTATTTTGCTTTGGAAAATATTTTGTTATATTTCTGAATGAATCGGAAATTCATTTAAAAGAGTTTTGGAGTGTTTTGAAATTGTCATTTTCATTTGTTGCTCATTTAAATGACTAAGAAACCCCTTAGAATTGTTTATTTATTTTGCGGAATTTTGAATGTCTAACTTGTGTACTTAAGGAAATTTTTGTTAGTAATTTGAAATTGCTTTGTGTAACTAATTTGGCAAATGTGAGACCATTTTGTGTTCAGAAAAAGAACTCGAAAAAAAAATAATCTGAAAGTGTGGATTTGAATTATTCACTTCCTGTGTTTGTTGACGAAAAAAAAGAAAAGGAAAAGAATGATATTCTGTTTTATATTTTTGTGTGTGCATTTATGCTTCTGAGTGTGAATCAATTGTTCATAGAGAAAAGGGAATTCTTTTGAACTGAAAATACCTTTTCTTGATTAGACAGGAAAGTTGAGTTTATATTCTGAATTGTATTTTAATTGTAGTATTATTTTCAAAACAGCTGTTCTTTAGTTTAACTTTTCTTTAACTGTTTATTTTCTTCTCAATTTGAAAACATCTTTAAAAAAAAGATATTGTTTTAATGAATGAAAATTTTAATTTGTTTATGTGTTCGAAAATGATTTCTATTGATTTTTGGTTGTTCGGTAAGAAAGTTGTAACGTAGAATTAGCGAATTTAATTCTTTGATAAAGTCTTATGAATTCTGTTGGAATTTAATACCTTAATAGAGGTTTTTGATAGTGTTTCCCCTGGCCCTTAATCATGGCATTTCTTGCAATTGGTAGAAAGCAGGACTTAATTGCTGTTGCGGAAGAAATTGGTGAGAAGGTACCAACTTCGTGCAAGGTTGCGGATATTAAACAAATAATTTTAAAAAGCCCAAATTTCGATCGGGAGGAGGTAACGATAATCATGGAACGAGTCATTAAAGATAGACTGGAAGAGGAAGAATTAGCTAGACAAGAAAAAATTCGTGAGGAAGAATTAGCTAGACAAAAAAAAATTCGTGAGGAAGAATTAGCTAGGCGACTAGAAGAACGACAAGAGCAGGAAAGGGTCAGACAACATGAACTCGAAATTAAAAAACTAGAAATGGCTCAGAAGGAATTTCGCCGGTCTGAAGAGGAATCTGAAAATGGGGCGGATAGAAACAGAAAAATCCAACTTACCCAAATCACTCCCAAATTTGACGAAAAAGGGGATGAAATGGGATTGTATTTGATCAATTTCGAGAGGAAAGCAGAGATGGCTCGAGTGCCGAAGGAGGACTGGGTGGCTTATTTGCTGGCCGTTTTGCCAGCCGAGTTATCTAACATGCTTGCCCGAGAACCTCCTGAAGTGGCCAACAATTATGATGTTGTGAAAGATCTCATTCTGAAACGATACAAAATGAACGCTGAAAAATTGAAACAGTGTTTCTACAGACATCAGAAAACAGCAGAGAAAACATGGAGAAATTATGCTCATGAACTGTACAGCTACTTCACTGAATGGCTTGCTGAATTGGAAATTGAAACCTTTCAGCAACTAAAAGATTTAATCGTTGCCGAGCAATTGAAGTATCGTGTACCAGATCAAATCAAGGAGCATTTTCTTGACAAATGGATGAAGTTGAAGACACCTTTTGAATTGGCAGAAGTGATCGAGGAGTACGAAACCATCAGGCAGAGTTTCAGGAAGAAGGAATTTCCAAAGAAGTATGGCTATCAAGGTTCAAAGGGACATTTTAGTGGAAGTAGACCCAAAGTACCATTCAAGGATGACAAGAACAAACATCCGGTCAAAACCGAACCCGCAAGCAACGAAAACCGTGAAAGAGAGTTTAAAAAGAGAAGACAGCTCCGATGCTATGAATGCGGTTCGTTATCACATCTGAGACCCCAATGCCCGAAGCTCAAGAGATCTGAAGTAGTAGCTGCCAATGAAGTCTTTGGAAGACACGTGCCTGAGTTGATGTCTCCTTATACTAGTGCTGGGACAGTAAATGGAGCCCAAATGTCTATCTTGAGAGATACTGGTGCCAGCATCGATCTTATTCCCAGAAAATTTATCAAACCACATATGTACACAGGTGAGCATGTGTGGCTCGCTTCTCCATTAGTAGACAGCCCGGTCTGCTTGCCCATTGCAGAAGTTGATTTGAACTGCGAATTGGGACATGTCCTTACGAAAGCTGCTGTAAGAGACAGTTTTCTGGATCAAGAGCATTACCTACTAAGTAACAAAACCGTTGCTCTGATCGAGAGTATGAAAAAAGATAAGGAGCTGGAGATCCAAGTTATTAATGCAGTTCAGACGAGAGCTCAGAAAAGTCTTTTGACAGCCGAAGTTGAAGAGTATCCAGTTGAGTCGAGTCCTGGAGAAGAGAATGATAGTACCGTGTTAACAGAGGAAGACGGAGAGGTATTGCCTATGGCGGAAGAAGCCTCACTTCCAGATCTGATTAAAGCCTCACGGAATGATTTTGTCGAAGAGCAGCGCAAGAGTAAAGAGTTGAAACCACTTTTCCTAGAAGCTGAGGAGTTAGCAAAGGAAACCAAGTATGCAATCGTTAATCAAATGCTGTTCTATCTGAAAAGTGACAAGGATGGTACGCAGAGAAAACTGCTGATTGTTCCAGAGAAGTTTCGGGACCAATTAAAGAAACTGTCTCATGAAGGAACAGCGGCTCACTTAGGAGTGACCAAGACTAAAGATGCTCTTTTTAAAACTTTTTTTTGGCCGAATTGTTACAAAGATGTTGAAGAATTTGTCAGATCTTGTGACCAATGTCAGCGAGTCGGGAAACCTCGGGATAAGAAGAAGGCACCCATGAAGATCGTTCCTGTCATCTCGGAGATCTTCACAAAGATTAATGTGGATGCTTGTGGTCCTTTACCTACTACACCATCTGGAAACCGGTATTTCATCACTGCAATTTGCATGTCTTCCAAATATCCCGATGCAGTTCCTGTCCCAAATCTTAGTTCTTCAACCGTGGTCGATAGTTTCCTGCAAATCTTTAGTCGGATGGGTTTCCCGAGGGAGCTGCAAAGCGATCAAGGAACGTCGTTTACAAGTGCACTCACAACGGAGTTCCTGGAGAAATTTGGAGTTAAAGTAGTGCGAAGTTCCGTACATCATCCCCAGAGCAATCCTGTGGAGAGACTACATAGAACTTTGAAGAGAATTCTTCGAGTCCTGTGTCTGGAGTCAGGACCTGATTGGGAGAAAATCTTGCCTCATGCCCTGTTTGCTCTACGAGTTGTTACTCATGGCAGTACTGGATATACTCCAGCTGAGCTGGTTCATGGACAGAATTTGAGGACACCCATGACTCTACTGTACGAGAACTTGACGGAAAGCGAGGAAGAGAAGACTAGCGTAGTATCATATGTCTTCAAGCTACTAAACCGCATGAAAAGGTGTCAAGAATTAGCCGTCCAAAACATGGAGAACGCCAAAGACAAACAAAAACTATGGTATGATCGCAAGGCTGTGAAGCGTAAATTTTGTGAAGGCGACCTTGTGCTGGTTGTCGCTACATCTAGGCCTAACAAAATGGCAGTTCATTGGATCGGCCCAGGGAAAGTCGTTAAACAGCTTTCCGAAACCAACTACATTGTGCAGTTTCCAGAAAAAGACAAATACCATGTGAACATGCTCAAGTCATATTTCCAGAGACCCGAAAATGTGAATTTAATCTGTCTAAAAGAGATTAGGAACTGTGACAACGAGGAGGACATTCCAAGTCTCGAGCAGAAGCCTGAAGTCTCGGAAATGACACAAATTTGGCAAGACATAGAACAAAATGGTCGCTTGTCAGAAGATCAGAAGGAGCAGCTGAGAGAGTTGCTATCAAAATACTCTAGCTCATTCTCAAACCAGCCGGGGTGTACTGATCTTACTGAACATGACATTGAGCTTGAATCTGAGAGGCCCATCTGTGCCAAACCTTACAAGATGTCTCCACGCCAAACAGAAATTTTGAAGATGGAAGTGGAGAAGATGCTGTCGCTCAAAGTCATTGAGCCAGGAGAATCTGATTTTACTTCTCCTCTTATTCTGGTAGAAGTACCAGGAAAGGATGCAAGACCGTGCATCGACTATCGAAGACTCAACAAGGTCACTAGAACCCAGTACTTTCCTCTGCCAAACATTGAGCAGCTTGTTGAAAAAGTGTCAGCTGCCAAGTATATCACCGTTCTAGATTTGACCCGAGGTTATTGGCAAATACCTCTGAGTAAACGAGCCCAAAGATATTCAGCTTTTGTAACCAGTTTTGGGACATTTCGACCGTTGAGATTGCCATTCGGTTTGAAAAATGCCCCTTATGACTTTAGTCGTTTGATGGCCGAACTGTTGAAAGACTGTGGAGAATTTGCATGCCCTTACTTGGATGATGTAGCCATCTATTCCCTAAGTTGGGAAGATCATTTACAACATTTGAAAACCGTCTTAGAAAAGATGAATGCAGCTCATCTGCACATCAAGCCTTCTAAGTGCCAGTTTGCTCGTGCGTACGTAAAGTATCTTGGGCACTTGGTTGGTCAGGGCCAGAGAACACCTGGAGAATTGAAGATCCAAACTGTAAAGGACTTTCCGACCCCTGCGACTAAGACGCAGATCCGATCTTTCTTAGGACTTGCGGGGTATTATCGAAAATACATTCCTGACTTTTCAGTCCTCTCAGCACCAATTACAGATCTGCTGAAAGGAAAAAATCGTCGTGCTGCTGTCATATGGACTGATGCTTGTCAAGAGGCGTTTGACAATTTAAAGAAACGGTTGTCGGAGAATCCGGTGTTGTACAGTCCAGATTTCTCGAGACAGTTTCTCGTCCAATGTGACGCGTCAAATCTTGGGATTGGCATCGTTTTGTCCCAAATTAATGACATTGGTAAGGAACATCCTGTCATGTACTTGAGTCGGAAGTTCTCAAATGCAGAACAAAAGTACAGTACCATCGAGAGAGAGTGCGCAGCTATCGTGTTCGCCATCCAAAAGCTGCGATGTTATTTGGATGGACACCAGAAGTTCATCATCCAGACGGACCATAATCCCCTTGTTTGGCTGGACAAAAATACGGGAACCAACCCTAGACTTTTACGTTGGGCTTTGATCCTGCAGCCATTCAATTACGAGGTTGTCCATAAGAGGGGGAAACAGCATCAAAATGCTGATTCATTAAGTCGCATCCCATAAACCTCATATCCTTTTATTTTATATTAGTAAGTTTATTGTTTATTTTGATATTTGTATTATGTGTGAAAATTTTAAATTTTTCTTATCATTAGTGTAAATTGTTTTCCTAAATTTTTAATAAGTATATAATTTTTTGTATAATATTTTTGAGTTCAAGGCACTGATTGCTATAATCTGGTACATGTGCAGTGTATTTTGTGTACTTGAACTCTTGAACTTTTCCAATGACTGCACCTATCTGGAGACTTTTTCAGGCAGTGGAGTCATCAAAACTTTTCCCTCATTCTTCGAGAAAAGTTTCCTCCTTGTGGGGAGGAGTTTATAAGTCTGTAAAGACTTCAGACTAAGATAGATGGCGCTCTTGCGCATGCCCAGAAGGACTTTGAGAAAGGAAAGAGTTGAGAACGAGTGTGGCGAGAGACGTGTGGGTTGTGTTTTTTGGAGAGTGATCGAGACTGTGTGAGATGTTTCGTTTTTGATATTTACTACCTTTTCTATTTATGTTGTGTATCGTGTTTGTACTGTGTCTGTGAGTTCATTAAAATGGTTTAAACCAAAAAGGGAGTATTCCTTGTGATGGTAATTAAAATTTTGAGCAAGTCAGTACAACAGATAGATTCAGAAATGGAAGCACTTAATTTCCCCAGAGTAATTGTGCACTTTTTATCACATGGTATTCTCTTTACAATAGGAAGTTTTGTATTTAAATTAGATGGCTGAATTAGCTGTGATATAGCAAAGTGTTTTACCAAGTGTTTTTGTTTTCACAACTGTCTCACTTGTATTTTGTATTTTGGGAAGATTTGTTCTAACTTGCATACCAACTCGATGATTCATTGCAGACAGATTTGTTTGTAAAGCATTTTTAGAAGACAGTTTAATAACATCAGGAGATGACTTTTTATTATTCAAAAGTGCGCAAGGAATTCTGGAAGATTCACCAAAGTTTATTGCATTGGTATCTAGTTGTTTTCCATTAGTCGAAGAAACACCTGGATCAGTACAATAGCCGCTTGGCACAGTGTTCTCCACTTGCAAATCTTCCATCTTTCTTTTAGTTGTTTCTTTGATGATATTTTGTATGTTGGTTGATTTTTTCTTTGTTACAAAATATTTGTGCCTGGCTTAGTTGCAGGTGCTTTTTTCAAGTATATAATTTTCAAAGATGATGGTTTGACAATTTCAGCATTACATGGCAAAAAAGTCTTATTTAATTGCAAAGAATTTGTTTTTTCAGATAAATGTATCAAATTTGTAGAAACCATTGCTTTAGTAAAACATTTGGAAAGTGCTACATCTTTTATATTCAGTAATTTGGTAGATCCCTTTTTAGTGGTCATATCATTTGAATATTTTGTTTTAATCAGTTCTGGCTTTATGATTTGACTTTCTAATGGCATTTTCAAAGACGACTCCATTGCATGAGTTTTACTAGATGTTTCAGCTGTTTTAGGAGTTGAGCTTGATTTCTCAATTAATGGCACAGAAGGAATTTCAGAATACTCTCCAAATTTTACTGTTTTTGGAGATAAGTATTTTAAATTCACATTAGGAATTACTGAGTTAGCAGGGCACATAGAAAATATTGCTTGCTCCAATTTTGGCGATTCTGCTGATTCCTTCTGACTTGAATCACTTTTTTGAATTAGTTCTTGTTTTATTAATAGAGTTTCTACTGGTGGCAGGATCAAAGACGAATCTGTCAAAGTAGTTTTAGATGATTCTATATTAGGAACACAGCTTGAATTTTCATTATTTGATAGTGAAGAAAGTTTGGAAAAAGCATTTTGAGGTAAATATTTTAAACTCACAGATGGAGCTATAGAGTCAGTTGAACTGGAAAACATTGCACTTTCTGTTTTTGGCAATTCTGCTGATTCCTTCTTATTGATTATCTCATTTGGACCTTCCGTTTCAATTAGTTCTTGTTTTATTGCTGGAATATGAGCTTCGGGAAGCACAGATAAATCTCCAAGATTGTATGTAGAAGATTCTATTGCATCAACATAGGCTCCAACAGATATCTTAGTACCCTCAATGAACATTTCTGCATATTCTATTTTTGTAGGAAGATAAATCATTTTTAAAAAGTTTATTAATTTGACATATAATGCCCTGACTCCATAAAAAACTAACAATAAAAAAGGATAAAACAGTTTAGGAAGACAATGTTGCATTGTCGACAATTGTAGTAATTTAAAGGCAAAGCAATTTCTTAATGATCATCCCACATTTTAATTTTAAAAGTAATGCTTTAGATGGAAATGACCCTTTTATCAATGCATAATTGCTGTTAAATTTATTACAATAAAAAGAAAATATTCTTTATAACATTTTTATTTGTAATGTGGTATGTCTTAGACCAGAATTTTCCAGATATTTAACAAATTTAAATTGAAATAAAAATCTGCCATTGATTCAGATGGCATTGTATTCTTACAAGGCATTCATTCTATTTCATGGAAAGTTTAGTAAGTTAAAACTTCAGTAAGTTTGATTTAAATTTTATAACATAATTAAATTTTATAACAAAGTTATAAAAAAACTAATTTTTAGATGAGCTTTCAAGTTTAGGAAGGTAAACAGTATCAAAATGGCCTTACTCGATATGTCTTTCGACACATCACTCTCCATGTCAACTACTTTATCAGCATTTGCTCCACTCTCGGGTGTAGCTTCCAGTATTAGAGATAGGACTTCTTCAGGAAGTTCATTTGTAGAGCTACATTTAGGCTTTTCTGAAGAGATTACATGATTAGAAGGCTTGACAAGTGAAACTGCAAGATTTGTATCAACTACGTTTTCAACAGCATCTTCCACAATTTTCCAATCACTATTTAGTAAAGTATGAAATAGGTCATCTGAAGTTGCTTTCACATTTTCAGTATTTTTAAAAGTAACATGACAAATATCATGTTTTCCAGATTGTTTCCGACAAGAGCATTTTCTGGTAACTGAATAGGTGGGATTATTATATCAGAGACCGGAATATTATCCATTTTTGAATTAAGGTTGCTAATCATCATAACACAATTTGACAGACAAGTATCAACTGGATCTACATTATTCACAGGCATATCACTAAGCTGCCTTGTTAAATTACCCAAATTAGGAATTTCACAAGAATTTTCCGAAACAGGATTTTTAATTGAGCCAGATGTCTTTCTTCGTCTTTTATGGATTACATTACTTTTCTCTACACCAGAGAAAGACTTGAATATGTCTTGAGAAGACAAGCCTCCATTGCACCTTTTTCTGGTTTTTACTATGTCGGCAATGGTATCAAACTGGGTTACGCTATTACAGCCAAACATGTGAATTGCTTCTGGAGTTTTATTTTCATAATCTTCTAATTTTTCAGACTCACAAGTTGATAAAATATTATTCTTCAGTGATTTTCCTGTGTTGCCAGAAGTAGTACACATTAACTGTTGACCAATTTTAATCGTAATTTTTGAGGATTAAACTTGATTTGCTTTCTTTTCTTCTGAATATTCTTTGTATGGACTCCTTTCATATATGAAGAAATTTTGTGGGATTTTGGTATGGTCTGTAAACAAAAAAACTCCATTAGACTCAATAAAAAATTTGTTATGGCTATACATAAATTTTAGAAAATTGTAATATTTATCCAAGATTTTATTTCACAAGTTTTATTACAAACCACTTTCTAAAGTATTAAAAAATGTGACAAGTCCCATTTTTAGAAATGTAAACTTTAAGGGATATGCTATAAAATAAAAAATAGGCCTAAAGGGTAGTTATACTCACTTTTCTATATATTAATGCAAGGGATGATAATAAATAGCACATTTTAGGTCAATAAATTATATGATTTTTAAAACAAATATTTTGGAACATTTCATTAAAAACAAATGAACTAATTAATTGCCAAAACTTTTAAGTCTTTGAGCACTTATTTCACGATTAAATGCAATTTAGTTTTTGCATGCATTTTCTACAAAATATTTTTCTAATTTTCCTCAGGTTATGAAAATCTCGCACACGCACACACACAATTCAAGTTCAGTATAACCATTTATTTAATCACTAATAATATGAACAAAAACTACTTGCATATTATTTTAGAAGACAACTGAATCATTAAGACATAATTAAATAGTTTTCTTAAAATTATTTTCAGAAGCATTTTCAAATAAAACTGCCTAAGATCATCTTCAGTTCATAACAAATATGGCCATTAAATGAAAGCTTTAAATCTGATTTTGAGAAAAAAATTATTAACTTGTGGATAATATTCTGTGAAAAAATACACTCTGAATATTTTCAATCAATACATTTCTGGTGAGTCTCTTATCCTGGTTTGAGTTTTTTAAGGTTAAAAGAATAATTTAAGGTAATAAAAAGTCAACTGTCACAGGCACCGACTTAAGAGTTTCAAAATTATGTTAAGAGTTGCGATAGCACAGTTGCTTTTTATGGAAAAATACAATGCAACAGGAAATATTTCTTAAACTAGGAAAGAGAAGTTATAAAGATAGTATAAGTCAATGAGAAAAATGTTAAATGTTTTCAGTTTTACTCATAGAAACTTTATACATTTAAAAATTATAAGGCAAAAGAAACAATAACAGTGACAATTTCATGAATTTGGATTTTGAAACATTTGTGGCATTACTGATGCACCAAAATAAAGAGTACGTGTGCATCAGACTTCACATGTTATATAAACCTTGGATATATCAGTAGATCCACAGCTTCATCACACTGTTCTCAATGTTATGCATACATCATGCTTATTCTGTTTATGAAATGTTGAGTATCCTATAGCAAAATTTGAAATACCCACTTTCAGAAACAGTCGATTCCCCACAATATTTTCTCACAAAGCTTAATTTTTAGCAGCATTTTAGAAAAATTTAGCTGGTACATAAGCTTACTTGTACGAGTTAGTTAAGGATAAAGGTTAAACAATAAATCAAGAAATATTTAGCTTGATGAAACTATTTTAGCCTTTTGAAAATGAAAATTTTTGGCTTATAAACAGGGTATGCCGATTTAAATCAAGTCATTTTTATTACAAAAGTCATTGATTCGAATCAAAATTTTAAATTTGATTTTCCTTTCTGTATGAAATTTATTAATACTGAAAAAGAAATAACTATGAACAAGATGCAAGTTATTTTATTCAAATAAGTTAAGATCTTTATATCAAATAAGTTAAGCAGTCTGTATGAAAAAAATAAGGACACTTAGTCACAATGAAAATGTTTTCTGCAGTATCACAAGAGCATTGCACTTTTGTAGATAAATCTTTATAATTGGGAATTTTAATATTTTCATTTTTTGTGTAATATGTTGGTTAATTTTATTAAAATTTAATTGAGAAATTTTAAGTATCAATCCCTAGAAATTCTTTACACTGCAAACAACTATTCTGTATTTCTAGAATTGAAAAGTTAATTTGCTCATCTGGTAATTCAGTAAGTTAACAAAATAGATTATGGATTGAAGAGGAAAGCTATTTTAATGATTATGATTTTTTATTGCAAGCTCAAAATTTCACTCAATTGGCACGTTGCGAGGAAATGTTATTACACTCATCCTATGCTGTTCATAGAGAAGAGCTTCATTTTCTTGTATGTTATGTATATGTCCCTTTTGTATGTTTGGAATATAACTTTGAAATACTAATCAATGCTCAGAAAATTTGAAAAAATAGGCATATTTCAATTTATGCATATTTTTAGGTCGTCTTATTTTTTACTATTTACTTACAAATCACATTTCTTCACAAATAAGTACTTTTTGCAAGCTAAATATCAATGAGAAGTTGGAATTTTTTCATGAATTTTGTAGCAAGTTCCTTTTATTTTCTATTGGTGACATGATTTTTTTTTCTCAAAAACAAGTCTTTAATCAATTAATTACTGGAAATAAAAACAACTAAGGAATTCTATACATTTTATTCAAGTATAATGGAAACAAATCCTGAAATTTGATTAAATTTTTACAAAAAATTATAATATAGTGTTAATGGGATCCTGCTAAAAAATTTCATACCACTGGTTATGGGTTAAAATTAGTGATGGGCAGAATCGAGTATTTTAGAGAATCGAATACTTGGTATTCGAGTAAGTATTCGAATACATATACAAAAACGATTAATCGATAGTAAGAATCAGAGAACTATGATATATGGTACTTATTTAAAAATAACACATAGTTATCATGTCGTCCTTGGCATAGTGGTATGTACTGGATTTGTAACATACCGATTCACGGTTTGAATCCGCTACAAGAGGAATTTGATGGATTGTTCTTTTTATGTGAATGATAATTTTTAACAAGACAATCAAATTTATTCTTTTTTTTAATATTTCGATCAAGCTGTGCTTAAAAAGGGAATTTATTTTTCGCAAAACTAATTTTTTTCTGAATTATATTTAAAATTTTTTCTTTTCCGAATTATTTATATAAATTAAAAAAATATTTAAGTATAACTGCTATTATTAATCTATTTGAACTGCAGACAAATTGTATTTTGAAGAACAAAAATTAATCTCATACAAATTGCCGAATTTTCTGGTCACTCATATATTTTCTGCAATTATAAATATGTGTCAAGTATTTTTTATCTTGATTTTACAAATCATGATTTTTAAATTTTAGTTTTCGTATTGGAAAGATTTCATTTTCTACCATATTTTGAGGAAATCGTTAATAATCACTTTTAACAGGGAACGTAGACAGAATTTTATTTTGGAGGGAGCCCCGAAGATAAAAGTGATGCTTTTTATACAAAACTCTTTAAAAACACTTTTAAAAAATTTTGCATGTAAAAAGTTTTTTTGTTTCTTTTGATACCAGGATCTGAAACTTTAAAATTATTTCTCTAAATTTACCATAAAAAGTGACATATTTCGGTTGATCTAAGTACAAGAATGGTTCCGTAAATATTTACAAAATAAATTACAATAAATAATCAAATCTTGTTCCTGGAAATCTACTTTTTAGTTTTGCAACCACTGTTTGGAGTACGAAGATGTGAGAAGAGGTAGAGTCAAAGCAGAAAAAAATATTCATAATCATTTTACTATCGTAATAAAGATTTTGTCAGATATTTTTAAAGATAATTTTAGTTGTCAGATGTTTCAAAGAAAATAACGGCCATCTTAAGAATGAAATAACGTAATTTTACTTGAAGAAAAAGAAGAGCATATCAAGTATTATGTATCTTATTTGCAGAAATATTTTAAATGTCAGAAATAAAAAAGCTTGAAAATTAAGTGTAAATAATTAAAATTAAAAATATAGTTGAAATTAAAATTGAAAAATCAGAAAAAATTTCGAGCTTGATTTTCAAAAATAAAAGGCAAACCATTGTGTAATTTACTGATAATTAAGCCTGCCGGTTCGGGAAATTGCTTGCAGAAAATTTCAAATCCAATCTCTTAATCGATGGAATTTTTCGACACTTCATATGTATTTTCATGACATGTAAAATTGGTAAAAGCAAAATCAAGGCAAGAAACATAACACTAACAAGAACCATGGATACCCATGCAATGTGACACTTCTACTTAAGATGAATACTCACTCGGGTATTCGATTACACAAAGTGAGTACTTTTGGCATCTGAGTACCTAGGATGGGTACTTTTGAAACTGAATACCTTGGATCCGAGTACTTTGGCATTTGAATACTTGTATCTGAATACGATTGTATTCGAATACTTTGGAAAAGAATCGAGTACAACGATAACTTTTGAGTACATGAGTACTTTTGTATTCGAATACCTCCCATCACTAGTTAAAATCAGACTAATCTAAGCCGCTCGAGAACCAGATGAGAAAACATTGATTATGCAAGGCATTTGTTGTGCTGTTCTATTTATTTACTCTATGAAGTGATTTACTTGTGCTAATTCTTATATAGCTTTCAAAATTTTCCCTGCTACATTTCCTAATATATTAATGTTATTCATCATAAATATTAACGTTTAACCCTCTGAATACGGGATCAGCCGAACTGGCTGAGATTCTAGTTCCCTCAGTACGGATGGCTCGGATTCTTTCAGGCCTCAAACTCCAGAAGAATCGGCTGAAGCCCATTACAATTTCTATTCCCTCTTTTCTGTGTAACAGAGACTCGCGCGTGAATAGCCTTATCTCCATTGACATGGATGTCAGAGTTCTCGACGGGGAGCCTTCACAAATCGTTTCTCCTTGAGCATCTAGAATTTGTGAGAGGTTGAGTAAGCGAAAAGAGATTCTAAGATACACTTAAAAAAATCAAAGGAAGTTTTAGTTTAGAACTCATAAAAAGGCATTTCTTGTCCTGCAGTGAACTTGTGAAATCTGTAGATTATTTCATAACTTAAGACAAATAAAGGAATCGTATAAAAAATTATAAAGAAATTCTGTAAGGAAAGTAATACGATGTCCAGAGAAATCATATATCTATAGAAAAAAAACAGTCAATAACATATTGCAAATATAGAATTGGAAATTTAAAAACTACAACTTGAACAATTCAAAAATTAAAATTAAAAATTTATTGGCTGAAAGGGTTCTAATTTTAGGGCCATAAAGATATTGAAAGGTTTGTTGATTGATTTGGGTTTTATGGCGTAAGGTCCATTAGTGGACAAGCTGCACCAGGTATTGAAAGGTAATTATATTTGTTATATTATCAATTTCACTTGTTGATAGATGGAAATTAAAAAGTATGTGTATACGTACGTATTTTTTCAAATTGAAAATAAAAACAGAAAGATTTT
This sequence comes from Meta bourneti, assembly GCA_933210815.1. Lineage (NCBI taxonomy): Eukaryota > Metazoa > Arthropoda > Arachnida > Araneae > Tetragnathidae > Meta > Meta bourneti. Next base: position 214,222 of record OW119923.1, read on the forward strand.
ACCAGTTTTCTTAAAATTAAGTTTGCACCCTCAAAATTGGCAAGCACTTTATCAACTGCAATCACGCAGATTTAAAATTTGGAAGAATTTAATGTTCCTACTTTGTGAACCTTTTATACTGTATGACTGATTGGATATATCAGGAAAAGTTTCAACCTATTAACTACTGCTGGATTTTATGAGCGAAATTAATTTTTTAAAACATTTTTCTTATTCTTTCCAGTTTGGAAAAATAATCGAAAAGGGTTTTTTCATCATGTTAAATTCAGTTTATCATTTTCTTCGTGAATAAAGCCATAAGAAATTAATTTCTTATGCCATACAAAAAAATAGAACTCGGATCCCGTTAGCTGGAGTTTAGGAAGCTAACAGCTATAATATAATTCGCGCAATATCTAAAATTTATGAGAATTTCATAGACGCATCAGTAGAATGACACATCAGTAATCTAATATTTGTATCAAACTAATTTCCACATCACCTTGGAAGTATGGTTTATTGATGCATTACCCCTTTTGCAATGAGCAAGGCGGGTTCCCAGGCACAAGATTTTTATACACTAAACCAAAGAAAATAGTCTTGATAAAGACTTATTTAAAATCAAAAGAGAATTGGGTAGGTATTCAAACCGCAACCTGAAAGTAGTGAGCGATGGCAAAGCTTGTCTGATCAGTATAAACGAGAATGCTGAATACAGCTGCGAGGAAGCAGGTTTCTTATGTTGATACCAGGAATTTTCAAGGTACAAGAGGGGCAAGACTACTTAAGGGGAAAGGTAGGGTCCACCAGAGTGGTTATGGAAGGGGAGGAAACGTGACGTCACTCGAGGGAATCTGCGGGTAGACGGATACGGTTCCTACATGTAAAACCTATGAACGTCAAGCAGATTGTTTTGTTATTTGTTTTCATTGTAAAGTCTTAAACAATGTTGATTAATATTGGATTTCTTGTGTTGTCGGCGAAGTGTTTTTTTTTCAGGATTGAACCTCTTGTAAATGCGTTAGTCGTAAATTAAAAAGAAAATAAATAAGTTTTAAAAACAACTTACCCCATGACATGAAACATCTCCAACTAGGCGACAATTATCCATTCATGATGGTTTTTAGATTTCTTAAATTTTTGCGCTTTTTTGTCATTTCTACGTTTTATAGCGGCACAGTTTATATATTTAATTCAGAAAAATGTTCTTGATCTTGCAAAAAGTTTGAGAGCTGAAGCATTTGGCATGGGAAATTTTTCCTGTTATACTTGTGTGAATTTATTACACCTTCACATTTATTTAATTGCACAGGTCCATGAAACTGCATGAAACACTTTTCAAGTTCTTTCACCGTTTCAAACCAACACTAAGTTTTTAAAACTAAAACACCTCGAGATAAAGCCCCAATCCACGTTTGATTATTTTCCTGCTGAATGTACAGTATTTTCCAGACTTTTATCCGTTGGCGTGGTGTGGAAGTTTTTAGAGTGGGGTGCCAGCTTAGGTGTTGCCTCGTCGTCTGACCTTGGTTCAAAATTACGTGGTGTTGTCCTCGGACGGGAACACCCTCGTCCTTTTCACAGGACGAGGGTGTTCCCCAAGGAAGCGTTCTAAGCGTGATACTTTTTATAATTAAAATCAACGGTATTATTAAACAACTTCCTCCATATGTGCACGGAACGCTTTTTGTAGACGATTTCCAAATATTCTGTTCTGGAATCAATGTACCTTTTATTGAAAGACAACACCAAACGGCTATTAGAATTGTAAGTAAGTGGGCAAACGAAAATGGTTTTGTTTTTTCTTCGCAAAAGACTATGTGTACATTTTACTAGAAGACGCGGACTTTTTCCTGATCCAGAACTTTTACTAGACGGAACTGTTATTCCAGTAGTTCCAGAAATAAAATTTTTGGGTATTATTTTTGACTCGAAGTTATCTTTTCGATCCCATATCAAAGTATTGAAACGAAAATGCAACCAATCATTGAATATTTTAAAGGTTTTATGTAACACAACTTGGGGAGCTGATTTTATTTCTATTTTAAAAATTTACAAAGCTGTTGTCCTATCGAAACTCGATTATGGGAGTGTAATATATGGATCTTCTGCTAAGTCTGTTCTTCAAGCCCTGGATACTATTCATCACCAAGGCCTCCGATTATCCCTCGGAGCTTTTCGCACTTCGCCAGTCCAGAGTTTATATATAATGACAGGCGAGCCGGATTTAAGACATCGACGTGAGAAACTTACCCTAAAATACTTAAGATTAAAGCCAACCCTTCTCACCCATTGCATAGTAGAGTAACTAACCCTAAATTTGGAAGTCATTACTTATTAAAACCTGCATTCATACCATCACTTGGTTTTAGAGTCCGTACCATAATGAATTCATTAGATGTCGACAATCTGGGAATATTTCCTAGAGAAAACGAACCTCCACCTTGGAATGATAAAAATCTACTTACTTTAATGACTTTTCACATTTTAACAAATCATCAACCCCCGATACCATTTATTTACAATTATTCAATTCCCATAGAAACAAATATTCATCTTTTAAAACAGTTTTTACTGACGGATCTAAGAACGGGACAAATGTTGGAGCCGCGGCCGTTTTTGAAAATGATGATGATGATGATGCTTTTCGGAAAAAAGCAGAGCTGAGGCTTGGCTGTTTTACATTGTGCCTCTAGAGAACTAAGATAATAATTCAAAATGCAAAAGATTAAAAACGAGGATTGGTGCCTAAAAATAAGCAAATGGCATTGTAGATGGTCAAAGATAAATTGGAATATATTCCATTCAAAGAATGTGGAATTTTTTGAGTGGAGAGAGTATGAATGAGATTGTTTCGACCTTTTTGAAAAGTTGGGCAGTGGAATATAATATGTTCTAGGTCTTCATAGGTGTGACATCTTAGGCAGTTAGGGGTATCTGAGAGTTTGATTTTGTTTTTGATTGAATTTGTCATTAAAGTGTTTGCTCGAAAGTTTTGGATGAGAGTTTCGTCCTTTCTGTTTAGGGTAGTGTTTTCATACCACAGAATTGTTGGGTTGACATGAGGGTAGTTTTTGTTTTTATAGTATTTTTCCACTGGTTGCATATTATTTGGTTATTTTCAGTTTTATAATACTTTATGATGTCCATGGCCGAGACTCCCTCAGCGACGTTAAATAGTTCTGCCTTTTGAGCTATCTGATCGGCCTTTTCATTGATGGCTATGCCTTTGTGTGCTGGGGTCCACACCAGCATAATGTGTTTGTACTGGCTTTTTTTTATTTAGAATTCGGTGAATTTGTAAAATGATATTATTTGAATGTTTATTTATATTTTCTAAGCTTGATAAGATACTATAGCTATCAGTTATTATAATAAAATTTTGGAATTTTTCTACCCAGTCTTGTATAGCCTTGAAAATTGCCATTGCTTCTATTGTAAATATTGAGTTGATATTGTTTACTGTGTAGCTTCTTTCAACAAATAATTTAGGTATGATAATTCCAAAAGAACTGGTGGTGTTAGTTTTTGATCCATCTGTTCCTATTATAATGTGATTTGGAAATGTTTGTAGAAAGTCTTCAAAGGCTATTTGAATTGCATTATTGGGTAGATTTTTGTTTTGGAAAGGGAATTTTTGGAGATATATTTTATAGCTAAAGTTTGAAGTGGGAGGGCACCAAGGGATAATATCTCTTTTAGTGATGTTTAAATTGTCTAAACAGTTGTTCGTATCTGCTGCTATTGGTTTGTTTCTGCCCTTCCATGGAGCATATGTAATGGAAGGTGGATTATATATTAGGTCGTAAATTGGAGACCATTCTCTTAGGCTTGAATGTTTTAAATAGAAAGTTGTTTTTAAAAGTTTGTGTCTTGGTTGCAGAGAAGCTTGAGTTTCAGCGTGTAAGATTTCAATAGGAGTATATCTTGGAAGGCTTGTTGCGATTCTTAGCATCGAGTTGTATATTGGGTTTATTTTTTGTAATGAGATTCTGCAGCAGCATTAAAAATAGGAGCCCCGAAATCGAATTGGTTGCGGATTGTGGTATTTCCTATTTGTATTAGGTGTTTAGTGCAAGCACCCCACCTATTGGAAGCTATGTATTTAAAGGCATTTAGAGTTCGTGCAGCTTTGGCTTGTAGATATTTGAAGTGTTGGTTCCAAGTTAATTTTTTATCGAAGTTGAGACCTAAGATTTTGATTTTGTTTACTTCTGGAATTGTTGTGTTGTTGATTTTGATATTGCATTTATGAGTAGTTTTTTTATTTGAGAAGTTGATGATATTGCACTTGTTTAAACTGATAGTTAGTTTCCAGCGATTGCACCAATTGTTGATAATTTTAATTGTGGTTTGGATAGCTTCTGTGGAATCTGTTAATGTTTGGTTTTCGCTATAAATGAAAATGTCGTCAGCATATACTAAGCATTTGACTTGTGTAGGAATATGTATAAATAAGTCGTCCAGGAAGATAAGGAAAAGAAAAGGGCTGAGTATGCTTCCTTGTGGAATACCTCGGGAGCTTTGTTTAGTTTCAGATAAAATGTTTCTCCATCTCACCTGGCAAGTTCTTTGATTAATAAAATTATTTATCCATAGAGCTATTTTACCAGTGATTCCTTTTTGTAGTAATTTACGCATGAGACCATCTCTCCACACTGAATCATAGGCTCTCTTTAAGTCTATGGAGGCGAAGACTATATAGTTTTTCTTTTTTCTTGCTATTAAGATGTCGTGAAATATTTGTGTTAGAAGTGTAGTACAGCTTCTATTTTGTAGGAAACCATGGTTATTTTTGTTGATGCATTTTCTATTATAGTAGATATCTTCTATAAGTCTATTTAGGATCATTCGTTCTAAAATTTTGGCGAAAGTTGAGGTTAGAGATATTGGTCTATAAGAGTTGATGTCAATAGGATTTTTGTGTGGTTTTAATATCGGGATGATAAGAGAGTGGGTCCAAGAGGTAGGGATATTACCGGTGTTAAAGCTGGAGTTAAGTATTTTGAGAATGCTTTTTTGGATAATTTCTTGTGATGTTTTGATCATTGTAATTGTGACCTTATCTTTTCCTGGGGTTGATTTTCTTATTTGGGTGATTGCTTTGGAGAACTCATTCCATGTAAAATCCTTATTAAGTGAATTGTTATTGTGATCTACGAAACTGAGGGAAGGAAGTCCAGATTTTCATCTGGTGTATATTGTTTATTAAATAGGTTGGCTTGTTCTTCAGAGGAATAGATCTTCATATTGTTGATTTGAATGATGTTGTAAGATTCTTTTTGTTTGTTGGCGGGGTCTTTCAGTCTTTGGAGAATTTTATATATATTTTTATCTTTTGCGACGTTTTTACAAGTTGTATACCAGAACTTTTTTTTTAGTTTCTGAATTAATTCTTTTAACTTCTTTTTATATTTTTTATATTGATCCCAGTCAGTTGTACTTATATATTTTTTAGTTTTATTCAGATGTTGTCTACTTTTGGCTCTTAGTTGACTACATTTAGAATTCCACCAAGGGGCCCTGGGTGGCGGTTCTTTTTTAGATTGGGAAATCTCTATGGCCTTCTGAAATGTATCGTTAAAAGAACATGGATCACTTAGATTATTAAGGTTATCGTTTAAGAATTTGCTGAAGATGTTCCAATTGAACTGTATAGTAGAATTACGTTTATTGTTAGTCGGAGTTTTATAGGAAAATTTTATGGGGAAATGATCACTTCCAAAATTATCTTGATGCACCTGCCAAGAGGTTATTGAGGTACAGTTGTTGGATACCAAAGTGAGATCAATAGCAGACATGACTCCGTCATTGCTGATGTGAGTTCCACTTTGGTGATTGAGTATAATTAGGTTCTGGTTGTTTATCCATTTTATTAAATTTCTTCCGCTGGTGTTACTCTTGAAACCCCAATTACACTGTGTTGCGTTGAAGTCTCCGGCTAGAATATAAAGGTTATTTGGATCCAATTTGAGGTCGTTGAGCATTCTTTCTTCTCTAACTCCTTTAGGACAATAAATATTGATGATGTGTATGGCTGTGTTGTTATAGTGAATTTTTATTTCTTGGGATTCGAAAAATTGATTTTTTTCCTCTTTGATGAGTTGAGCACTGATGTTACTATTGACGGCTATTAATAAACCTCCTCCTCTGAAAGGACAGGGTCGATCAAAACGAAAAATGTTTTTTTTGAAAAGAGTAAAACGATTATTCGGTTTTAAAAAGGTTTCTTGTAAAATTAAAATGTCAGCCTGGTTAAAATATTTATTGTAATTTAGGTCAAATTGACGCGCTCTGGCGCCTTGGCAGTTCCATTGAATGAGGTTGATTCCAAACACGGTACAAAAGGAAAGAAAATAAATTTAAGGATCAGGCAGCGGGAAGTCCTATTCGTATTCCATTTTGCCACATGTGAGAGATTGTTCTATTGGAGATGGTGGATGTGTAGTTTTTGTCAGTTTTTTTTGGTTATGAGTGATTTTAGAATCTTCGCTCATACGTTTTATTATTGTGGTATTATTATTATCTACACTATTTTTCCCATTTTGTATTAGGTTTTTTATTTGCCATTCTAGTAGTTTATCTTTTTGTGATTCCTCTTCTTAATCTTGAGTGGTTTGTTTATTATTCTCTTCTTCTATCATTTCATTTTCATCTGTAATATTTTCTTGAGTTTCATAAATTATATTTTCTTTTGGTATTATATTATTTTCAATCATTAGTGTTAATATATACGTTTGATTTCTTTGAATTTGTTCGATTATAGTTAGTATTGGTTTTAAAGTTTCAAGTATTATTTCTTTTATTTCGCTATTTTTTATTATTTCTCTTTCTTCTCTGTGTTGATCTCCTTTTTTTGGTTGAGTAATCGCCTTGCCGTATGAGGTTGCGAGTGTATATTTTGCTTCTATGTAGGTTATTAAGTTTTCGTTTTTATATTTCAATATTTCTATTTCTTCCTTTTTCTTTTCACAATTTTCATCATCTGTTGTGTGCGGTTTTTTACAGTTTCTGCAACATTTTTTTTCTTTATTTGGGCACATTATTTCTGGATAATCTTCTGAGCAGATTTTGCATTTTTGGTTGGATCTGCAACCTTTCATGCCGTGTCCAAATAGCCAGCATTTTTTGCATTGTCTTGGTTTTTCTATGTATAGTTTCAGTTGGTGCATCATCATCCCTATGTGCACTTTATCTCCAATTTTCTTCCGAGGGGTAGGGGTGTCGAATTTTATAGTTTTTAACGGGATTTTTATTTGATTGACATTTTTTTCGAATCTGATAATATTTGCGACTTTAATTCCTTGTTCTTCTAGATCCTCAATTATATCTTCTAAAGTTATTTCTGTTTCTATTCCATTTATTACGTATTGCGTTATTAAATTGTCCTTCGTTAATTTGGTATCAACTATAGTATTCAGGATATTTTTGATTTTGGAAGCTTCGTGGGCGGCGACTTTTACCTTCTACTGTGATGATAATGTTGTTGTTTCGAGTTCGTCGGCATACTATAATATTTTTGGGTTCAGAGAAGTGTTTATATATTTCTTTTTTAATTATATATGGATTTTTATTTAGTAAAGGTTGGATTGGGCGAATGATGAAAGTGAAGTTATAGTTCCCTTCATCACTACAATAGTTAATTAGGTCCATGTCTTGTAAAAGTTCAGGTGCAGGATTCGTCCCCGCCGGGGACGATGTAAGATCGTCACTCATTGAGAGGGGTAAACCTCTGTTCTCTCAAAAATTTGATCAGCCGAAAATAGAAAAAACTACTTACCCAAGTAGTAGGAACAAAAGCAAAGCCCTAGTGAAACTTTCACTAGGGGAATAATAATATTGAAAAGACTAAAGGCACAAAGCAGCCAAAAAACCTCCCAATTCGAAAAATTCGAAATTCCTGTCAGCAGCCAACACAGACGTGTCTTTTTGAAAATACAACCATTGCTAGAAAATTGCATGGGTGCTGCAGTGTCTTCACTTCAGAGATCTACGCAATAATTTTAGGCTTAAAAACGATTTCTATACACACTAATAAAAACTGGATCTTGTATACCGACTCTAAAAGTAGTATCGAATCCCTATTAAACTATACACATAAAAGTCATTCCTTGGTTTTAAAAGCAATGAATTTGCTCCTAACATTAACAGAAAATGATTTTCGGATATTCTTTTGTTGGATTCCTGGGTGTGGTGACATCATTTGTACTACTGAAGCGCCTCCTATAAAACTCTTCACGTTGCGATTTTTCTTTTTGCTCGAGTGGCATCAGCTAATAAAGTAGAGAAAAATAACTATGAAATTATTCGTCTAACGTTTCGTTATCGGTTGTTCTGATTATGTTCTAATTATGTAGTTAATAAAATAATTTGAAGAAGTTTGTGCTATATGGTGAATTAACAATACATTTATCATTATTCAACGAACTTCATTGGTGACCCGGAACGTGATCGATTGCGATAAAATGTCTACAAACGAGAACGCCGAAACAGCATCGGAGCAACTAACGATTGCCAGGGTAAGTCTAAAAATTCCTCCTTTTTGGAAACCCGACCCCAAAATATGGTTTCTGCAGATCGAAGCCCAATTCCGCAACGCTGGAATAACAGTTGATCAAACAAAATACGATTATGTAGTCAGTTCAATCGAAACAGGGACATTGTCACAAGTTGCAGATATCCTTGTCTGAAACCACCAGACGACGGGAAATATCTGGCCATTAAAAAGAGGCTTATTGAAATTTTTGCCGATTCTGAAGCGCAGAAAACTCAGAAACTTCTGACCGAATTGAAATTGGGTGATAAGAAACCATCCCAACTCCTCTGTGAAATGCGCAATTTGGCGACTGAGCAGGTGCCAGATGAATTTTTTAAAACATTGTGGATGCAACGACTACCGCTTAATATGCGGAGCATTTTGTCAGTTAGCAGCGATGATTTGTCCAAACTATCGACAATGGCTGACAAAATATGGGAATTAAGTCCCAATTCACTTCAGTTCGCTCGCATTGTTTCTCCATCAACTGATAATACCACCCATGATCTTCAGAAACATATATCAGACTTGGCACTGCAGATAGCGGAGATGAATAGACGTAGAGATTACAGTCCACAAAGACGAAGATACAGATCGAATTCAAGAAACCGTTCCAAAAATAACAATGACCCAACTAACTGTTATTTTCACCAACGCTTTGACGAGAGAGCTTACAAGTGCACACCGCCGTGCAAATATCAGGTTTCGAAACAGGAAAACTAAACCCCCGGCCTTTAATGACGACAGAGGGGTTGAGATGAGTCGTCTATTTATTCGTGACACCTCATCAGCAACACATTTTTTAATTGATACTGGAGCAGAAATATCGGTTATTCCACCATCACTATCGGAAAAAAGAACTGTGTCTAAGCTTGAGCTGTTCGCAGCTAACGGCACAAAAATCCAAACGTACGGTCAAAAATTGTTGGAACTGGATTTGGGGCTACGAAGATCTTTCACCTGGCCTTTTACAATTGCAGATGTCAACAAACCTATTGTTGGAATAGACTTTCTTTCACATTTTAACTTATTAGTCGATAGTAAAAATAGAAAATGAATTGATGGTACCACCTCATTGACGACTAAAGGTATTTTGTGTAACGTTAGCGTCACTCCTAAATTCATCGCTAACACTTTTCAAAACCAATATGGAGCCATTTTAAATCAATTTCCTAACTTACTTAAACCCAACATAAAAAATGATAAAATTAAAGAACATAATGTGCAACATCACATCGAAACTAAAGGAAACCCCATATTCTCTAAAGCCAGAAGACTTTCTCAAGAAAAGTTGATTGCTGCTAGAAAGGAATTCGATTATATGCTACAGACCATCCAAAAGCAACTGGTCAAGTCCATTACATCTCACTTTAAAAAAATCCGGTGACTGGAGGCCATGCGGTGATTACCGTGGGCTTGATGCAAACACCATACCAGACCGTTACCCACTGCCATTTCTAACGGACTGTACAAATATTCTGCATGGAAAAACGATATTTTCAACTATAGATTTGATAAGAGCCTACCAACAGATTCCTGTTCACGAAGCTGATATTCCGAAGACCGCCATCATAACACCTTTCGGATTTTTTGAATTTCCTTATATGACATTCGGTCTACGCAACGCAGCACAAACCTTCCAAAGGTTTATGAACACCGTGCTGAGCGGCCTAGATTTTGTGTTCTGCTATCTCGATGACATTCTCATTGCTTCCCCAGACACAGAAACGCACAAAAAACATCTTGAATTAGTATTTCGAAGACTCGATAACTACGGACTGTGCATAAACATTGCAAAATGTAAATTTGGTCTGAGCAAACTCGAATTTTTAGGTTATGAGATATCAACGGAAGGAATTAAACCTCTTTCATCGAAAGTTGACACAATTAAACAATATCCTAAACCAGAATCCTTCACAAGCTTGCGCAGATTTTTGTTGAATGGTGAACTTCTATCATCGCTTTATACCAAACTGCGCCAAAGTGCAACAACCGTTGACAATCTTGCTTAAAGGCGTAAAGAAAAACAGCAAAAAAACTTTAATTTGGACCGAAGATGCGCAGCATGCTTTTACTGATATCAAAAACGCATTGGCGCCTCAGCAATGTTAGTTCACCCTAATCAGACGGCGCAAATTACCCTAACAACAGATGCATCTGATTCCGCCGTGGGTGCCGTAATCCATCAACTATATAATTGTGAAAAACAACCGCTAAGCTTTTTCTCTCGATCCCTAACATCCACGCAAAGAAACTACAGCTTATGATCGAGAATTACTTGCAATCTACCTAGCGATACAGTATTTTAAGCACATTCTGGAAGGACGATCATTTACTATTTTCACTGATCACAAACCTATCACCTTTGCCTTCCAGCAGAATTTTGATAAAGCCTCTCCAAGACAAGCCCGGCAGTTGAACTACATTGCTGAGTTCACTACAGACATACAGTACATTTCCGGAGAAGAAAACATCGTAGCAGACACACTGTCGAGAATTGAAACCATCACTACTCCAGCTCCAATTGATTATACAGTTATTGCCAATTGCCAGGAGGATGGAGACCTCCAGATTCTTAAATCACATTCCAGTTTCAAAATGGTACAAATTCCTATTCCGGATAGCGATAAGAAAATTTACTGTGATACATCCACTAATTTTAACCGGCCGTACATTCCTAAGGAATTTCGCCAAAGAGTATTTTTCTCTATACATAACTTATCCCATCCTGAAATTCGTGTAACAATGAAGTTGGTGTCAAAAAGATTCATTTGGCCTGGCATAAACAAAGACTGCCAACTGTGGATTAGAGCATGCTTGGCATGCCAACGAGCCAAAGTTCACAAACATACATATTCTCCAGTTGCTGAATTCAAAGTTCCAAATCACTGATTCAAAAATCTTTACATCGATATTGTTGGTCCTTTACCATCTTGCAAAGGTTTTAGGTATCTACTTACTATTATCGATAGGTTCACCCGGTGGATTGAAGCTGTTCCTTTGGAAGACCAAACAGCAGATTCCATCACAAAAGCCCTTGTCGCGACTTGGATTTCCAGATTTGGAATCCCAGAGAGAATAACATCTGACCAAGGTCGCCAGTTTGAAAGTCAACTCTTCCAATCCTTGAGCAAATACCTAGGTTTGAAAGCTAACACAACCACAGCTTACCATCCACAATCTAACGGTTTAATCGAACGCCAACACCGAACTTTGAAAAACAGCCTGAAATCCCACCTACAAACGTCAAATTCTTGGACTGATGTTCTACCCTTAATTCTTCTTGGCATTCGATCCGCCATTAAAGAAGATTTGCGTTGTTCTTCCGCTGAACTTGTGTACGGCACACCACTCTGTTTGCCTGGAGAATTTTTCAGTAAATCCCCAACTGACACGCATTCAGATTTTATACAAAAATTGTAAAGTCACATCCAGAACCTAAAACCAACTCCAACAACCAGCCATGGAAAAAAACCAGTTTTCGTACACAAGGACTTAGCAACTTGTTCACATGTATTCATCTATAATAACATAATCTCAGCATCTCTTCAACCAAACTACCTTGGACCATATTTAGTTAAACAACGTTTTGAGAAATTCTTCGATGTGGTAGTTTCAGGTAATATTAAAAGAATATCAATAGATAGGCTGAAACCATGTTTCAAACTCAAAGATGAAGTAACAACAAATTTTCAGACTTGTGATTCAGATACATCCAAAATCTCACAACCACTTCCTAGTGACAATGATCCTTCCGATGACATTGAATCTAGAAACACTAGAACTGGTCGAAGAGTGAGATTCCCTTCATACCTGAAAGACTATGAAGTATAACGTTTTCACTGGGAAGGGTGTGTGTGGTGACATCATTTGTGCTACTGAAGTGCCTCCTATAAAACTCTTCACGTTGCGATTTTTCTTTTTGCTCGAGTGGCCTCAGCTAATAAAGTAGAGAAAAATAACTATGAAATTATTCGTCTAACGTTTCGTTATCGGTTGTTCTGATTATGTTCTAATTATGTAGTTAATAAAATAATTTGAAGAAGTTTGTGCTATATGGTGAATTAACAATACATTTATCATTATTCAACGAACTTCACTGGGCATGTGGGAATCCGGGGCAATGAGAAAGCGGATTTGGCAGCCAAAAACGCAACATTGATTATAAACTCCAATGTCCCGATTCACGACATTAATAGTGTTTTAACCCAAGCCATAAATTCATCCTGGCAATCCGCTTGGGATTTGGAAAACCAGAACAAACTTCATGATATTCAACCATCTATAAAGGGATTCAGCAAAACAAACTTAAATAGAAGTCATCATGTAAAACTGACAAGGCTCCGAATCGGACATTCCTTTTTTACCCACAGACATTCCTTTTTTACCCACAGACATTTACTGCTGGGAGAACCAGCTCCTTTATGCTCATCATGCAATAGTATTTTTTCCATAAAGCACATATTGACGGAATGCCTGAATTTTAATCATCATAGACTAAACCGATTTGGTATCTCCCCTATTACCTTAACAGACTTGTTGATGGACCCACATCATAAAAACTTATTTTTATTCCTTACTGACATTGGCCCCCAGGGGCATTCCTTCTTTAGGTTTGTACGGGCTTCACAACCCCGGGGGACCTCAGTGATCTCCCCTTTTTTTCATTCTTCTCCTCCCCTCCCCTTCTACTTTTTGCTTTCTTCTTCCTCCCTCGTTGTAGTTGCCTCTTCAGAGGTGAGGGCTCCCCTTGAGAAGCTTTTTGCCGCCCTGTGCTTCCAGCTCCTCTTGAGGATTATATCACCCACGTGTTTGCCGTGCGTGGAGACCTGTGTCTTCGGAAAAGGTAATCCTGGTGGTTGAGGGACAACATAATGCCCCAATACATTACTTTGGCTCCTGCTTCGAATAAACAGGAAGTGTGCTTTGGTTCGAGTACATTAATCGGCTGGTGGGTATATCCTGCTTGGACTAAGGACCCGCTCATTAACTAGCTCCTTAGCGCAGTCATAGAGATGACCTGGGTTCGTATAGTCCCCGGCTAGTACTGGTGCAGGAACCTGCACCCCCTCGTTGGGCTCCATGGTGGGTGGTGCCGCCGGGGACTGAACATCTAATTTTTCATCATGGAAAACCAAATCTCAACTTCTCCTTCAGTGGAGCAACTAAATAATGAAAATGAAACTAATATATCTCAAAAATTTTCATCATAAAAAGTAACGAAGGCAATCTTAAAAATATATCGGCTATTTTACTACACAAAACAATATTAGGAATGGTAGGAGAGACCAAAAATATTAAAAAAACACTAGCAGGACATGTACTCGTTGAAGTTGCAAATAAAACCCAGGCTATTAACATCCAAAAAGTAAAATTCGTTGGTCCAACAGAAGTAACAGTTACACCCCATAAAACTTTAAATTCATCCAGAGGCGTAATTTCAGAGTCTGATTTACTTCACGACTCGGAACAAGACATCCTAGAATCCCTGTCCGAACAATCCGTAACTAGTATCCAAAGAATCATTATCTCAAGAAATGGCCAAAAATTTCCCACTAAACATATAATAATAACTTTTAATACACCCAATCTACCAAAATACGTTAAAATAGCTTATATGAATTGCCCAGTAAGACCCTTTATTCCTAATCCCGTCCGTTGTTTCAAATGTCAGAGATTCGGCCACTCTTTCATTGCTAGCCGTGGCAAAGAAACCTGTGCCAAATGTTCCAGTGCAGATCACAAGACCGATACATGTACGTCATCATCCCTTTGCTGTGTGAACTGCAAGGGCGACCATCCAACTTACGCTAAATCTTGCCCTAAATTTCAAACCGAAAAAGAAATCCAAACAATAAAAGTACAGCAAAATATTTCATTTCCGGAGGCCCGAAAAATTGTTAATGACCGCACCCCGAAACCTGGAATATCTTATTCTTCAATAGTAAAAAAGACCTTCAAAACGACTGGAACTCAGACCGATGTGGCCGTGTTTAAACAATCTGACCAACATAGAACTTCAACGAACCAATCTACAATGCCTTCCTCTTCTAAACCATCAGCCACAACCTCATCAAATACAAAAAATATTAACCAACCATATCGATCGATAAATACTTTAAAAAGAAACATAACTACTGAACAAAGTAATATTAAAATTGCAAAAAGTTCTTCTCAAACCTCCCTTCTGCCTGGACCTGGATCTAGCACCATCGGGCCAAGCCAACCAATGAGACAGTTAGAGCCTGAGGTTCCCAGAAACTCGACTACTGGTCCTCCTACCAGTGACCTCATCAGCCTCTACAACACGGAAAGTGAGATTTCATCTTTAGACGATGAGGACTTGGAATTTCTGCCACCCAAGTCCAGGAAGGGCAAATCTCGTCCTAGGACGAAGAAACACAAGTAATTCTTTCTTACCCTTTATATTTTATTTTTATGGCTTCTTTTGTTTCCTGGAATTGCCGGGGTTTTCGCAACAGAATTGATGATATTAAAGACATCATAAACAAACATAAACCAGCTGCAATCGCCCTCCAAGAGACCTATCTAAGACACAACGATAACACCAACCTTCATCATCTTACTATATTCAGAAAGGACTATGATAATGGCCAAAGAGCATGTGGAGGTGTTGCACTGCTTACCTCCCATGACTTTCCAGTCACCCAAATTAACCTTCAAACAAATCTCCAAACTGTTGCTGTAAGACTTCACTTCAATACTTTAATAACAATATGCAGTTTATACCTTTCTCCTAACACCCGTATCTCCACTTTGGACTTAAATAATCTGATAAATCAACTCCCACAACCATTCATCATACTTGGTGACTTAAATGGCCATCATATTCTCTGGGGCAGTTCAGATAGTAATCATAGAGGCAAGCAAATAGAAAAAATAGTAACAGACAATGATTTATTGTATAATGAATAACGGCCAACCTAATTACTTTCACTCACCTTCACTTACTTACCATTCAATAGATCTGATAATTTGCACTCCCTCAATTTTACCATTTTGGACTTTTTCTGTGGATCCTTACCTTTACAATAGTGACCATTATCCTATAAAACTAAAATATGCAAGCCAATACCAACCCCACTCTGTCAGCAATAACAACTATATTTTTGAAACTGCCAACTGGTAGCTTTTCACTAGCCTTGCCGATATTTCTAACACGGTAGAAACCGGTGACATTGATGAAATAACTTTACAAATAACAGACATAATAATAGCAAGTGCGAACGCTTCCATTAAAAAAGTAATTAATACGCCTAAAAAACCTTGGTGGAATGACGAGTGCAGCTACGCATATAGGAAACAAAGGAAAGCATGGAATATCTTCAATAGATATCCAACACGCGACAACTTTATCATTTATAAAAAAACAAAAGCGGCATTTCGAAAAATACAAAGAGGTAGTAAGAGGGATTCTTGGATGAACTATTTAAACAGTATAAATAGCAAAATAACATGTAAACAATTATGGAACAGGATTAAAAGAATTTCTGGTGTTTACCCCAATAGACAAATTCCGATCCTAGACCACAATAACCAAGTACTATCAGCACCCAAAGATATAGCAAACGCAATAGCCTCGTGTCTTTCCGAAATCTCCAGCTCCAACAACTACTCTGAAAGTTTTAAAAAAATTAAAATTACCTCTGAAAAGAATAAAATTAATTTTACTTCAAACCGTATTCTATCATATAATTGTGAATCTTCTGTTCACAAATCAACTCCTGGTCCAGATAATATAAGTTATGTCATGCTCAAACATCTATCTAATAGTTCTCTAAATAACCTCCTGAAGTTTTACAACAGGATTTGGAACGAACATACCTTTCCACAGTCATGGAGACATGCTAACATAATACCCATTCTAAAACCAAATAAAGAGCCCAATAACCCTTCTAACTACCGTCCAATAGCCCTGACAAGCTGTTTATGCAAAATTCTGGAGAAGATGGTCAACGCGAGGTTGATGTACATTTTAGAAAAACATTAATGTCTCTCTCCGCTTCAAAGTGGATTTAGGAAAAATAGATCAACTATCGACAATCTAGTCGCTCTCGAGACGGAAATACGAAATGCATTTGTCCAAAATAAGCATCTCGTCTCGATTTTTTTCGATATCGAAAAAGCTTACGTGGAGGCATGGAATTTTAAAAGATATTTATAATAATGACATAAGAGGGCATCTGCCGATTTTTATTCAAAATTTTTTATAAAAAAGATATTTTAAAGTAAAGGTCAGATCGGTTTACTCAGATGTTTTTATTCAAGAGGAGGGAGTCTTCGCGTGTGATCTCTCAGGAGCTTTTGACAAGTGAGGGGCGCCAGGAGACAAGAGTCCAGGCGGACTTCGCGTGGAACCTGAGTCCACTTCACTCGCCGAGGAGGGTGCTGTATTCACCTCCGGGGGAGTGAGGCACTTGGTTTTGAAAGATTGTTGGATCACCATTCTTCTCGGCGTAAATATTTGTGAAGTGGGCGAAAATCTGGTCCTTTTCAAGAGTACAGGGCGCGGATTCACCCTGTGTGATGATTCTCATTGCCCTTCGTTTGTTGCGTCAGTAAAGGCGTTGAATTGTAGAGGCGTTTTCTGCATCTAGCCTGTTGGGAGGCCCGTTGCGATCCTGCTGGTCACGGGGAGGGGGCAACTTGACCACTCTTGATACCTTCTCGATGATTAGCTCCAGAGTGGACAAGAAGGAGTCCCAAGTGTCATCGTTCTTTGGCCCACTCAAGAGGCCCGCCAAGGTCTTTGAATTCCTCGAGAGGGGGCGGAGGGGGCGGGTGCATGGAGGGTTTTTGCCAAAATCCCCCTTTGCAAATGAGGCACCAGTAGGATGTAGCATCAATGTCGATGAGGTGGTCCACTAGAAGGTGTCGCTTCAGTGAACGCTTGGCGGAAGTCCAGGCTGTCGCGCGGAATGAACGCGAGCAGCCCTCTTCCGTGCACCCGAAGCCGTCAATGATTGGGAAGGTCACGTGAAGGCGAGTACCCGACCTGCACGTTGCGGTGGGACAGGTCTCTGCGGGTCCGGCGTCTTCTGTAGGCGCATTGACTGGATGTGGGGCTGCCGACGTCCCAGGATGAGTGGGGCTGGCAGCGGAGTCATTGGTCGCCGTAGGCTGGGCAGGAGGAACTGGTGCGGGTTTTTCCGAGTCGGGCGACGTGGAGGGGGAGGGCGATCTTCCTCGGAGTCCTCCAATGGGTGGGGGACATATTCGTCTTCTGAGGGGACCGGGGAGTGAATGATTAGTTTCCCTCTCCCTCGACCTTTCGTGGGTAGGTCACAGACTTCGGAGGGGCACAGCTGTTTGTTGGTCTCTTCGCGTGGAGGGGTGGATGCTGGTGGCGGTGCTTGGCGAGTCCCCCTCATGGCGTCAGTGTGGCCGTCTCGATTCTGATGTTTGCAGTGTGCGAAGACGTTGACGGTGTTCTAACGGTGGAGGGTGGTGAAATTCGGCTTTCGTCCGTCGAGTCATTTTGCGAGAAGGCAATTCGATTGCTCCTCCTCGACTTCTCGCGGAGCCCCGCGCACTGAACTTTTTTGTGGTGATTCAGGGCTTGCTTCGAGCGCGCGTGTGCTCCGCAGTGTGGGCAGATGAAGCGCTCAGGAGGCGGGGTCGTGTCCCTTGTTGGTGTGGTCCGCGGTGGGCGAGCTTGTTCCTGTGGTTCAGCGGCTTTTCTTGCTTTAAATTTAATCTTGCTGTGTCCGTTGGAGTGCGCGATGTGGGCCTCTCTGGAGGGGTGGTGAACTCGCACCTTCTGCACCGGTAGTTTGATGTTGTTGCTGGAGAAGGCGTTGGTCGCTGCGCGTTTGGCGATGAAGCAGGCAAAGCGACGGGAGTTTGGGCCAGCGGCAGGTTCGAGGCCACTTTCTGCGCGCAAGGCGGGGATGGCGGTGACCTGGAAAATGCCCGAACGGGGGAGTGGGCCCGTGACCTTAATTTCATCTTCAGAGAAGGAGTGCTCACTATCGGATGGGGACCGGGGGGAGGGGGCCTTGGCACCTCTGGCCGCCAACATGTGGTCCATTATTCCCCTGGCTTTTCCTTCAATGTTCATAACTGGCGTGCAGAAACGTGGAGACGGAGGACTGGTTCGTTGGTCCACAGGGGGTTCCTGCGGTGTGATAATAGATGACGGGCTCCCCAAGTAGGGAGGGGAGTCTTGCATACCACCAGGGGAGGTATTATCAGCAAGAGGAGCTTCAGTCAAGCGAGGGGCCCCCGGATACGAGGGTCCGGGAGGACTTCGCGTGTGATCTCTCAGGAGCTTTTGACAAGTGAGGGGCGCCAGGAGACAAGATTCCAGGCGGACTTCGCGTGGAACCTGAGTCAGGAGTCCCGAGCGACAGTTCTTCCAGGCATGGGACCTCTGGAAGCACTGCGCGTAAGTCAGTATCGGGTCAGTCGAGTTCATGGGCAGTGCTTCGGGAAGGGTCGATGCAGGCGATCCAGCGTTGGAGGTCTCTCGACCCTCACTTGGGTTGCTGTCCGATGGGGTGAGCGACCTTTGGGAGGCATCAATATGTCCAGGCATGGGACCTCTGGAAGCCCATCTGTCGATTGCTGGTGGACGATCGGTTCTTGGGAGGCTTGGTGCCGTGTAGAAGAGGGAGTTCCACAACGTTCATGTCCTCGAGTCCCAGGGTTATCGGGGGAGGCCCTTTTGGGTGTTGGTGAGTTGTCCCCGAATGTGTCCTCTGGAGGGGTGATGAAAGGAGTGGCCATCGGTTCGTGGTCAGTCGAGTTCATGGGCAGTGCTTCGGGAAGGGTCGATGCAGGCGATCCAGCGTTGGAGGTCTCTCGACCCTCACTTGGGTTGCTGTCCGATGGGGTGAGCGACCTTTGGGAGGCATCAATATGTCCAGGCATGGGACCTCTGGAAGCCCATCTGTCGATTGCTGGTGGACGATCGGTTCTTGGGAGGCTTGGTGCCGTGTAGAAGAGGGAGTTCCACAACGTTCATGTCCTCGAGTCCCAGGGTTATCGGGGGAGGCCCTTTTGGGTGTTGGTGAGTTGTCCCCGAATGTGTCCTCTGGAGGGGTGATGAAAGGAGTGGCCATCGGTTCGTGGTCAGTCGAGTTCATGGGCAGTGCTTCGGGAAGGGTCGATGCAGGCGATCCAGCGTTGGAGGTCTCTCGACCCTCACTTGGGTTGCTGTCCGATGGGGTGAGCGACCTTTGGGAGGCATCAATATGTCCAGGCATGGGACCTCTGGAAGCCCATCTGTCGATTGCTGGTGGACGATCGGTTCTTGGGAGGCTTGGTGCCGTGTAGAAGAGGGAGTTCCACAACGTTCATGTCCTCGAGTCCCAGGGTTATCGGGGGAGGCCCTTTTGGGTGTTGGTGAGTTGTCCCCGAATGTGTCCTCTGGAGGGGTGATGAAAGGAGTGGCCATCGGTTCGTGGTCAGTCGAGTTCATGGGCAGTGCTTCGGGAAGGGTCGATGCAGGCGATCCAGCGTTGGAGGTCTCTCGACCCTCACTTGGGTTGCTGTCCTATGGGGTGAGCGACCTTTGGGAGGCACCAAGTATGCGGGCCTGTTGTGACCTCGTCCGGAAGCACACTGGGGAGATGTGGTTATCAGGATCAGAGTCTATGGACACAACAAGCGCCGCGTCGGATGGTTTGAGTCGAAATTCGGGGAAGTCATGTTGACCAGCCTGTGACGGCCGTTGTTGTTCACCGTCACTCATTGTTAGTGCGTGATGTTGAGATCGAATATGGAGGTGAAGTTGATCTTGAGGCAAATGATGAAAAATGAGTCGAATTCGGGAGTCAGATAATAGGGAGGATACGATAAACAACCCAACCGCTAAAGGTGCATCTCCGGGATCCAGATATTCTGAAAACAAAAGCCTGTGGTCTGCAGGAAAAAGAAACAAAAAATGGAGAAAACTCGCGACGTTACCTGCTGATGATAAACCTTGTGATACGCAAACCTCAATTAATTAGACCTCACAAAGAGCTGATAAGAACAGAACTGTCTTTTTTTCGATGGGGGGGGGGTTCTCGCCGCAATTACGGGAGTGCATGTTTGTGAGTGTCTGCGAGTGTTTGCGTAGAAAAAACAGGCAAGGGTATCTGCTAGTGTCACTCCAAAGGTTTGGCATTAACCGACCAGAACCCCCGATTTGAGACGTGGGACAACCTACTTCCCTCTTTTCTTGGGAGGCCTATGAGTGTGTCTTGCGGACAGCACCCGGTTCCTCACCTAAGAGACACCTTGGTCAAGGATGGAGCAGTTTGTAGTGTCCCCCACTGCCTCTGACCATTGCAAACCGGATCATATCTACTACCAGAGGCAGCCTTAAGTTCCACGGGCAGTCATCCCTGGTTCGCATGACACAAGCCCCAGTTTAACGTTCCGATCAGGCAATACCAGGAGTGGCACCAAGAAACATGAAATGCAAGAGAAATGACATGGCGACATAATTAGTAGTGAAAATTTCAAAGACCAACTTGGGAAGGCGAAATTTGGAACAAAGGCATGGAAATGATTCAATCTGACCAAAAAATCAATTCCAGCATGAAATAAAAACAATTAGTGTGGTCAGACATTGATTCTAGGTCCAAAATTAAAAAACTTGGAGAAAACGGGATTTGGACTTAGAGGAAAATACCAGGTTGGTGAAAAAATTCAAGGTCCACCGGAATTGGCAAAAAAGGGGAAAAAAGGCAACAATCCAAATTTAATCAAGTAAATCGGTTAATGCTGATTTGAATAGCAATTTGGAGAGGTTGAACATTGATTCTAAGCCCTTTTTTTAGGGAAAGCTGAATTTGGGTTTTGGACTTTGGAAATTTTCACACCATTATTTTTTCTCTAAGTCCAGTAAGGGAAAAACAAAAATTTTGAATAAAGCAAAAGTTTGGCATGAAACAATCAAAGTCGAACAGAGCAAAAAATAAAAGATATTTAGAGAGGTTGGACAATGACTCTAGGTCCGTTTTTAATGATTAACACAAACTGAGATTCGGACTTTGAAATATTTCCGCCCATCCCAGTTTTTCTCTAAGTCCAAGAGGGAGGTCAGAATTTAGAAAATGTGCACCTAGAAGAGATCCGAAAATCAGTCTCATACAGTGCACGAAATAAAATTATTTTAGAGAGGTTAGACATTGATTCTAGGTCCATTTTGGGAAAAACAACATTTTTGGGTTTGGACTTAGAGTAAAAACTTGGCAGTGGAAATTATTCAAAGTCCAATGGAAATGCCAACAAATGAAAAAAAAACAAGAGAAACTAATTTAGAATGGTTGGACGTTTGATCCAAGTCCGGAATTTAAGAAGTTAAAATTTAAATTGAGGGTTCGGACTTAGATGGAAAAATGGGAGGTCGAAAAAATCTCAATGTCCAGGGTATACCAATTGGTATGAATTCAAGAAAATAACCAGTTCAAAAAGTGGTTTTCACCAAAACACAAAAATGCAGAGCAAACATAACACCAGACAGAAATCAAAAAGAAGGTTGGACTTAGAGCATTCTCGACCCACGACACATGGGGGCAAATCTACGGGGATGTGAAGTGACCACAGGCTAATGTAAATTCAAACAAACATACGTGAACCTGGACTGGTACCACTAACAGCTGGGATGGGGGCCTCTAGAATTCCATTTCTAGGGCAGACGGCTGGTCTGACGCACTAGAAAAAATGTCTTCTCACTCACCGTCCAGGAGGATCGGCGAAGAGAGAACCCTTCTAAGAAATTACTACAAGTCCCGAGTCCCGAAATATAGCTGCCAATCATACCTTAAAGAAGTCTAAAAGAGTGGATAAATTTAATGTCACGGTTCACTGGTGGACCAGCGAGCTGGCGTCATCGAGAAACAGGGTAACTGCTCTCTTCAAAAAAATTAAATCTCTCCGTTTACACAATGCTCCAGTCGATGAGGTTCGTGACGCGGAGGTCGTGTACCGACACAGGAGGGCCGCCCTTAAAAAATTAATTACCAACACAAAAAGGGCGGCATGGAGGGAACGTTGTTCCGGTCATGGTGCCGTATATGGTTCACTTTTTAAATTTACGTTTAATAAAAAACTAAATAATAATCTTGACTTATTTTTTGCAGATAAACCCAATTTAACCCAAAATAATAAAATATCAATTTTAATGGATCATTTCTTTTCTAATAATGTTTCTATACCTACAACAATTGATTATCCTATTAATTTAAGCCCCCCTGATAATATTACGGCCCATGACCTGGACCATGTTTTCTCCAACCTCAAGGATGGGAAGGCCCCGGGGCCGGACCTCATCGACTACAAAATATGGAAATATATATATAACAGATACCCCCACCTTATTTTAATTTCATTCCAAAAATCGTTTTTATTTTCGTATTTTCCCAGGTGCCTCAGGTATGGGGGGTTCGCTTCCTGTTAAAACCAGGTCGCGACCCCTCATCCTGCGGCGCCTATAGACCTATTTGTCTTTTGCCCACTCTGGGAAAAATCCTGGAGCGGGCTTTTATTATTAAACTTAACTTCTGGCTACATCAAAATAATATCATTCACTCTAATCAATTTGGTTTTCGAGAGCAGAGATCCTGCGAGGACGCTTTGTTCGCTGTTGTTTCTAAAATTAAATCTTTTAAAAGAGTCTGTCATTCCGCATTAACTACACTAGACATCTCAGCCGCTTTTGACAATATGGACTAGCACTTGTTGATCGACAGGCTCGGCATTTTAAACTTTCCTCCCTATTTTATTAATTTTATATGTTCTTACCTAAGTTCTCGTTATATTATTTTTGACCTTAATAATAGTATTATTTCTCGTTTTTTGATTAAAGGGTGTCCACAGGGTTCGGTGCTTGCGCCGACCCTGTGGAACATCTATTTTAACGAAATTCTTAATTTAAATAATGACCTTTTCTATCTCCAGGCCTTCGCCGACGACCTGGCGTTGATAACGTCAGGTAAGACGCGAAGTGTCCTGGAGACTAACACTAATAATATTTTGAATATGATTTGCAGTAAATTAAATTGTATGAAGCTGAGCCTCTCGGTCCGTTATTTTTTCCAAAGCCCAGAGACTTAAAAGGAACCCAATTTTTAAACTCAATTCAAATAGCCTCAAGATCTGCGGTAGCTTGAAGTTTCTGGGCGTAATTATCGACAGCGGGCTCTCATGGAGCGATCACATCTTAAATTTAAGAGATCGATGTTATTCGATCGGTGGATCTTTTCATAAAATCCGAGGCGGGGTGGGGCGTCGGTGGCCGGCTCCAGAAGATGTGGTATCTCTCTGTTACCGAGAAAATCTTAACTTTTGGAGCCGGCATTTGGGGCGGGAACTTTAATACTGAACAGAAAAAGAAGCTCTCCGCTATACAGAGACCTTTTCTACTAAAAATTTCGGGAGCTTACGTTACCTCCCCAACCGACTCCCTTAACACCCTCTGTGGTATTCCGCCGCTCCACGCGACCCTGCTGTCTTTATACAAGAAATTTAATATTGTCAGAAGACGGCAGCCCGACCCCGAGCTGGGACTGTCACCTTCAAATTATGATTTCGATATACCATTTCATGGGGTCCCGATGTCTTCCGTTAGGTTGGACATTCGGGACTCCATTTTAAATCTCGATTACCATGTGTACACCGACGGCTCCGGCATTGATGGGAATGTCGGGGCGTCGGTGTGCATTTTGGATTCAAAAACTAATATGATTCATGAAATTTTGGAAGTTGCGGAGTTGTCGGCAATCTATAGAGCAATAGATTGGTCAATTGTCCATAACAGTAAAATTAATATTTTTAGTGAAAGTCTCAGCTCAATTCAGGCCCTTAAATCCAGCAAAAATAAATCTAGTTTCTTTTTTAATATAAAATCATCAATAGCCCATTATACTAACAATTTTGGCCTGAGTTGGGTTCGGGCACATGCGGGACTCGCCGGTAATGAGCTTGCCGACGAGCATGCGAAGCTTGCCTCGGTCCGTGGTGAGGGACTTGGGGTCCCCCTTCCAATAAGTGCACTCAAAAAGAGAATTAAAAAGTTTTTGTTAAATGAGTGGTAGATTACACATGATTGCTCTACTAACGGCTTGAGAGGCAGAGACTATCTGCCAAGGGTGGACCCCAACTTCCTCATCACGGATCGTTATCTGACATGGTTTTTGACCGGCCATGGTCCTTTTGCGGCCTACCTCTGCAGGTTTCATTTACGTGGTGATGATTTGTGTGTCTGCGGTGGAGTGGGGGATGCCGACCATTATCTCTTCGACTGTCTGGTTACGCGGGCCCATCACATAACTAGGCCGAGTACTAATTCCAAACCCATAATTTTAAAAAATATTATTAATAATAAAGTCTCGGCCTATAGAATTAGGTCCTACGTCCTGGCGGCCGCAGGGATGGTGGCCGGCACCCCCGCGCCCTAACTGATGGTACGGCCCGGTTGTTTGCTGCTCCCTTATTTCATAGTAGGGGTTGTTGCACTAGGTGCCAACCCATTTTAAATTTTTAAATTTTTAAACTTTTATTTTTGTATTTAAATTATTTGTATATATTTGGTGTGTTATTAGTTTTAAACTTATTTATTTGATATTTAATTCATATGTACATATATTCAGTTCCTTGTGTGTTTTATTTCTGTCTTTGTATATCCAGTCATCTTGTTAGTATTATTTTGCTGTCTTTATAGTTATTTATATTTTATGTATTTTATCATTTATATTTTGTATTATTATTTCCTTTGTGTGCGTACTGTGTATCTTATTTCATTTTCCGGCGTCTTTTATAAGCCATTCTCCTACAACTACCATTCGTCATCTGACCGTGGTTCAAAATTACGTGGTGTTGTCCTCGGATCTTTCCCTTTGGGATTGATCCCGAACCGTCACCAATAGCCCATTGTGTTGCTCCAGTGTGACGTTAATTGAAATACCCCCCCCCTACAACTACCATTAATCTGGGAATCGAGCAGGCACCTTTTATAAGCCTATTGCACGCTCGATTCCCTTTGTAATAGAACCTGCCTCCATACCAGCAGGACTGGCTTATTTTAAAATTTATTTTTTACACCTTTTATGGGCACTTTTGCCTTCGGATCAGAACCTGCCTCTTCCATTTTACAAGCTAATAGAGGGATTCCTTTCCCTATTATGTCGGATTCGAGTACAGGTTCTGTAACTACACACTTGAAGAAGATTTTATGTCGGAATCGAACTCAGGTTTTGTGCCTGCATTCTCATGTTTCACCAGTACTGTCTTTTTATATTTCTGTGTGTCAAACACTTGAGTTTGACTTATTGTTCCCTGTAATTTATAGTATAATTAAATAAACGCTGTTCCGGGGTTGAGTCCCGTGGACCCCTTTCGTGTTGTGGTGGAAGTCTCCACCTCCAGGCCACACATAACGCTCTAAACCTAACAGTGAGTGGGCCCGGAGAGTGTCTCCAAGTCCCGAGTCGAGAGACCAAATGGGACACGTAGTAACCAGTTCAGAGAAGGCACTTAGACCCTTTTCCTTCCGATATCCGGCCATGAGGGACGGGATCAGCTGGATCGGGGGTCAAGTGTTCCTTGATTCCTAAACCACTAAGGGCAAGGAGGAAGGGTCCAGCTAGTAAAAGCCAAGTGGGAAGACGATGGGGGGAGTTGCATGTACTGCAGGTAACCACGCAAACCGCTTGGATGAGGTTGGATCTTCAGGCTTACCCGTAGAATGTACGAAGAGAATGTACAGGGTTGCCTGTTGATTTGGTCAATGGATCCTTGCGTCATCTCGTGGGGAAGTGATTCTTGTGATGAGACAGTAGCGCTTGAAGGATGTGTTGGGTTTTATCGATTGAAGACAGAGTTTTATACTTTAAAAATAAATTTTATTACGTAGCCAAGTCTTATGGTTTAAAAACATAATTTCAGAAAACAACAAGAAGTCTGATCAGCTCATGATCCCCAATACACTTCACATTATCTCCTCTCTTTTATACATTCAATTTACACAATTTTCCATATTGATGTGCCCCACACGGCACTATAATTGGAGGTTTGAGACCGATTCCAACATGCGGCCCCATTGGTTGTAAAACCTCAGCAGATGTATTACAATTCAATATATATATATAAATCTAACAAAATATTTTTCTAATAATATTTTTAAATTTATTTAACAATAAAGGCTTTGTTAAAAAGTCAGCCAAATTATTTTCCGATGAAATATAATTTACGTTAAATAGTTCATCTTTTATTAATTTACGAATAAATTTGTACTTGATATCAATATGTTTAGTTTTCACATTTTCCTGACTATTTTTTGAAAAATAGATAGCAGATTGATTATCACAATATACTTGGGGTCTTATGTAATCACACAAACTTAATTCATTTATAATTCTACTAAACCAAATAATTTCTTTAGTGCAATCGGTTAGTGCAATAAATTCAGATTCCATTGAGCTAAGAGCTATGCACTTTTGTTTAGAAGATTTCCATGATATTGGGATGTTACCAAAATAAATTAAATAGCCACTGCTTGAATGTCTGTTTGTGAGACCACATCCCCAATTTGCATCAGAAAAAGCAATCAAATTTGAACTTTCTACATTGGAAAGATTAATTTTAAAATCCTTTGTAAGAAAAACATAGTTCATAATATCAACAACGTAAGACCAGTGTTTGTAAGTATAACCATTACAAAACTGAGACATTATATTAACAGCAAATGCAATATCTGGTCTGGATCTATCTGACAAAAACGATAAACATCCTATTAAGGAACGATAGGGAAATTTCCTCATTAAATCATTTTCAATTATTTCTTCCTCTTTAACCTTATCAGGTAAGTTACAACCAATTTTAAAAGGCAAATTCACAAAACTTTTAGGAAGATCTTTGAATTTTGACATTAATTTTTCAATGTAGGTAATTTGATGTAGATAAATCGAATTTTCAATTTCTTGAAAGTTTACGCCTAACAAATATTTAGTTTTACCTAGGACTGTAAGATCCAATTTTTTGTCCAATAATTCGATTACTTCATTTATCAAATGTTCCCTTTTTGAAAACAAAACCATATCTTTTTTTTTTTTTTTTTTAATTAACGTCACACTGGAGCAACACAACGGGCTATTGGTGACGGTCCGGGATCAATCCCAAAGGGAAAGATCCGAGGACAACACCACGTAATTTTGAACCACGGTCAGATGACGAGGCAACACCTGAGCTGGCACCCCACTCTCCAAACTTCCACACCACACCAACGTGAGGACATTTGAAGCCACGACAGATTTAACGTGCACCAGCCCCCTTTGTACACGACGGTGTTTGGCTGGATTCGAAACTCTTCCAACCGGGCCACCGCGGCCCCAAAACCATATCATCTACATAAACAATTAAAATTACATCTTTAAATTTGTAGACACAGTTACACCAATTTAACTGAGAAAATCCTAATTTAGTTAAAATACCGTCTAATTCCAAATTCCATTCTCTACCACTTTGATGCAGACCATATATAGCCTTTTCCAATAGACATACTTTGTTTTCGGATCCTTTCAGCACAAATCCTTTTGGCTGTTTCATGTATATAGTATCCTTAAGGTGTCCATATAAATATGCACTTTTCACGTCAACTTGACAGTGATACCAACCCAACATAGAAATCAATAGTACAAACAATAATTTAACAATAGAAAAATTCACAACTGGTGAAAAAATATCTTTAAAATCAATGCCGGGTTTTTGCTTAAAACCTTGAGCAACAAGACGAGCTTTATACCTTTTAGGTATATTGTTTTCGTCCATTTTTATGCTGTACACCCACTTACTTCCAATTATGGTTGTATTTGGGGGCGTGTCCACTAATTTCCATACTTGCCTATCCTTCATTATCTGAATTTCTTCATTCATGGCAGTATTCCATTTAATTTTATCCTTACTTGCCTGCGTTTCTTCATAACTTTTGGGGATTTCGACATTGTAACACTGATCATACATGTCGTACAGCTGTTGGTCTAAAAAATTAGATTCATCACTAGAAGTAGATGGCACATTAGAACTATCCACATTAGGATGTTCAGTTTCTGGCTTAAAATTGAAATTTACAGGATCAAACCTAATCTTATTTTTAGTACAGTACTTTTTAATATCATTTAAAGATCTCATTCTCAAATTTTCAGGAGAATAATAGTATACATCTATCCTATTGCTTTTATTTCTAGGTTTTTCGATTCTTCGCCAATTTGAAATGTTAAGACTTTTTAAGTCCTCAGTTTTAACTAAATCTTTAGAATCTAAAACTTGAGTTTCACTTTCCGATTTTACTTTTATATTTTCATTTGATTGATAAATAGGAATATTAGAATTAAGATCGAAAGAAACGTACTCAAAGTTTTTACCAAATAGTACATCAACAGCTTTCTTACTTTCGTCGATATGAACATGGACTGTTTCAACTATTCTCTTCTCGTTTGGTACATATATTCTGTAACCTTTAGTTTTCAAACCATATCCTGTCAAAATACCAAGTTTTGCTCTGGGTTGTAATTTATTTCTCTGTATTTTAGGAATATGAACATATGCCAAAGAGCCAAAAATTCTAAAATGTTTTACTGATGGTTTGAAACCAGTCCATATTTCGTTAGGAGATATACCCTCAGTTAATTTGTGTTCGCATCTATTTTTAGTATGAATAAATGCTAAAAGTGCTTCTGACCAAAATTGTGGTTGTAAACCACTGTCTTGAAGCATAGCTCTGACACAATCCATGGCTGTTCTATTGAACCTTTCTGCAATGCCATTTTGTTCAGGGGTATAAGTTGAAGTTCTTTCGATTTTTATTCCTAGATCATTTAAAAACTTTTTAAATTCTTTGTGACAAAATTCTAAACCATTGTCAGTTCGGACACATTTTAACTTAACATTTAGCTGTCTTTCAGCTTTAACCAAGTATTTTTTAAAGTAATCAAAAACTTCATTCTTATTTCGAATAATATAAACAGTTACTTTACGTGAAAAATCATCAATAATAGATAAAAAGTATTGTAACGTACGCTATACCTCAAATCCTAAAATGTAGATGTCGCTACCTTACAGGTAGACTTTGGCGTGAACTTCCCTAGTACTGTCAAATTTTGCTCAGAGAGAGTTTGGATTTTGTCGAGAGCAGACCATCCCGGTCTGATGCCCAATTTTGGACTGTTAACTATTTTTTTTTCCTCTATAAATGTTTTCTTTCAATTGTTTTGTACTGTGTAAGTACCGTTTTTGTTAAATGTAATCCGTCCTTTGTAACTGTTATTTCTCGTCTAATTAAACATGTTCTAAACTTTACCCCGAGATTTTCTTTTTTTCATTACTTTTGGTTTAACACCAGTCATTGCATTAATGACAGTTACAAATTGGCACCCAACGTGAAAGGCCCGAAGTAAAATATCCCATCTCTCTCTCGCGTTCTTTTTGTACTGTGATTAGGTTCCTGCCTGAAGTGTTTGTCACCCTGACAAGAAGAAAATTCGCACCCGGCGAATGTGATTACAGATAGCTGTTCATATCTGGTACTGTAAAGTAACA
This sequence comes from Meta bourneti, assembly GCA_933210815.1. Taxonomy (NCBI): domain Eukaryota; kingdom Metazoa; phylum Arthropoda; class Arachnida; order Araneae; family Tetragnathidae; genus Meta; species Meta bourneti. Next base: position 244,283 of record OW119923.1, read on the forward strand.
ATTTAACATAATTAATTATTGTTAGTCTTGTATAGTTGAATTTTAAGTTAGTTTTTTTTCTCCTATTGAAAATGATTTCGGTTTGAAACCATTCTAAAATGGCGGTTGAAAGCGAAACTTACAATCCACTCAGGAAATTCCATGTGTGGTAACCCTATGATCCTTGAGTGTTAATGCGAAAAGTTATAAACATTTCGAGTGCTCTTGAATGTTTTTATTTTCATTTATATGTACGATCTGTGCTTTATGAAAAAGTGAAATAAGAATTTAAGCTGAGGATAGATTACTTGTTTATTGCTAGTGTATTCATTCTTTTTAAGTTGTTTACCTTTGAATGTGTCATTTAGAAATTTGAACAGTGATTGATTAAATTGTAATAGTATTACAAACTTGATTTAATTGTATTGTTAAATGTACACATAGTTTCTGATGGAAAATAATTTTAATTATTTCTACTAAGTGTAAACAAGTTTACAATATATATAACTTCAAAGTGAATGAAATAATTTATGAATGGTATTTCTAGTTAAACATATTCTAATATCATTAATTGGTGCTTTTAACTTTATCAATCAGTTTTATTTAAAGAATTTCTCATTTGTGCATTTTATATTTAAACATATGTGAATATCAGTTGAAATGCTATTGAGTTATCAATTAATATTACTTGTGGAAAATTTTCCCCTCTCATTTGTGAATTGTTTTGATTTCACGATTTCATACCAACTGCTGTTACTGTTATTGATTTGTGGTGTTTCAAGATAATAGAATTAACAGTTTTGAGTGAATTTTTAAAAATTTTAAAATTGAATTTTTTTCTGATTTATAAATTACGTCTGAAATAGACTAAACACACGAAAAATGTCATTTTTGGGAAGATCCAGAAAAGAGGATTTGAGGATTTTGGCCTCAGAATTGGGTCTGGCTCTGTCGGACAATCTCAAAGTGATCGATCTAAAGGATCTCATAACCAAGAGTGACAGGTATGATGAGGAATTCGTCAAAGATATGCTTAGCGTCATTGTGGAAGAACGTATAACAGCAGAAAAACAAAAAGCTGCGGAATTGGAAGAAAAGCAAAAAGCTGCGGAATTGGAAGAGAAACAGAAAGCTGTGGAGGTGGCCCAACAACGAGAAAGAGAATTCGAATTGGAAAGATTGAAAATTCAACTTGAAATGCAGAAACTGTCACAAACGCCTGTTGTAAGTAAACAGCTCGAAAACCCGAAGTTTGAGCTAAATAGAATTATTCCGAGGTTCAACTCGAAGGAAGATGAAATTGGTCTTTACCTAACTATTTTTGAACGTCAAGTGAAGTTCATGAACATCCCTGAAAAAACTTGGACAGCATACCTGATTGGCTCATTGCCACCTGATATAGCTCAACTCATCGCAAGAGAGGATGAAGATGATGCTCAAGATTATGAAAAGGTAAAAGAAATGCTTCTAAAAAGATTTCGAGTTACAGGAGACAGGTTTAGGCAATATTTTTCCCAACAGAGGAAAAACCCGGATTCGACGTGGCGAGACTTTTATTTCGAATTGAATTCTTATCTCGAAGGTTGGATTAAAGATTTGAAGATTACCACTTTTGATCAGCTTAAAAGTCTAATGATCGCTGATCAGATAAAAAGAAAAACTCCAACAAATATTAAAGAACACTTCTTGGATATTTGGGCGGATTTGAACGATCCTTTGGAATTGGCTGAAAAACTGGACGCATACGACAGCCTAAGGCCTGGAATGAAAAACAATCCAAATCAGACTTTCAAGAAGAAAGAAGAGTTCAGGAAACCCTTTCCAGTAAAGAAAAGTCAACCTGTTGGAAGATCCCATGATGACCACCCACCAGGACCTTCTAGAACAGTACCTGGACTCCCAAGTTCCAGAACTGAAGGAAGAAAGCCCATCCGGTGTTGCGGGTGCGGGACTCCTGGAGTCATCAAGTCAAAGTGTCCTACCTGCACGAGGGTTAATGAAGAGGAAACATCAGTGAACTGCATGACGTTATTCAACTTGGATTCAAACTCGTATCCCTCAAGTTTGATTGTCCTCAAAATTTTTGGAGAAAATATTGCTGTATGTGCTGATACCGGTGCTTCCCATACCATCGCGGGTGAAAAGCTGTTTAAATTCCTACAAGGGCACAACGTCACCTTTGTGAACAAGAGAATCTCATTTATGATGGCTGATGGAATTCGACAGACCATTACTGCTCTAAGTACTGTCGTCAACCTGTACACTGAAGGCAAAGTTATCCAAACAGAATTTCTGGTATTGCCGGAAGCAAAAGGAAATAAGACCCTGTTAGGAATGGATTTTCTTAATGCAGCTGGAATCGTCCTTGATGTCCAAGGCGGAAAATGGCATTTTTCCGAAAATCCTCAAAAACAGTACAAGTTCTTCAAGAAGACCGTAGATGATATAACCATCAGCGCATTCGAACTTCGAGAAGATGAGGGTAAACACCTATCTCCCGAACAGAGAAGAAAACTAAACACACTCATAGACTAAAATGAGACATGTTTCCAACCAGGGGGAGGGCCATCGCCGTTTATTGAACACCGTATCGACACAGGTGATCACCCCCCAGTAGCAACGTCACCCTACAGGATGAATCCTACAAGGAAAGAGATTTTGAAGGAACAGATTGAAGAACTGCTGAAGCAGAATATAATCGAAGAGTGCGAGTCCCCCTACGCTGCACCCGTGGTACTTGTTCCTAAACCAAATGGGAAAGTACGCCTCTGTGTCGACTACAGAAAGTTGAACTCTATTACGAAAGTGGATACCTACCCCTTACCTCGAATGGATGATCTATTAAATGAAGCAACACCGACATCCTACATGTCAACAATTGATTTGCAATCGGGCTACCATCAAGTAAAGGTTGCTGATGTTGATCAGGACAAAACTGCTTTCATTTGTCCTTTTGGAACTTACCGTTACTTACATATGCCCTTCGGCCTACGTAACGCTCCTGCCACCTTTCAAAGATTAATTGACAAATTTCGAAGTGGTCTGAAAGATGTGTTCGCACTGTCTTACCTAGATGACATCATCGTTCTCTCAGAAACTTTTGACAAACATCTCGAAGATCTCGAAAAAGTTTTCGAAAGACTGTCTATCTTCAAACTTCATGCAAACCGTGATAAATGTCGCTTCGCCTGTGACCGTGTGAAATATCTGGGATTCTGGATAACGAAAGATGGAATTGAAGCTGACCAAGAGAAGATCTCTTCTATTCAAAAAATTCCAGTCCCTACCAATGTGAAAGAAGTCCAATCTTTACTACAAACCTGCTCTTGGTTTCGTCGATATGTCCCCAACTTTGCTGACATAGCACGCCCACTTAGTAACCTCACTAAGAAGAAAGTACATTGGCACTGGGGTCCTGAACAACAAGAATCCTTTGAAACGTTGAAGATGCGCCTGATGACTCCTCCTGTATTGAAGCAAGCTGACGGATCAAAGCCTTTTACCATCCGTACAGACGCAAGTAGTTATGCCCTTGGAGCCGTCCTTCTCCAGGGTAGTGGCCCTGATGAACATGTCATCGAATATGCAAGTCGTCTGTTGATCCCAGCAGAGCGAAACTACTCCACAACCGAGCGGGAAGCCTTGGGGGTAGTGTGGGCCTTAGAGAAATTTCGAGGTTACGTAGAAAATCAACAAATCTCCATCGCATCAGATCATCAACCTCTCAAATGGCTGTTAAGTATAAAGTCACCTTCTGGTCGTCTGGCAAGATGGGCTTTAAAAATTCAGTCCTTCAACCTGAAGATTGATTATACCCCAGGGAAAGCCAATGTAGTGGCTGACATGCTGTCAAGACCGTTGTATGCTGAAGGCGCACCATCTGATGTGTGTGCCATCACTGTTGACATGCCATCCAGGAAATCCAGTGATATTCGAAAGGGACAGCTGGACGACGAAGAATTGAAGAAAATCATTGACTGCTTTGAGAGCATGGACAAAGATGAAAACTTTGCCAACTACACCAGTCGTGGATACTTAATGAATCAAGGTGTCCTGTATAGGTATTCACCTGAGAATGAAGAAGAAGAAGCTCAACTCGTAATTCCTACTCAAGAGCGAGGAAGAATCCTTCAAGAGTACCACGATGCCCCGACAGCTGGTCATTATGGCGTAGAGAACACATACAAGAAGATTGCATCCAGATACTACTTTCGAGGTATGAAAAAGTTCATCTCAGAGTACATCAAGACTTGTCCTGAATGCAATCGCTATAAGCCAACAAACCAAAAACCAGCAGGACTCTTGAGAACACCCGCTTATGCACAAAGGTTTGAAACGCTGGCCATTGATCTTTTTGGTCCTCTTTCGGAAACCCCTACTGGCAAGAAGTGGATCTTTATTGTGGAAGATACAAGCACCAAATGGGTAGAACTATTTGCTCTTACTGAAGCCACTGCGGCAAACTGTGCCAAAATACTTATCGAAGAAGTATTCCTACGATATGGTCTTCCGCGTAGGCTAATAAGTGACAACGGACCACAGTTCGTAAGTGCTGTCATGCAATTGACTTGTGACTTGCTAGAGATTACGCAAGACCTTATCCCCGTCTACCACCCGCAAGCCAACCCATCTGAACGTAAAAATCGTGATTTAAAGCCTCGACTAGCAATTCTGGTGGGGGAAGAACATACGTCTTGGGAAGACAAATTATCTTTAATTCGTTTCGCAATGAATACCTCAGTGTGTGACACCACCGGCCACACGGCTGCCTACTTACAATTTGGAAGACAGTTGAGAACGTCAGACGATATCCGGCATGATATTCGACAAGTGATCGACAATGATAACTTCGTACCCGAAATAACCCCGTATCTCAAGAGGTTTGCAAACTCAATCTTGGATGTCAAAGATAGAGTTGAACAAAAACAGGATCGTCAGAAGGGAAACTTCGATCGACGAAGAAGACAAAAATACTTCAAACCTGGTGACAAAGTTTGGGTGACCATTCATCCCATAAGTCGGAACAACAGAAGCAAGAAATTCATGCCAAAAAGGGAAGGTCCTTACCTCATTCTCACCTTGAGATCACCAACAACATATGAGATTGCCGACCCGGCCAACCCACACCACGTCCTTGGAACTTATCATGTTTCTGCCCTAAAGGACTATCATGAGCCTGAAGTAGAAAGAGACACTGGACCTGTGGCTCCTATAAGAAAAAGAGGACGCCCCAAAAAATTACCTTCTGGTTCCGAGCCGAGACGGCAACAGAACCAGAGGGGGAGTCTGTAACGTACGCTATACCTCAAATCCTAAAATGTAGATGTCGCTACCTTACAGGTAGACTTTGGCGTGAACTTCCCTAGTACTGTCAAATTTTGCTCAGAGAGAGTTTGGATTTTGTCGAGAGCAGACCATCCCGGTCTGATGCCCAATTTTGGACTGTTAACTATTTTTTTTTCCTCTATAAATGTTTTCTTTCAATTGTTTTGTACTGTGTAAGTACCGTTTTTGTTAAATGTAATCCGTCCTTTGTAACTGTTATTTCTCGTCTAATTAAACATGTTCTAAACTTTACCCCGAGATTTTCTTTTTTTTCATTACTTTTGGTTTAACACCAGTCATTGCATTAATGACAGTTACAGTATTTGTTTCCACCTAGAGAGTTAACTGGAGCAGGACCCCACAAATCCATATGGATCCTTTCCAAAATATTTTTAGTTTTCCTTTCGTACATATAGTTTCTTTTTAAGGATATTCTAGTGGATTTAGCAATAGCACAAATCTTACAATTTTTATCTATATTTTTACAATTAAGTTTTTCAATTCCTTTTACACAATTAATTTTACTCATATTTTCAATTAAGGGCATGTTAACATGACAAAACCTACGGTGGGCTTTTTCTAGATCTAAACCAGTTACATATGTATAATTTTTAATCTTGGGATAACCTTTCAAGATATACAATTTTTCCAATTCTGGGAACAGTAAACAAATATTTATTATAACTATTATAAATAATCATTTTGTTATTTCCCCATTTAATTTGGTTTCCCACAAGATCAATACGAGCACCACTAATTAAATTTCTTCTCATATTAGGTGAGTATAAAACATCTTTCAAAGTTAAATCAAAATTTCGGTTTCTATCTAAAACTGTAAATTGAATATCACCCATACCTAATTCTTCCGAGGTGCTGTCCTTGTCTCCGACTAGGATCTTCTGTGGTGGTAGTTTTCTGAATGTCGTAAACATATCTCGTTCTTTACAGAAGTGGGCAGTTGCAGCAGAATCAATGAGAAATTCCCTCGGTCTTTCATTTAGAAAATTTGAAACTGCATAGGCACGTTGAAGATCAGTTTTTGGATTGCCCTCCATATAAAATAATTCACCTCCAGGTTTCTGCCGATTGCATTTCTTGAAGCACTTCGATTCGTAATGTCCCGACTTTTTGCAGTAGTTGCAGAATGGTCGCGGCCCCATACGACAAACTGTCGACTTTCTTGGGCTTGAAGGAATTAATTCAGGGTCCAGTACGCATCTGCTGTGATCAGGAGTAGACGCCCGTGTCTCCTTGTATCTAGATGACTTGTTTCTTGTAGCATAAGCATCGGCCACGATACTTAATTTTGTGTCTTCATCCTTCCGCTTCAGGTCGATCCGGCTGGATTCTGTTATTAAATGTTTAGACAAATTGTCTAGCGTGAACTCGTTGTCATCCATCCTGTATAGCAGTTGTACCAGATTATCGTATTCGTGAGGCAAATGTCTTATTAGTTGAAAGCAAACTAAAAGGTCTGGGATTTCGAATCCACATTCTTTTATCTGTAACAGCTTCTCATGCACTCGTTTGCAGAAGAGTCCAATGGATTCGTCCTCCGGCTGGTAGCGGATTGAAAAGAACTCGTCCACAAGGCCTGCCAATCGTGCTCTAGATGCTGGTTCAAAGTTGGTCTTTAATATATCCCAGGCTTCCTTACCGTCCTCAGTAGATGAAATTAAGACTTGATATTTTCTGTCTATGCCTTGGTAGATAGTTGTGTATGTCCTCTGTTTCCTATAACGATAGTCTTTTTTTTCTTGTTCTGGAGCATCTTCCAATAATAGAGGTTCCGTTTTAGTGATAAATTCCCAGCAGTTCCGATCCATTAGCAATACCTTCATGTCCGTCTTCCACGTTGCATAGTTGAAATCCGATAACTTCGGGAAGGAAAACATGGACATTTCTTGAATACCCATCATACTGGATACCGGTAGTGGCAGAATTCAGGTTCAGCTTAAGGTCTGAGGCCCATAACCAATTGTTGGGTTTTATCGATTGAAGACAGAGTTTTATACTTTAAAAATAAATTTTATTACGTAGCCAAGTCTTATGGTTTAAAAACATAATTTCAGAAAACAACAAGAAGTCTGATCAGCTCATGATCCCCAATACACTTCACATTATCTCCTCTCTTTTATACATTCAATTTACACAATTTTCCATATTGATGTGCCCCACACGGCACTATAATTGGAGGTTTGAGACTGATTCCAACAGGATGGTCTTGAGAGTTGAGTACCTCCTCGCCCGGAGTTGGATCATGGTGGTTTTCAAGGTGGAGATCCAAGTCAGGTGGTGGCATGTCCTCAGATGATTGTACGCGGGCTCCAGAGATGTGGGTGAAAAAAATGTCTCTAGAGTGGCGTATGACATCACTTACACAAAGGGCTCGCATGGTACGTGCATAGGTCCTGGAGGAAGATTTCTGACAAAGAAGTCGTTGGCAGGGTCCCAGGAACCTAGGCTGCCGATGATGAAGGGCACAATGTAGCATGCCTTAAATTTCGAGGCAATGGCTGCCCTAAGATTTTCGTACCTGTCAAGTTTCCTAGCCCTTGACTCAATAAACGAGTTAGCGCCGTTCCCAAACGGAATCGTGATGTCGAGGAGAAAAATCTCATCATATTTCTTGAGAATGATGTCTGGGCGGAGGAGGCATCATGGAGAAACGTCCCTAAGGAGCGGGATGGCAGAGATGGCTTTGTAAAACGCAACAATTTCGTATTTGTCCGAGCACATGTTGAGAACACGCGTTGCAATCACATTATGCCTTTCTTTGAGAAGAGTTGAGAGACGAAGGCAGTGTTTAAGCACGTGCGGAAGTGTTTTGGACGCATAGTTGCATCTCCTACATCCTCTGTTGGGGTGTCCCCATGGTTTGCATCCATTGAGGGGCAGGAGATTGAGCCGCGCCTTGTGGACGAATCTCCAATCTTTAAAGCGCGTGTAAAGTCCATTGGTAAAGAAATGCGTGCTAGATCTAGACAGTGCCACGCACTCAAGAGCTTTGCCTTGGTTCCTGAGGCCCAGGAGTTTTTCATCTCGCTGAGATCTGCTGGTGTTCCTGAGTGTATGGGCAACGCTCCTGCGCATTTTCGGAGTGATTTTGACCTGTTCTACTTCTAAAGTTGGTAGCTCTTCAGTGAATGTCCACTTCACTCCAAGTCGTCTGGACGCATTCCTCGCTTGTGTCCAGGTGTTGCGGAGGGGGGTTAGATGTGGTTTCAAAGTCCGCCTCCATGGACACGGAGAGGTATTGGTCTGGTGACGGGGGTTGTGAGGACCAATCCTTCTGAGGATGGTGTTGATCAGGTCAGTGTTGGCCGCGTACCTGATGAATGAGTCCTTGGTAGTGAGGAGTTTAAATGAGTTGTCAACTGCAAACAGGTCAGCCTCCTCAGCTGCAATGGGAATACTCATGGCTCCACTCTTCGGGCTTGCGTAGAGGTAATCATTTGTGGCTCTAGATGGAACAGCCAGAGTGTTCTTAATGAGTGGCCAGAGTTGATCATCAATGCGTTCCCAGTGAGTTTTAGTGAGCTGACCCGTCCGCATTGCAAAGGTAAGAGACGGAAAGTAGAAGGTCTTGAGTGCGTCAATTTTCTACCAGTATGCAAGGCCAGAAGCGAGAATTGTCTTGGCAGTAAGTGCTGTTGAGAAGATGTCGTTTCCTATCGCAGTCTGATGGAGGAACCCCACCGGTTTTCCCAGGAATTTCTGGAACTCTCCGTCTTTAAGCATGGAGAGTGGAGTTTCGTTGAGGCTGAACTGGGTGGGGCGACATCCAGTGGGTGTTTTCTCCGTCAGGTGCATGGTGACACACTTAATAGGGTTGAGCCTCATCGACAGTCTGTTGCACTGTCTGGAGATGTTAGTGATAAGGTCTTATAGCTCTTTCTGCGTGGTGGCGACAGGCGTAAGGTCGTCTGCATACGCGAGCAGGGTTCTGTTGGCGGGGTCTGGGTTCACTGCCCAGAGGATGGGGTCGATTGCCAGGATGAACAGCAGACCACTAATAGGGTCGCCCTGAAGGATTCCGGATCTCAGTGGGATCGGTTCAGTCAAACCCTGAGTGGTGACAACACGCGTGGAGGCATTCGAATAAAGCTGTTCAATCAAGGAAGAGAATTGGATCCCTGCTCCGTAGCTTCGAAGGGCTTGAAAGATAGCTTCATGGGGCACTGACCCAAACGCGTCAGACACGTCAAGCCAGGCCATGAAGGCGTCTGTTTTGTCAATTCTTGCCTGGTTCACAAAACTTTCCAAGAGGAAGTTCTGTTCAAAAACTCCATCAAATGGCAAGAACCCCTTCTGCCCTGGGTGGAGAATGTTAGTTTCATCAAGCCACTTAACAAGGCGAGTGGCCAGCAGACCAGTGAATATTTTGTAAAGGGTGTTACACAGTGCGATGGGCCGCCAGTTAGATGGAACACTAATGTCACCCTTCTTGTGCAGGAGGATAGTACGATATTCCATGAGATGGGATGAGATCCGATTGTGCGCAATAAAGATGTTGAAGAGCTGCGCAAGAACTTCTCCTTCTGGGTCGACAGAACCCCAGTGTCTGTAGGTGAGTCTGTCTGGCCCTGGGGCAGTATTCTCTAACTTCTTGATTTTTTGGATAACTTCAGTTGGCGAGAAGGGGGCCATTGAGATAGGTGTTGGAGCGCTTTTGACGTTGTCATAGAGAGAATGATCGAAGGTACGAGTTGTTTGTCTCGGGATGAAGTGTTCTTCGATTTTGGAGGTCGGGATATCACACCCGCTTGTTTGGCCTTGCGTGATCAACCGAACTGCAGCTCTGCGATTGCGCCTATAGAGTTTTTGAATTGTGGCAGGGTCGTCGATGTTAGTGGGTCTTGGTTTACATTATTTTTTCGATGGTTCTGGAATTCTGACTTGGGTCTGGGCAGTTTCAATGATTTGATGAAGAATGCCCTCAAGGTCATCCCAACTGTCATCGCTTTGTGTCCTGTCTCCAATTGCTGCGAGTTGGCAAAGGAAGGGAGACAGGGCAGTTGTGTGGGCAGGCGATGTCAAAAGGGAGCAAGGGGTGTTGTCAGATGGAACATCTCCAATTGGTTGTTGAACATCAGGAATGGTGACAGTCTGTGCGTGGTCTTCAACAGGCTCCAGGGGAGTTGGTGTGACGGTGGGAGTCCCACGTACTTGCAGTGCCACGTCAGGCTGGTACTGGGCAAGTGGCCGGATGTTGAGGGGTCCAGATGGAGGTGGAGGTCTTCCAGCTGCACGTCGTCGGTGCGAGAATCGGTGATTACAGAGTCCACGTTTATCAGGGATGGATTCCGGGCACTCGTCGCATTTGTGCTGGGGAATTGCCCCAAAGGGAACAATGTAACTCGTGTTACGGAAGCATGGATGAGCGGTCAGTCTTCCCTGGACAACGGTGCTGCACAGGGAGCAGGACTTCACTGTCGAAGTGACACGGACCCTATGGGCAACATTGAGATGTCTCCGGATAGAGTTCCTGTTAGTTGTCCAAAAGCGAGTTATGAAAAGCCTTTGTGCAATTAACCCTCCTGGCGGCGTGGTATCTCACAGTTGTGTTGCCGAAAACGGCACCCCGAAAAAGCGAGTTCCCCTTTAAAGTGTCAGGGTTTGGACAAAGGGAGTGCTTTCCCCTTCTTCAGTGGATTGGTCTCAGCAGTAGTCTATTTAGACCGGATCATCAAAGGAGAGCGATGACAGTGATAGATAGCAAAGCCACGGGCTACTTCCCAGGTTCCAGAATACCCTAAGTATACCTAGAATCGTCTCAAGTGTGCTTCTCAAATGCTTGTAGAATGATTTTCTAATAGTGAAATAATTCAGGGGCCCAAAATACATTCGACTGATCCATACAAATATTCTTATACGTGTTTGAAAAAACAAATATTTACTATAACAATGGGAAGCTTTGAAATTATAAATTTATATATTTTTCTTTTAATGAGTAATTTTCTACTAATTGTAAATAAGTTAAATTCTGGCATTGATTTTCTTCCCCACAAAAGTTTACCTCCATTACACAGATTTACAGCATAATTTTTGTATAAATGAAGCGATGAAATTATTTATCGCAGTTGAGTTAGACATGAGAGACTTAAAGCAAAGCTAAACAAAAAATATTCAATACTTGCTTTGTTAATGTAAAATATCCTAAAGAGTAACCACAACGGATATTTCCCCAAAGGTTTTCAGATTTTGGGTGTTCACATATCCGTGAAGAAATGAGTAGAATCAAAACCGTACACATATGATAAACTGAGTTATTTTGCACCAATAACTTTTTAAAGAAATGAAGTATTGGACGTTTGGAATCTTCTTGATCACAATTTTGAACGATTATTTTTATTAAATTTTAATTGTCTAGTTATTTCAGACAATCCCTGAGAACCCCAATTGACTAAAATGGCATCAGGATAATTAACAATTCATAGGCGCAAAATACAGAATACAAAAATGGAGGAATTAAGTAAATCCCGAAACATTTGCGATTTGTTTCATATAAATGGTTGAAAATAATTTTATAAATCCATACAAATTATTTGAGTGATAATGATTTGACGTAGCCTCAAACAGTTTTACATAAAAAAACCTAAATTTCAACCAGCTTTTTCGAGGATCTATGTCTCGTCATCTGACCGTGTTTCAAAATTACGTGGTGTTGTCCTTGGATCTTTCCCTTCGGGTTTGATCCTGGACCGTCGCTAATAGCCGTTGTCTTGCTCCAGTGCGACGTTAATTAAATACCTATCCACTGAAAATGAAGAGTTTCTCAACAGCCGGTCTCAGCCAATTACCTTGCCCTAGCATTAGTTATATCGGGTCGTAAGAGGTTATCCTGGGATTTGTTTGATATCTAAGGATTTTTTATGATGACATATTTTATAGTGATAATATTCTGAGAATATTCGTGAATGGTGCCAAAATGTTCAGACTCAGAAAGCCTTAATAACATCTGTATAGATAACATCACTGACCAAGTAACTGTAAAGAAAATTTCTCCACTGAAAATGAAGATCAAAGGGGAAATGAATCATCTATCGGGGTCTCAAATCTGATAATACTAAATACTGTTTCTTCGCAAGTTCTCCTAGCAGTGTAAGTTTTCGTTTCGAAAATCGAGTGACGTGATTTTTTTTAAAGTAATAAGCCCTAAAGATTAAAATTTTAATATGAATAAGAGACAAGGGATTTCGTTTAACTTTGGTGTACAGAAGTCTCGTATGGAAGGTGTTTATAGCCCAACAAATATAAATATTTGGTGAACGGAATGAGATGAAAATCAGCGCAAATTATTTTAATTTTTGCCTGAAAAAATTTACAACGCATTACAAGATTTCATTAGTTCAGTGATTGATAGCTAATTTCCTCTTCCATTTCCTTATAACCATGACATAATTAATAATTGTTTTTAATGCATGCACTTTGAAAGAATTTTAAAGGTATTTACGAGTAAATTTGTTGAAACCGGACCCTCATAAAACACTATCTGAATTACCCGGCGTCGATCGAATTGTTTGTAACTCATCGTAATATTCAATAGTAGTCCTATGGGGATTTCGAATTGTTTTAAGATCTCTCTACAGACCCAGGACAAATCAAATGGAGTTAATATCTAGACTATGTTTCTCGCAGGGTTTTAAAGAATTAGTGTAGCAAATTCGATATGAGTTGATCAAACTGTTATAGTAAGGATAATCAATGTAATTTCTATGGGGATTTCGAGGGCAGCGGTAGCCCAGTTCGAAGAGCAACGGATTAGAAAACAGAGGGTTGCGAGTTCGAAACTAGGTCGAGCCAAAGACCGTCGGATACACGGAGGCTGGTGCACGTTAAATCTGTCGTGGCCTCAAGTGTCCTCACGTTGGCGAAGTGTGGAAGTTTGGGGTGGGGTGCCGGCTCAGGTGTTGTTCTTGACCGTGGTTCAAAATTATGAGGGGTTGTCCTGGGATCTTTCACTTCAGGATTGATCCCGGAACATCCCCCAATAGCCCGTTGTGTTGGCTCCAGGGGGGCATTAAATAACTACCTACCTATTTGGATTTCGAATTGTTTTTAGCCCCTTCTCCCGACCCAGGACAAATAGAACGGGATTAATATCCTGTATAACCTATGTTTCCCGCAGATTTCCAAAAATTGAATGTACTAAATCTGGTGTGAATTCGTCTTCAAAATATTCAATGTTATTCCTATGGGGATTTTGAATTGTTTTTAGCCTTTCACCAGACCTAAGACAAAAGAACGGGTTAAATATGTAGTCTATATTTTCCACAGGATTCTAAGGAATGAATGTACCAAATTTGGTGTGAATTGGTATGACAGTGATCGTAAAATATTCAATGTTATTCCTAAGGGGATTTCAAATTTGTTTTGGCCCCTCTGCAGATCTAGGACCAATTGAACGGGGTTAATATATAGCCTACGTTGCCAGCAGGATTCTATAGAATGAATGTACCATATATTTGGTGTGAATTGTTCAGTGATCGTAAAAATACTTAACGCTATTCCTATGGTGATTTCGAATTGTTTTACCTCTTCTGCACACCCAAGAAAAATAGAACGGGGGTTAATATGCAGCATACTTTACCCGTAGGGTTCTGAAAAATACGTGTACCAAATTTGGTGTGGATAGGTCAAACGGTGTAGATTTGTATAGAGGACAGAAAGACGCCAACTCAGCTTTGTATACAGATGTCTATCCCCTTGTTGCATTATGTGCGTTAAATATATTTTATTTCTGATCTGAAATGTTTATAATTAAATAGAATACTGCAGGTTAAATAAGAAAACCTATACAAATACGATGATTTGGTCAATTCAGATTAAAAAAAAATTTAGTCGCACCTGCTAGTAGCATGGCGGTGTTAAAGAATTTTAAAGACAAGTACGAAAGGAAGTACGAACAAGTACGAAAGAAGTACGAACAAGTACGAAGTACATTTGTCAAGACTGGCAAATGTTAACAATTTTAGGGCGGTAGGACGTCTCATTACCTTCAAGTGGTAAAAGTTCGATATAGGTATGTTCTAGGCATATTATGACTATATTCTCTCGTTTGATAGAGTGATATCTAGGAGGTGTTCTAGAAGTGACATACAAGAGCGCACCACCCCTTAAAAAACTAAATTATGTTTTGTGCAAATTACATTCATACGAGGCGAAAGGTCTTTACCCATAGTTTCTTATTTTTACAAAACATATTTTATTTAACATGATTTTCAAAGGGTTAATTATCCATTGTTAATTAATGTTTGTGAGAAAGAACCAAACTAGAGGTTTTGGAATTTTTTAATTCTTTATCGCATTTCCCGCAGGTAGCCGGCTTCACCAAACCTATTAGAACTCCGTCAATTATCGCACTTCAACAAGTTTCCAATACGTAGAGAAATATTAAAATAAACAATTGTGCGTAATTTAAGATGTATGTCTTGTGATTTTGGCTGCAGCAAAAATCATACCTTTAATTTTTTAATTTTCAATCTTTTTCCCTGAATTCATGTCCTTTCGTGTTGTTATTTGCTTTTGTTTGGTAAATTTTAATCGTACTTCAAATGAAGCATTTAAAAATGTTTTCATCTCAAAAAGTAAAAGTAAAATAGCAGTGAGAATACATTTTCGAAAAGTGCGTGTCGGTTCCAAATTTCCAATTCAACTTCATTTTCCCGAAGAACCCTAAAATGGACGCTTTCAAAGTGTAGCTTAACAAAGACAGGAATGCCGTCGTGATACTCAACGAACACGCCAAAGGCAGTGACTTGAGGGAAGCATTTTAGGGATTGTCCGTTCCCATCAGGACCCCTCGCACAAAAGGTGCCCAGTCACGCCCTCTCGTTAGAGGACACGGGTGGTAGAGGGGAAGGAAAAGTGACCGTTAAAAGATTCTCGGGGTTGACACTTAAGCTTACATTTTGGTTTACGAGATATCTCGGGGTTGACACTTAAACTGGCATTTTGGTTTACGAAATATCTCGGGGTGGCCGCCTGAAGGGTTAATTTCCGAGCATTGGATGGTGTCAGTGACTGGAAAATTAATGTGGAGGGTGCTATCCGTCCTTGACACCTTGTGAGGCAAAACAGAACTGGTGGGGATGGTGCAACTGAGAAAGGAGGTGCTTTCATCTGTTGGATTCGGGAAAGAGACAGTATTCTTCGTGTTCTTCTGGTTCTTGATATTCTTGTTCAGGGGACGAGCGGTGCTCGAGTTTGCTTGACGCTTGATGTCTTCGCAAGGAGCTTGTTGTTGAGCCACTTGTTGTTGAGTCGCTTGATGTTGAGGAGGGTCTTGGAAATGGCAAACAGATGCAGGATTCGCAGCGGCTGGTGAGTGCGGACCTTGCCTCATGGGTGGAAGTACCCTTGATGGTTGGGAGAGGGAGTTGTTGATGACTTCCATTTCTTTCCTAACAGCGCAAAAGGCTTTGAGGTGAAAGTTAAGTCCCTTGCGGTTAATTGCCTGGTAGTTGCAGAACTTGCACTGGAATGATTGGGGAGAGTCAGTATTGCTAGCAATGGCCAGCACATGAGGTGGAGTGGATTCAATCTTCTCATCTGCCGTTGGGCGCTGGGTGGTCCGGCAGTCTGCAGACTTTGTGACTTCGCAGCAATCGGTGTTGTTATTTTGCCCAGCTTCATTGGTGTGCCAGGCTTCATGTTGTTGGAGAAGATCAACAGAATCAAAAGATTTTTCGCAATAACGGCAGAAATTCGCTGCATATCTATTAGGAGATAATGGGATAGCCGCAGTATCCTGGATGCTTTGGTCCACTTGTGGTGAGGTGGGTTGGGTTGTCGCAGGTGGTTTTGCTTTTGGTGGATGGTGGAGAGGAATAACATCCTGTGGTGAAGGGCGGTGGGAGTCAGTTCTCTGCATTTTTCGCTTACTTGGGGCGCACTCCCCCACCTGTGCGCACTCCCCCCACCATCAGCATATCCCTCCAATGGAGACTGAAAGGCTGAAAACAGAATATACATCCAACCTAAAAATGTCGCCATGTGGGAGGCTATGGGCTCAGCAGTACCCTAAGTTTTACCGCAAAAATGCTTTTAAACGAAGGAAGGTTAAGAAAGTGGAAACAATTGAGCCCACAGTGTCCCGCAAGTCGATCAGGCATCCAAGTCCGTGGTCCATCCAATGCTGCGCCGCTCCGCTAGAAAAGGCTAAATTCCTGAAAAAACAAAGTCACTGGACCTGAAAAACCTGAAAATACCCTGAAAAAACCAGTAAAATCAAAGTGGGATGGTGGTGGGTCAAAGTCCAACAGACAGGGTAAATTTGGAAGAAATAGCCAAAATTCAAACAATATTCAAATAAAAGCATAGAGGGAAAAATATTTAGTGTTGTTGGGCCTTTGTTCTATGTCCGGAGGGGTGAAAAACAACAAAGTTGGGCATTTGGACTTAAAGAAAAAACGGGGAGTGAAAAATTTCAAAGTCCAACATGAAAAGCTTCGAATTTTGAATAAAGCAAGTATTCGACATGATACATACATGTTCGAATAAAGCAAAAAATGAATTGTATTTAGAGAGGTTGGACATTGGCTCTGGGTCCGAAATTAATAATTTACATTTTCGAGAGCTCGGACTTTGAGAAAAACTGGGTTGGGTGGAAAATTTCAAAGTCCAAGGGGAGGTCAGAATTTGGAAAATATGCATCTCGGCGGGATCGGAATAACAATCCAGAAAAGAGCACAAAATAAAAAGATTTTAGAGATATTTGGACATTGAGTCTAGGTCCATTTTAGGAATTTTAACACATTTGGGGTTGGACTGAATTTTTTCCCACTTCCTCGTTTTTACTCCAAGTCCATTGGAAATGCCAACAAATATAAAAATGCATTCAAATCACAATTTCATACCCTTTATGGATTCGATTATTATGATTAAAAAATTTGGAGTGGTTGGACAAGTGCTCAGAGACCAATTAGAATTAAATTAATGAAATGGGGTTTGGACTTAGCAAAAAAGGACAAGTCGAAAAAATTTCAAAGTCCAACGGGAAGGCCTAATGCGGGAAATATGCAAATAACCAAGATTTAAATAATCAAATTGATTTATTCACAAAAAGGTATCAATTTCGAATGGTTGGACATTATAGCTAGGTCCATTATTAACGTAGTTAGCAAATAAATAGGGGTTTGGACTTGGCCGTAAAACTGGGTCGGGGACAAAAATCGAAAAATAATGCTTTAATCAAGAATCAGATGGTAAAATTGATTAAAGCATAAAGAGGTCTTCATTTTAAATGGTTAGACACTATATCTAAGACCTCTATTAAGGGAGACAGAAAATTAAAGAGGCTTCGGACTTAGAGAAAAAACTCCAACATTGGACCTAAATCCTTAATGGAGCATCAAATCGGGTTATAATATATCAATTCGATTAGAATATAAAAAGGCATTAATTTTGAATATTTGGACATTGAATCTAAATCCAAAATTAAGCGAGAACGGGAATTAAATCAAACTAAAGGTGGGTTTGGATGGAAAACGAGGGTGGGTTGGAAAAACGAGGTCGGACTCCAAAATCATGAAATAATCATTGAATCCAATCCAAAGTAATGAAATCGAAATTATCATAGAAAGGTACGAATTTTGAATGGTTGGACATTTAATCCAAGTCCGAAATTAAAGAAGTTAAGATTAAATTGGGGGTTCGGACTTAGATGGAAAACTGGGAGTTCGAAAAATTTCAGTCCAGAGTGCACTGAATTGGAAAAACATCAGGAAATTATCCAATTCCCTTGCGGTTTTCACCAAAAAAACAAACATAATATGCAGAGCAACACAAAATAAGAATAAAAGCATAAAATCATACATATAATAAAACAGAATAAAACAGTTTGGACTTAGAGCATTTTCGACTCGCAAAACACATAGGGGCAAATCTACGGTGATGTCAACTGACCACAGGCTAATGCAAAGTCGATCAATTTGATCTTACATACCTAGATCCGGATCAACACCCACAAACAGCTGGGATGGGGGGTTCTAGTGCTCCATCACTA
Organism: Meta bourneti; assembly: GCA_933210815.1. Taxonomy (NCBI): domain Eukaryota; kingdom Metazoa; phylum Arthropoda; class Arachnida; order Araneae; family Tetragnathidae; genus Meta; species Meta bourneti. The sequence goes on from OW119923.1 coordinate 262,596, forward strand.
GAAACAAAGGGATGATCTGACGCACTGGAAGAAAGTCAACCCACTAAGCGACTCTTAGGTTCGGCGGAAAGGAAGCCCTTCAAGAAATTGCTCTAAGTCCCGGGTCAAGAGACCAAAGGGGAAATAGGGCAACCGATATAAAGATCGGCATTTGAACCCTTTCTCCTTCCAAAGCCCGGCCCTGAGGGACGGGATCAGTTGGATCCGGGGCTAAGTGTTCCTCGCTCCTTTACCACAAAGGGCAAGGAAGGGCCCAGCTAAAAAGCCAAGTGGGTGGACAGGGGGTGGTTTGCAGGTACCGCGGGTAACCACGCCAACCGCTTCAGACCTAAGTCCTACTAGGGAGGGCCAGATTCCTCACGATGAGGCCGAGGCTGGGCTCGCTTCTCCGAGCAAGAGTGTGTAAGTTCTTATTTTCAGCTTGTAGCGGGCCCTACAAAATAGTAAAGGGTCCGCATGTGTGCAAGTCGCGCCGCCGGGTCGTTGGCTAGGCGCGCGAGTAAAAAGAATCGGGTGCACAAAAAATATAGTGCAATCCCAAGACCACCTTCATGGGAACCATCAAAAACCGCCGTTTCCTCAGTATCCAAATGAAAGTTTAAAACTCGCAATGATCCCGAGGGACCACAGAACAAATTTTAAGCTGATAAGAACAGATTAAAAAAACTTTTTATTTCATGTCAACATACTAATAAAGTAGAGCAACCAACAGGGTAAATCATTCGGTGGTATATATTGCGATGGGCAGACAAAGGGTATTGAAACCATACTAGGTTGTTGAGTTCACAGATGAGGCAGAATCTTCTTTACACAGATGTTGATGGGTGACTGAATATACATGATGACCCACTGCAATGGGGGATGAGGCTCGTCTTCCGCGTGGGGGAAAGTTCGATTTGGGTGTTAGTGATGATGATGTTCTTGATGCTTCACTGCGGCTTCCAGGAGTTGAAAGTTCGGAGGGTGGATGATTTGACGCGGCTTCCGATAAGTGAAAGTTCGTGTCGTGGGTGATGTGACATGACTTGACGACTTCCGCTGCGGGGGAAAGTTCGTGTTGTCATTTGCACTTGTAGACTTGGTTTAACTTGTTGTTGATTCGACGTCCTCATCGTCCGGTGGTCGGGGACTGCAGATTAGTCTCTCTGCTGGGCTGTGGCTTCAGGGTCGCTCGCTTGGGTCGCTGGAGGCTACACTTTGGGTGGAGGGGTACTGGGTCGGCAGTGCATCTACCCTGTCGAGAGGTGAATTTGGATTGGGCGATGCATAGTCTGCCGCTAACGGGGAAGCCAAAATGGGGGCAGGCGGAGGATTCTCCATCTCCAGGGAACTGGGCATGTCTGGGTAGTTTGTGATTTGGACACGTGCGCCAGTTATGTGAGAGTGGAAGAGATCTCTCGAATGCCTTATGACGTCGGATACACAGAGTTTGCGAAAATTGGCTGCGTAAGACTTCGAAAACAATTTCCGAACGATACGATCGTTGTTCGGGTCCCACGAGCCAAGTGATCCGACGATAACCGCGTCGCAGCTGATCTTTTTTAAATGAGGTCGGATGTCCTCGACCAGCTGGCGATATTTTTCGACCTTACGAGCCCTCGCCTGGTCGAAACTCTCTAGACGATTGTCGAAAAGAATGGTTACGTCAGGACGAGGACCTCGTCTCTGTGGGTAAGGAGAAGGTCGGGCCTTTGGCGGTTTGATCGAATGGGGGTCTGGTTTTCGGAAAGCACCCTCCACTTGCCAGATGCAGCCTTGAAAATTCTTGAGACGACAGCATCATGTCGGACGGTGCGGGCAGCCGAGGCAGGAAGGCAGTGGTTGAGGACGTGTGGAAGCGTCGGTATTGTAACTGCATCGCCTGCACTGGGAAGATCCGTTGTCGTAGGAACGGGTCCCGTTCAGTTGGTGGAGATTGAGTCGTGTGCGGTGAACGAAGCGCCAGTCCGCGAAGCGGGTGTAGTCGCCATCGTGAATGAAATGCGAATTGGCCCTCGCCGCCGCAACACACTCCATTGCCTTTCCCTGGCTTGGGAGGGCAATGAGGGACGCCGTTCTCTCGTCACGAAGCTGGGTCTTGAGAAGTTTGCACAGCTTTCTCTTCTCAGCCTGGACGATGTTGATGGACCCTCGAGTGAAGTGAGCCTGATGGTTTTCAGGGATCCTCCACTCGAGGCCTAGCCGACCAGACGCCGCTCGAGCAGCAGACCATGTTGATGAAATTGGGTTTGAGGTCGTGCGGAATTGGAGGTCGTTGCTGGCCGACAGGAAGTCCTCCAGGGCTGAGGGAGAGGCTACTTGTTGTATGCGTGCCGTGACGAGTTCTGAGAAGTCTTCCCAGGCGAGATCTTGAATCTTGGGATCCGGCGATGTGAGCAGTTTAAAGGCACTGTCCACAGCGTAGATGTCGCTGTCCTCGGCTGCAATGGGGATGCCCAGGCATCCCTTGGTTGTTCCGTAGATGTAGTTGTTGGCTGCCTCGGGCGGAAGCGAAAGTGTTTTCTTCAACAACGGGCGAACGATGTCGGCCAGTCTGCGCCACTCGGTCTTTGTGAACTGGCGTGTACGCATGGCAAAGGCCAACGAGGGGTAAAAGACGGTCTTTATCGCGTCTATGCGCTGCCAGGGTGCCAGCTTGGCAGTTAAGATCTTCCTGGCAAGCTCCGCCCATTCATTCAGTTCTGCTGTGTCTGGGAGGAGCTGGAAGCCAACGGGGGCCCCAAGGAACTGGAGGGCCTCCCCGTCGTTTAATGCGCAAATCGCTTTACCCCTGATGGTGAAGGTGTCGGCCTTGTGCCGACTGGAGTAGTACCCGATAGGTGGAGGGACGAGCACTTGGCGGGATTAAGGGCAAAGCCTAGCCTATCCAGGACGTCGCAGACTGTATCTAGACGTTCCTGGAGCCTGTCCTCTGAGTGGTCGATGAGGAACAGGTCGTCGGCGAAGGCGAGGATTGAGTGTTGGGAGGATTCTTCCTCCATTGCCTTTACCGCTACATCGATCACCACGTTGAATAGCAGTCCGCTTATCGGGTCCCCTTGGTGGACCCCCGCCTGGATGGGGATGTCATCTGTTAGTCCTTCCGTCGTTATGAAGGCTGTTGTGGATCCTGTATATAGGGCCTTAATAATGCGGACGAAGTCGGGGCCGGTTCCAATTGCCTCCAGGGCCCTGAAGATTGCAGTGTGGGGAACCGACGCAAAAGCATTGGATAGGTCCAGCGAGGCGAAGAAGGTGTCACGTTTGGCCCTTCGTGCGAGTTGGATGTTTTGCTGGACCGTATACCTATGCTCGAAGACTCCGTCCGCCGTCATGAAGCCCTTCTGGTTCGGGCTGAGGACATCGTGGGCTTGGAGCCAGTCGGTAAGCCTTCTGGCGAGGCAGCCAGAGACGAGTTTGGAGACTGTGTTTAGAAGAGCGATCGGCCTCCAGTTTGAGGTTCGCTGGGTCCCCTTCTTGTGGATGAGTATGGTCTTTGCATACTTCCACGAGTCGGGCACCCGCCCGAATTTGAGGCAGATGTTAAATGCCACGGCGAGTGTGGCGCAGAGCGGGTCGGCCGACTTCCAACGGTTGTAGGCCAGCCGGTCTGGGCCAGGAGCCGAGTTTTGAGTAGCGAACAGCTTTGCTCTCACTTCACTTGCCGTGAATGGATGGGATGGAAGTTCCGGTGGCAGTGAGGACCTTGTGACGAAGATAGACTCATCGCATGTCTTGTCCTCATAAAGTGTCCGGAAGTGGTCCTGCACTGCCTGGCGCGGCAAGTCGCAGGGAACTGAGTCTCCTTGAGTGATGAGGCGGATCGCTCTTCTTTTGTTTCTGCGGTAGAGGCGCTGTATCGTGGAGGCGTTGCCAACGTCAAGCCTATTCGGGGGCGACGGACCAGATGTGGGCGCTCGTGGTGGCGGGAGCTTGACGTGGTCCGATGTTGCCTTAATGATTTGGGCCATGGTTTCCTGGAAGAGGTCCCAGTCGAGATCTGAGACCGGGCCTCGCAGGATTAGCATTAATGGTTCCCTGAACCCATCGAGGACAGGAGGTTCCTCTGAGGGGCTTTCGGCACTGAGGGCATCGGGCACTTCGTCCACAGGTGGGTCCTCGCCCAAGTGGTCGTGCGGTTCAGCCACCAAGATCTGTGATCCCTGCTGTGCTTCTGGTGTTGAGGCGGGCTGGGATTGCGGTGTTGGAGAAGCTGGCGGGGTATCCTCTAAGGCTTCCGTTGTTTCCGGTGCTTCCGAGATGTCGGGCAGCACCACGGGTGGACGGCTTGGTTGGGCGCGAGGGCGGCGCGTCGAAGTTGCTGAGGCGTCCTGGGCAAATCTCGTCCTAGGACGAAGAAACACAAGTAATTCTTTCTTACCCTTTATATTTTATTTTTATGGCTTCTTTTGTTTCCTGGAATTGCCGGGGTTTTCGCAACAGAATTGATGATATTAAAGACATAAACAAACATAAACCAGCTGCAATCGCCCTCCAAGAGACCTATCTAAGACACAACGATAACACCAACCTTCATCATCTTACTATATTAATGACTATGATAATGGCCAAAGAGCATGTGGAGGTGTTGCACTGCTTACCTCCCATGACTTTCCAGTCACCCAAATTAACCTTCAAACAAATCTCCAAGTTGTTGCTATAAGACTTCACTTCAATACTTTAATAACAATATACAGTTTATACCTTTCTCCTAACACCCGTATCTCCACTTTGGACTTAAATAATCTGATAAATCAACTCCCACAACCATTCATACTTGGTGACTTAAATGGCCATCATATTCTCTGGGGCAGTTCAGATAGTAATCATAGAGGCAAGCAAATAGAAAAAATAGCAACAGACAATGATTTATTGTATAATGAATAATGGCCAACCTACTTACTTTCACTCATCTTCACTTACTTACCATTCAATAGATCAGGCTATTTGCACTCCCTCAATTTTACCATTTTGGACTTTTTCTGTGGATCCTTACCTTTACAATAGTGACCTATAAAACTAAAATATGCAGGCCAATACCAACCCCACTCTGTCAGCAATAGCAACTATATTTTTGAAACTGCCAACTGGTCACTTTTCACTAGCCTTGCCGATATTTCTAACACGGTAGAAACCGGTGACATTGATGAAATAATTTTACAAATAAAAGACATAATAATAGCAAGTGCGATTGCTTCCATTAAAAAAGTAATTAATACGCCTAAAAAACAAAAAAAAACCTTGGTGGAATGACGAGTGCAGCGATGCATATAGGAAACAAATGAAAGCATGTAATATCTTCAATAGATATCCAACACGCGACAACTTTATCATTTATAAAAAAACAAAAGCGGCATTTCGAAAAATACAAAGAGGTAGTAAGAGTGATTCTTGGATGAACTATTTAAACAGTATAAATAGCAAAATAACAAGTAAACAATTATGGAACAGGATTAAAAGAATTTCCGGTGTTTACTCCAATAGACAAATTCCGATCCTAGACCACAATAACCAAGTACTATCAGCACCCAAAGATATAGCAAACGCAATAGCCTCGTGTCTTTCCGAAATCTCCAGCTCCAACAACTACTCTGAAAGTTTTAAAAAAATTAAAATTACCTCTGAAAAGAATAAAATTAATTTTACTTCAAACCGTATTCTATCATATAATTGTGAATCTTCTGTTCACAAATCAACTCCTGGTCCAGATAATATAAGTTATGTCATGCTCAAACATCTATCTAATAGTTCTCTAAATAACCTCCTGAAGTTTTACAACAGGGGGGGGGGATTTGGAACAAACACACTTTTCCACAGTCATGGTGACATGCTAACATAATACCCATTCTAAAACCAAATAAAGAGCCCAATAACCCTTCTAACTACCGTCCAATAGCCCTGACAAGCTGTTTATGCAAAATTCTGGAGAAGATGGTCAACGCGAGGTTGATGTACATTTTAGAAAAACATTAATGTCTCTCTCCGCTTCATAGTGGATTTAGGAAAAATAGATCAACTGTCGACAATCTAGTCGCTCTCGAGACGGAAATACGAAATGCATTTGTCCAAAATAAGCATCTCGTCTCGATTTTTTTCGATATCGAAAAAGCTTACGTGGAGGCATGGAATTTTAAAGGATATTTATAATAATGACATAAGAGGGAATATGCCGATATTTATTCAAAATTTTTTATAAAAAAGATATTTTAAAGTAAAGGTCGGATCGGTTTACTCAGATGTTTTTATTCAAGAGGAGGGAGTACCGCAAGGTAGTGTTTTAAGTGTAACTTTATTTTAAAAATTGACAATATTGTTTCGCAATTGCCTCCATCAGTTAAAGGTCTTATTTACATTGACGACCTGCAAATTTCATGCGCAGGAAAAGATATGCGATTAATAGAAAGACAACTTCAACAGGCCGTTAATAAAATTACGAATTGGACAAACGAAAATGGGCTCAATTTTTCATCTTCTAAAACAACATGCATTCATTTCTGCAGAAAACGAAACCTTCACTTAGACCCAGAAATATTCTGCAACGAAATTTTAATTAATGTCGTGGACAGTTTTAAATTTTTAGGTGTTTTATTTGACAAGAAGTTAACTGTTAAACCGCATATTTTAAATCTACGCAAACATTGCGAAAGGGCTCTTAACATTTTACGAGTTTTACCTAAACTATCATGGGGATCTGATTGCACTTGCCTTTTAAAAATTTACAGAGCCCTAATACGATCGAAATTATATTACGGATGCGTTGTATATGGTTCGGCCAGAAAATCTGCACTTCAAACTCTAAATACTATTCACCACACAGCTTTACGTTTATGTTCCGGTGCTTTTAGAACGTCACCCGTTAGTAGCCTATATGTAAACACATTTGAACCATCACTGGACCTAAGGCGACAACTGTTGTCCTTGGAATATTATTTTAGGATCACCTCAACCGCTCATCACCCATTGCATACCATTCACCACAGTTCATATTTAAAACGGCTTTACCAAGCAAAAACATCTTCCATCCCTACATTTCACCTAAGAATACAGGATTTGATGACCGGAACCGAAATTTCTACACTCAACGTCACCCAGAAAAAACTATGCTTTCTCACCTTGGTTTAATCATGATTTCGAATTCCAAAATCCGTTTCAAAATTTCTTTAAAGCAGATACCTCGGACATTATTTACAAACAACTCTTTGAAAGATATAAAGAAAAGTACTCTGATTTTATACAAATTTACACTGACGGATCTAAAAGCGTAAACTATGTTGGAGCTGCGTTCACCATTAATGATTCCCTCCACAGCTTTAAACTTCATTCTTCATGTTCTGTTTTTACCGCTGAAATAATGGCCATATATGAAGCATTAAAAAATATATCCGATCATTGTCAGAAAAATGCATCATTTTCACCGATTCATTAAGTGTTTTACAGTCATTGAAACATCCTGATCATGCCAGTCATCCCATTGTTTTAGAATCATTGGAAAAAATTTATCATCTCCGTTCCAAAAATTGTAACCTCATATTTTGTTGGATCCCATCCCATGTTGGGATATTGGGAAATGATATAGTTGACAAAACCGCCAAATCTGCCGTAAACAATATTAACCATACCATTCGTTATTGTGACTTAAAATCTAGCATTTATAAATTTTTAGAAGTAAAATGGCAAAACGAATGGAATGAACAAAGTGAGAACAAACTTCACTCCATTAAACCCAATATATCTCCATGGAAATCGCTATTTTAAAGAAGACAAAACGTAATACTAACACGTCTCCGCATCAGTCATACTCGAATAACCCATAGACACCTCCTCCTCGGAGACGATCACCCAATCTGCAATTACTGCATTTGCCCACTAACTGTAAAACACATTTTAATAGAATGCTCTCATTTTAATCGTCAACGTTTTAAACATTTTAATTCATATACCTTGGTTTTAGAAGACATGGTTGGGGAGAATCCTCACCCAAACATTTTTATATTTATACGTGACATTGGATTCATCCATCACATTTGATTTTATATACTATTCATTTTTTATCACCTGACTCATTTCATTTTATTAGATTATGTTTGGGCTCTTTTACAGACAAATTTACGCGCAATGAAATTGTTTTAAATTTGTTTCAAAATAGTAGAAAATAAGAGTTTGTTTTTTGTCTTAAGTTTGGCATAATATGTCCCAGGAGGACTCAATGCCAAAAAACCACATCCAATCCAATCCATCACTGCGCCGTCATTAAATAAGGTTTTATTTGTTTTACTGAAATACGATTACATATTTGTAGCACTAAATCATATTAATAATGAACATGGCGTGCTAATTGATTAACAAAGGAAGCACACAAAATGGCCAGACAAATTGAGTGCCCAATGACAATTGGGATACATAAAATGATAACAAAAAAAGCACAAATATATACATGAAATTGGAACAAGTATACAGAAATTTTAAAAATAATATTTTAAAATTAAAAAAAAATTGAAAAAAGTGACAATTTTTTGGTGATTTATATGATGAAAAAATGTGTCTTCCATATGGAGAAAGTTCACTCATGAAATAATGATTACTTACAGAGAAATGATGGAATAACGAATTTGAACACTTTGTTTACATTATCGTGACAAGGTGGAAAATAACTTTTAATTAAATTGTAACAGGTAAGAACAAATAGGCACAGGTATAATCAGAAGTGAGAGGATATTTGAGGCCAAAGTTACAGGTAAATGCACCGGTAAACAAAAAACAAAATGGCGGACAGTGACAAAAACATGGGAGAGGAGAGAAAAGCATATACTATAATTGAATGGATGGATAAAGGAACGATGTTTAGATAAAAGGAAAGAAAGCGTGGCAGAAGCAAAAACATTAAACAGTGGCGCGTGGCAGAGAATAAACATATAAGATTAGAAGGGAAAAGGGAAAAACGAAACTAACTCATAGAACACTAACAAATACAGATTTTAACACGCAACAATGGGATATGAATGAACAAAAAATTTTTTAAAATAATGTCACATGAAATAGGAATATATTTATTATACAAAAAATATAAAGAAAAATAATTTAATTAAAAATAAAATGATAAGTCCAAATCCTGTTTTTTCATCGCTTATTTGTTTAAGTTCCACCACCGCCAGGAAGATAATGGGAGCAGAGGACCTCAACGCCTGGGGAATGGGAAACATTTTGTTCCTCAAGCTGTAAATCAGTAGTAGCTAGCCTGCTTTCACTGGACATAAGTGTGTCGTTTCCCGATATGTGCTTGAAGTAAATATCTCGGAAAAGGCGGATGGAATCGCTGACACACAGTGCTCTCATAGTCTTAGGGTAGGTACGGGAGCAAGCTTTTTTCAGAAAAATATCATTTAGTGGATCCCAAGAGCCAAGAGAACCCAGGACAATCTGGACCACATGACAGGACCGGTACTTTTTGGCTAGCCCGCCCCGCAACTCCTCGTACTTTTCCATCTTGCGATTACGAGCGTCCAGTAACGCAGCTTGACCGTTTTCGAAGGGAACGGTCACGTCCAGGAAATCGTTGTCTCTGCGAAGGACCATGTCTGGGCGCAGCAAACTACCTGGCAATACATCATTAAGGAGGGGGACGCTAGAGATGGTCTTATCATAAGAGATCACCTCGAAACGCTCACTGCATGCATTCAGAATTCTATTAGCTATAACATTGTGCCGTTCTTGGACAAGTGAGAAGTTAGGCAGGCAATGGTTGAGCACATGAGGGAGCGTCTCGGTATGAAAGGAGCATCTCCAACATTGAGTGTCGTTGTTACCCCATCTTTTACATCCATTCAGGGGTAGGAGGTTGAGGCGAGCTCGGTGAATGAATCTCCAGTCCTTGAACCTGGTGTAAAGTCCTGTGGATAGGAAGTGACTGCTGGATTTGGACTTGGCGATGCAAGTGAGAGCCTTCCCTTGGTCTCTGAGTGATAGGAGACGATCGTCTATTTCGAAACGACAAGCGTTTCTCAGGGAATGGGCGACCTCTCTCCGATGTTGTGGGGAGAGTTTTGTATCGCAAAATTCCAAGGTAGGAGTGGAATCCCTAACGCCCACTTTACGCCAAGTCGTGAAGAGACTTTCCGGGCCTGAGTCCAACAATTACGATGTGGGTTTGGGGAAAGTTCGAAATCGTGGGTCATAGAGGAATTCCGCTGGGTCAATGTTAGCATTTTGACCCACTCTGCGAATGATGGTTTTAGAAAGATCCGTATATGCAGCAGAACGCACAAATGTGTCTTTGGCTGTTAGCAATTTCTATGCGTTATCGATGCTAAAAAGATCACATTCTTCGGCAGCTATTGGGATTGATAAGTGCACCGCTCCTGGGACTAGCATATAAGTAGTCGTTTGATGCACGAGAGGGCAGGGCCAAAATACCTTTAATGAGAGGTATAAGGTCTTGGTCGACTTTTTCCCATTTTGTTTTGAGGTGTTGACCCGTCCTCAGAATGTGAGGGACAGGTAAAAAAGGTTTTAATTGCATCCAATCGCTGCCAATAGGCGAGTTTGGAATTAAGAATTTTCTTGGTTTTTAGAGCCAATAGATCGAGGGAATCAGCACTGGGTAATTCATGTAAAAATCCAACCGACTTGCCGAGGAACATAGAGAATTCTTCATCATCAATGGTTCTGAGTGGGAGTCCAGCTAGATGAAAAGAGGTATTGCGGCAGCCCACTGGAGAAGAACCAGAAAGATGCATAGTTGAGCATTTATGTGGATTGAGATCAAAGGAGAGTCTTAAGCATTGATAAGTGAGAGTCAATAGCTTATTGAAGTTCGTGTGCTGAAGAAGCGACAGGGGTTACGTCATCCGCATATGCTAAAAGTGATCTGTTTGCAGGGTCAGGGTTAACCTGCCAGAGGATGGGATCAAATGCTATGATAAAAAGTAGTCCACTGATCGGATCACCCTGAAGGATTCCTGATTTAAGTGGAATCGGATCAGAGTTGGTATGAACAATGGTATTGGCATTTGAGTAACAGTGACAGATAATGTCCACAAATTGCTCCCCAGCACCGTAAGTTATTAATGTTCCCGTGCAAGGTGTCTTACCAGTGAGCGTTTGTTGTCCGTCCACATTTTATTTTTGAAAGGGCGATTGCAGTTCAATTCCGGGCAGAGAAGGGTGTCCGTGATTGGGAATGTCAGGACAAGTTCCGAATATCTTCGTTCAATTTTTGTAGGAAGAACGGGAGATGTGATGATGACCGGATCAGTTCCAGGGTCAGACGAAACGGGGTTGTTTGTCGCAAGTTCCAGTAGAGTCACAGGAACAGCTGGAGAAGAGAAAGTGACGTTAGTTGAGATATTCTTTGAAGGCTTGGGAGGTGGAGCGATGACATTGGGAGGAGAACGACGCGGTATTGGCGGAGGGAATGCGGAGAGTTGAGGTTGTGAAGGATCCGGGACCACCAGAGCAGCCGAAGAGTTTGGGGAGGCAGAATGGGTGGAAGGTTGATAGAATCCGAGTCATGAGAAGTAAACTAAATAGAGTTTATGATTTTGTCCCGTTGAAGCAACGAGCTGATGTCAGTGTCAGGAGAATGCGGAATATTAAGAACATCCAGATGAGTGGAGGACACTGAAGAGAGGCAACTTAAGAGATGGCAACTGGGAGTGATGGGGGAACGGGTACGGCAGGCGGAGCATCCAGGGAGGCGTCACCGTGGGCAGCATTTTCAAGGAGAGATGGAGGGTCCCAAACTGGAGCAGAGGTGAAATCTTCTGGTTGAGAAGGGAGCAAGGATGGACAATTCCAAAAGAGTACAATTTAAGTTTTCTTTGGAGGCGCGACTTAAGCTGATAAGAACAGATTTTAAAAAATTTTATTTTCGTCATGTCTTCATGCAGTTTACATGATGGCAACCACTCAGGTTAATCGTCAGGTGGCATGTATTGCTATTGGCTGACAGTAGAAACTGAAACCACATCAGGCTGTGGAGTTCACAAATTCGGTAGGATCTTCCACTACATTTGTGGGTGATTAACGCGCATATATTTGAAAATATTTACAATAATGATGGCTATTTACATGCGATTTTCCTGGATTACAGTTGATGGGTGACCCACTGCAATGGGGGGTGAGATGAGGGGCTAGATGATCGTCGACTTCCGTAGGAGGGGAAAGTTCGTTCAGGATACGGTGTTTGATGAAGTGACTCGACTTTCGCAAGAGGGAAAGTTCGGTTAGGTGTGGGCTGCTGACTTCCAGGTTGGGGCTCCACGTCGAAGTTGGTGTTACTCTGGCAGGACGGGGTGGCCTCGGCTGTTGGTTTGGGATAGCTGGTTTGATGTGTGGCCGCCTGGGCGTTCATGGCTGTTGTCGGTCCTCGGAGGCGTGGACCGGATCACTTGGGGCTGCTCCAGCAGTGGAGGGGGAAGGAGACGGCAGTGCATCTACCCTGTCGAGACGGGAATTTGGATTGGGCGATGCAGAGTCTGCCACTGTCGGGGGAGCCAAATGGAGGGGTAGGCGGAGGATTCTCCCTCTCCAGGGAACCGGACACATCTGGGTAGTTGGATGTTTGGATGCGTGTACCGGTTATGTGAGAGTGGAAGAGATCTCTCGAATGCCTAATGACGTCGGATACCCAGGACTTGGAACATAATTTCCGAACTATTCTATCGTTGTTCGGGTCCCACGAGCCAAGCGATCCGACGATGACAACGTCGCAGCTGATCTTTTTAAAGTGAGGTCGGATGTCCTCGACCAGCTGGAGGTATTTTTCGACCTTACGAGCCCTTGCCTGGTCGAAACTTTCAAGACGATTGTCAAAGGAAATTGTGACGTCGAGTACAAGGGCTTCGTCTCTATGGGTAAGGACAAGGTCAGGGCGTTGGCGGTTGGATCGGACAAGGATTTGTTTTCGGATAGTACCCTCCACTTTCCAGATGCAGCCTTGATGATTCGGGACACCACCGCGTTGTGTCGAGCTGTTCGTGCCGCCGAGGCGCAGACTGGCTCAACACGTGGGGCGAGTCTCCGAGACGTAGTTGCAACGCTTGCAGTTGCTGGCGCCGCTGTCAAAGGAACGCGTCCCGTTAAGTTTGTGTAGGTTGAGACGTGCGCGGTGGACGAAGCGCCAGTCCGCGAAGCGGGTATAACCGCCTTCACGAACGAAGTGCGAACTGGCTCTCGCCGCCGCCACGCATTCCATCGCTTTTCCCTGACTGGGAAGGAAGATGAGACACGTCGTTCGTTCATCTCGGAGCTGTGACTTCACGAGCTTGCAGATTTTTCTCCGCTCAGCTTGGCCGATGTTGGTTGTTCCTCTTGTGAAGTGGATCTGGTGGTTTTCGGGGATCCTGCACTCGAGGCCTAATCGGCCAGACGTTGCTCTTGCTGCGGACCATGTAGACGAGATTGGGTTTGAGGAGGTCCGAAACTCGAGGGCGTTGCTGACGGACAGAAAGTCTTCCAATGCTGTTGGGGATGCAGGTCGTTGAAGACGGGTTGGGACAAGCGCGCTGAAGCCTTCCCACGCGAGTTCTTGGATTTTCGGGTCCGGAGAAATAAGTAGTTTGAAAGCACTGTCTACTGCGTATATGTCGCTTTCCTCAGTGACAATTTTGATGCCAAGGCACCTCTTTGAAATCGAGCCTTACAGGTAGGAGTTTGCGGCTTCTGGTGGTAGCGAGAGGGTTTTCTTCAGTAGCGGGCGCACGATGTCGTCCGCTACTGGAAAACATTTTATTTATTTAAATCTACTTTATCAGGTTACATGTGATACTAGCACTTAAACATTGCGTGCTATGTCAGACAATAAAAGAAGTCCTTGCGAGGTTACAGTGTGGCTTGTTATTATTTGCAGGTCAAAAGTATTTACATTGTATTACTTTGTATTTACATTGTATTACGCGTATTTACATTGAGCCTTAATTTTCCCTAGTTATTTAACAGGATTCAGACCCTCACGTGGTTACAAATTAGGCCGCAATTGAATGTACAGTTTAATCGGCTAACGCGGGGTACAGTGAGCCTGGGAGAAAAATATTTACATGGGGGTTGCACTAGTTGAAGGCATGGCTTTTCCTCCACTATGTTGGCCTTGCAGAGTTCAAATGTTTAAAGTTCAGAATTCAATGTTCTGCTTTGATATTCAGTCCTGCTGGGGAGGCTGTTGGGATTCTGGCAGTTCCTGAGACGGTATTTCCTCATGTCCAGGGGTTGGATGATGGTGTTCAAGGTCATCCATCTCTATGGGCTGTTCTTGTGAGTCTTGTTTCTGGTCCGACTGACCATTGAGGTGTCCTATGTGGTGTCCCGTTATGTGTGAGTAATAGATATCTCTGGAGAGGCGGATTGCATCACTCACACACAACGCACGCAAAGTTCTCGCATAGGAGCGAGAGCATGCTCCTCGTAGAAAGACATCATTCATGGGATACCACGACCCGAGGCTTCCAACGATGAATGGTAAGAACAGAGTTATTATTTCTGGGGCATGTATTGCGATTGACAGACAAGAAAAATTAGACCACATCATGTTGTGGAATTTACAGATGGTTTACATTGATGAGTCTCTTTACAGATGTCAACCACTTCATGTGTGGGACCCGATGGGATATACACGTCGAGCGCAGCAAGAGTACATTAAATATTTACAGAAAAGCGAAAGAAAGAAAAATTAGACCACATCATGTTGTGGAATTTACAGATGGTTTACATTGATGAGTCTCTTTACAGATGTCAACCACTTCATGTGTGGGACCCGATGGGATATACACGTCGAGCGCAGCAAGAATACATTAAATATTTACAGAAAAGCGAAAGAAAGAAAAATTAGACCACATCATGTTGTGGAATTTACAGATGGTTTACATTGATGAGTCTCTTTACAGATGTCAACCACTTCATGTGTGGGACCCGATGGGATATACGCGTCAAGCGCAGCAAGAATGCATTAAATACTTACAGAAAAGCGAAGCAATTCCTCCGGGGTACAAGGAGGGGACATAGTTGACATTTTATAAAGAATATATACACCTATTTACAATAACGCTGCAGCAGGACAGGCGGGGAGACTTGGGAGGGATATGCAATCGTTTCAAGTCAACACACATAAAGCGGGAGATCAGTGGTCTTCACAGACAGGAAGCAGGACTCTAGGGACGGGGGGACACCGGATCGTGAGCGAGGGAAGGACAGCGCAATATTGCGGGACTGGAGCAAATTACTCCACTTCAGCTGAGGGGTTTGGCAAGGGAGTGGAAGGTCGCTGGACTGGCAGGGCCTCAGGATTGCTGGACTGCGGAATTTGGAGATCCTAGGCCGAGTCTGCCACTAACCGGGGAGCCAAAGAAGGGGAAGGCAAGGGGAGTTCCTGCTCACTCGTGCCGGCAATACTTGGGAAGTTTGTGGTCTGGATGTAAGTTCCGGTGATATGAGCATGGAACATATTCCTGGAATGCCTTATCATGTCGGACACGCAAAGCTTGCGAAGCTTGGAAGCGTAGGATTTTGAACATAATTTCCGAATGATTTTATCATTGTTCGGATCCCACGCTCCAAGTGAACCGACAATCACAGCATCACAGCTTATTTTCTTGAAGTGAGGTCGGATGTCCTCAACCAGCTTCCGATACTTCTCGACCTTTCGGGCTCTCGCCTGAGCGAAACTTTTCAATCGATTATCGAACGGAACTGTCACGTCCAGGACGAGGGCCTCGTCACGATTCGTGAGAATGACGTCGGGACGTTGGAGATTATTTGGGATGATAGTCTGATTTTCAGCTAAGACCTTCCATTTTCCCGAGGAGGTTTTGATTAGTCTGGCGACGATCGCGTCGTGACGAGCTGTGCGCGCTCGTGATGCCGGGAGACAATGATTGAGGGTATGAGGAAGAGTCTCCGAGGCATAGCCGCAACGACGGCAATTACGTGCACCGCTGTCAAACGATCTTGTGCCATTCATTTGGTGGAGGTTTAGGCGGGCCCTGTGAATGAAACGCCAGTCCGCAAATCGCGTGAAGTCTCCCTCATGGACGAAGTGCGACCTGACTCTGGTGGTTGCCACACATTCCATGGCCTTGCCTTGACTTGGGAGGGCAATAAGGGAGGCGGTCCTTTCCTCGCGAAGTTGGGTTTTAATGACACGGCAGAGCTTCCTGCGCTCAGCCTGTCCAACGTTCGCCGATCCCCTGGTGATGTGTACCTGCTGGTTCTCTGGTACTCTCCACTGGACACCCAGCCTGCCAGACGCAATTCGGACCGCGGACCACGTTGAAATTGGATTAGAGGTGGTCCGGAACTCGAGGGCGTTACTGGCCGACCGAAAGTTTTCCAGGGAGCCAGGGGTGGCCGAGGACTGGAGCCGGGCGGAGACAAGCTCGCCGAAGTCAGACCAGGCAAGATCTATGACCACCTGGTTGGCGGATGTGAGCAGTTTAAAGGCACTGTCAACTGCATACAGATCAGAATCTTCCGACACCAGGGGTATGCCCATACAACCCTTCTCGGTCGAGCCGTAGAGATAAGAATTTGCGGCTTAGGGTGAGCGAGAGGGTCTTTTTAAGATGGGGACGCATGATGTCGTCCAGTCGGCTCCACTCCGTTTTTGCAAACTGCCGAGTGCGCATCGCGAAGGCCAACGCCGGGTAATAGAAACATTTCATGACGTCAATACGTTGCCATGGGGCTAATTTCGCCGTGAGAATTTTGGTTCCTAGGTCGGCCCAATCATTTAGTTGTGCCGTATCCGGTAGTAAGTTGAACCCTACCGGCGCTCCTAAGAACTGCAGGGCTTCGCCATCCGAGTGGGCGGAAATGTTTTCCCCGCGAATTTGGAAAATAGTTGGCCTCGTGCCGACTGGCGCAGTGCCAGTCAGATGGAGAGTCGAGCACTTTCGGGGATTTAGGGCAAACCCAAGCCGATCCAGGACGTCGCAGAGAAGGTCCAGACGGTCCTGGAGCCTGTCCGGTAATCGGTCGATCACGAACAGGTCGTCAGCAAAGGCGAGGACCGAGTGATTGGAGCTTTGGTCCTCTAAAGCCCTAACCGCAACATCAATGATGACGTTAAACAGAAGGCCGGTTATCGGGTCACCGTCTAATCCCCAGCTTGAATTGGTATCTCATCCGAAAGACCCTCCGCTGTATAAAAGGAAGTCACTGAGCCGGTGTATAGTTGCCTAACCAGGTTGACAAAGTCTGGTCCCGAGCCCGGTGCTTCAAGAGCTTTGAAAATCGCGGAATGAGGCACAGAGCCAAAGGCATTGTAAAGGTCGAGGGAGACCATGAGGAGTTCCTTTTTGGTTCTCCGGGTGTTTTGGATATGTTGCTGCCGAACCGGTGTTCAAACACACTGTCCGCCGGCATAAAGCCCTTCTGGCACGGGCTGAGAATATCATGATGACATCCAGTCAGAAAGGCGCCGTGCCAGACATCCGGAGAACAGTTTGGATATGGTGTTAAGGAGCGCGATGGGCCTCCAATTTTGGATCGAAGACGGGTCCCCCTTGTGTATCAAAATAGTACGCGCGTACTTCCATGAGAAAGGCACTCGCCCGTGTTTTAAGCAGATGTTAAACACCAGGGCGAGTGTGGAGCAGAGCGGGTCAACGGCTTTCCAGTGCTGGTATGAAAGCCGGTCTGGTCCAGGAGCCGAATTCTGGTTGGCAAATAATTTAACTCTCACCTCCCCTGCCAAAAATTGGTGGGTCGAGATGGGGAGGTGGGTTGGGGAGTGGAACAAAAATAGTTTCATCGCACTCCTTTTGTAAGTAGAGGGAACTAAAATGGTCCTCGACTTCGGTACGGGGAATTGGGCATGGTGGGGAGTCACCCTGTGTGATGAGTCGTATTGCCCTCCGCTTATTCCTCCTATAGAGCTTCTGGATGGCCGAAGCATTACCGATATCTAGACGGTTAGGAGAAGATGGGTCATGCGAATGAGTTCGCGGAGGGGGCAATTTCACATGTTCTGAGACCGAGTTAGAAATTTGTTCCGGAATTTCCTGGAACAGGTCCCAGTTTGACTCATCCACCGGGCCTCCAAGGATTACCTACCTTTACGGTTCCACGGAAAAGGGATGCATGTGCATACCCCTGGCGGCGGAGGACTGCGATTTAGATACTGTCGAAACTGCCTTCAAGCTGTTGACGTCCGCCGACCAGGTGGTTAAAGATCTTGCCTGGACCGACTTCGGTGAACTTGTCTCCGCCCCGCTCCAGTCCACGGCCACACCTGAGTCCCTGGAAGACTTTCTGTCGGCCAGTAACGCCCTCGAGTTTCGGATCACTTCTAATCCTATTTCATCTATGTGGTCCGCGGCCCAAGTAGCGTTGGTAGGCTGGGTGTCCAGTGGAGGGTACCAGAGAATCAACAGGTACATCTCACCAGGGGCGTGGCTAACGTTGGGCACGCCGAGCGCAGGAAACTTTGCCGGGTCTTGAAAACCCAACTTCGGAGGAAAGGACCACCTCTCTCATAGCCCTCCCCAGTCAGGGTAAAGCGATGGAATATGTTGCAACCGCCAGAGCCAGTTCCCACTTCGTCCGTGAGGGATACTTCACGCGATTTGCGGACTGGCGTTTCATCCATCGAGCCAGATTGAATCTTCACCAAATGAATGGCACACGCTCATTCGACAGAGGTGCGCGCAATTGCCGTCGTTGCGGCTAGGCCACGGAGACACTCCCCGCATGCCCTTAACCATTGTCTCCCGGCATCGCGAGCGCGCACTGCTCGTCACGACGCAATAGTGGCCAGACTTATCCAAGCCTCATCGGGAAAGTGGTAGGTCTTATCTGAAAACCAGACCATAATCCCCAATAATCACCAACGTCCCGACCTCATCCTTACCAATCGTGACGAGGCCCTTGTCCTGTATGTGACCGTTCCCTTCGAAAACCGACTGGAAAGTTTCGACCAGGCGAGGGCCCGTAAGGTCGAGAAGTATCGTCAGCTGGTTGAGGACATCCGACCTCACTTTAAGGAAATCAGTTGCGATGCTGTGATTGTCGGTTCACTTGGAGCTTGGGACCCGAACAATGACAAAATCGTTCGGAAATTGTGTTCGAAAATCATTAAATTATTAAATTAGGACTTCGATTCAATGTCCAACATCTCTAAATGACTGTTTATTTTTGCCTTATTTGATTTTAGTCCAGTATTCTTGAATTAAGGCATTCTTCAAAATTTTTTGCTCCCCTGTTGGACTTTGAAATTTTTTCACATCCCAATTTTTTTCTCCAAGTCCAAACACCCAACTTTGCTGTTTTCCATCCCCGGGACTTAGGACAAATGTTCAACATCAATAAATATTTTTCTTTTTATGCCTTTGTTCGAATTTATTTTCATTATCTTGAATTTGAGCTATTTATTCCAAATTTGCCCTGCCTGTTGGACTTTGACCTTTCCCTTCCCCCACTTCACTTTTTCAGCTCTTTTCAGGTCCGTGGACTTTGTTTTTCAGGAAATTTATCCTTTTTAACGGAACAACACCTATTCAGCTGGACAATGGACTTGGACGCTTGCTGGACGCGCGGGATACTATGGGCTCAATTGTTTCCGCTTTTTTTAAACTTCCTTTGACTTTGCCTGCATATTTGCTGTAATTTCCAGGATCCTGCTAAGCCTATAGCCCCGCCACTTGACGTCACTTTTAGGTTGAATGTATTTTCTGTGTTTTCAGCCTTTCAGACTCTATTGGAGGGATATGCTGATCCCAGATTGCATAAATGTGTCGTCATGTTTTTCTCTTTGCATTTCATGTTTCTTGGTGTCATTCCCCGGTATTGCCTGATCGGAACGTTAAACTGGGGCTTGTGTCATGCGAACCAGGGCGGAGTGCCCGTGGAACTTAAGGCTGCAAGCGTGCAGTAGATAAGATCCGGTTCGCAATGGTCTGAGATAGTGGGGGACACTACGAACCGCTCCATCCTTGACCAAGGTGTCTCTTAGGTGAGGAACCACACAGGGGTCTCCCAAGAAAAGAGGAGAGTAGGTCGTCCCGCGTCTCAAATCGGTGGTTCTGGTCGGATAATGCCAACTCTTTGGGATGACACTAACAGGTTCCCTTGCCTGTTTTTCCTACGCAAACACTCGCAAACATGCACTCCCGTCATTGCGGCGGGAACCCCCCTTCCCCGATTCTGTTCTTATCAGCGGAGAGTTCTATTGTTAAATTGAGTTTGTGTTATTCAAGGTATAGTATCAGCAAGCAAATTCGCGACTTCTTTGGTTTAAGCTCTTTCCCTCCTGCAGACCACAGGCTTTTGTCCTTAGATTACCTGAATTCCGGAGAGGCACTTGCAGCGGCTGGATCATTTCATGACATCATTGGCAAATGACTACTCCAAATTACCAAAATTTTTTGATCGCATCGCAGGTCTCGACACAGGTGTTGAACACTCCCCCCATGAGCAACCCAAACTCTCAGGGAGAACATGCCCCTTGTGCTTCACAGGGGCATGTGGGAACTTGCAGTTCTTTGATTCTTTTCTGGCTTACAACTTCAGTTTCAAATCTTTCCTGTTTCTCATTCGGAATTTCTTGATTATTTAATGTTTTCAGTTTTTTCGGAGACAGTTGAAGGATATTTTCTAGGGCTCGTTTGCGAATATTTCGGTTTTCTAATCTGTATAATGAAGCTCTCTGTTTGAAATCAGCTTCAAACGGAAGATTTTTAGAAGATATGGCAGTTTTACTCAATACTTTCCTGCTATGAAATCCCAAAAGCTCATTCCTCAGATCACGTTCATAGTCCGTTTACGTAAAATGAACAGAACAAATTCTCGAGTAATGAGGCCTGAAAGAATCTTTCCTTTTGCACTTTGCGATCCATTCATTTTTGTAATACTCATCAGCAGGAAATCTATGAAACACACATCCGGAGTTATCTTCCTGTAATTTTTGCAAGTTGCAACTGCACAGCTCGACATCTTCAGACCTATTATATAGAGCTCAAATAGATGTAGAACTATCCTGTTTACCGTTGAAATAGATGTAGAACTCTCTCTCTATCAACGGTTCTTAAAACAAAGATTAACAGAAAGGGAGTCTAAAAGGTCTATTTACCTCGAAACATATTTAACTCTGAAGACATACGTTATAAAGATCTATTTTTCAAATAGATGTAAAACTATGAAAGGGTCTTAAGACTGAAAAACAGTAAGGTAACTTCCAGTACTCTAATAGCGATGCTTTCCACTGAGTGACAATGACGAGACACTTGCTCGCTGGAAAAAACCTTTCCTCCAAGTGACGTCATAACATCACACACCCCTTTTTGAAGAGAAAGGGACAAAGGCTGATGGACCAACCTGTCTCCTTTATTAACCTTGCGGTATATCACCCGTTCCCTTACTCCCTATGTGTGCCAAAACTCTCATTTTCTATCTGCTACTAATATATTATTACTGAAATACTAATATATGTAAAGGAAATGGAGTATGCATTTGCTACTAACTTAACTTCTTAACTTAGCTACCTAACTTCCTTAAACGCTTTTTACTTCAAACCTAATTCAGTACCTAGTACGAAGAATCAAGTGAGGTAGAAAATAGAGCATATAGCGAAAAGTGGGAACCTGAGAGATTTTTCAAACAACCATTCCTTAATTTCCATTGAGCGGCATCGGGACAACACTGTGAAAGGAAAGAGCGAAAGGTGATGAGTCGTAAAAGTCATTCAAGACTCTCGCACAAGTTATGTAGGGGGAAGGAAATTAAGCCAAATTTGCCGTTCTACGAGGCGTTAACGAAATTTGGCCGCCGTGTCGTAACGGTTGAGTGTCAACCACGAGATATCTCGGAAACCATAGTACAAGCTTAAGTTTCACCCCGAGAATCTTTGAACTGTCGCTTTTCCTTCCCCTCGACCACCCATATCCCCTAATGAGGGAGAGTGGCTGGAGACCTTTTGTGCGAGGGGTCCTGATGGGATCGCACAATCCCTAAAATGTTATCTCTCAAGTCACTGCCTTTGGCGTGTTCGTTGAGTATCACGACGGCATTCCTGTCTTTGCTAAGCTACAATTTGGAAGTGTCTATGCTCGGGTTCTTCGGGAAAAAGAAGTTAAATTCTAAATGTGGAACTACAAGCACTTTTCAAAAATGTATTCTCAATGCTATTTTGCTTTTACTTTTTTGAGATGAATACACTTTAAAATGCTTCATCTGAAGCACGATTACAATTTTACCAAACAAAAAGCAAATAACAACTCGAGTGGACATGAATTCAGGGAAAAGATTGAAAATTAAAAAAATAAATGTATGATTTTTGCCGCAGTCAAAATCAAAAGACATACTTTTTAAGCTACGCACAATTGTTTAATTCAATATTTCAGTATGTATTGAAAACTTGACGAAGTGCGATAATTGACGGAGTTTGAATATATTTGGTGAAGCTGGCGACCTGTGGGTCATCGAGGCGATAAGGGATGTAAAAATTCCAAAACCTCTAGTTTGGTTCTTTCTCACAAACATTAATTATCAATGGATAATTAACCCTTTGAAAATCATGCTTAATAAAATATGTTTTGCAAAAAAAAAAGAAACTACGGGTAAAAACCTTTCGCCTTGCATGAATGTATAATTTGCACAAAACAAATTAAGTTTTTAAATGGTGATGCCTTCTTGTATGTCACTTCTAGAACACCTCCTAGATATTACACTATCAAATAAGAGAATATAGTCTTAATATGCCTAGAACATACCTATACCGTGCTTTTACCATTTGAAGGTAATGAGACGTCAAACCGCCCTAAAATTGTAAACATTTGCCAGTCTTGTACTAAAAGCTTATACAAATTACTTTTAACTTATTTTTAAGAAATGAAATGTTCCAGTAACTCACATTTTTAATGTCTTTAATCATTAATACTGGTATTTGCTATTGCAAAAATCAACTTTAAAAAAATTAACAATTCACTTTGACCCTTCGATGTGCCATGCTTACACGGTTGTGGAAGCCAAAACTATATACTCCTTCATCACATCAAATACTTTCTCACTCTAATAAACACAATTTTTGGATTATCCAAAACAATTTAAGAACTTAATTTCAAATTCGAAAGGTTTATATTGCATGTTTAGGAAGTAAATTTTCCATGTTTCAATGAGAGATATCCGTTGATTATTAGAAGCAGTTACAGCTCCTGCAGCAGCTCTCGCAACAGCTGCATCAATACGGTCTCCTTTTTTTGTGGTTTTAATTTGTACTATTTCCTAGAATACTAATAAGGACAAATAGTCAAAAGATTTTGATTTGATTGAAGAATTATTTTCAAATAATAGCCTTTTTCCGTAATACACGTCTTTGAACAGTATTCAAAGATACATGTCGAACTTGGGTTTATAGGTACAAGAGATGTCACATGTGGAAATTGTTATTGAACCAAACATAGGAATTATGTGAGAAATGCTCACAATAAAAGGTTTTATCTGGTAGAGCAATAAAATTTTACGAAAATATTTTTCGAAAAGTATTAAAAATAAATAACATTTCCGACTAAACTTTATAGCTCAAAATTACAAATACCTCTCCCGGTACCATCAACTTTTCTGAACAACATTTTAGTACATCATTGCTCTAGAAAGGTTATTTCAAGAAGTAGTTGTGACTTGTGAACTACAACAGAGCATCAAGAACTACAAAACTTAAATGTGTTTAAAGATATATTGCGTCAAGGGTTCCTTACGTTTATTGCTGATCAGTTGACATGGATTCGTGCCAATTTAAACAAGCCCTTCTGTAAAGGGGATATGCACACTAACCGGTCGCATGGCGTAGAGCCCTCTTTCATGTATCCTCGTGCGTACTGCTATTGATATGTTAACGAAAAACGGCACTGATAATTATGTGTAGTTCATAGTACTTTCAATGTAATATGGCATAGGCTTTACCCTGCTCTCGTTTCCCCCTTCCTGTCGATGACCCTGCGTTTGAATGTCGCTTTTTGTTTCTTCCTTTTTCTGTGGTATCTTTTGTGCTTTTTCCTAGAATAAACTCG
Source organism: Meta bourneti (assembly GCA_933210815.1). NCBI lineage: Eukaryota > Metazoa > Arthropoda > Arachnida > Araneae > Tetragnathidae > Meta > Meta bourneti. The sequence continues at coordinate 286,565 of OW119923.1, forward strand.
TTTCTCTTTTAAATGACTTTACGTGTAATGAGAACCCATGTAAAAAATGTCGCAATGAAAGAAATTCGCCATGGTTTAATAAAAGAAATGATAATAGTACTATGATTAAATAATGCTCACTTCTCTAATTTCATTTCCCTTTTGTGTGAATACTGATTGTAGTTTTCTCTTTTTCAGATCTTTCTACAAAAGAATATATCAGTGCAAATGAGAACCTTTTTCTCCATTTGGTCTGACTTTCCATCACGATGGCCATCTGGAGAATTTGGACGATCATGTTTACCGCCTGCCTCTGGGTGAGTATGCCACGCGCCAGTTTCACCATCCTCGCACTCTCCTGACATGCACTTCAATGAAATACCTATGTACTTGTATTTCTGCTTTTAAAAAATCTCAATATCAAGTTAACAACTATACACTTTATAGGATAGATATAGTTTTGCTCTTCCAGTTGTTGATCTTTTAAATATAAAATTTCTTTTTTTAATTGGTCATTTTCCAGTAGTAATGCTTTTAATTGATTATTTTCCATTTGTAATGTTTTTAATTGAAAACTTTCCTTATCTTCTTCATTAGATTCTATTTCATGAATAGTAAAATTTCCATTTTTGGTTCTTCGTTTAAAGAAGGTAAATTATTAGTATTTGATATATTATTCATACATATAAATTTCAAGTAGTTTAATATTCTCCTTTTAATAAGTTTAATTCTCTTTCCATTTTTTTATTTTCCTCAATTTTTTCTTCTAAATAATTATAACAATCATTTTTTTCTTTTATTTGAACCTCTATATTTTTTCCAGTTTTCTATTATTTCATTATTATTAATTTCGTTTCGCAGTTTAGTATCTAACTCCTTTTGTAAATTTGTAATTTTTTCATGTAAATCTACAAACGTTTCATTTTCTTTTGTTTGTTTCTTGTCTAGATGTTGAATTACCTCATCAGCAAAATATAAACTTTCTTCATTCTCTGAATGCTCAGACATTATAGGATCTTCATTAAATTCCTCATCAATGTTGTTTAATAAACTTTCTCTGTTATGCTTCTTGTGAAACAAATCAATAATTCTCTGAGCCTTTTGTAAATCATTTTTACATTTAGTTAATTCATCTATATAATTTGATATTTTATCCCTTGAATAAGGATTTATTTCTAAAATTTGAAATAAAAAATCCAGAAAACTAGAGCTATTATGAAACAATTGTAAATTTTCTTTTACTAAAGGTTCACTAATTTCAAAAGCTGAAATTATATCTTGAATATTAAGTTTTAAAATTTCACACATTTGTAATGATAAAATACATTTTTCCTTTCTATATTTTAAAAGATTTTTAACAGTCTCTAAACATCTCTTTATTGAATAAAGAATGTTAAGATTTTTATCTTTATTAAAATTTACATTTCAACCATCAATTAAAACATCTAGTTTTATTTGTAATTTAAACTTTATTTACACAAGAAATATATTTATTGGTGCATTTATTTTAAGTTTTACAAAACAATTATTTGGAGATATTATACTCTGCTGTTGTAATACTTATCCAAACAACATAATAACTACAAATTGTTTAATTAATGGAACTTATTCACAAATAAATAGTACTACTCGATATTACCATTATTATTATTAATGGATCCCCACATTGTTATTACTTGAAGCATTAGCATTTTCGATTATAAACTGCATATGAGAAGCTTTGTTTTTACAATATATAACAGATATCTCAATTTTAAATGTTAAAATTGATGAGAGTTATTGTAATTATATAGTTTCAGAATTAAAAAAGTCAAATTGTTATTTTTTAATAAAACACCATATATTAGAAATTAGTTATGTATTAAATGTTATAATTCAAATTTATTTATTAAATTTATTTTTAAACAAAGATTTTTCCTTACAATAATAAAAATTTATTTCCATTACATTCCAAATGTGAATTTTCAATACCAGAGTATACTGATACCTCTAAATACATGCTAATGTGTTTATTACCTCTAAACATTTTATATCAAAAAATATTGATAGTTATTTTTATATGGTTTAATATTTTATTAGTATTACATTTATTAGTTTTAGTATATAGATGTATTTGTTTTGTAAACCGCTTAGAAAAATGTTAGGTCCGTTATATGAAGATGTAAACAAATGGTTTTTGTATCAAATTGTAAGTCATAATATAAGAGGTGAGAACGGTTTATATATAAAGCATAAGTTAAAATGTTAAAATATGTCGAATCATATGGTAATTCTTTGCACAATTTAAAATTTATTGCTTTTCGATTTAAAAAAACCTATTTTACGAATTAGATTAAAAGAAGATGTAGAAAATATTGATACTGACAATATTCTAGTTAATTATTCAAGTAAAACTGTAACAAAAAATTTAATACTTTAACGTTTGAAGTAAAGGTTCCTAGTACTACAGGTGCATTAATGGATAGCTCTGGTTCTGAAGATAATCTTTTACTGGCATTATTAAATAAATCTGAAATTTACACGTATTCGTTTCATAATTCAACTCTTTTTGTAGTAGGATCAAAAAAGTTAATATTTGAATATTAAATCATTCCCAAAACAATAACCTTTAAAGATTTGTATAATCTTCTAAAAAATAGTTTAGAAGATACATTTAATATTCAACATTACCAGTATTGTAAATATTTTAAGCGTAATCGCGTTGAATGGAAAAAGTGGAATTCTTGGTGGAATTTGATTCAGAATAGATTAATGAAAAATACAAATAAACTCATTACTCTTCAACTTGCGAATCGAATTACACAAAAGTAGGGGGAAATTAGGGGTTCTGACCCACTGCGGAGCTGCGAAGCGAGGAGGAGCGGAGATTGTGGGGAGATGTGGAGGAGCAGAGATTGTGGGATTGTGATGCCTGTGAAGAAGTCATTGGAGATACTTATTGTTCAAATTATTGTCTTGATACTGTTATGATTGTTATTTGTAAAAAGTGTTCTTCTATAATGAAATTGGTGAAATTTTATAAAGAGGACAAATTGGTTTGTGGTGATATAACAGATCCCATATTTTTAACTTTGGATCAAGAAGGAAATATGGTTTCTTTAAAAAAAAACCCTCAAAACTATAATTTAAATGATTATATTTTTATGAATATTCATTTTAATGGAAGGCTTGGATGTATTTCACCTAGTACTGTATTTGAAGAAATACTTTTAAGTTTGACTGGGATCTGAATAGCTAAACATTCCTATTATTTCTTTAAAATTTTTCATTAGACTTTCATCCGAACTTAAAAATAATTTAAACATTTCAATATTCCAACAAGTTATCTGGGAACCAGTTGATCCAAATTGTACCAAATTATTTATATGTTTCAATAAACTTTAATACCTTCTTTGCATTAGAAATAAAACCTTTTTCATATATGGACTGTTTAGAATTTATTTTACGCATTACTAATCCAAGCATGCACATGAAACCGTAATAGTTGGTTCCGTTTGGAAAAATAACAAAGGGAAAAGATTGTGAAAAGGCATATTTTTGAATACTTTCTGATGGTGTTAATACTAATCTGTGGAAATCATTTGAAATGAGCTGTTGCATTTCCCCATATTTTTCAAAAAACTCTGGTGATATATGTTCAATGATGTTTCCTTGTCGAATAGATTGTACAACATAATAAAGTTTTGCATTTTGTTTGTAAGATATTGATTTTTCTACAATGTTTTCTGTTAAAATACTATATTTATGTTTATCATTAAAATATCCTCTACATACTCGTGCTACTAAATCAAAAACAAAGTTTGCTACCATATCTATATTGGAATGGTATAAATAACAATATATCATAATATAAATAACATCAAACGGTATACAATATTTCCCTTGTAAGAAATATGTGTAATACTTGTAAATATGTAAGAAATACTTGTAAGAAATATGTATGATATGTTTCCACCTCAAACTTTATCTGGTACTAATGCAACATGTGTAATATTTCTAGCATTAATGAAAATTTATATAAATTTTTTCACAGATGATCAAGCACCTCTAGTTTTAAAATCCGAAATATTAGATGTGGAAAATTATCTTACCAAAAATGCTACATACTATGAAGATATTTCAATTGCTATAAATACGAGGAGTGTTCAAATAAAAAGGTACGAAACGTCGTAAAAACCAGACCGGTTGAAATTTGAATATGCCGCTTTGGGATAACGTAGTGAGACATCTAAGGAAGCGAATGAACTAGTACCGGCGTGGTTGTGCGCAATGCGCGGGCGCCCGCACATGACGCAGAAGAGAAGCATGCAGTTGTGTGTTCCGTCCAATTGACGCGGCAGTGCGTGTGAGGACATCATGGCGTTCACATTGCAAAATTCGACGATTGAGGAGCAACGAGGGGTTATCAGATTTCTGATTGCGGAAGGTGTTAAACCGATAGGTGAGACACTCCGTAGCCTACGCAAGTCCATCAAGAGCAAACGGCCTGGGCTGCTCACGGAGGGAGTGATTCTGCTCCACGATGACGCGCGTCCACACGTCTCCAGGGTCACACAAAGTGTACTGGCCAAGTTCAAGAGGGAGCAGCTTGAGCATCCGCCCTGCAGCCCGGACATATCGCCCTACAACTTCCATCTGTTTTGTCTTCTAAAAAACATCTCATAGGGAAGCGATTCAACTCGGACGACGAACTGAAGGACACAGTGGAGGACTGGCTCTTGTCACAGCCACAGGAATTCTGGGAACAGGGAATCCTTCAGCTCGTGAAGCAGTAGGATAGTTGTGCTCAGTCCTCTGGTGATTACTTTTGAATAAAGACTTCAATTATACCCACAGTGTCGTTTCGTACCTTTTCATTTGAACACCCCTAGTACTTTAAACTCTTTTATTGAATATTATCAAACTAATATGGATGATTTAGAGAAAGTAGCAATTGTTAAAACTTCTAGTTTAATAGAAAAATCCAAAAAGAAAAAGTTTTACAACATTGAAAGACGAGGACAAAGACGAAATAAAATTATAAGTAGTGAGGAGGAATCTTCTGCTGAGAAGAAAAGAAAACGTACAGTGCAACCCTTTATGGAATCTGAAGAAGATTAAAACTAATGTATTAAATAATTGTTCTTTTGTTTATTATAATAAATATAATGGTAATTTTAGATGTTTTGAGTTATTTTATAGAAAAGAAACTAGACTTTAAAAGAAAATATTTATTGTTACAATATTTTCATTTAAATCTTAGAAAAACACAAAAGAAACAACTTCTTTTCAATTTGAAATAATTAATTATCATGTAGGTGATATCTTTCTACATTTATGATTATTTTTCACCTTTTCTGCTTTCAACCAAGTCAAAATCTTTTCAATGCTGTTTATAAATGGTGAACCTGGTCCTGGGTCAAATATATTGAGTCGATTGAAATCATAAAACTTTTTTCCGCATTCAAATACATGTAAAGAATGTATTTCGTCAATGGTAGATTTAATTGGAAAATTATAATTTCCAAAACAGAACACACATTGCGAATCTGGGTTAATATTATGCTTGTTGAGTACATTAAAATGTATAAACGATTGAAAACTTTCAACGGTGTAACAGATGGGGCACTGTATGTATCCAGCACTTTCACGAATAATATCTACTGATGGAAGGTAAGACATTATATCTTTCTTCAGAGAACTGTTGAAAACTAACTATATATACTAACCGAAAAAAAATGGGTTTTTTTACTATTATTAATTAAAACTATAAATACTAATCTACATTTGACATTAAAATCTATTTAAAAATGAAAAGTATTATATTAGGTACAAGCGTTACTACTGATTGCAACCCCAATAATTGGAATGATTATTGGATAGATATGTTACAACCACATGTTGAAAAGTTGGAGTCTGCTATATCCAATGTATTCTTCAAAGACGTGATGAAAGTATTTCATTTCAAAGTTAATCCTGAAAATGATATTCTTGATGATGACTTTTGGAAATATTTTGAGGAACGGGTAATGAAAGTGTCAAGTATAGTGTGGACAAACGAAACATTGGTAATGAAGCAGTGGTATTGTATAACAAAAGAAGTATTTAAAAATATTGTTTGGGGTGATTTAAAGGATATCACTTTTCGTTTAATTGTAATAATGTTGTACTTGCGTCAAATGGCAGTGGAGGATATCACACGAAAAAATATCACAGAAAAAATGATTCATGAAAGTATTGTGTATATAGGTATAAACATGGACAAATCTAAAATACATGAATCATCTTTACTTATTGATTTCAACGGTAAAATGAATATTGGACTTCTTGGACATGTTATGTATGCTCTAACATGTGTAAGTTTGGTTCAATGTAGCATTATTGTTTTGTAAAAGATATTTAAAATGTTTAAGTAAATATATATATATATATATATATATATATATACACTACCTGACATTGAAAATGCAACACCCAGAAGGAGTGCGCAGAACTGGATGAAATTTATAGGGTAGACGCAGCTCACCGAGATATGTAAATGATGCAAACTGCGCAGCTGTCCCGCACACGGCGAGTGAAAAACCAGGGAAGGAACCTTCAAAAGTGGTCAGTTTCGCGCCGCTCTGTTTGCCAGGTAAATCAAGTTGCAATTTGTTTTTGAGTCTCACAGGAAACGTCTAGTAGCGGAGAATGCCAGGACGTCACCAATCAAGACAGTTCCAGCAAACAGACGACTTCACGAGGGGTATGGTGATTGTTCTCAGAAGGGCAGGTTGGTCCATACGTCAAATCTCAGCAGATACCCACCTACACGCGTCCACGGTGCACCGGTTGTGGCACAGATGGTTGGACCAAGGGAATGTGGCACGTTTGAGGGGTTCCGGTGCTGCCAGAGTGATGTCAGCATGCGTGGACCGACACATCTGCCGGCAAGCATCGGCGGCCCCGCAAGCCACGTCTGTCGCCCTTTTGCAGCATGTGCAGAACACCCTTGATGCTCCCATATCGTCCAGGACCATTAGCCGCCGATTGATCGCTGGCGGCCTGCCCTCATGGCGCCCTTTGAGACGACTACCATTGACCCAACAGCACAGACGTCTCCGTTTGCAATGGTGTCGGGATAGAGCCACGTGGACGACGGAATGGCACAGGGTGGTGTTCTCAGACGAGTCACGCGTCTGTTTTAGCAATGAAAGTCGCCGTGTACGAGTCTGGCACCGACGTGGTGACAGGGCCAATCCGGCCGCATCTGTGGAACGCCATACCACGAGACAACGCGGTATAATGGTTTGTGGCGCCATCGCCTACGATAGCAGGTCACCTCTGGTCCGTATTCAGGGCACTATGACGGCCCAACGATACGTGGATGACGTGCTGCAGCCGGTGACACTACCTTTCCTTCAGGGGGTGCCCAATGCCATTTTCCAGCAGGATAACGCCCGGCCGCACACGGCACGCATCAGCCAACATGCCCTGCAAGGTACCCAGGTGCTTCTCTGGCCAGCTGTCTTCCCTGATCTCTCACCTATCGAACATTTCTGGGACGTTATTGGACGTCGCTTGCATGCGTTGCCACGGGCACGTTCAGAAGACGAACTCTGGCAAATGGTTGATAGGGAATGGGCAGCCATCCCTCAGGACACCATCCGCACGCTCATTGCGTCTGTACCTAGACGTGTTGCTGCCTGTATCGCCGCTCGCGGTGGTGCTACAACCTACTGATCAGACTTTCTTGCTGCTCAGTGGCAAGGTGTATAATGTTGCAATAAAGATCACTTATTGCTCGTTGCTGTCTCTCTCTGTTTGCCAAATTTCATCACTTTCTGCCAACTCCTTCTTGGTGTTGCATTTTCAATTTCAGGTAGTGTATATATATATATATATATATATATATATATATATATTTACCTCAATACACTTGATTGGTTTAAAAAGTCACATGATCTTTTTTCTAACCTATATATTAAACCTCCGATGTGAGCCAAACTTCAGTATCTGGTTTTCAACACATCGCTTGGAGCAACAACTTATTATTATTATTATATGTATATATAGATGATACAGTCCACTTGAAACCATTCAAAATGTGTCTTTCAGTAATCTGTGATGCCTGTGAAGAAGTCATTGGAGATACTTATTGTTCAAATTATTGTCTTGATACTGTTATGATTGTTATTTTTAAAAAGTGTTCTCCTATAATAAAATTGGTGAAATTTTATAAAAAAGACAAATTGGTTTGTGGTGATATAACAGATCCCATATTTTTAACTTTGGATCAAGAAGGAAATATGGTTTCTTTAAAAAAAACCCTCAAAACTATAATTTAAATGATTATATTTTTATGGATATTCATTTTAATGGAAGGCTTGGATGTATTTCACCTAGTACTGTATTTGAACATATTAAAAGAAATACTTTTAAGTTTGACTGGGATCTGAATAGCTAAACATTCCTATTATTTCTTTAAAATTTTTCATTAGACTTTCATCCGAACTTAAAAATAATTTAAACATTTCAATATTCCAACAAGTTATCTGGGAACCAGTTGATTCAAATTGTACCAAATTATTTATATATGTTTCAATAAACTTTAATACCTTCTTTGCATTAGAAATAAAACCTTTTTCATATGGACTGTTTAGAATTTATTTTACGCATTACTAATCCAAGCATGCACATGAAACCGTAATAGTTGGTTCCGTTTGGAAAAATAACAAAGGGAAAAGATTGTGAAAAGGCATATTTTTGAATACTTTCTGATGGTGTTAATACTAATCTGTTGAAATCATTTGAAATGAGTTGTTGCATTTCCCCATATTTTTCAAAAAACTCTGGTGATATATGTTCAATGATGTTTCCTTGTCGAATATATTGTACAACACAATAAAGTTTTGCATTTTGTTTGTAAGATATTGATTTTTCTACAATATTTTCTGTTAAAATACTATATTTATGTTTATCATTAAAATATCCTCTACATACTCGTGCTACTAAATCAAAAACAAAGTTTGCTACCATATCTATATTGGAATGGTATAAATAACAATATATCATAATATAAATAACATCAAACGGTATACAATATTTCCCTTGTAAGAAATATGTGTAATACTTGTAAATATGTAAGAAATACTTGTACGAAATATGTATGATATGTTTCCACTTCAAACTTTATCTGGTACTAATGCAACATGTGTAATATTTCTAGCATTAATGAAAATTTATATAAATTTTTTCACAGATGATCAAGCACCTCTAGTTTTAAAAACTGGAGTATTAGATGTGGAAAATTATCTTACCAAAAATGCTACATACTATGAAGATATTTCAATTACTATAAATACTTTAAACTCTTTTATAGAATATTATCAAACTAATATGGATGATTTAGTGAAAGTAGCAATTGTTAAAACTTCTAGTTTAATAGAAAAATCCGAAAAGAAAAAGTTTTACAACTTTGAAAGACGAGGACGAAAACGAAATAAAATTATAAGTGGTGTGGAGGAATCTTCTGCTGAGAAGAAAAGAAAACGTACAGTGCAACCCTTTTTTTAATCTGAAGAAGATTAAAATTAATGTATTAAATAATTGTTCTTTTGTTTATTATAATAAATACACTGCTGGCCACCCAAATTGCAACACGAAGAAAGATCACAACAAAATTTATCAAAGAAGACAAGAGATATCACAACAAAATTTATTTTGTAGATAACATGTTGACCAAGTATCAAATGATTAAATTTATAGACTTCTTTGAAGTGTGGTTCCTGCCAAAATCAGTAGCCAGAGTAGCCGCCATTGTTGGAGATCACCGCTGCCACACGCCTCGGCATTGATTCAAAGAGACTTTGGATGTGTTCTTGGGGTACAGCAGACCAAGCAGCTTCCACACGTTGCCAAAGTTGATCTGGTGTGGCAGCTGGGGATGTATTCTGGGTCAATCGTTGAGCAACCATGGACCACATGTTTTCTATCGGCGAAAGATCCGGAGAGCGAGCTGGCCAGGGAAGCAATTCAATCTGGCGATTGACGAAGAACCCTTGGACAATGCGTGCCACGTGTGGTCGCGCATTATCCTGTTGAAATATGGCTGTGGGCAAGCCCTGGAAGGACAACTGGCTCCAACACCTCGGAGATGTAGCGCTGGCTGTTTAAAGTATCGGCAATGCGTACTAAAGGAGTGCGAGAGTGATATCCAATACCGCCCCATACCATAATACCCGGTGCAGGACCAGTGTGGCGGTGCATAACGCAGCTGTTCAGCATCCTCTCTCCACGGTGTCTCCAGACTCGAATCCGACCATCGTGGTGTTGCAGACAGAAGCGTGACGTGTCAGTAAAGACAATTTCATTCCATTCTGCCGTCCACATCCTTCTTTCATCGCACCATTGGCGGCGGAAACGTCTGTGGTTCTGAGTCAAGGGTAGACGAAGCAATGTATGTCTTGCGGACAGACCACTCTGCTGTAAACGGCGTCGAATGGTACGCGCAGACACTGGATGATGCGGTACAGACTGAATGTGCTGTGCTATGGTTCGTGATGTGGCTGAGCGATCCGTCACTGCCATACGCACAATATGCCTGTTATCACGTGAAGTGGTGCACTGAGGTGGATGCGATCGAACACGTCGGTCCGTCGTACCCTCCTGTATCCAATGATCACATATCCGCATTACAGTTGTTTGGTTTCGTCCAACACGACTACCGATTTCCCTGAAAGATAATCCACAATCTCGGTAGGCCACTATCCTTCCTCTGTCGAACTCGGATACTTGATCAAAAGATGATCGCTGTTTTCTACGAGGCATAATTGATCGTTTTTTTTTGAAAAAACCACAAGAAAAACACAATTGCCGTACTTGAAATCGTCGAAATCTCCAAGCCTTAAATAGCGCTTTGAAGTGGCGCCACAGGCGCGCGTGATGTGCGTCTGCGCTGAAATTCTAATCATTTGCATATCTCACCTCCGCTAATGCATGTTGTAAATTTCATATTATTTGCTTGCTTCCTTTAGGGTGTTGCATTTACGGTGACCAGCAGTGTATAATGGTAATTTTAGATGTTTTAAGTTATTTTATAGAAAAGAAACTAGACTTTAAAAGAAAATATTTATTGTTACAATATTTTCATTTAAATCTTAGAAAAACACAAAAGAAACAACTTCTTTTCAATAATTAATTATCATGTAGGTGATATCTTACTACATTTATGATTATTTTTCACCTTTTCTGCTTTCATCCAAGTCATCAGGACACTAGTTTATGCTACGATATCCAATAGGTTTAAGTCGATTCCCAAACCTACCGTGATCAACACTCTCAGATCTTGCCAAAGCGAAACGTCCGCATACTCCATCTACACTCATATACAAAATTATCTTTACATGCATAAAATCACGGATTTCTTAGAAACAGTGAATTATAATTTTATGAATTTGGGTGAAATGATACATAACATCATAACACATAAATACAAAGGAAAAAATTTATGAGCACTGCATATGATATAAAACTGTCGCATGGAACAATAAAAATGGCAATAATATGTGACAAGGAGAGTTCAGAAAAAAAGAATAACTCAGAAAAAAAATTAAGGCTTATGTACTTAATATGGAATGTAATCTCCCCTGACACACATATCACAACATGTTTTAATGCTGGAAATAATGTTGTTAAACACAGTTTGGGGAATTAAGTTCCACTTCTCCAGCAATGCGGTCTTAAGGCATTTATATCTCTAGGAGGAGGATGTCTCCGTGCAACTGCTTTTCCAAGGTAGTCCCATAAGTTCTCTATCGGATTCAGATCAGGAGATTTTGCTGGCCACGGTATTTGCTCAATGGCTTCACTTTCAAGGAATTCGTCAACGAGGTTTCCTCGATATGGACGAGCATTATCGTCCATAAATAAAAACTCAGATCCATAAGCACCTCTGAAAAGTCTTACATAAGGTTCCAAGACATCATCCCGATATCTTTGGCCGGTCACAGATCCGCTGTTGAAAACGTGTAGGGGAGTACGTCCATCGATCATTATTCCTCCCCATACCATCACACCTGCACTACCGAACGGTCACGTTCCATAATGTTCGAAGGAAGATTTCGCGTTCCTGACTACTCCAGATGTAAACACGTTTAGAATCAGAAGTTAAACTAAACCTCGACTCATTAGTAAAGAGAACATGGGTCCATTGGTGTTCACTCAGTTCTGATGTTCTATGCACCAATTAAAGCGATCCCTCTTTTGTTGTGAAGACAGTGAAACACATACCCTTGTCTTCCTGGCATAAAGGCCTTTTCCATTAAGCCTTCTGTATACAGTTTGCCGTGATGCAACAGTTCCAGTGGCGGCTGCAACCTCTGAACTTAACAGCCGAGCAGTAGACTTCGTGTTATGACGGGCAGTTATTACCAGATATCGATCTTGAGAAGCAGTTGTTATTCGTTTACGACCTTGTCCAGGCCTCCTTACAATAGTTCCAGAGTTCTGAAATTGTTTCCATAGCGTAGACTGTCTGTCTTGAAATATTCACATATCTCGCTGCTTCCATGATTGTCTGACTTGCTTCTAAACGGCCGATAATTCGCCACTTCACAAATTCTTCCAAATCATACTTCGGAGCCATAACAAACAGTTTTGAGTCATTACACACTGAAATTACACGCTTTATTGCAGAAATTCACTCAGATATTCACTTTGTGCAAAGCATTTGATTCACCGTCGGATGACGTAACGCCTTGATTTGCATATCAGAAACCGTTTGATCACTTTTGATTGGATAATGCTAATTACGCTTGTCTTTCACACATTCTCTGCAAAAATGGATTACATCGATTGAATATTTCATGGAATATCATTATGTTTGGGTATGTAAAGATAAATCTGGACATGAGTGTATATCCTTAGATCGTCGATGATATTTCTTGTTCGTAGGTTGACTTTTCATTTTTAAGTAGGTAATTGGATATTACAAAAATAATTTTTTAAAATTGAAAACAGGAACTCGTGTTTTGCAACTGTTATTCATCCATCCCCAAAAACTAATGTGTTAAACTAGCAGAATTACCAATATTTACTCGGGTTGAATCGGTTAACTGCAGTTTGAAAAGTAACAAAGACCATTTTTATCTTTCTTCGAAAAATGTCAACATCATTTAAGTGTCAATGAAATAGTTCTTTAACTTCCTTTCGCCATTTTTATAATTTCTACATGTTTCTTTGGACGAAAATCTATACATGCATATCCATGTAAAACATTCCACATACAAAGCACTCCTATTGTAAGGCAAGACTATAAATGATGACACTAAGGTGACTGCTACAAAAGTCGGTTTTGAGTTTTTTTCGGAGGCGGATTATGAATATACGTTCTTAATTCGTTTCCTGTAAATATGCTGTAATTCAAATTGCAAAAGCGACAAGTGAATACTCGAGCACTGATAGTTTTCAACTAATATTTTTTTTTAACTGTGGCACTCTTTGCACCAGGCATGCGACATTTTCGAATTTCGCCAATTTTTAAGGAAGGATGACAAATTAGTTTGATAAGATATTCATGTCTAATTTTTTTCAAGCAAATACATTTTCCTTGAAAATTTTATTTGGTGGCACATGCGATACAATAAAAGAGAGAATTTGTTTTAAAATAGAATGTCTTTAGTACATACAAAGGAAAGATAATCGATAATCATTTTTCAAACGAATATATGTTAGATCAATTTTATAACGTTTTTTGAAGAAAGAAAATAGCTGTTTTCAACAAACTTTTTGCAGGTATCTGAGGATGCGGCTATTTTAGCGTGAAACTTTCCAAAAAATTGTATTCAAAGGAAATTTAAATAATGTATTCCAATAATATGTATTTTATAAAATACTACCATTTTTAAAATTATATCGAATAAATTTTATTTCATATTTGCCCAACACAAAAACAGGCATTAAACGGAAAGATAGACAGACTGACGCAACGAAGTTCAGTCACTAAATGACCCTGAGAATTAGAAGCATAAAAATTTTTATGAACTTTTCAATGAAAGTTTCATCCAGTCATTTGGATGTAGCGCGGGCACGTGGTAGGTAGGTAGTTAATTAGCGTCGCACTCGAGCAACACAACGGCGTTCCGGCATCAATCCTGAAATGAAAGATCCAAGGACAAAGCGTCGTAATCTTGAACCACGATCAGATGATGAGAACAACACCAGAGCTGGATCCCAATGTCTAAACTTCCACACTGTCCCAATGTGAGTACATTTGAAGCCAAGACAGATTTAACGTGCACCAGCTCCCTTTGTACCCGACAGTCTTTAGTTGGGCCGAGTTCTGAACTCTCAACCCTCTTGTTGCTAATCGTTGCTCTTCCACCTGGCTACCACGGCTTCACGAAACGTGGAAACCACTTATTTTGCATTAGAATGACCCAAAATGGGTAAATGAAATGGTGTGAAAATATTCAATGTACATGCAAACACTCCATTTTTATTTATATTTATACTAGATTTCAAATCCTAGTGTGAATTCTATTTTTTTATGTTTTCGATTCTATTCGAGGGTGTCTTGCAGTTCGTCCTGAGATGAGCACACTGAACAAGTCCCAGATGTGCTGGAGGGCAAGTTGGCGCTGCTAGCCGATCAGCTGTACTTCGGCCGGCGTCTGCTACGCACAATGAAAGTTTTGCTGACACAGATGAGAGAAATACACCCAATGAGGAATGCAACTGACAAGAATTGAAGTTGCGCCGCCTACAACTTGCAGGTTGCTAGAGCAGTGGGCATGACTCACGATAGCCCCTCATACCTTAGGATCGGTCCTGAAATAATAGAATCACCTAGCTAGGGATGTTGAGAGCGAAGTCACAAAATTAAAGTCGATAAGTTTATTAAGAACGACAAAAATGCACTAATTAGGACGAGCTCAAACACGTGACTCGATTGACGGGAGTTGGTGCAGAAAGGACTTGCATTACAAATACGTTTCACTCATTTGGACTTTGCATTGCTTAAGCACACTACTCTAGGTGGAGGTATCTTTTACTGCGGCGCAGCGTGGTCAATTCTGGCCCTTGTGCTATAGAAACAAAACCAAACCTTTACAGTCAATCCTATTACAAATTTGTCTCAATTTAAGTCATCCTTTCCATAGATTTTTCATAAGTGCCAGTTTAAACGAACAAGATTTTATTGGAGAAATTCCCTCTTCCAAATCTTTTGAATTCCATCGACTTTTCGAAGCGTTTTTTACCTTAAATGTCTTTCACATC
Source organism: Meta bourneti (assembly GCA_933210815.1). NCBI lineage: Eukaryota > Metazoa > Arthropoda > Arachnida > Araneae > Tetragnathidae > Meta > Meta bourneti. The sequence goes on from OW119923.1 coordinate 301,781, forward strand.
TTAAACTAACTTTGTAGCACACAAATGTTCCATTCATGTGATTGAATTTTCTTTCCTATTGCATGTCTTATATCTTAACACTGAGCTTTGGGGCCGAGGTAGTCTGGTTGGAAGAGTAAAGGATTAGCAACAGGAGGGTCGCGAGTTCGATCTGTCTTGACCTCAAATGTCCTCACGTTGGCGTAGTGTGGAGAGTGGGGTGCCAGCTCATGTGATGACATCTCATCGTGGTTCAAAATTACGAAACGTCCTCGATCTTTCCCTTGGGGATTGATCTTGGACCGTGGCCAATAGCCCGTTGTATTTGTCTAGTGCGATGTTAATTAATTACCTTGCTCCGTAAAAACCAAATTTTACTATGTATCCTACTGGAATCATCCGTCTCGATTTCAAACGTGATCACCGTGAATTTTTCATCAAACTTACAAGATTGGATTGTCGAAAAACCATCCACACTTTAATTCCATCGAATTTTCCAAGTATATGTTTTTACCTTACATGTCTTTCACATATTAAAATGCATTTATTATACAAATTTACCATTCATGTCGGGGAATTTTTTTATCTTTCATGTGTTTTATATATTATCCCTCTGAGGGTCACAAGAATTCCGTGCTGTGTAGTATTGTTTTCCCCCACAACTCACATAGTAGTTTTGGTATAAATAATCACAACTACTGATTAAAAGAACCCTAGGAAATATTTTATTGGTCAAGATCAAAACTGGTGAGAAGTCATGCAAAGAAGACTAATTGTAGAAGGACGGATAAACGCGTGTGAAACCCTAATAGGGTTAAAATAAATTTTATTGAACAAATTTAAGATTCATGTCGTTGATCGACGGGTTTTAAATCCATTGTTTTACTCATTTTATATTTACTAATTTATTTTAAATTACTTATCTTCATGGGAAATCTTTTTGTAAGTATACCATTTACTTAATGCATTTTGATTGACAACGTGCACTCAAACAATGCCGACGTCCTCATTAATTTTATTTCTGATATTTTGCAGTTTTTACTATTATTTCACATTCACAATGCGTTTACCGTTTTTCTTGAGTTTGGTGCATCTTCTCTGTTTCGGAACCTTACGCTAAGAAACCAACCAACCCCGACAATTTACACAAAGATGAAACAAAGATAACTTAAATATTTGAGCATTAAATACACAGACAATCAAATTAAGATCTTTTTATTATTCCGATTGGAACTAATCCTGAGTGATTACATTACGTATCCTTCACATGAAATCACCATCAGAATCCTTCAATGCCCTGAAATACATAGACGCATAATTAATAGATAAATAATTATACATATATATATAATTTTATTATTTTTTGATATTGGAAATAAACGCGCGTTTTTAACTCTTGTCTTTATTAAATACTGTTGCATAAAATCGTAAATTACATCGTCGGTTTATACACTCACTGCCAAAAGTTAAGCATGGAGAGAAAAATGTTAATTTCCGGAAGCCAATCTGAATTTGAGGCTGCATTTCGCTGCAGAGGTAGATGGAATTATGCAAATATGTTCTGTAACAGCCAATCACGGTTTCGTGTCGAGAAAAATACAAAAGGCAGTCGTATAAGAAACCAGCATTGTGAAGGGTTAGAGGAATTTCATGTAAGTGCTGATAAAAAGTGCTTAGAACTTTCGTCCGATTAGTTTTCAAGACAGACGTGTTTCTATGGCTTCCAGAAGACGAATAGCAGATAGTGAGCGCTGGCGTTCTGTGGGACGCCTTGAAACCAGGACAATCAATCACAGATGCAGCTCGTTTCTTCGGCGTTCATCATTCCGTCATTTCACGATTATGGAAACTATTCCAAACAGTTGTCCGAAGACCTTTCGTCGGTCGCCCAAGGGTTACGACCCACGTGGAAGTTCGATATATTGCTGTTCTTGCCAAGCGGAATCGAAGAGCTACCTCCACACGTGTGACATCTATGGTTGTAGCGTCCATTGGTAAGACGATATCTGCCACTACTGTTCGCCGAAGGCTACACATGAATGGACTGTACGCCCGGGTACCACGAGCTTGTGTTCCTCTATCCGTTCAATCCAGCGGGGCACGATTAAAATGGTGTCGGCAACATGTGAATTGAACTGTGTCTGATTGGGCCAACGTTATGTTCACGGATGAGTCGAGATTTGCCCTGGAGCCAGATGACAAGCGAGTACAGGTCTGGAGAGGACAAGACACAAGCAATCGGCCCCAGAACATCATCGAGTATCACGCATTCCGAGGTGGAAGCATCATGGCGTGGGCAGGGCTTTCGTTGGGGTATCGCACAGACCTGCATATCTATAGACGGAGTTCTGTGATGGCTGTCCGGTATCGGGATGAAGTCCTAGAACACACAGTGAGATTGTACATTGCAGCAGTTCGTCCTGCTCTCGTTTTAATGGATGATAATGCGCGTCCCCATTGAGCCAACATCGTCGACGACTACCTGGAGAGTGAGGGGATTGCGCGCATGGATTGGCTGGCGTACTCGCCCGACCTTAATCCCATTGAAAATCTTTGGGATGCCTTCGGCCGTGCTGTGTCTGCCCATTTCCCATCCCCAGTAACTCTCACAGAGTTGCAAACAGCTCTACAGGAGGAATGGCGATTACTTGATTCTGGGTTGGTTGATTACGTCATGGAAAGCAGGGTCACCCGCTGTAAATTTTTTTATGAGGATGAGGTGTGGTCAAATACCCTATTAATGTCGGTTTTGTTTGTTTTGGATTTAAACATTATTTTGTTAATGACTCCAATGACTTCATCTTATAATTTATGACAATTCAATACTGTTTTCATCTTTGTATGTAATTCTTTGTTACGTTTCATGCATAAACATATTTGCTACTTTCTTGCCGCATTTCGTGTCAAAGCTGTACTTGTCTATTTTTTCGCATTTTACCGCTTCGTGCTTAACTTTTGGCAGTGAGTGTACTTCATTGTCGTCTAAAATTTATCGAACTCTGATTTCATTATTGCTATTATATATTGCGAAAGTAAAGAATGAAACGGCTTAAGATTTTAAAATGAAATTCATTACTAAACAGATGTTGGATTCATTTTAAATATTAATTATTTGTTGTATGTAATGGTTTATCGAGTTGTATATATTGTGGTTGTATATTGCCTTTATGTCAATTTTTTCGCGCTAAATAGTTTTTCTCACGGGTTCGCCGTGAGAAGAAATGCATAGAAGGAATGTGAGTCCCCGTTGAGGGGAAAGCGCTCATTAGTTCCGGCGTACTTAATAGGTAGGAGCGGAGGGGCTGTGCCCCCAACTAAGAAGTCTTTGATGTCTGACACATTGGGGGTACCATGGTCCACTAGTGAGGAGAGAGGGGGATTTTGATGTTTGACCACTTCGGCAGGTGGGCTTATATTTTACAGTGTTTACCTTTGATCAGTGTTGAGTGATTTAGCGGTGAGCCAGAAGTCGTTGTAGTAAAATATTTGTACACGCCAACAATCACACGGCACTTTTTCTGCTGCGGAGATCGGGTGGTGAAGAAGAAACGGTGAAGAGGGGATTGACCTATAGAGTTTCCCGGTGATCTCAGGGTTCACGTGAATTAAAGTTTCCCGGCGATCTCATGGTTCACGTGAATTAGAATCCCCTGGATAACCACGCTCTCCCACAGCTTGCTGCAAGATTTTAGACGGTGCAGAAATCCATGCCTAATACCCGGCGTTCCGAAACCTCGCACCATTTTTCAAAGATCTTTTTGTGAAGGGTGAGTCCATAAGTTCCTCGGGTTGCGCCATTGGTCTCCATCTCCCCCTGAACTTTTTGTCTCTACTTTTGATTTGAAGATTTTTTTTCTCCTGAACTTTTAGTATTGCGTCACATAGTTTTGTTGTTGGTAGAAGAATGGATTTGTCTTGTGTCTTGTCGGGGGCCCCCTTTTCATCTAATTGTTAAACTACATTTTGCTTGTCCTGGCAAAATTTATGTAATAAATTGTTGTATTTAAATTTTGGAGAACTGTGTTCAGGTACTTTATTGTTCCTATGGAGGCAATTCATTTTTCAAAGTAAATTATCCACTATACGAACCAAAACATTTTTTAACACAACAAATGGTGCCGTGACCAGTACTTCCTATGAGCAATAGAGTACCTGTTTAGTGTAAAGTTTAACTTATTACAAGGTTATTCTATTTGTGAATCATTCCTCATTGATAAAATGTCTGACGATTATACTTCTTCAGAGTAATATTTAATATTTTGGATTCTATTTTTGTTTGCATGTTTTGAAGTCTATATAACATATCGTTCATGTTTTGTTTTTGTGTAAATCAGTGTGATAGAGGGTGCAAAATGACACAGCCTATTGAAACCCCGGGGATATTTGTCCAATCGGCACTTAACGTTATGCATTTAAGTTTTCTCCCAAAATTTGGCGGACGACCCGAAGACATTCCTGTCGGAGAATTTCTGGTTATTTTCAATACTTATGTTTAATTATTGTAGTTTTTGTTTAAGAATACTTAAATTGAATAAAGAATTCTTAAAAGTTAGTCAAACATGCAAAAGAGAAAATCCCAACACAAATAAAACAAATAATAAAGAAAAAGAAATCGAACTTTAATGTCCGAAACAAGTAAAATTTTTATTTCGGTAAATTTCCTTAACATTATGAGAAATTTCGGTAAATAAAAAGTAATTTAAAAATTATTTTATTACATTAATTACGTTTTAAAATTATTTTGCTAGTTTTAGTTGATGAAGTGGTTTTGTAAAATGTGTGCATTCTATTATTCAATGATTTTCCACCCTTAAAAATATGTGAAAAAAATATTTACACCTTACCAAATAGTCTATCTGTTCAAAAAATGAAAATATAATTAAATATTTATAAAATCTTGAAGACAGCACAAATACGTATTATGTAACATTTTATAAGATTTAGAGAACATTTTAAGTAAAAATTATATCAGAAATGTTTATATTATCCAGGGAAAGTAATGATAAGAGGAAACCAAATTGGCTTTCGTCAAGGATTAATTATTAAGGTATTTATGTTATGCCATGATTCTTTCGATGGCTTGTCATCAGGGAATTAAGAAAACCTTGAATCGAAACAGGAAACTATATTACTTCCCTGGAATGTACGCACAAACAATGAACTATGTTAAATCTTCCGATGAGTGCATGAGTAGGAGAGCTCATAAACAGAAACAGCGAGCTAATTTGCAAAGAATACCCGACGGTCCTTTCGAAAAAGTTGCTTTTGACATTGTAGGGCCTTTGCCTATAACAGGAAAGGGAAATAAGTATATAATAACGTTTACGGATTGTTTAACCTGTTGGTTTGAGCTTTTCCTGTAGCGGATACAACTAGTGATACGGTAGCTAATGTATTACTGCAATTTCTAGCTCGATAAGGAAAACCTCAGGTGTTAGTGTCAGGTAGAGGAGTAACCTACTAAAGTGCTACTATGCAAAAAATATACCAGCCTTTGGGTATTAAAAAGATTGATACCACTGCATGGAGGCCCAAATTAACGGATATGTGTGGAGAGAGTGCTCATGTGACTTTGGGGAATGCACATTGTTTTCTGATTAACTCACAGCATGATGATTGGGAAACAAAGCTCCATTTTGCATTGCTTGCCTATCGGACGGCAGAGCATCCGGCTACGAATTTTACACCTTCCTTTTTAACGTTTGGAAGGGAATTCTATTTACCTAGCAATTCTTAAAACAGGCACAGACTTTTCCTTATGCTGACCAAACCCAATATGCTGACCAACTTCTATAAAATTTCAGAGACACGTTTAAGCAAGTTAGAAGTAATTTAAATATGGCAGCTGAACAGCTGGAAACCAGTCGAGGAAAGACTGCTAATAGCAAAAACTTGAAAGTGGATGATCTGGTTTACTGGTATATCCCAGCTGTAAAACCAGGGCTTTACAGAAAATTTGCAAGACCCAATGAAGGGAAATTTACGGTTACTAGGATTTTCTCTCCTGTATCAGTGGAGATTCAGCATCTCGAAAAATCTAATTACAAAAGGGTTGCGCATATAGAGAATTTAAGCATGGCTGTAAAGAAGAGAAAACATTTGAAAAATGAGGAATCGCAGAAATCAGGGGAAGGTACGATTATCCCACAGGAACACTTAAATGAACAGAGGGAGGTAAATAATGGACAGTATACACGTGTCACTTTTTGCACCTGGTTCAAACTGCAGAAATTTCCCTGGTTTATGGGAAAATTGGTTTGCGCCAAGAGTGCATAAACATGGTTATTGTTGGAATCGGTCTCAAACTTGGACTCAAAAACTCAAAATCGGACTCAAAGGACTTGAAATTATAGTGCCGCATGGGGTATATGAAAGTAGAAAGTTATGTTAATCTTGTAATCTTGAGTGTATATAAAAGATAGCAGAAGTAATAATGAGATAAATGAGACGTCTTGGTTTTGGGGTGGGTGGGGTATTTCAATTAACGTCACACTGGAGCAACACAACGGGCTATTGGTGTCGGTCCGGGATCAATCCCAAAGGGAAAGATCCGAGGACAACACCACGTAATTTTGAACCGTGGTCAGATGACGATCTTGGTTTTGGATGTATGCTTGTTAATACGAGTTGGTTTCAACAAAGTTAATTTTTATGTTTCGAAAACTTTAATGTCCTTTGGCTCCAATCGATCAAAGCTAACAATGGTTATGGGCCTTAACCTTAAGCTTAAACTAAACTTTGCCTTTTCAAATCGAATTTTTTGTGCAACCCGCTGTTACTCTTGTTAAGCTGAAGTTTGAAACCTGAATTTGCCGCTACCGGTATCCAGTATGATGGGAACTCAAGAAACGTCCATGTTTTCCTTCCCGAAGTTCTCGGATTTCAACTATGCCACTTGGAAGACGGACATGAAGGTATTGCTAATCGACCGTAACTGCTGGGAATTTATCGCTAAAACAGAACCTCTATTATTGGAAGATGCTCCAGAACAAGAAAAAAGAAACTATCATTGAAGAAAGCAGAGAGCATACACGACTATCTACCAGTGCATAGACAGAAAATATCAAATCTTAATTTCATCTACTGAGGACGGTAAGGAAGCTTGGGATATATTAATAACCAACTTTGAACCAGCATCTAGAGCACGATTGGCAGGTCTTGTGGACGAGTTCTTTTCAATCCGCTACCAGCCGGAGGGCGAATCCATTGGTATATTCTGCAAACGGGTGCAGGAAAAGCTTCTACAGATAAAAGAAGGTGGATTCAAATCCCAGACCTCTTAGTTTGCTTCCAATTAATAAGATACCTCACGAATACGATAATCTGGTACAACTGCTATACAGGATGGATGACAATGAGTTCACGCTAGACAATTTGTCTAAACATTTTATGACATTTGATCGAGCTGAAGCGGAAGGACGAAGGCACAAAATTAAGTATCGTGGCCGATGCTTATGCTACAAGAAACAGGTCATCTAGGTACAAGGAGACACGGGCGTCTACTCCTGATCACAGCAGATGCGTACTGGACCCTGAATTAATTCATTCAAGCCCAAGTAAGTCGACAGTTTGTCGTATGGGGCCGCGACCATTTTGCAACTACTGCAAAAGTCGGGACATTTCGAATCGAAATGCTTTAAGAAATGCCATCAGCAGAAACCTGGTGGTGAATTAATCTACATGGAGGACAATCCGAGAACTGATCCTCAACTTGCCTATGCAGTTTCAAATTTTCAAAATGAAAGACGGAATTTTTTATTGATTCTGTTGCAATTGCTCACTTCTGTAACGAACGCGATATGTTTACGACATTAAAAAAAACCACCATAGAAGATCCTAGTCGGAGACAAGTACAGCACCTTGGAAGTGTTAGGTATGGATGATATTCAATTTAGTTTTAGATAGAAATAGACATTTTGATGTAACTTTGAAAGATGTGTTATACTCACCTAATATGAGAAGAAATTTAATTAGTGTTGCTCGTATTGACCTTGGGGGAAACCAAATTAAATGAATTGGAAGATTGTACATCTTGAAAGGTTATCCCAAGATTAAAAATTATGTATATGTAACTGGTTTAGATCTAGAAATAACCCACCGTAGGTTTTGTCACATTAACATGCCCTCAATTGAAAATATGTTTGAAATTGTGCAAAAGGAATTGAAAAACTTAATCGTCAAAATATAGATAAAAATTGTAAGATTTGTGCTATTACTAAATCCACTAGAATATCCCTAAAAAGAAACTATATGTACGAAAGGAAAACTAAAAATGTTTTAGAAAGGATCCAGTTAACTCTCTAGATGGAAATAAATACTTTTTTATCTATTACTGATGATTTTTCACGTAAAGTAGTTGTTTATATTATTCCAAATAAAAATGAAGTTTTTGATTACTTTAAAAAATACTTGGTTAAAACTGAAAGACAGCTAAACGTTAAGTTAAAATGTGTCCGAACTTACAATGGTTTAGAGTTTTGTCACAAAGAATTCAAAAAGTTTTTAAATGATCTTGGAATAAAAATCGAAAGAACTTCAACTTATACCCCTGAACAAAATGGCATTGCAGAAAGATTAATAAGTTATGGATAGTGTGTGTATGTGTGTGTCAGAGCTATGCTTCAGAACAGTGGTTTACAACCACGATTTTGGTCAGAAGCACTTTTAGCGTTTATTCATACTAAAAATAGATGCGAACACAAATTAACTGAGGGTATATCACCTAACGAGATATGGACTGGTTTCAAACGATCAGTAAAACATTTTAGAATCTTTGGCTCTTTGGCATATGTTCATATTCCTAAAATACAGAGAAATAAATTACAACCCAGAGCAAAACTTGGTATTTTGACAGGATATGGTTTGAAAACTAAAGGCTACAGAATATATATTCCTAACGAGAAGAGAATAGTTGAAACTGTCCATGTTCGTTTACGAAAGTAAGAAAGTTATTGATGTACTATTTGGAAAAACTTTGAGTACGTTTCTTTTGATCTTAATTCTGATACTCCTATTTATCAATCAAACAAAAGTATAAAAGTAAAATCGGAAAGTGAAATTCGAGTTTGAGATTCTAAAGGTTTAGTTAAAACTGAGAACTTGAAATGTCAACATTTCAAATTGGCGAAGAATCGAAAAACCTAGAAATAAAAGCAATAGGATTGATGTATACTATTCTGAAAATTTGAGAATGAGATCTTTAAATGATATTAAAAAGGGTATTGTACTAAAAATAAGATTAGGTTTGATCCTGTAAATTTCAATTTTAAGCCAGAGACTAAACATCCTAATGTGGATATTTCTAATGTGCCATCTACTTCTAGTGATGAATCCAACTTTTTAGACCAGCAGCTGTACGACATGTATGATCAGTGTTACAATGTCGAAATCCCCAAAAGTTATGAAGAAACGCAAACAAGTAAGGATAGAATCAAATGGAATGCTGCCATGAATGAAGAGATTCAAATAATGAAGGATAGGCAAGTATGGTAATTAGAGGACACCCCCCCCCAAATCCAACCATAATTGGAAGTAAGTGGGTCTACTTCTTAAAAATGCACGAGAAAAATATACCTAAGAGGTATAAAGCTCGTCTTGTTGCTCAAGGTTTCAAGCAAACACCCGGCATTGATTTTAAAGATTTTTTTCACCAGTTGTGAATTTTTCTATTGTTAAATTATTGTTTGTACTATTGATTTCTATGTTGGGTTGGTATCATTGTCAAGTTGACGTGAAAAAGTGCTTATTTGTATGGACGCCTTAAGGATACTATATATATGAGACAACCAAAAGAATTTGTGCTGAAAGGGTCCATAAACAAAGTATGTCTATTGGAAAAGGCTGTATATGGTCTGCATCAAAGTGGCAGAGAATGGAATTTGGAATTAGACGGTATTTTAACTAAATTAGGGTTTTCTCAATTAAATTGGTGTAATTGTGTCTACAAATTTAAAGACGTAATTTTAATTGTTTATGTAGATGATATGGTATTGTTTTCAAAAAGAGAACATTTGATAAATGACGTAATCGAATTATTGGACAAAAAATTGGATCTTGTAGTCCTAGGTAAAACTAAGTATTTGTTAGGCGTAAACTTTCAAGAGATTGAAAATTCAGTTTATTTACATCAAATTACCTACATTGAAAAATTAATGTCAAAATTCAAAGATCTTCCTAAAAGTTTTGTGAATTTACCTTTTAAAGTTGGTTGTAACTTACCCGATAAGGTTAAAGAGGAAGAAATAATCGAAAATCAATTAATGAGAAAATTTCCCTATCATTACTTAATAGGATGTTTATTGTTTTTGTCGGACAGATCCAGACCAGATAATGCATTTGCTGTTAACATAATGTCGCAATATTGTAATGGTTACACTTACAAACACTGGTCTTACGTTGCTGATATTATGAACTGTTTTTCTTACAAAGAATTTTAAAATTATTCTTTCCAATGTAAAAAGTTCAAATTTGGCTGCTTTTTCTGATGCAAATTAGGGATGTAATCTCACAAGTAGACATTCAAGCAGCGGCTATTTAATTTATTTTGGTAGCATTCCAATATCATGGAAATCTTCTAAACAAAAGCGCATAGCTCTTAACTCAATGGAATCCGAATTTATTGCACTAACCGATTGCATTAAAGAAATTATTTGGTTTAGTAGAATTGTAAATGAATTAAGTTTGTGTGATTACATAAGACCCCAAGTATATTGCGATAATCAATCTGCTATCTATTTTTCAAAAAACAATCAAGAAAACTTTAAAACGAAACACATTGATTATCAAGTACAAATTTATTCGTAAATTGATAAAAGATGAACTATTCTACGTAAAATATATTTCATCGGAAAATAATTTGGCTGACTTTTTAACAAAGCCTTTATTGTTAAATAAATTTAAAAATAATATTAGAAAAATATTTTGTTACACTTGTATATATGTTGAATTATAATACATCTGCTTAGGTTTTACAACCGATGGGGCCTCATGTTGGAATCGGTCTCAAACCTCTGCAAAGGACTTGAAATTATAGTGCCGCATGGGGTATATGAAAGTAGAAAGTTATGTTAATCTTGTAATCTTGAGTGTATATAAAAGATAGCAGGAGAAATAATGTGATAGATGAGACGTCTTGATTTTGGATGTATACTTGTAAATACGAGTTGGTTTCAATAAAATTAATTTTTAAATAATGTCTTGAAAATTTTAATGTCCTTTGGCTCCAATCGATCAAAGCCAACAGTTATGATTTAAGGTCGCGCTCAAATGGAAGAGTGGCTGTGCCGTAATGTGTTCAAATGCAGACATATTTAAATTGTACAAGATTCAAAAGGGTATAAATGAATCCTATGATTTGTTGTAAATGGTGAAAGTGTATAAGGTTGATTTTAATAATTGTCTATTTTAGGTGTTGGTATAATTAACTGTATGTATCCAAATTTCAATTTCATGTTCATATTGATTGATTCTATTAGTATGATTGTGCCTTATTTTTGACTTGAGTACAGAAACTATAGATTACAGAGTATGATTATACTTTAGGGAGGACAGTTTGTACATTATTGTGAGTAAAGGTAAGAATTATACAGACTTATTGTGTGTTGCCACTTATAATGGCGCACATCTTTTAGAACAAGTTGTAATTTGGTTTGTTATTTTGTGTAATTGTTGCTCCCCAATTACTGGTATCACAGAAATGGGCATAAGCACAGAATAAGGATAACGTTTGTTTAGGCCGATCGCGGTAGCTTCATGAGGTTTGTCTTGCAGTACTTGCATGTAATGATTTTTTGAGTTGCATATATTGTGTTGTTTACTGTCTTCGGTCAATTTTTGGGCGCTAAATAGTTTTTCTCATGGGTTCGCCGTGAGAAGAAATGCACAGAAGGAATGTGAGTCCCGTTGAGGGGAAAGCGCTCATTATTACCGGCGTGCTTGGCAGGTAGAAGCGGAGGGACTGCGCCCCCACGAAGAAGTCTTTGATGTCTGACCCATTGGCGATACCATTGTCCACTAGTGAGGTGAGAGGGGGATTTTGATGGTTGACCACTTGGGCAGGAGGGCTTATTTTATGGTGCTAAACTTTGATCAGGGTTGAGTGATTTGGCTACGTGTCAGAAGTCGAACTGGATAAATAGTCGTACCGTGAACAATCACGACACTTTTTCTGCGGAGATCGGGAGGTGAAGAAGAAACGGTGAAGACCGGATTGACCTAGGAAGTTTCCCGGCGATCTCGTGGTTCACGTGAATTACAATCCACTGGATAACACCTCTCTTCCATAGCTTGCTGCAAGATTTGAGATGGTGCAGAAATCCTACGCCTAATGCACGGCGTGCCGAAACCCAGCACCATTTTTCAAAGATCTTTTTGTGGAGGGTGAGTCCAACTGTTCCTCGGGTTGTGCCGTTGGGCCTCGTCTCCTTCTCCTGAACTTTTAGTATTGCGTCACATTATTGTTGGAAGAAAAATTTATTTCTTTTTGGTCTTGTCGGGGCCCCCTTTTCATCTAATTGTTAAACTACATTTTGCTTGTCCTGGCAAAATTTATGTAATAAATTGTTGTATTTAAATTTTGGAGAACTGTGTTCAGGTACTTTATTGTTCCTATGGAGGCAATTCATTTTTCAAAGTAAATTATCCACTATACGAACCAAAACATTTTTTAACACAACAAATGGTGCCGTGACCAGTACTTCCTATGAGCAATAGAGTACCTGTTTAGTGTAAAGTTTAACTTATTACAAGGTTATTCTATTTGTGAATCATTCCTCATTGATAAAATGTCTGACGATTATACTTCTTCAGAGTAATATTTAATATTTTGGATTCTATTTTTGTTTGCATGTTTTGAAGTCTATATAACATATCGTTCATGTTTTGTTTTTGTGTAAATCAGTGTGATAGAGGGTGCAAAATGACACAGCCTATTGAAACCCCGGGGATATTTGTCCAATCGGCACTTGACGTTATGCATTTAAGTTTTCTCCCAAAATTTGGCGGACGACCCGAAGACATTCCTGTCGGAGAATTTCTGGTTATTTTCAATACTTATGTTTAATTATTGTAGTTTTTGTTTAAGAATACTTAAATTGAATAAAGAATTCTTAAAAGTTAGTCAAACATGCAAAAGAGAAAATCCCAACACAAATAAAACAAATAATAAAGAAAAAGAAATCGAACTTTAATGTCCGAAACAAGTAAAATTTTTATTTCGGTAAATTTCCTTAACATTATGAGAAATTTCGGTAAATAAAAAGTAATTTAAAAATTATTTTATTACATTAATTACGTTTTAAAATTATTTTGCTAGTTTTAGTTGATGAAGTGGTTTTGTAAAATGTGTGCATTCTATTATTCAATGATTTTCCACCCTTAAAAATATGTGAAAAAAATATTTACACCTTACCAAATAGTCTATCTGTTCAAAAAATGAAAATATAATTAAATATTTATAAAATCTTGAAGACAGCACAAATACGTATTATGTAACATTTTATAAGATTTAGAGAACATTTTAAGTAAAAATTATATCAGAAATGTTTATATTATCCAGGGAAAGTAATGATAAGAGGAAACCAAATTGGCTTTCGTCAAGGATTAATTATTAAGGTATTTATGTTATGCCATGATTCTTTCGATGGCTTGTCATCAGGGAATTAAGAAAACCTTGAATCGAAACAGGAAACTATATTACTTCCCTGGAATGTACGCACAAACAATGAACTATGTTAAATCTTCCGATGAGTGCATGAGTAGGAGAGCTCATAAACAGAAACAGCGAGCTAATTTGCAAAGAATACCCGACGGTCCTTTCGAAAAAGTTGCTTTTGACATTGTAGGGCCTTTGCCTATAACAGGAAAGGGAAATAAGTATATAATAACGTTTACGGATTGTTTAACCTGTTGGTTTGAGCTTTTCCTGTAGCGGATACAACTAGTGATACGGTAGCTAATGTATTACTGCAATTTCTAGCTCGATAAGGAAAACCTCAGGTGTTAGTGTCAGGTAGAGGAGTAACCTACTAAAGTGCTACTATGCAAAAAATATACCAGCCTTTGGGTATTAAAAAGATTGATACCACTGCATGGAGGCCCAAATTAACGGATATGTGTGGAGAGAGTGCTCATGTGACTTTGGGGAATGCACATTGTTTTCTGATTAACTCACAGCATGATGATTGGGAAACAAAGCTCCATTTTGCATTGCTTGCCTATCGGACGGCAGAGCATCCGGCTACGAATTTTACACCTTCCTTTTTAACGTTTGGAAGGGAATTCTATTTACCTAGCAATTCTTAAAACAGGCACAGACTTTTCCTTATGCTGACCAAACCCAATATGCTGACCAACTTCTATAAAATTTCAGAGACACGTTTAAGCAAGTTAGAAGTAATTTAAATATGGCAGCTGAACAGCTGGAAACCAGTCGAGGAAAGACTGCTAATAGCAAAAACTTGAAAGTGGATGATCTGGTTTACTGGTATATCCCAGCTGTAAAACCAGGGCTTTACAGAAAATTTGCAAGACCCAATGAAGGGAAATTTACGGTTACTAGGATTTTCTCTCCTGTATCAGTGGAGATTCAGCATCTCGAAAAATCTAATTACAAAAGGGTTGCGCATATAGAGAATTTAAGCATGGCTGTAAAGAAGAGAAAACATTTGAAAAATGAGGAATCGCAGAAATCAGGGGAAGGTACGATTATCCCACAGGAACACTTAAATGAACAGAGGGAGGTAAATAATGGACAGTATACACGTGTCACTTTTTGCACCTGGTTCAAACTGCAGAAATTTCCCTGGTTTATGGGAAAATTGGTTTGCGCCAAGAGTGCATAAACATGGTTATTGTTGGAATCGGTCTCAAACTTGGACTCAAAAACTCAAAATCGGACTCAAAGGACTTGAAATTATAGTGCCGCATGGGGTATATGAAAGTAGAAAGTTATGTTAATCTTGTAATCTTGAGTGTATATAAAAGATAGCAGAAGTAATAATGAGATAAATGAGACGTCTTGGTTTTGGGGTGGGTGGGGTATTTCAATTAACGTCACACTGGAGCAACACAACGGGCTATTGGTGTCGGTCCGGGATCAATCCCAAAGGGAAAGATCCGAGGACAACACCACGTAATTTTGAACCGTGGTCAGATGACGATCTTGGTTTTGGATGTATGCTTGTTAATACGAGTTGGTTTCAACAAAGTTAATTTTTATGTTTCGAAAACTTTAATGTCCTTTGGCTCCAATCGATCAAAGCTAACAATGGTTATGGGCCTTAACCTTAAGCTTAAACTAAACTTTGCCTTTTCAAATCGAATTTTTTGTGCAACCCGCTGTTACTCTTGTTAAGCTGAAGTTTGAAACCTGAATTTGCCGCTACCGGTATCCAGTATGATGGGAACTCAAGAAACGTCCATGTTTTCCTTCCCGAAGTTCTCGGATTTCAACTATGCCACTTGGAAGACGGACATGAAGGTATTGCTAATCGACCGTAACTGCTGGGAATTTATCGCTAAAACAGAACCTCTATTATTGGAAGATGCTCCAGAACAAGAAAAAAGAAACTATCATTGAAGAAAGCAGAGAGCATACACGACTATCTACCAGTGCATAGACAGAAAATATCAAATCTTAATTTCATCTACTGAGGACGGTAAGGAAGCTTGGGATATATTAATAACCAACTTTGAACCAGCATCTAGAGCACGATTGGCAGGTCTTGTGGACGAGTTCTTTTCAATCCGCTACCAGCCGGAGGGCGAATCCATTGGTATATTCTGCAAACGGGTGCAGGAAAAGCTTCTACAGATAAAAGAAGGTGGATTCAAATCCCAGACCTCTTAGTTTGCTTCCAATTAATAAGATACCTCACGAATACGATAATCTGGTACAACTGCTATACAGGATGGATGACAATGAGTTCACGCTAGACAATTTGTCTAAACATTTTATGACATTTGATCGAGCTGAAGCGGAAGGACGAAGGCACAAAATTAAGTATCGTGGCCGATGCTTATGCTACAAGAAACAGGTCATCTAGGTACAAGGAGACACGGGCGTCTACTCCTGATCACAGCAGATGCGTACTGGACCCTGAATTAATTCATTCAAGCCCAAGTAAGTCGACAGTTTGTCGTATGGGGCCGCGACCATTTTGCAACTACTGCAAAAGTCGGGACATTTCGAATCGAAATGCTTTAAGAAATGCCATCAGCAGAAACCTGGTGGTGAATTAATCTACATGGAGGACAATCCGAGAACTGATCCTCAACTTGCCTATGCAGTTTCAAATTTTCAAAATGAAAGACGGAATTTTTTATTGATTCTGTTGCAATTGCTCACTTCTGTAACGAACGCGATATGTTTACGACATTAAAAAAAACCACCATAGAAGATCCTAGTCGGAGACAAGTACAGCACCTTGGAAGTGTTAGGTATGGATGATATTCAATTTAGTTTTAGATAGAAATAGACATTTTGATGTAACTTTGAAAGATGTGTTATACTCACCTAATATGAGAAGAAATTTAATTAGTGTTGCTCGTATTGACCTTGGGGGAAACCAAATTAAATGAATTGGAAGATTGTACATCTTGAAAGGTTATCCCAAGATTAAAAATTATGTATATGTAACTGGTTTAGATCTAGAAATAACCCACCGTAGGTTTTGTCACATTAACATGCCCTCAATTGAAAATATGTTTGAAATTGTGCAAAAGGAATTGAAAAACTTAATCGTCAAAATATAGATAAAAATTGTAAGATTTGTGCTATTACTAAATCCACTAGAATATCCCTAAAAAGAAACTATATGTACGAAAGGAAAACTAAAAATGTTTTAGAAAGGATCCAGTTAACTCTCTAGATGGAAATAAATACTTTTTTATCTATTACTGATGATTTTTCACGTAAAGTAGTTGTTTATATTATTCCAAATAAAAATGAAGTTTTTGATTACTTTAAAAAATACTTGGTTAAAACTGAAAGACAGCTAAACGTTAAGTTAAAATGTGTCCGAACTTACAATGGTTTAGAGTTTTGTCACAAAGAATTCAAAAAGTTTTTAAATGATCTTGGAATAAAAATCGAAAGAACTTCAACTTATACCCCTGAACAAAATGGCATTGCAGAAAGATTAATAAGTTATGGATAGTGTGTGTATGTGTGTGTCAGAGCTATGCTTCAGAACAGTGGTTTACAACCACGATTTTGGTCAGAAGCACTTTTAGCGTTTATTCATACTAAAAATAGATGCGAACACAAATTAACTGAGGGTATATCACCTAACGAGATATGGACTGGTTTCAAACGATCAGTAAAACATTTTAGAATCTTTGGCTCTTTGGCATATGTTCATATTCCTAAAATACAGAGAAATAAATTACAACCCAGAGCAAAACTTGGTATTTTGACAGGATATGGTTTGAAAACTAAAGGCTACAGAATATATATTCCTAACGAGAAGAGAATAGTTGAAACTGTCCATGTTCGTTTACGAAAGTAAGAAAGTTATTGATGTACTATTTGGAAAAACTTTGAGTACGTTTCTTTTGATCTTAATTCTGATACTCCTATTTATCAATCAAACAAAAGTATAAAAGTAAAATCGGAAAGTGAAATTCGAGTTTGAGATTCTAAAGGTTTAGTTAAAACTGAGAACTTGAAATGTCAACATTTCAAATTGGCGAAGAATCGAAAAACCTAGAAATAAAAGCAATAGGATTGATGTATACTATTCTGAAAATTTGAGAATGAGATCTTTAAATGATATTAAAAAGGGTATTGTACTAAAAATAAGATTAGGTTTGATCCTGTAAATTTCAATTTTAAGCCAGAGACTAAACATCCTAATGTGGATATTTCTAATGTGCCATCTACTTCTAGTGATGAATCCAACTTTTTAGACCAGCAGCTGTACGACATGTATGATCAGTGTTACAATGTCGAAATCCCCAAAAGTTATGAAGAAACGCAAACAAGTAAGGATAGAATCAAATGGAATGCTGCCATGAATGAAGAGATTCAAATAATGAAGGATAGGCAAGTATGGTAATTAGAGGACACCCCCCCCCAAATCCAACCATAATTGGAAGTAAGTGGGTCTACTTCTTAAAAATGCACGAGAAAAATATACCTAAGAGGTATAAAGCTCGTCTTGTTGCTCAAGGTTTCAAGCAAACACCCGGCATTGATTTTAAAGATTTTTTTCACCAGTTGTGAATTTTTCTATTGTTAAATTATTGTTTGTACTATTGATTTCTATGTTGGGTTGGTATCATTGTCAAGTTGACGTGAAAAAGTGCTTATTTGTATGGACGCCTTAAGGATACTATATATATGAGACAACCAAAAGAATTTGTGCTGAAAGGGTCCATAAACAAAGTATGTCTATTGGAAAAGGCTGTATATGGTCTGCATCAAAGTGGCAGAGAATGGAATTTGGAATTAGACGGTATTTTAACTAAATTAGGGTTTTCTCAATTAAATTGGTGTAATTGTGTCTACAAATTTAAAGACGTAATTTTAATTGTTTATGTAGATGATATGGTATTGTTTTCAAAAAGAGAACATTTGATAAATGACGTAATCGAATTATTGGACAAAAAATTGGATCTTGTAGTCCTAGGTAAAACTAAGTATTTGTTAGGCGTAAACTTTCAAGAGATTGAAAATTCAGTTTATTTACATCAAATTACCTACATTGAAAAATTAATGTCAAAATTCAAAGATCTTCCTAAAAGTTTTGTGAATTTACCTTTTAAAGTTGGTTGTAACTTACCCGATAAGGTTAAAGAGGAAGAAATAATCGAAAATCAATTAATGAGAAAATTTCCCTATCATTACTTAATAGGATGTTTATTGTTTTTGTCGGACAGATCCAGACCAGATAATGCATTTGCTGTTAACATAATGTCGCAATATTGTAATGGTTACACTTACAAACACTGGTCTTACGTTGCTGATATTATGAACTGTTTTTCTTACAAAGAATTTTAAAATTATTCTTTCCAATGTAAAAAGTTCAAATTTGGCTGCTTTTTCTGATGCAAATTAGGGATGTAATCTCACAAGTAGACATTCAAGCAGCGGCTATTTAATTTATTTTGGTAGCATTCCAATATCATGGAAATCTTCTAAACAAAAGCGCATAGCTCTTAACTCAATGGAATCCGAATTTATTGCACTAACCGATTGCATTAAAGAAATTATTTGGTTTAGTAGAATTGTAAATGAATTAAGTTTGTGTGATTACATAAGACCCCAAGTATATTGCGATAATCAATCTGCTATCTATTTTTCAAAAAACAATCAAGAAAACTTTAAAACGAAACACATTGATTATCAAGTACAAATTTATTCGTAAATTGATAAAAGATGAACTATTCTACGTAAAATATATTTCATCGGAAAATAATTTGGCTGACTTTTTAACAAAGCCTTTATTGTTAAATAAATTTAAAAATAATATTAGAAAAATATTTTGTTACACTTGTATATATGTTGAATTATAATACATCTGCTTAGGTTTTACAACCGATGGGGCCTCATGTTGGAATCGGTCTCAAACCTCTGCAAAGGACTTGAAATTATAGTGCCGCATGGGGTATATGAAAGTAGAAAGTTATGTTAATCTTGTAATCTTGAGTGTATATAAAAGATAGCAGGAGAAATAATGTGATAGATGAGACGTCTTGATTTTGGATGTATACTTGTAAATACGAGTTGGTTTCAATAAAATTAATTTTTAAATAATGTCTTGAAAATTTTAATGTCCTTTGGCTCCAATCGATCAAAGCCAACAGTTATGATTTAAGGTCGCGCTCAAATGGAAGAGTGGCTGTGCCGTAATGTGTTCAAATGCAGACATATTTAAATTGTACAAGATTCAAAAGGGTATAAATGAATCCTATGATTTGTTGTAAATGGTGAAAGTGTATAAGGTTGATTTTAATAATTGTCTATTTTAGGTGTTGGTATAATTAACTGTATGTATCCAAATTTCAATTTCATGTTCATATTGATTGATTCTATTAGTATGATTGTGCCTTATTTTTGACTTGAGTACAGAAACTATAGATTACAGAGTATGATTATACTTTAGGGAGGACAGTTTGTACATTATTGTGAGTAAAGGTAAGAATTATACAGACTTATTGTGTGTTGCCACTTATAATGGCGCACATCTTTTAGAACAAGTTGTAATTTGGTTTGTTATTTTGTGTAATTGTTGCTCCCCAATTACTGGTATCACAGAAATGGGCATAAGCACAGAATAAGGATAACGTTTGTTTAGGCCGATCGCGGTAGCTTCATGAGGTTTGTCTTGCAGTACTTGCATGTAATGATTTTTTGAGTTGCATATATTGTGTTGTTTACTGTCTTCGGTCAATTTTTGGGCGCTAAATAGTTTTTCTCATGGGTTCGCCGTGAGAAGAAATGCACAGAAGGAATGTGAGTCCCGTTGAGGGGAAAGCGCTCATTATTACCGGCGTGCTTGGCAGGTAGAAGCGGAGGGACTGCGCCCCCACGAAGAAGTCTTTGATGTCTGACCCATTGGCGATACCATTGTCCACTAGTGAGGTGAGAGGGGGATTTTGATGGTTGACCACTTGGGCAGGAGGGCTTATTTTATGGTGCTAAACTTTGATCAGGGTTGAGTGATTTGGCTACGTGTCAGAAGTCGAACTGGATAAATAGTCGTACCGTGAACAATCACGACACTTTTTCTGCGGAGATCGGGAGGTGAAGAAGAAACGGTGAAGACCGGATTGACCTAGGAAGTTTCCCGGCGATCTCGTGGTTCACGTGAATTACAATCCACTGGATAACACCTCTCTTCCATAGCTTGCTGCAAGATTTGAGATGGTGCAGAAATCCTACGCCTAATGCACGGCGTGCCGAAACCCAGCACCATTTTTCAAAGATCTTTTTGTGGAGGGTGAGTCCAACTGTTCCTCGGGTTGTGCCGTTGGGCCTCGTCTCCTTCTCCTGAACTTTTAGTATTGCGTCACATTATTGTTGGAAGAAAAATTTATTTCTTTTTGGTCTTGTCGGGGCCCCCTTTTCATCTAATTGTTAAACTACATTTTGCTTGTCCTGGCAAAATTTATGTAATAAATTGTTGTATTTAAATTTTGGAGAACTGTGTTCAGGTACTTTATTGTTCCTATGGAGGCAATTCATTTTTCAAAGTAAATTATCCACTATACGAACCAAAACATTTTTTAACACAACAAATGGTGCCGTGACCAGTACTTCCTATGAGCAATAGAGTACCTGTTTAGTGTAAAGTTTAACTTATTACAAGGTTATTCTATTTGTGAATCATTCCTCATTGATAAAATGTCTGACGATTATACTTCTTCAGAGTAATATTTAATATTTTGGATTCTATTTTTGTTTGCATGTTTTGAAGTCTATATAACATATCGTTCATGTTTTGTTTTTGTGTAAATCAGTGTGATAGAGGGTGCAAAATGACACAGCCTATTGAAACCCCGGGGATATTTGTCCAATCGGCACTTGACGTTATGCATTTAAGTTTTCTCCCAAAATTTGGCGGACGACCCGAAGACATTCCTGTCGGAGAATTTCTGGTTATTTTCAATACTTATGTTTAATTATTGTAGTTTTTGTTTAAGAATACTTAAATTGAATAAAGAATTCTTAAAAGTTAGTCAAACATGCAAAAGAGAAAATCCCAACACAAATAAAACAAATAATAAAGAAAAAGAAATCGAACTTTAATGTCCGAAACAAGTAAAATTTTTATTTCGGTAAATTTCCTTAACATTATGAGAAATTTCGGTAAATAAAAAGTAATTTAAAAATTATTTTATTACATTAATTACGTTTTAAAATTATTTTGCTAGTTTTAGTTGATGAAGTGGTTTTGTAAAATGTGTGCATTCTATTATTCAATGATTTTCCACCCTTAAAAATATGTGAAAAAAATATTTACACCTTACCAAATAGTCTATCTGTTCAAAAAATGAAAATATAATTAAATATTTATAAAATCTTGAAGACAGCACAAATACGTATTATGTAACATTTTATAAGATTTAGAGAACATTTTAAGTAAAAATTATATCAGAAATGTTTATATTATCCAGGGAAAGTAATGATAAGAGGAAACCAAATTGGCTTTCGTCAAGGATTAATTATTAAGGTATTTATGTTATGCCATGATTCTTTCGATGGCTTGTCATCAGGGAATTAAGAAAACCTTGAATCGAAACAGGAAACTATATTACTTCCCTGGAATGTACGCACAAACAATGAACTATGTTAAATCTTCCGATGAGTGCATGAGTAGGAGAGCTCATAAACAGAAACAGCGAGCTAATTTGCAAAGAATACCCGACGGTCCTTTCGAAAAAGTTGCTTTTGACATTGTAGGGCCTTTGCCTATAACAGGAAAGGGAAATAAGTATATAATAACGTTTACGGATTGTTTAACCTGTTGGTTTGAGCTTTTCCTGTAGCGGATACAACTAGTGATACGGTAGCTAATGTATTACTGCAATTTCTAGCTCGATAAGGAAAACCTCAGGTGTTAGTGTCAGGTAGAGGAGTAACCTACTAAAGTGCTACTATGCAAAAAATATACCAGCCTTTGGGTATTAAAAAGATTGATACCACTGCATGGAGGCCCAAATTAACGGATATGTGTGGAGAGAGTGCTCATGTGACTTTGGGGAATGCACATTGTTTTCTGATTAACTCACAGCATGATGATTGGGAAACAAAGCTCCATTTTGCATTGCTTGCCTATCGGACGGCAGAGCATCCGGCTACGAATTTTACACCTTCCTTTTTAACGTTTGGAAGGGAATTCTATTTACCTAGCAATTCTTAAAACAGGCACAGACTTTTCCTTATGCTGACCAAACCCAATATGCTGACCAACTTCTATAAAATTTCAGAGACACGTTTAAGCAAGTTAGAAGTAATTTAAATATGGCAGCTGAACAGCTGGAAACCAGTCGAGGAAAGACTGCTAATAGCAAAAACTTGAAAGTGGATGATCTGGTTTACTGGTATATCCCAGCTGTAAAACCAGGGCTTTACAGAAAATTTGCAAGACCCAATGAAGGGAAATTTACGGTTACTAGGATTTTCTCTCCTGTATCAGTGGAGATTCAGCATCTCGAAAAATCTAATTACAAAAGGGTTGCGCATATAGAGAATTTAAGCATGGCTGTAAAGAAGAGAAAACATTTGAAAAATGAGGAATCGCAGAAATCAGGGGAAGGTACGATTATCCCACAGGAACACTTAAATGAACAGAGGGAGGTAAATAATGGACAGTATACACGTGTCACTTTTTGCACCTGGTTCAAACTGCAGAAATTTCCCTGGTTTATGGGAAAATTGGTTTGCGCCAAGAGTGCATAAACATGGTTATTGTTGGAATCGGTCTCAAACTTGGACTCAAAAACTCAAAATCGGACTCAAAGGACTTGAAATTATAGTGCCGCATGGGGTATATGAAAGTAGAAAGTTATGTTAATCTTGTAATCTTGAGTGTATATAAAAGATAGCAGAAGTAATAATGAGATAAATGAGACGTCTTGGTTTTGGGGTGGGTGGGGTATTTCAATTAACGTCACACTGGAGCAACACAACGGGCTATTGGTGTCGGTCCGGGATCAATCCCAAAGGGAAAGATCCGAGGACAACACCACGTAATTTTGAACCGTGGTCAGATGACGATCTTGGTTTTGGATGTATGCTTGTTAATACGAGTTGGTTTCAACAAAGTTAATTTTTATGTTTCGAAAACTTTAATGTCCTTTGGCTCCAATCGATCAAAGCTAACAATGGTTATGGGCCTTAACCTTAAGCTTAAACTAAACTTTGCCTTTTCAAATCGAATTTTTTGTGCAACCCGCTGTTACTCTTGTTAAGCTGAAGTTTGAAACCTGAATTTGCCGCTACCGGTATCCAGTATGATGGGAACTCAAGAAACGTCCATGTTTTCCTTCCCGAAGTTCTCGGATTTCAACTATGCCACTTGGAAGACGGACATGAAGGTATTGCTAATCGACCGTAACTGCTGGGAATTTATCGCTAAAACAGAACCTCTATTATTGGAAGATGCTCCAGAACAAGAAAAAAGAAACTATCATTGAAGAAAGCAGAGAGCATACACGACTATCTACCAGTGCATAGACAGAAAATATCAAATCTTAATTTCATCTACTGAGGACGGTAAGGAAGCTTGGGATATATTAATAACCAACTTTGAACCAGCATCTAGAGCACGATTGGCAGGTCTTGTGGACGAGTTCTTTTCAATCCGCTACCAGCCGGAGGGCGAATCCATTGGTATATTCTGCAAACGGGTGCAGGAAAAGCTTCTACAGATAAAAGAAGGTGGATTCAAATCCCAGACCTCTTAGTTTGCTTCCAATTAATAAGATACCTCACGAATACGATAATCTGGTACAACTGCTATACAGGATGGATGACAATGAGTTCACGCTAGACAATTTGTCTAAACATTTTATGACATTTGATCGAGCTGAAGCGGAAGGACGAAGGCACAAAATTAAGTATCGTGGCCGATGCTTATGCTACAAGAAACAGGTCATCTAGGTACAAGGAGACACGGGCGTCTACTCCTGATCACAGCAGATGCGTACTGGACCCTGAATTAATTCATTCAAGCCCAAGTAAGTCGACAGTTTGTCGTATGGGGCCGCGACCATTTTGCAACTACTGCAAAAGTCGGGACATTTCGAATCGAAATGCTTTAAGAAATGCCATCAGCAGAAACCTGGTGGTGAATTAATCTACATGGAGGACAATCCGAGAACTGATCCTCAACTTGCCTATGCAGTTTCAAATTTTCAAAATGAAAGACGGAATTTTTTATTGATTCTGTTGCAATTGCTCACTTCTGTAACGAACGCGATATGTTTACGACATTAAAAAAAACCACCATAGAAGATCCTAGTCGGAGACAAGTACAGCACCTTGGAAGTGTTAGGTATGGATGATATTCAATTTAGTTTTAGATAGAAATAGACATTTTGATGTAACTTTGAAAGATGTGTTATACTCACCTAATATGAGAAGAAATTTAATTAGTGTTGCTCGTATTGACCTTGGGGGAAACCAAATTAAATGAATTGGAAGATTGTACATCTTGAAAGGTTATCCCAAGATTAAAAATTATGTATATGTAACTGGTTTAGATCTAGAAATAACCCACCGTAGGTTTTGTCACATTAACATGCCCTCAATTGAAAATATGTTTGAAATTGTGCAAAAGGAATTGAAAAACTTAATCGTCAAAATATAGATAAAAATTGTAAGATTTGTGCTATTACTAAATCCACTAGAATATCCCTAAAAAGAAACTATATGTACGAAAGGAAAACTAAAAATGTTTTAGAAAGGATCCAGTTAACTCTCTAGATGGAAATAAATACTTTTTTATCTATTACTGATGATTTTTCACGTAAAGTAGTTGTTTATATTATTCCAAATAAAAATGAAGTTTTTGATTACTTTAAAAAATACTTGGTTAAAACTGAAAGACAGCTAAACGTTAAGTTAAAATGTGTCCGAACTTACAATGGTTTAGAGTTTTGTCACAAAGAATTCAAAAAGTTTTTAAATGATCTTGGAATAAAAATCGAAAGAACTTCAACTTATACCCCTGAACAAAATGGCATTGCAGAAAGATTAATAAGTTATGGATAGTGTGTGTATGTGTGTGTCAGAGCTATGCTTCAGAACAGTGGTTTACAACCACGATTTTGGTCAGAAGCACTTTTAGCGTTTATTCATACTAAAAATAGATGCGAACACAAATTAACTGAGGGTATATCACCTAACGAGATATGGACTGGTTTCAAACGATCAGTAAAACATTTTAGAATCTTTGGCTCTTTGGCATATGTTCATATTCCTAAAATACAGAGAAATAAATTACAACCCAGAGCAAAACTTGGTATTTTGACAGGATATGGTTTGAAAACTAAAGGCTACAGAATATATATTCCTAACGAGAAGAGAATAGTTGAAACTGTCCATGTTCGTTTACGAAAGTAAGAAAGTTATTGATGTACTATTTGGAAAAACTTTGAGTACGTTTCTTTTGATCTTAATTCTGATACTCCTATTTATCAATCAAACAAAAGTATAAAAGTAAAATCGGAAAGTGAAATTCGAGTTTGAGATTCTAAAGGTTTAGTTAAAACTGAGAACTTGAAATGTCAACATTTCAAATTGGCGAAGAATCGAAAAACCTAGAAATAAAAGCAATAGGATTGATGTATACTATTCTGAAAATTTGAGAATGAGATCTTTAAATGATATTAAAAAGGGTATTGTACTAAAAATAAGATTAGGTTTGATCCTGTAAATTTCAATTTTAAGCCAGAGACTAAACATCCTAATGTGGATATTTCTAATGTGCCATCTACTTCTAGTGATGAATCCAACTTTTTAGACCAGCAGCTGTACGACATGTATGATCAGTGTTACAATGTCGAAATCCCCAAAAGTTATGAAGAAACGCAAACAAGTAAGGATAGAATCAAATGGAATGCTGCCATGAATGAAGAGATTCAAATAATGAAGGATAGGCAAGTATGGTAATTAGAGGACACCCCCCCCCAAATCCAACCATAATTGGAAGTAAGTGGGTCTACTTCTTAAAAATGCACGAGAAAAATATACCTAAGAGGTATAAAGCTCGTCTTGTTGCTCAAGGTTTCAAGCAAACACCCGGCATTGATTTTAAAGATTTTTTTCACCAGTTGTGAATTTTTCTATTGTTAAATTATTGTTTGTACTATTGATTTCTATGTTGGGTTGGTATCATTGTCAAGTTGACGTGAAAAAGTGCTTATTTGTATGGACGCCTTAAGGATACTATATATATGAGACAACCAAAAGAATTTGTGCTGAAAGGGTCCATAAACAAAGTATGTCTATTGGAAAAGGCTGTATATGGTCTGCATCAAAGTGGCAGAGAATGGAATTTGGAATTAGACGGTATTTTAACTAAATTAGGGTTTTCTCAATTAAATTGGTGTAATTGTGTCTACAAATTTAAAGACGTAATTTTAATTGTTTATGTAGATGATATGGTATTGTTTTCAAAAAGAGAACATTTGATAAATGACGTAATCGAATTATTGGACAAAAAATTGGATCTTGTAGTCCTAGGTAAAACTAAGTATTTGTTAGGCGTAAACTTTCAAGAGATTGAAAATTCAGTTTATTTACATCAAATTACCTACATTGAAAAATTAATGTCAAAATTCAAAGATCTTCCTAAAAGTTTTGTGAATTTACCTTTTAAAGTTGGTTGTAACTTACCCGATAAGGTTAAAGAGGAAGAAATAATCGAAAATCAATTAATGAGAAAATTTCCCTATCATTACTTAATAGGATGTTTATTGTTTTTGTCGGACAGATCCAGACCAGATAATGCATTTGCTGTTAACATAATGTCGCAATATTGTAATGGTTACACTTACAAACACTGGTCTTACGTTGCTGATATTATGAACTGTTTTTCTTACAAAGAATTTTAAAATTATTCTTTCCAATGTAAAAAGTTCAAATTTGGCTGCTTTTTCTGATGCAAATTAGGGATGTAATCTCACAAGTAGACATTCAAGCAGCGGCTATTTAATTTATTTTGGTAGCATTCCAATATCATGGAAATCTTCTAAACAAAAGCGCATAGCTCTTAACTCAATGGAATCCGAATTTATTGCACTAACCGATTGCATTAAAGAAATTATTTGGTTTAGTAGAATTGTAAATGAATTAAGTTTGTGTGATTACATAAGACCCCAAGTATATTGCGATAATCAATCTGCTATCTATTTTTCAAAAAACAATCAAGAAAACTTTAAAACGAAACACATTGATTATCAAGTACAAATTTATTCGTAAATTGATAAAAGATGAACTATTCTACGTAAAATATATTTCATCGGAAAATAATTTGGCTGACTTTTTAACAAAGCCTTTATTGTTAAATAAATTTAAAAATAATATTAGAAAAATATTTTGTTACACTTGTATATATGTTGAATTATAATACATCTGCTTAGGTTTTACAACCGATGGGGCCTCATGTTGGAATCGGTCTCAAACCTCTGCAAAGGACTTGAAATTATAGTGCCGCATGGGGTATATGAAAGTAGAAAGTTATGTTAATCTTGTAATCTTGAGTGTATATAAAAGATAGCAGGAGAAATAATGTGATAGATGAGACGTCTTGATTTTGGATGTATACTTGTAAATACGAGTTGGTTTCAATAAAATTAATTTTTAAATAATGTCTTGAAAATTTTAATGTCCTTTGGCTCCAATCGATCAAAGCCAACAGTTATGATTTAAGGTCGCGCTCAAATGGAAGAGTGGCTGTGCCGTAATGTGTTCAAATGCAGACATATTTAAATTGTACAAGATTCAAAAGGGTATAAATGAATCCTATGATTTGTTGTAAATGGTGAAAGTGTATAAGGTTGATTTTAATAATTGTCTATTTTAGGTGTTGGTATAATTAACTGTATGTATCCAAATTTCAATTTCATGTTCATATTGATTGATTCTATTAGTATGATTGTGCCTTATTTTTGACTTGAGTACAGAAACTATAGATTACAGAGTATGATTATACTTTAGGGAGGACAGTTTGTACATTATTGTGAGTAAAGGTAAGAATTATACAGACTTATTGTGTGTTGCCACTTATAATGGCGCACATCTTTTAGAACAAGTTGTAATTTGGTTTGTTATTTTGTGTAATTGTTGCTCCCCAATTACTGGTATCACAGAAATGGGCATAAGCACAGAATAAGGATAACGTTTGTTTAGGCCGATCGCGGTAGCTTCATGAGGTTTGTCTTGCAGTACTTGCATGTAATGATTTTTTGAGTTGCATATATTGTGTTGTTTACTGTCTTCGGTCAATTTTTGGGCGCTAAATAGTTTTTCTCATGGGTTCGCCGTGAGAAGAAATGCACAGAAGGAATGTGAGTCCCGTTGAGGGGAAAGCGCTCATTATTACCGGCGTGCTTGGCAGGTAGAAGCGGAGGGACTGCGCCCCCACGAAGAAGTCTTTGATGTCTGACCCATTGGCGATACCATTGTCCACTAGTGAGGTGAGAGGGGGATTTTGATGGTTGACCACTTGGGCAGGAGGGCTTATTTTATGGTGCTAAACTTTGATCAGGGTTGAGTGATTTGGCTACGTGTCAGAAGTCGAACTGGATAAATAGTCGTACCGTGAACAATCACGACACTTTTTCTGCGGAGATCGGGAGGTGAAGAAGAAACGGTGAAGACCGGATTGACCTAGGAAGTTTCCCGGCGATCTCGTGGTTCACGTGAATTACAATCCACTGGATAACACCTCTCTTCCATAGCTTGCTGCAAGATTTGAGATGGTGCAGAAATCCTACGCCTAATGCACGGCGTGCCGAAACCCAGCACCATTTTTCAAAGATCTTTTTGTGGAGGGTGAGTCCAACTGTTCCTCGGGTTGTGCCGTTGGGCCTCGTCTCCTTCTCCTGAACTTTTAGTATTGCGTCACATTATTGTTGGAAGAAAAATTTATTTCTTTTTGGTCTTGTCGGGGCCCCTTTTTCTCTACTTGTTAATCTACATTTTGCTTATCCTGGCAAAATTTATGTAATAGATCTTCTTATTTAAATTTTAGAGAGCTGTGTTCAGGTACTTTATTGTTCCGAAGCAATTCATTTTTCAAAGTAAATTATCCACTATACGAACCAAAACATTTTTTAACACAACAAATGGTGCCGTGACCAGTACTTCCTATGAGCAATAGAGTACCTGTTTAGTGTAAAGTTTAACTTATTACAAGGTTATTCTATTTGTGAATCATTCCTCATTGATAAAATGTCTGACGATTATACTTCTTCAGAGTAATATTTAATATTTTGAATTCTATTTTTGTTTGCATGTTTTGAAGTCTATATAACATATCGTTCATGTTTTGTTTTTGTGTAAATCTGTGTGATAGAGGGTGCAAAATGACACAGCCTATTGAAACCCCGGGGATATTTGTCCAATCGGCACTTAACGCTATGCATTTAAGTTTTCTCCCAAAATTTGGCGGACGACCCGAGAATATACCTGACGGAGAATTTCTGGTTATTTTCAATACTTAAGTTTAATTATTGTAGTTTGCGTTTATGAATACTTAAATTGAATAAAGAATTCTTAAAAGTTAATCAAACATGCAAAAAAGGAAATCCCGACACAAATCAAACTAATGATAAATAAAAAGAAGTCAAACTTTAATGTCTGAAACAGGTAAAATTTTTATTTCGATGCATTTACTTAACATTAAGAGATTTCGGTAAATAAATAATTATTTAAAATTATTTGTTCACATTAATTACGTTTTAAAATGATTTCGCTAGTTTTAGTTGTTGAGCTGGTTTTGTAAAATTAGTGCATTCAGTTATTCAATGACTTTTCCGCAATAAAAAAATATTCGAAAGAAATATTTAAACCTCACTTACGTATTATACCACCTGTTTAAAAAATGAAAACATAATTAAACATTTATAAAATCTTGACAACAAGAAATACGCATTATGTAACATTTTATAAATTTTAATGAAAATTTTAAATAAAAATTGTATAAGAAATATTTATATAGGCCAGGAAAAATAATGATAAGAGGAAACCGAAATTGGTTTTCGTCAAGAATTAATTCCTAAGTCATTTATGTTGTGCCATGATTCACCGATGGTTTTTCAACAGGAAGTTAAGAAACCTTAAAACGAATAAGGAAACTACGAGGTTTGTTCAAAAAGTATCCGACCATAATTTTTCATGCGTAAACAAATGAAACTAGGGAGGCGTGGTTTGGTGCACGTATGTAGGTTATACTAATGCGCATGCTTGAATTTTTTCCTGCCTACAGAAGCTATCAGTCGCCGGTAGACCGCAGATGAGTGAGGAAATGTAACTGAGCGCCGTCTGATTTTCGTTTTTGACAAAATGATAGAAAAACTTGAACAACGCTACTGCATTAAATTTTGTGAAAAGCTTGGCGATTCCCAAGTGAAAACGATCCGCAAGATTCAACATGACTTCGGGGACGAAGCAATGGGCACCACACAGATAAAGGAGTGATACAACCGCTTCAAAGATGGCCGCACATCAGTGGAGAGTGAAGCACGTTCTGGTAGGCCCTCAACATCCAGAAATGAGATAGTCATTGACCAAGTGAGGACCCTGGTGATGCAGGATCGTCGAATCACGATAAGAGAACTTGCAGACAAGGCGAGCATCAGCATTGGATCCGTTCATTCCATTTTGACTGAGGATTTGGGCTTCAGGAGAATCTCACCGAAGTTTGTGCCAAAGCTGCTAACGATCGAGCAGAAGCAACTCCGTTTGGAGATCGCACAGGACATGCTGGAGACTGAACAGTGATCTCAACTTCTTCAACACAGTGATCACTTGCGATGAGTCTTGAGTTTATGGGTATTACCCAGAAACCACGTTGCAGTCATCACAATGGAAGCATCCAACATCCCCGAGGCCAAAAGAAGCAAGGCAGGTCCGCAGCAATGTCAAAGTCATGCTGACCGTCTTCTTTGACTCCAGTGGCGTGGTTCATCACGAGTACGCACCACACGGCACAACCATCACCAAGGAGTACTACCAAGAAGTTCTGCGTCGCCTTCGTGACGCTGTGAGACACAAACGGGCGGACCTGTGGCCAGCGGACAATTGGCAGCTCCATTACGATAACGCACCCGCCCATTCTTCACATTTGATAGTTTCCTGGCCAAACACAACACACCTGTGCTTCTTCAGGCTCCCTACTCTCCCGACATGGTTCCATGTGACTTCTGGCTTTTCCCCAAGCTGAAAATGCTCTTGAAAGGGACCAGATTTCAGTCTAGAGGAGACATCATGCAAAATGCGAAGGACCAATTGCGCGCCATCTCAAAAGAGGCGTTCCAGCGCTGATTCCTACAGTGGCAGAACCGTTGGGAGAAATGTGTGGCAGCCCAAGGGGACTACTTTGAAGGATATTAGTGTAAGATTGCTGTACCTGAATACGAGTACTTTTTATGAATGAAGGTCGGATATTTTTTGAACAAACCTCGTATATTACTTCCCGGGAATGTACGCACAAACAATGAACTATGTTAAATCTTGCCATGAGTGTATGAGTACGAGAGCTCATAAACAGAAACATCGAGCTAATTTGCAAAGAATACCGATTCCCGACGGTCCTTTTGTAAAGGTTGCTTTTGACATTGTAGGGCCTTTGTCTATAACAGAAAAGGAAAATAAGTATATAATTACGTTTACGGATTATTTTACCCGTTGGTTTGAGGCTTTTCCTGTCGCAGATACAACTAGTGATACTGTAGCTGAGGTATTACTGCAATATATAGCTCGATACGGGACACCTCAGGTGTTAGTGTCAGATAGAGAAGTTAACCTACTAAGTGCTACTGTGCAAAAAGTATACAAATCTTAGGGTATTAAGAAGATTGGTACCACTGCTTGGAGGCCCAAATTAAACTTATGTGAGGAGAGTGCTTATGTGACTTTGGAAAACGCACATACTTTCCTGGTTAACTCACAGCATAATGATTGGGATACAAAGCTCCCTTTTGCATTGCTTGCCTATCGGACGGTAAAATCCGGTTACGAATTTTACACCTGACTTTTTAACGTTTGGAACGGAAGTCTATTTACCTACCAATTTTTAAAACAGGCAGATTTTTCTTTATGCTGACCATATCGAATATGTTGACCAACTTCTACAGTTTCAGAGATACGTTTAAGCAAGTTAGAAATAATTTAACTATGGCAACTGAACCGCAGGAAACCAGTCGAGGAAAGATTGCTGATAGCAAAAACTTCAAAGTGGGTGATCTGGTTTACTGGTATAACCCAGCTGTAAAACCAGGGCTTTACAGAAAATTTGCAAGACCCAATGAAGGGAAATTTACGGTTACTAGGATTTTCTCTCCTGTATCAGTGGAGATTCAGCATCTCGAAAAATCTAATTACAAAAGGGTTGTGCATATAGAGAATTTAAGCATGGCTGTAAAGAAGAGAAAACATTTGAAAAATGAGGAATCGCAGAAATCAGGGGAAGCTACGATTATCCCACAGGAACACTTAAATGAACAGAGGGAGGTAAATAATGGGCAGTAACACTTGTAACCTTTTGCACATGGTTCAAACTGCAGAAATTCCCTGGTTTATGGGAAAATTGGGTTGCGCCAAGAGTGCATAACCAAGGTTATGATTTAAGGCCGCGCTCAAATAGAAGAGTAGCTTGGCCGTAATGCGTACAAATGCAGACATATTTAAATTGTACAAGATTCAAAAGGGTATAATAATGAATCCTATGATTTCTTGAAAATGGTGAAAGTGTATAAGGTTGACTTTAATAATTGTCTGTTTTATGTGTAGGTATAATTTACTGTATGTATCCAAATTTCAGTTTCATATTCATATCGATTGATTCTATTACTTAGTATGATTGTGTCTTATTTTTACCTTGAGTACAGAAACTATTGATTACATAGTATGATTATACTTTAGGGAGGACAATTTGTCCATTATTGTGAGTGAATGTAAAGGTAACAAATATACAGACTTATTATGGGTGTTGCCACTTATAATGTCGCACATCTTTTAGAACGAATTGTAATTTGGTTTGTTATTTGTGTAATTTTTCTCTCCAATTACTGGTATCACAGAAATGGGCATAAGTACAGAATAACGATAACGTTTGTGCAGCCATAGCGCGGTAGCTTCCTGAGATTTGTCTTCCAGTATTTGTATCTAATGGTTTTTGAGTTGCATATATTGCGTTGTGTACTGCCTTCGGTCAATTTTTGTGCGCTAAATAGTTTTTCTATCAGGTTCGCCGTGAGAAGGAATACATAGAAGGATTGTGAGTCCCGTTGAGGGGAAAGCGCTCATTATTATCGGCTTGCTTGGCATTTAGGAGCGGAGGGACTGCGTCTCCAACTAAGAAGTCTTTGATGTCTGACACATTGGAGGTACCATTGTCCATTAGTGAGGTGAGAGGGGGATTTTGAGGGTTGACCACTTGGGCAGGTGGGCTTATATTTTACGGTGTTTACTTTTGATCAAGGTTGAGTGATTTGGCGGCGTGTCAGAAGTCGAACTGGATAAATAGTCGTACCGTCAACAATCACGACACTTTTTCTGCGGAGATCGGGAGGTGAAGAAGAAACGGTGAAGACCGGATTGACCTAGGAAGTTTCCCGGAGATCTCATGGTTCACGTGAATTAGAATCCACTGGATAACCACACTCTCCCATAGCTTGCTGCAAGATTTGGGATGGTGAAGAAATCCTATGCCTAATACCCGGCGTGCCGAAACTCTTCACCATTTTCCAAAGATCTTTTCGTGGAGGGTGAGTCCATCTATTCTTCGGTTTGTGCCATTGGGTCTCATCTCCTTCTCCAGAACTCTCTGTCTGAACTTTTGATTTGAACTTGTTTTTCTCCTGAACTTTTAGTATTGCGTGACATTTTTGTTGGTAAAAAAATTTATTTGTTTTGGGTCTGATGGGGGCCCCTTTTTCTCATCTTGTTAAGCTACATTTTGCTTATCCTGTCAAAATTCATGTAATAGATCTCCTTATTTAAATTTTAGAGAACTGTGTTCAGGTACTTTATTGTTCCTATGGAGTCAATTCATTTTTCGAAGTAAATTATCCATGAAACGATCCAAAACATTTTTAGCACAACAAATTGTGCCGTGACCAGTGCCTCCTATGAGCAGTGGAGTATCTCTTTAGTGTAATGTTTAACTTATTGTAAGGTTATTCTATTTGTGAATCATTCCCCTTTGATAAAATGTCTGATGATTATACGTCTTCAGAGTAATATTTATTATTTTGAATTCTATTTTTGTTTGCATGTTTTAAAGGCTATATAACGTATCGTTCCTATTTTGTTTTTGTGTAAATCAGTGTGATAGAGGGTGCAAAATGACACAGCCTATTGAAACCCCGGGGATATTTGTCCAATCGGCACTTGACGTTATGCATTTAAGTTTTCTCCCAAAATTTGGCGGACGACCCGAAGACATTCCTGTCGGATAATTTCTGGTTATTTACAATACTTATGTGTTTAATTATTGTAGTTTGCGTTTATGAATACTTAAACTGAATAAAGAATTCTTAAAAGTTAGTAAAACATGCAAAAAAGAAAATCCCGACACAAATCAAACTAATGATAAATAAAAAGAAGTCGAACTTTAATGTCTGGAACAAGTAAAATTTTTATTTCGATGCATTTACTTAACATTAAGAGAGATTTCGATAAATTAAGAATATTTTAAAATTATTTCATTTAATTAATTACGTTTTAAAATGATTTTGCTAGTTTTAGTTGCAGATTTGGTTTCGTAAAATGTGTGCATTCTGTTATTCAATGATTTTTCCACAATAAAAATACGTGAAAGAAATATTTAAACCTCACTTACGTGTTAATCCACCTGTTCAAAAAAATGAAAATAAAATTATACATTTATAAAATCTTGACGAAAACAAATACGTATTATGTAACATTTTATAAGTTTTAAAGAAGATTTTAAGTAAAAATTGTATAAGAAATATTTATATAGGCCATGGAAAATAATGATAAAAGGAAACCCAAATTGGTTTTCGTCAAGAATTAATTCCTAAAGTATTTATGTTATGCCGTGATTCACCGATGGCTTGTCAACAGGGAATTAAGAAACCTTAAAACAAATCAAGGAACTATTTTACTTCCCGGGAATGTACGCACAAACAAAGAACTATGTTAAATCTTGCCATGAGTGTATGAGTAGGAGAGCACATTAACCGAAATATCGAGCTAATATGCAAAGAATACCGATTCCCAAAGGTCCTTTTGAAAGGGTTGCTTTTGACATTGTAGGGCCTTTGTCTATAACAGAAAAGGGAAATAAGTATATAATTACGTTTACGGATTATTTTACCCGTTGGTTTGAGGCTTTTCCTGTCGCAGATACAACTAGTGATACTGTAGCTGAGGTATTACTGCAATATATAGCTCGATACGGGACACCTCAGGTGTTAGTGTCAGATAGAGAAGTTAACCTACTAAGTGCTACTGTGCAAAAAGTATACAAATCTTAGGGTATTAAGAAGATTGGTACCACTGCTTGGAGGCCCAAATTAAACTTATGTGAGGAGAGTGCTTATGAGACTTTGGAGAACGCACATACTTTCCTGGTTAACTCACAGCATAATGATTGGGATACAAAGCTCCCTTTTGCATTGCTTACCTATCGGACGGTAAAATCCGGTTACGAATTTTACACCTGCCTTTTTAACGTTTGGAACGGAAGTCTATTTACCTACCAATTTTTAAAACAGGCAGATTTTTCTTTATGCTGACCATATCGAATATGTTGACCAACTTCTACAGTTTCAGAGATACGTTTAAGCAAGTTAGAAATAATTTAACTATGGCAACTGAACAACAGGAAACCAGTCGAGGAAAGATTGCTAATAGCAAAAACTTCAAAGTGGGTGATCAAGTGGTAAAAGGAGTGCTTTAATTTTCATTTTATTCTTCTTGGAAACACTTGAAGCTAGAAGTGGGAAATTAAATTTCATCCTATACGGAGTTATACTTCAGTTGATCTTACCTGGATCTTCTTCCGCTAAAATTTAAAAAGAAAAAGTCAAAATTGGAACATGGAAAAAGTAAACACAATAAATAAATAATAATAGAAACAAACATTCAGTAAGGATTCCATTGGTTTCAGAGTCAATTTCAAAGAATGTAAACGAAAATGTTCTGAAACTTAAAAGTTAATTCGCATGGATCGTTTACAGAAATTGTCAGATAATTTCGATAATGTATCTTAAATTCTCTCTCCACGGGATGATTTTGGAATAATTATTTGTTAAATTTGCAGAAATTTAAAAACGTCTAAATATGATAAATAAAGATTAAAAGCAGGTGAAATATAGTCAATAGCTATTTCGGTAGTTCAAAACCGTTTATTCATAAGGACAGAAATAAACAATATAAGGCTTCTCTGAGATTTAACTCCAGAACAGATCGCGGTGGTTTCTAATACCACTTAAGCTTGAAGTGAGAAAATTCCCAACAGTGTTGTGGATTGCGGATTTGTGGGTTTCTTGGTTTTTGACACAACGTATGTATTCTTGCAAACGGAATTTTAATTCTGGTTTGGTTTGATCACCATAACCCCCACCACACGTGCAGGGTAATCATATGATAAAGGGTTTTAGAAATTCTTACGAATATGTAGACTTTAGTTTTAATTCCCTATTCTGTATTACTAGGAGTAAATAAAAGATAAAAATATAGTGAATTCTCTTATTTCCTCTTATTAATCCTGAAAAGTTTGATGCCCGAGACTTAAATAGAAACCGTAAAAGAAACTTTTCATTCCATATCTTAGAAAGCTGCTGTAATTGTTTAGGGTCCATTTACATCACATTTTAAGAATTACTTTTTACTTAATTTCTAAATGGAATGAGAACCTTGTGCACTCGAAGATTATACGTAGTATTTATTTTAATCAAATTAGTTCCAAATTCAAATATCTGTTTGAATTCTGGGTGTAGCAAAAATTTAGTCAACGTTATGTCTACCTATCATCGGCCTACAAATGAAACACACTAAGTCAAAATACATTGTAGTCCTGAGAAAAGGAAGGGTGAAAAATTGTACTTCCTAAGCCTTATTCACCAAGTGCATTTCTCAAACAGAAATCTAACCTTCATGCAGAAAAATTGAGTTAGTGGACTTCAGTCTGAGCAAAATAAGGTAGTTAATAAACGTCGCACTGGAGCGATAGAACGGTCTATTGACGACGGTCCGGGATCCATACCGAAGGGAAAGATCCGAGGACAACACGTAATTTTGAACCATGGTCAGATGACGAGACAACACCTGAGATAGCACTCCACTCTTCAAACTTCTACCCCAAGGCAACGTGAGGATATTTGAGGACAAGACAGATTTAGCGTGCACCAACCTCCGAGTTCAAGACGGTCTTTGTCTAGACCGAGTTTCGAACTTGCAACCCCTTGGTCGCTAATCCGTTAATCTTCCAATCTTCAGTTTGAGGATTTATCATTCTGGTTAGGAGTAATAAGACCCATGTTTTGAAAATTTTGACTTTGTGCATTTGCCCTGTTAAGTCAACAATGTAGGAATATACATATTTTTAAATTGAAGGATTATGGAGTGTTTATAGTTTTGTCAATTTTTTATTATATTGGAACACAAGGAAATTTAAGCATTTTTCTTTAACAAAAAATCGGATTATTTTATATAACGTATTTAAAATAAACTTGTGAATTGTTAGAAAACAAATTTTAAGGTAACAGATCTTATAAATTATACTTACATTCAGCATTGGCTAAAAGGGAAAAAATAGTTACTTTACAATACAAATTGATTCCGTCATATATAAATTCATTTCACAGTTTTTTGAATAATCCAACACATTTTTTGTAAATGTATTAAATTGTATGGAGTATTCGAAGAAAGAGCAAATTACTGCATTGAAATGTAATATTGTTCATATGTATTTTTGCACCAAAGTGTGAGCACGTGACTCTCATCACTACACCAAAATGATGTCTAATAGAGATGATTCTACTGCCAGCTACCCAGTTTCTGAAGAGTTTTCGGAAAGAATACTTTCAAAAATAATAGCATTTGATCCCAAAGAAAATTTCGACGTTGAAGCGTGGATCAAGTATTTTGAGTTAAAAACAACCAACTATGCAACCTCAAGAATCGAACTAATCTCACAATGCTTAAAAGGCGAAGCGTTGAACTATTATTTAAATCATTGTATCGTCGAAACCGAATGGGCTAATTTACGTCAAGGACTTATCAACTATTTTTCAAGGACCTCTCTGATATCTTTTGATACCTTCATCTCTACAACGTGCGACAAACCTGGAGACATTGATGCGTACTTCAAAAAGAAATTTGACATTGGTCAACGATTACACCTTTCTGACCAAATACTACTCCAAGGACTAACAAATGGTTTGCCTCGGAATATTAAGGAGCTCATCATTGTAAAAGAACCATCAACCATTACGGAATGGTTAAGAGTTGCCCGCACGTTATGCAGTCAATTACCTGATGACAATCAACAAGGAAATAGCAGAATGGACCGAGTACCCGTTCCCGCAGCAATTCCCCGTCCAGAATTTCGACCCCGGCAAAGATTTCCGATGCGGCCGAGATTTTGGATGCCTCCCGTGCACAGAGAGCCCTTCAACTACCGTGACCGACGTTTACAGGACCGGAATCCCCCTTGGAGAACTTTCCCTCAGCGAAGTCTTCCTCCACTACCTCAGCTCGCGTATCAACCAGCTACTCAATATGGACAAACTCCTGATTTGGAATGACCATTCCTAAAAGTGACTATTTTTTGTGGTCACAAAACTCATTGGATTGTTGGACACTGGCACGAGTGCAAATATCATTCCTGAACATTTACTCAGACATTTGAAATATGAGACAATAACAGTGAACCCTAAGATACAAATTCAACAAGCAGTTGGTGCTATTCGGGTAAGTGAAATTGTTTTGATCAGTATTACAATTGGTTGCATTACAAAACAACTTGAATTTTTGGCCATCAACTCTGCTTTAAATTATGCATTGCTAAATTTAGAAACTGTGAATCTATTTAATTTGAAGATCAATTGCAAAAGCAGACAAATATTTCAATTCAATCATAATGTAACTTCAAATGCTCCTATAAGTTGTGCACAAATTTCCCATCATTTTTACAATAAAGGTTATTCACAATATTCTAATAGTGTTCAACATAATAATCTTGGATCATGTGAGAATACTACTAGTAAGAATACTTATGATGAACAATGTTCAAAAATTGAAAATATGAAATGTGAAAATATGTACTCTTTTGATAAGAATGATAGTATTGGGAATTGTACTGATAGTAATAACATTAAGGACTGTACTATTTCTAGTGTTAATTCAAATAATGTGAATAATATCAATTATGGTATTAACTCTGGTGGCAAATTAACTGCTCTAATTAATAAATACAAAAAGGTTTTTGCCAACAATAAATATGATGTAGGCTCAATTAATTTAGAACCTCAACGAGTTATTCTAAACTCGGAACTGCCAATTGCTTGTCGCCCATATAGAGCCTCGCCTAAGGATAATGCAGAAATCAAAAAACAAATTGACGAACTTTTGAAGGCAGACATTATCAAACCTTCTTACAGCCCTTATGCTGCTCCTGTAACATTAGCTTACAAACGAGATGAAAACTCCAAAACTCGTTTATGCATCGATTATCGAAAACTAAATGAAATTACTAAAACAGATTCCGAACCCATTCCTCGTATCGATGCTGTATTGGATCAATTGTCCCATGCAAAAATATTTTCAACACTAGATTTAGCCTCTGGATACTGGCACATCAAAATTAAGGATCAAGACACAGAAAAACTTGCATTTACCTCAAATTTTGGTTTGTACGAATGGAAAAGATTACCTTTTGGATGGAAAAACGCCCCTGCAATATTTCAACGTGCTATAAGGCAAATTCTAAATAAGCATCAAATTAAATTTGCCCTAAATTATTTTGATGACATAATTGTATTTTCCCAAAATTATGAAGAACACCTGAAACATTTAAAAATCATCTTTGAGATATGTGAGAAAGAGAACGTGAAACTCAAACTTTCAAAATGCAACTTTGCAAAAACGAAAATAAATTTCTTGGGATATGAAATTGAGAACAGTACTTACAAACCAAGTAATATTAACGTTGAAACTATCAAAAAACTTCAACCACCCAGAAACACCAAAGAGTTGCAAAGATTTCTTGGAAGTGTTAATGTCTATAACAAATTCATTCCAGATTATGCGAAAATTCGAGCCCCTTTGAATAACCTTCTTAAAAAAGATGTAAAATATCAATGGTCAGAAGAATGTCAGGCCTCATTTAAGAAACTCAAAGATATCTTAATCTCTAAGCCTGTGTTAAGTTTATTTAACCCGAATTATCCCTGCCATTTATACACCGATGCCTCAGGAGAAGCAATTTCAGGAATTTTAAAACAGGAACATCCAGATGGTTCCTTACACCCAGTTTCCTTTTACTCAAGAAAATTACGACCTTACGAGAAAAATTACGCGATAACAGAACTTGAATGTTTGGCTATAATAGATTCCGTCGAAAATTTTTACTGCTATCTTCATGGAAATCACTTTACTATTTATACCGATCATGCTGCCCTGGTTTGGCTCAAAAATATTAAACACCCAACCGGTAGGCTTTTTAGATGGTCATTGAAATTGTCTATGTACAATTTTACAATTAAATACAAAAAGGGATCTACTAATGTAGAAGCTGACATGTTAACTAGAAACCCCATAAATCATCACGTGCTGCCAAGAGCACAATTATTAACTCATTCTGAGCTCAAAGAAAGTCAAGAAAATGATAATGTTTGTAATCGCAAATACAAAAAATTGGATAATCTTTGGACAATTAGAAAACAAGGTTTGAATAAAGTTGTTGTCCCATTTTCACTTCGTTCAAAATTGTTAGAGAAAGCACATATTGAGTATGGGCACCTAGGAGTGTCATCAATGTTAAATTTATTATCGCCACAATATTATTGGCCTGGTATAGTAAATGATGTTAGGAATTATGTCCGACACTGTGAAGTTTGTCAATTGAATAAAAGGAAAAAGCAAAAGAAATATGGCTTGTTAAAATCCCTTCCCACAAGTCATGAGCCTTTCGAATTAATTTCCGTGGATACAGTTGGCGGATTAAGCTATTATGGCTCTCCAAAAAAGTACCTA
The DNA here is from genome assembly GCA_933210815.1 of Meta bourneti. Lineage (NCBI taxonomy): Eukaryota > Metazoa > Arthropoda > Arachnida > Araneae > Tetragnathidae > Meta > Meta bourneti. The sequence goes on from OW119923.1 coordinate 343,662, forward strand.
CATATTTTAATAGATCATGCAACAAGATATATTTGGACATTCCCTTCAAAAAGTGTGACATCAGATGCTTATATTAACTGTCTTAAACAGGTATTCCAAATTCAAGTTCCAAAGAAAATTCTAAGTGACAGACATGCAGCCTTCACGTCACCCAAATTCAAGCATTTCTTGCAAAAATATAACGTCACTCAATTACTAACTTCTGCACACAGACCTCAAACTAATGGTAAAGTTGAGCGCGTCAACCAAACCCTCATAACTAGGTTGAAATGTAAAATTAATGCTCAAACAAATAGTACTCCTTGGACCCAATTACTTAAACAAGTCACGGAAGAATACAACAACACTCCTCATTCGATTACTACATTCCCACCTACTTATTTAATGTATGGAAAACTTCCTTATGAACCTATAGTTGAACCAAATTTGTATCCGCCCATTGAAGAGGCCCGAAAAATTGCCGAAGAAAAAACTAAGAAATTCCATGAGATTTCAAAAAAGAGATATGACACCCGTTTTACTAAAAGTGATTTTAACATTGGAGACTCTGTAATGTATGAAGAATTTGTTTATCCCAATAGTCGAAAATTAAATCCAACTTTCACAGGACCATACGTTATCCTGAAGAAACTTTCTGACGTAAATTATGAAATAAATAGGCCTAACCCTCTCCACAAAAAGGATTCTGAAGTAGTGCATTCGACTAGATTACGTCATTTTTACCCAGCATCTGATTATCAAATTTCTCCTCTTCCAGTTAGAAAAAGTAAAATTCCCATTCGAGTTGCTAATAACACCAAAGTGTCTGTTTCGAAAATACCAGTTCTTAAGGGAAATCAGAGTACCCTCGCTTCACATCTTCGCGTAAAACCAAGTAGCCCTAGTTCTCGTTCAAAGAGAATATAATGCGCATGGAATTTACGACTTTCGGACAAAGAGGGAGAATTTTCTCCCCCCAAAGCTTCGCTTTTCATTCTTTCTTCACCCCAACTGGTTGTGACCCCCGTCGAAAGCCTTCCTTATCTCTTCCCATCTCCAATTCAATACAAACCCGTCGTCCAATTATTTTTCCTGTTTGTGCATTGTCGCTACTGACAAGGCTCTGAGAAAAATGTTTTGTCTTTAATTACTTACTTTTGTTTCAAACGGTTTTAAAATTCAAACATTAGATGTGAAGTAATTACAAACATCATATAAATGAAACTTACATGATGCATGAAATGTATTCAATGAAGAATTAGCAATGTGTCGAAGAATGTAAATAATTTGTTTTCATGTTGAATAATGTTTATTATGTACTGCGATTTATTTGAATAACCTTCATTGTTTATTGAATTATTTTATTGTGTTAGTATGGGATGAACCGACTATATATATATATATATAAAGTATCTATTTCTCTTTTGTATTACTTGTAACATGTCCTAATCTTTCTACCTAATAATATAGAAAGTTTTTAGGGTAGTTCTTTAAATTTTTATCGTACGAGGACACTGATGAAAAATACTTTTCCTCAACATTCCAGTCTCTCATTACGTATTTTTATTTTTGTACTGTTTGATAATGAAATGATTGTACTGATAATGATTTTATACTGATGAATGAACGAAATTTCACACATATTGATCACAGAATACATTGATTTTGAAGTTAACAAATGATTAAACAAAAATTCATTATACAACACGGCACACACATATTCAACGTTTCAGGATGCTTGACGTGAATTAGTAGCTTACAATGAGCAGTTACTCATTTAGAATATACGGAGCTCATTTCTAGCCTACTTACAGTAACGCTCTCGTAGGTACAGACATCACTGACATGTCGGTACTGCTACAGAGAAGTCGTCTCCATTGCACATCTAAGTTCCTGAGTTATTTTTTTTTATTTTCCTTTTCACAGATTTTGTTGCGTCAAATTAATGAATAAGATTGTTTAGTGATGTGATTATAATGTCGTATATGGTTCATCACCAAAACTTACAATACTGTATATTTTTTCAGTCACCATGCATAGGAAATTTTGATAAAATACATGAAAAATGTTTGAATATTTTCTGAACAGTAAAAATTTGGGAATTGTCACTAAGTAGAGGACATATGGAAGCTTTTATGAAGGTGTAAGGATAAATTTTGAAGTCCTTATGCTAGATGTTTTTTACTTTCATTAATCATCTACTAGTTGATATTTGTAAATTAATATTGTATTATTTGTGTATCAAGTGTTTATGTATCATATTTGTTTTGAAATGTCATTTTGTATCTTTGTTATATTGTATGTTTTGTACTGTTGATAATTTAGTGAAAGCCTTTCTGGAAACGGTAAGACTTTCCCTTCTAAATGGGGGGGATATGAAACGATACCTAAAAATAACCCCCTAAGTACAATTTTCACTACAGATCACCCCTTAGCGGTTCCCTTTTATCCCAGTCTTTGTCTCCCTATCTAAGTGGTCAATATCTTGCCTTTCACTTTTGAACTCAAGCCGTCTCGTTAACTGGACCTCCCACGGACCTCGTGACTCCCTTTCACCTTTGAACTCAAGCCGCCTCGTTAGCTTAGACCTCCCAAGGACTCTCCTGCTTTCAAATCGCATATGTAAGATCACATTCCCCCTTCGTAAAACCACCGACTTCTACCAATGAAATTTCGTGTTAAATCCCCTGGTCCAATAATATTTTTCTTAATCCTAATCCCTCTAGCGAGATCTTTGTAAACTATTTATTTTTTCACGAGTCTCTTGGGCTAAGGAGCCCTCAGAGCCGTTCCAAACTCCAAACCCTCAACAACCTCATGATGTAATTACTTGTCTACTGAAATAATAAAGAATTGTTATGGAATCTGCATTACATTCAATATCAATGGATCATTCTCTCCGGTTGCCTTACACCACTCTTGCCACTCTCGTCACGACTGCAGGCTTATAAGATCTGTTATTATGACAGATTTTTAAGTCGACAGGATAGCAACTTGTGGTTTGGGAACCTCACCGTGAAGTCTCATTTTGGAAGTTTTAAGAAATTGAACGGACTCTCATCACTACACCAAAATGATGTCTAATAGAGATGATTCTACTGCCAGCTACCCAGTTTCTGAAGAGTTTTCGGAAAGAATACTTTCAAAAATAATAGCATTTGATCCCAAAGAAAATTTCGACGTTGAAGCGTGGATCAAGTATTTTGAGTTAAAAACAACCAACTATGCAACCTCAAGAATCGAACTAATCTCACAATGCGTAAAAGGCGAAGCGTTGAACTATTATTTAAATCATTGTATCGTCGAAACCGAATGGGCTAATTTACGTCAAGGACTTATCAACTATTTTTCAAGGACCTCTCTGATATCTTTTGATACCTTCATCTCTACAACGTGCGACAAACCTGGAGACATTGATGAGTACTTCAAAAAGAAATTTGACATTGGTCAACGATTACACCTTTCTGACCAAATACTACTCCAAGGACTAACAAATGGTTTGCCTCGGAATATTAAGGAGCTCATCATCGTAAAAGAACCATCAACCATTGCGGAATGGTTAAGAGTTGCCCGCACGTTATGCAGTCAATTACCTGATGACAATCAACAAGGAAATAGCAGAATGGACCGAGTACCCGTTCCCGCAGCAATTCCCCGTCCAGAATTTCGACCCCGGCAAAGATTTCCGATGCGGCCGAGATTTTGGATGCCTCCCGTGCACAGAGAACCCTTCAACTACCGTGACCGACGTTTACAGGACCGGAATCCCCCTTGGAGAACTTTCCCTCAGCGAAGGCTTCCTCCACTACCTCAGCTCGCGTATCAACCAGCTACTCAATATGGACAAACTCCTGATTTGGAATGACCATACCTAAAAGTGACTATTTTTTGTGGTCACGAAACATTCATTGGATTGTTGGACACAGGCCACGAGTGCAAATATCATTCCTGAACATTTCCGGGAACATTTCCTTTGCCGGGAACTCAGACATTTGAAATATGAGACAATAACAGTGAACCCTAAGATACAAATTCAACAAGCAGTTGGTGCTATTCGGGTAAGTGAAATTGTTTTGATCAGTATTACAATTGGTTGCATTACAAAACAACTTGAATTTTTGGCCATCAACTCTGCTTTAAATTATGCATTGCTAAATTTAGAAACTGTGAATCTATTTAATTTGAAGATCAATTGCAAAAGCAGACAAATATTTCAATTTAATCATAATGTAACTTCAAATACTCCTATAAGTTCTGTACAAATATCCCATCATTTTTATAATCAAGGTTATTTACAATATTCTAATAATGTTCAACATAATAATTTTGGATCATGTGAGAATACTACTAGTAAGAATACTTATGATGAACAATGTTCAAAAGTTGAAAATATGAAATGTGAAAATATGTACTCTTTTGATAGTATTGGGAATTGTACTGATAGTAATAACATTAAGGACTGTACTATTTCTAGTGTTAATTCAAATAATGTGAATAATATCAATTATGGTATTAACTCTGGTGGCAAATTAACTGCTCTAATTAATAAATACAAAAAGGTTTTTGCCAACAATAAATATGATGTAGGCTCAATTAATTTAGAACCTCAACGAGTTATTCTAAACTCGGAACTGCCAATTGCTTGTCGCCCATATAGAGCCTCGCCTAAGGATAATGCAGAAATCAAAAAACAAATTGACGAACTTTTGAAGGCAGACATTATCAAACCTTCTTACAGCCCTTATGCTGCTCCTGTAACATTAGCTTACAAACGAGAGGAAAACTCCAAAACTCGTTTATGCATCGATTATCGAAAACTAAATGAAATTACTAAAACAGATTCCGAGCCCATTCCTCGTATCGATGCTGTATTGGATCAATTGTCCCATGCAAAAATATTTTCAACACTAGATTTAGCCTCTGGATACTGGCACATCAAAATTAAGGATCAAGACACAGAAAAACTTGCATTTACCTCAAATTTTGGTTTGTACGAATGGAAAAGATTACCTTTTGGATGGAAAAACGCCCCTGCAATATTTCAACGTGCTATAAGGCAAATTCTAAATAAGCATCAAATTAAATTTGCCCTAAATTATTTTGATGACATAATTGTATTTTCCCAAAATTATGAAGAACACCTGAAACATTTAAAAATCATCTTTGAGATATGTGAGAAAGAGAACGTGAAACTCAAACTTTCAAAATGCAACTTTGCATAAACGAAAATAAAAGGGAACCGCTAAGGGGTGATCTGTAGTGAAAATTGTACTTAGGGGGTTATTTTAGGTATCGTTTCATATATATATATATATATATATATATATATATATATATATATATATATATATATATATATATATATTTGTATTTAGGGGGTTATTTTTAGGTATCGTTTCATATATATATATATATATATATATATATATATATATATATATATATATATATATATATATATATATATATATATATATATATATATATATATATATATATATATATATATATATATATATATATATGAAACGATACCTAAAATAACCCCCTAAGTACAATTTTCACTACAGATCACCCCTTAGCGGTTCCCTTTTATCCCAGTCTTTGTCTCCCTATCTAAGTGGTCAATATCTTGCCTTTCACTTTTGAACTCAAGCCGTCTCGTTAACTGGACCTCCCACGGACCTCGTGACTCCCTTTCACCTTTGAACTCAAGCCGCCTCGTTAGCTTAGACCTCCCAAGGACTCTCCTGCTTTCAAATCGCATATGTAAGATCACATTCCCCCTTCGTAAAACCACCGACTTCTACCAATGAAATTTCGTGTTAAATCCCCTGGTCCAATAATATTTTTCTTAATCCTAATCCCTCTAGCGAGATCTTTGTAAACTATTTATTTTTTCACGAGTCTCTTGGGCTAAGGAGCCCTCAGAGCCGTTCCAAACTCCAAACCCTCAACAACCTCATGATGTAATTACTTGTCTACTGAAATAATAAAGAATTGTTATGGAATCTGCATTACACTCAATATCAATGGATCATTCTCTCCGGTTGCCTTACACCACTCTTGCCACTCTCGTCACGACTGCAGGCTTATAAGATCTGTTATTATGACAGATTTTTAAGTCGACAGGATAGCAACTTGTGGTTTGGGAACCTCACCGTGAAGTCTCATTTTGGAAGTTTTAAGAAATTGAACGGACTCTCATCACTACACCAAAATGATGTCTAATAGAGATGATTCTACTGCCAGCTACCCAGTTTCTGAAGAGTTTTCGGAAAGAATACTTTCAAAAATAATAGCATTTGATCCCAAAGAAAATTTCGACGTTGAAGCGTGGATCAAGTATTTTGAGTTAAAAACAACCAACTATGCAACCTCAAGAATCGAACTAATCTCACAATGCTTAAAAGGCGAAGCGTTGAACTATTATTTAAATCATTGTATCGTCGAAACCGAATGGGCTAAGTTACGTCAAGGACTTATCAACTATTTTTCAAGGACCTCTCTGATATCTTTTGATACCTTCATCTCTACAACGTGCGACAAACCTGGAGACATTGATGAGTACTTCAAAAAGAAATTTGACATTGGTCAACGATTACACCTTTCTGACCAAATACTACTCCAAGGACTAACAAATGGTTTGCCTCGGAATATTAAGGAGCTCATCATCGTAAAAGAACCATCAACCATTACGGAATGGTTAAGAGTTGCCCGCACGTTATGCAGTCAATTACCTGATGACAATCAACAAGGAAATAGCAGAATGGACCGAGTACCCGTTCCCGCAGCAATTCCCCGTCCAGAATTTCGACCCCGGCAAAGATTTCCGATGCGGCCGAGATTTTGGATGCCTCCCGTGCACAGAGAGCCCTTCAACTACCGTGACCGACGTTTACAGGACCGGAATCCCCCTTGGAGAACTTTCCCTCAGCGAAGTCTTCCTCCACTACCTCAGCTCGCGTATCAACCAGCTACTCAATATGGACAAACTCCTGATTTGGAATGACCATTCCTAAAAGTGACTATTTTTTGTGGTCACAAAACATTCATTGGATTGTTGGACACTGGCACGAGTGCAAATATCATTCCTGAACATTTACTCAGACATTTGAAATATGAGACAATAACAGTGAACCCTAAGATACAAATTCAACAAGCAGTTGGTGCTATTCGGGTAAGTGAAATTGTTTTGATCAGTATTACAATTGGTTGCATTACAAAACAACTTGAATTTTTGGCCATCAACTCTGCTTTAAATTATGCATTGCTAAATTTAGAAACTGTGAATCTATTTAATTTGAAGATCAATTGCAAAAGCAGACAAATATTTCAATTCAATCATAATGTAACTTCAAATGCTCCTATAAGTTGTGCACAAATTTCCCATCATTTTTACAATCAAGGTTATTCACAATATTCTAATAGTGTTCAACATAATAATCTTGGATCATGTGAGAATACTACTAGTAAGAATACTTATGATGAACAATGTTCAAAAATTGAAAATATGAAATGTGAAAATATGTACTCTTTTGATAAGAATGATAGTATTGGGAATTGTACTGATAGTAATAACATTAAGGACTGTACTATTTCTAGTGTTAATTCAAATAATGTGAATAATATCAATTATGGTATTAACTCTGGTGGCAAATTAACTGCTCTAATTAATAAATACAAAAAGGTTTTTGCCAACAATAAATATGATGTAGGCTCAATTAATTTAGAACCTCAACGAGTTATTCTAAACTCGGAACTGCCAATTGCTTGTCGCCCATATAGAGCCTCGCCTAAGGATAATGCAGAAATCAAAAAACAAATTGACGAACTTTTGAAGGCAGACATTATCAAACCTTCTTACAGCCCTTATGCTGCTCCTGTAACATTAGCTTACAAACGAGATGAAAACTCCAAAACTCGTTTATGCATCGATTATCGAAAACTAAATGAAATTACTAAAACAGATTCCGAACCCATTCCTCGTATCGATGCTGTATTGGATCAATTGTCCCATGCAAAAATATTTTCAACACTAGATTTAGCCTCTGGATACTGGCACATCAAAATTAAGGATCAAGACACAGAAAAACTTGCATTTACCTCAAATTTTGGTTTGTACGAATGGAAAAGATTACCTTTTGGATGGAAAAACGCCCCTGCAATATTTCAACGTGCTATAAGGCAAATTCTAAATAAGCATCAAATTAAATTTGCCCTAAATTATTTTGATGACATAATTGTATTTTCCCAAAATTATGAAGAACACCTGAAACATTTAAAAATCATCTTTGAGATATGTGAGAAAGAGAACGTGAAACTCAAACTTTCAAAATGCAACTTTGCAAAAACGAAAATAAATTTCTTGGGATATGAAATTGAGAACAGTACTTACAAACCAAGTAATATTAACGTTGAAACTATCAAAAAACTTCAACCACCCAGAAACACCAAAAAGTTGCAAAGATTTCTTGGAAGTGTTAATGTCTATAACAAATTCATTCCAGATTATGCGAAAATTCGAGCCCCTTTGAATAACCTTCTTAAAAAAGATGTAAAATATCAATGGTCAGAAGAATGTCAGGCCTCATTTAAGAAACTCAAAGATATCTTAATCTCTAAGCCTGTGTTAAGTTTATTTAACCCGAATTATCCCTGCCATTTATACACCGATGCCTCAGGAGAAGCAATTTCAGGAATTTTAAAACAGGAACATCCAGATGGTTCCTTACACCCAGTTTCCTTTTACTCTAGAAAATTACGACCTTACGAGAAAAATTACGCGATAACAGAACTTGAATGTTTGGCTATAATAGATTCCGTCGAAAAATTTTACTGCTATCTTCATGGAAATCACTTTACTATTTATACCGATCATGCTGCCCTGGTTTGGCTCAAAAATATTAAACACCCAACCGGTAGGCTTTTTAGATGGTCATTGAAATTGTCTATGTACAATTTTACAATTAAATACAAAAAGGGATCTACTAATGTAGAAGCTGATATGTTAACTAGAAACCCCATAAATCATCACGTGCTGCCAAGAGCACAATTATTAACTCATTCTGAGCTCAAAGAAAGTCAAGAAAATGATAATGTTTGTAATCGCAAATACAAAAAATTGGATAATCTTTGGACAATTAGAAAACAAGGTTTGAATAAAGTTGTTGTCCCATTTTCACTTCGTTCAAAATTGTTAGAGAAAGCACATATTGAGTATGGGCACCTAGGAGTGTCATCAATGTTAAATTTATTATCGCCACAATATTATTGGCCTGGTATAGTAAATGATGTTAGGAATTATGTCCGACACTGTGAAGTTTGTCAATTGAATAAAAGGAAAAAGCAAAAGAAATATGGCTTGTTAAAATCCCTTCCCACAAGTCATGAGCCTTTCGAATTAATTTCCGTGGATACAGTTGGCGGATTAAGCTATTATGGCTCTCCAAAAAAGTACCTACATATTTTAATAGATCATGCAACAAGATATATTTGGACATTCCCTTCAAAAAGTGTGACATCAGATGCTTATATTAACTGTCTTAAACAGGTATTCCAAATTCAAGTTCCAAAGAAAATTCTAAGTGACAGACATGCAGCCTTCACGTCACCCAAATTCAAGCATTTCTTGCAAAAATATAACGTCACTCAATTACTAACTTCTGCACACAGACCTCAAACTAATGGTAAAGTTGAGCGCGTCAACCAAACCCTCATAACTAGGTTGAAATGTAAAATTAATGCTCAAACAAATAGTACTCCTTGGACCCAATTACTTAAACAAGTCACGGAAGAATACAACAACACTCCTCATTCGATTACTACATTCCCACCTACTTATTTAATGTATGGAAAACTTCCTTATGAACCTATAGTTGAACCAAATTTGTATCCGCCCATTGAAGAGGCCCGAAAAATTGCCGAAGAAAAAACTAAGAAATTCCATGAGATTTCAAAAAAGAGATATGACACCCGTTTTACTAAAAGTGATTTTAACATTGGAGACTCTGTAATGTATGAAGAATTTGTTTATCCCAATAGTCGAAAATTAAATCCAACTTTCACAGGACCATACGTTATCCTGAAGAAACTTTCTGACGTAAATTATGAAATAAATAGGCCTAACCCTCTCCACAAAAAGGATTCTGAAGTAGTGCATTCGACTAGATTACGTCATTTTTACCCAGCATCTGATTATCAAATTTCTCCTCTTCCAGTTAGAAAAAGTAAAATTCCCATTCGAGTTGCTAATAACACCAAAGTGTCTGTTTCGAAAATACCAGTTCTTAAGGGAAATCAGAGTACCCTCGCTTCACATCTTCGCGTAAAACCAAGTAGCCCTAGTTCTCGTTCAAAGAGAATATAATGCGCATGGAATTTACGACTTTCGGACAAAGAGGGAGAATTTTCTCCCCCCAAAGCTTCGCTTTTCATTCTTTCTTCACCCCAACTGGTTGTGACCCCCGTCGAAAGCCTTCCTTATCTCTTCCCATCTCCAATTCAATACAAACCCGTCGTCCAATTATTTTTCCTGTTTGTGCATTGTCGCTACTGACAAGGCTCTGAGAAAAATGTTTTGTCTTTAATTACTTACTTTTGTTTCAAACGGTTTTAAAATTCAAACATTAGATGTGAAGTAATTACAAACATCATATAAATGAAACTTACATGATGCATGAAATGTATTCAATGAAGAATTAGCAATGTGTCGAAGAATGTAAATAATTTGTTTTCATGTTGAATAATGTTTATTATGTACTGCGATTTATTTGAATAACCTTCATTGTTTATTGAATTATTTTATTGTGTTAGTATGGGATGAACCGACTATATATATATATATATATATATATATATAAAGTATCTATTTCTCTTTTGTATTACTTGTAACATGTCCTAATCTTTCTACCTAATAATATAGAAAGTTTTTAGGGTAGTTCTTTAAATTTTTATCGTACGAGGACACTGATGAAAAATACTTTTCCTCAACATTCCAGTCTCTCATTACGTATTTTTATTTTTGTACTGTTTGATAATGAAATGATTGTACTGATAATGATTTTATACTGATGAATGAACGAAATTTCACACATATTGATCACAGAATACATTGATTTTGAAGTTAACAAATGATTAAACAAAAATTCATTATACAACACGGCACACACATATTCAACGTTTCAGGATGCTTGACGTGAATTAGTAGCTTACAATGAGCAGTTACTCATTTAGAATATACGGAGCTCATTTCTAGCCTACTTACAGTAACGCTCTCGTAGGTACAGACATCACTGACATGTCGGTACTGCTACAGAGAAGTCGTCTCCATTGCACATCTAAGTTCCTGAGTTATTTTTTTTTATTTTCCTTTTCACAGATTTTGTTACGTCAAATTAATGAATAAGATTGTTTAGTGATGTGATTATAATGTCGTATATGGTTCATCACCAAAACTTACAATACTGTATATTTTTTCAGTCACCATGCAAAGGAAATTTTGATAAAATACATGAAAAATGTTTGAATATTTTCTGAACAGTAAAAATTTGGGAATTGTCACTAAGTAGAGGACATATGGAAGCTTTTATGAAGGTGTAAGGATAAATTTTGAAGTCCTTATGCTAGATGTTTTTTACTTTCATTAATCATCTACTAGTTGAAATTTGTAAATTAATATTGTATTATTTGTGTATCAAGTGCTTATGTATCATATTTGTTTTGAAATGTCATTTTGTATCTTTGTTATATTGTATGTTTTGTACTGTTGATAATTTAGTGAAAGCCTTTCTGGAACGGTAAGACTTTCCCTTCTAAATGGGGGGGGGATATGAAACGATACCTAAAAATAACCCCCTAAGTACAATTTTCACTACAGATCACCCCTTAGCGGTTCCCTTTTATCCCAGTCTTTGTCTCCCTATCGAAGTGGTCAATATCTTGCCTTTCACTTTTGAACTCAAGCCGTCTCGTTAACTGGACCTCCCACGGACCTCGTGACTCCCTTTCACCTTTGAACTCAAGCCGCCTCGTTAGCTTAGACCTCCCAAGGACTCTCCTGCTTTCAAATCGCATATGTAAGATCACATTCCCCCTTCGTAAAACCACCGACTTCTACCAATGAAATTTCGTGTTAAATCCCCTGGTCCAATAATATTTTTCTTAATCCTAATCCCTCTAGCGAGATCTTTGTAAACTATTTATTTTTTCATGAGTCTCTTGGGCTAAGGAGCCCTCAGAGCCGTTCCAAACTCCAAACCCTCAACAACCTCATGATGTAATTACTTGTCTACTGAAATAATAAAGAATTGTTATGGAATCTGCATTACACTCAATATCAATGGATCATTCTCTCCGGTTGCCTTACACCACTCTTGCCACTCTCGTCACGACTGCAGGCTTATAAGATCTGTTATTATGACATATATATATATAGTTTTAGAAGCAATTTTTTAGAGAAAGATATCTCTACATAAACACCTACTATGTGATAACAATATTGTTTTCGTTATCAATGAAAATGAAATACTTGTGATAGAACTTAGGATTTCTAAACAGCAAAAATTTCTCACATTGTTTAACAAATTATGGCAACTAAATATTTATTATGAACTGAAGAACACGCTTAGTCAATTAAGTGATTGTACAAATAGATATATCTTATTATTCTCAATGAGCTTATGATTAATAAAAATTTAAGCGGTTGTAAATGGAGTCATAAATATGTTAAAAGAGGATAAGTGACGGAGTGGTCCATATATGAGTGAACTAATCTACAAATGTGTGCAAAAATAAAATATGATATTACGAAAAGACGGGAAAATGAAGCGTTTAAAATATTTATCTACACGTAGCGGCTGTATATAATTGAAGAAGCACTCAATATTCATAATAGAGCATCAAAATTACGAAATTCGAAGGTTGATATAAAACTATCTTAAATCCTACTTCTATTTTCGTGCTCAATGTTAAACGACTTGTTAAAATTAAAAAGCGTTTATAGGTTTCTTTTAGCTTCTCTAACACATAGCATGTTTTATTAAAGTACTAATACATATTCATTCCCTACAGCACCACAGGATACGAAACAAATTCTTAATATGTGAAAAAAGTACACTGAAAATCTTACCGAATCCTACAAGGTAGGCCACCGACAACACAACGGAGAAGAAAATGTTCGTTGGAGACATGGCGAATGCTGTTTGATTTCTCTATAGAATCAAGATTAATGGACGCCTCACACCTCGGGCTTTTTATATGCATGGTTGAATTAATTACGCGTTGACAGCTGTGTACAAAGCCGCACAGGTGAAACTGTGTCAGCGTCCAAACAGCTGTGTAAGTACTACATTCTTATAGTTTTAGAAACAACGTGCACTGACTCTCATGGAAGAGTGTCATTTCGTCAATTTTTATACTTTTTGAAGAAAGCAATTTTTTAGAGAAAGATATCTCTACATAAAGACCTGCTATGTGATAACAATATTGTTTTCGTTATCAATGAAAATGAAATATATGTGATAGAACTTAGGATTTCTAAACAGCAAAAATTTCTCACATTGTTTAACAAATTATGGCAACTGAATATTTATTATAAACTGAAGAACACGCGTAGTCAATCATGTGATTGTATAAATAGAATTCTCTTATTGCTCTCAATGTGCTTATGATTAAAAAATATTTAAACGGTTGTAAATCTGGAGTAAACACACAAGAGCATCTCAAATTTAATATTTTCACCGAAACATAAAAAATAGAATTGAACAAATATATTAGTACAAAAGTAATCAATTTGCCATTTATACAGATTCATGCGTAAAAGTAGAAAACCTTGGTAATATTGCACTAACACTTTTGGTGCGATTGGGTGTGTTTCTCTGAGCAGATCCCACTTCAGTCACAATTTAGGGATATCTTGTTCCACTTCGAAAGGGTTTGTTACGAGTTTTAACAATCATCACAAACAAAAAAGAAAGGAAAAATACTATCCCTCAATCGAAAGCGAGTATGCCCAATCGAATTTATATATACGAAACTAATATAAAGCTTAGGCGTAGTTTCAATGTTCATCTTTCTTCCTATAGTGTGGGCCAGATTGGATCAGTGGATTTGAACATTGTGTTAGGAACCTGAGAGTTGTTGCAAGCGCTGATTCAATTCCTGTCCCTGTGTGTATTCCTCTCTTGTGTCTAAAACTTTCCCTTCTCTGTGTGTATAATACTTCATATTGTCGTTCTCGTGTTTGGCTTATCTTGACCGAATATAAGCCTTGCGTCATAAAATAACCCAATGCCATTAATCATCATATTATGGACTCCTACAAAGTTCTACAAAAATTATAAGCCCGCAAGCTGAAAGGGCTGCCAAAAGCAAAACCATACATGGTGATTATTCGTTCCACCAACTCGTAATCACTGCTATTATGAAAAACAAATTGCCTACAAATTAATTCTGCCTTTAGATATATTGATGATTTGATTGTTTTTAATGATAGTAATTTTGCTAACCTGTGGAAATCGATTTACCCCGATGAATTATATTTAATAAAAACTAATTCTGATAATAATAAAGCCGTCTTTCTGGACCTAAATATTTGCACTTTGAATGATAGAACTGATATTGGTGTTTATAAGAGAGATGATTTCGGGTTTCCGGTTTTTAAGTTGATATATTGGGATTCTAATATTTCTAAAAAAATATAATACAAATGCTAGTCAACTGTTGCGTTTCAATAAAATTTGCAACTCTAAATCTAATTTTCTTTTGTAATTTCATTGACATACTTCTTAATAATAAATGCCCTCACTCCTTTTATAGGGTTATTTTTGAAAGATTTAAAAATGGTAATATTGCTTGACTGGGTTTTCAACACTCTTTTTGATTTTCGGATTCGAGATCGGAATTGCGATTCCGACTCCTCAACTCTGATTCCGACTCCTCAACTCTGATTCCGACTCCTCAACTCTGATTCCGACTTCTCAACTCTGATTTTTGGGTGCTATAAATGGCATTTGTTGGCGATCTTCATGTAGTTTGCGCGGTTTATTAATTTGGGTAAGTTTGTTTTCTCATCTGTGGTTTTGATTTTCTGGTCTTTGTTTTCTAGTTTTGCCTTTCTGTTTATGGTGTTTGGAGGGGTGTGGTGGCTACTTTTGGTTAATTGCCGCCCACACGCACAAAACGCCATATTGTGTTGACTGGGTGAGGCTCCTCCCTGATGACGCCCTCATTCACCAACACTTCATTTTTTCGAAGTGTTCTTGTGTTTAAATTCCTGGATATCTTTTGTTTTGTGATTTTGAATTATATTACTATCCATGTTTGTCTGCAACTCTCTTCAGCGCGCATGCATAGACAGTTCTCCTTTCTGTCTTCTGAAGTCGGATTTCCAGCCATTTGACTTTTTTAACCTTTTGGCATTTTGCTGGTCTGCATTTCTGCTGCTTTGCGTTTTAATGTTCTCTATTTTTGATTGATTGTTTATTTTATATATATAGATATCTATATATTTATAAAATAGGATGTGTGTGTGTATATTTTCTATACAAATCTACACCGTTTGACCAATTCACACCAAATTTGGTACACTTACACTTTAGAACACTGCGGTCAGCATAGGCTAACTCTTAACCTCCGTTCTATTGGCCCTGGGGGGCTAAAAACTATTCGAAATCGCAATAGAAATAACATTGAGCATAGATTGATTGCTTTAGGCAGCGATGGTTGCTTTACCAGTGTTGATCGAAAAACAATTTTTTCCGAAACAAATTAAATTACAGTATTTATGTTTGAACTGACTTTTTAGTTCTTCCCATGATGCAAATAAATTATAGATATTTTATTGATGAAGGGGAAAGAATATTTTAAAATATTTATGTTTGCAAGGAAATTCAAGGAAAGGTTTTCAGGAGTTCAAGGATGATTTTCAAGGAAAGTTGGTGTATATTTCGACCAACTTTCCTTAAATAATTTATTGAATACGTAATGATTTGTAGAATTCTGTTTCACGAGGCTTTTTAGGTAAGGCGTGTAACTTATTTTAAAATGTCCGGAATAGATACATGTGAATACTCCGTTGAAAGCAGTGATTTTCTTTCTGAAAAATTCTGTAAAATCGACCTTCTGCTTTTTGAAAAAATTTTATCTATTCAGTTTAATTTGTCTACACCGATTATATTTATTTCTAAACCAAGCACCGTTATTCCGAAAAGCACAAACGAAAAACTCATTGATCATAAAAGCGTAATTTTGCTACTCGGTATCTGGCAGCACCAGAATTAATGTTTACTTTTTTTATAAAACTTTGTAGAACTTTGTAGAAAGTTGGGGAAACGGAAACTTAATTGGACTCATGGTGGAAAACATTCCAGCACCCACTCGATTCTTATCTGGTCGTATTTAAAGGAAGCTAACTCGGTAAGTCTTCCAGTTTATCATCTTTCAGTGAATTTGACAGTTTTAATTCGCTCTTTTAGTTGATTGTATAAGTGTTTCCTACTTTATTCGACAGTGATAGTGTACATTTTGGATTTATATTTCTAAACTGATGTAAGTACTTCATAATTTTGAATTTGTTTCTTCGTTAATTTTAGCTTTTTATTGTATTCTATAATAGATTTCATTGTTCAGTGAGAGTGTGCCTTTTGCTTAATTTATGAAATACCTTTTTGTATTCATTTACAGATTTCTTTGCTGTAGCAATGTCTCCAAGGAAGCGGAAGGCGATCGGCCAAGTACAGTCAACGGCTAAGATGATGAAAGATAAGCGTAGTCAAGAAACTTCCGAGGAGAGGAATAGAAGACTTGCGATTGCGAGAGAAAGAGCTACTATATTTAGAGCAACAGAGATGGCACAGCAGCGTGAAGTCCGACTACAGGATAAGAGAGATAGTGTCAAACGATCACGGACTGCACACCATTTTAGCTTAGCATTGGAAGGATTCCACACGATTCGCATAAAGACTACTCGCTGCATGCAAGTGTTACCATCGGGATAATGGAAATGGTTTGTAGTTACTGTCAAGCCAAAAAGTTTAAATCAGAGTCTACTGGTATTTGCTTCAAAAATGGAAAAATTATTCTCTGCCAACTGGAACCACCACCACAAGAACTTTTGACATATACATCAGGAGATGCGTCAGAGTCGAAGCATTTTCTTAGTAACATCAGAAAATACAACTCATGTTTCCAAATGACATCATTCGGTGCCACATCAGTTGTTGGACAGCCCAGATTTCCGTCGACATTCAAGGTGCAAGGACATATTTACCATAGAGCGGGATCGTTGCTTCCGCTGACAGATCAACCACCAAAATTTCTACAACTATATTTTATTCAAAACGAACAAATGGAAACTGATCAGAGGTGCGCCTACATCTCGGGAACAAGACGTCAGATTGTGTTAAACTTACAGAGGATATTTCATGAGCACAATAATCTTATTAAAACGTTTGAAACAGTATTGGAACGTATGCCAACAGATGAATATAAAGTAGTCATAAGAGCAGACCGAAGACCAGCAGGTGAACACTAGCGGCGCTTTAACTCTCCTCAAGCAGATCAAGTCGCGGTGGTTATATCAGGCGATGAGTTTCATCAACGGGATATCGTTATTCAACGACGAGGTGAATCATTGCAGCGCATTTCGGAAACATATCGATCTTATGATGCTCTGGAGTACCCAGTGATATTCCCCCACATGGTGAAGATGGATATCATTTTAATCTGAGGCAGATCAACCCAAGAACAGGTAAAACAACGAGCAAGAAAGTTTCAGTGATGGATTTATACAGACAGATTAATGGTACATACAGATTTATACGTACAGATTAATGGTTCGAGATACTGAGCAGTACCACGTATTGAACTGCAGGCAATTGTTTCATCAGTTCATCGTCGATATGTACACAAAAGTCGAGAGTGAGCGTCTCCTTTATATTCGTCTAAATCAACGTAAACTGAGAGTTTACGAATATATTCACCTGAGAGATGCTGTGGGAAATGACGGGAACGTTGAAAACCTCGGTGCCTTGGTCATGCTACCAGCTACATTTACAGGAGTCCCAGACACAATGCGCAAATACACGCAAGATGCTATGACGTACGTGAGGACGTACGGGAGACCAGACTTATTTATCACCTTCACCTGCAATCCGACTTGGACGGAGATCAAGGAGGTTCTTACCAATGGTCAATTACCCAGTGAGCGCCACGACTTGATTGCTAGAGTATTTAAACAGAAGCAGTTGAAACTGATTGACGTTTTAACAAAGAGCCATGTATTTGAAATACCGAGATGCTGGATGTATACGATTTAATTATTATTTTATTTCTATGAGGAGTTTTATATTTTTACATGAATATTATGAATATTTGATTGATAAAAAAAAGAATATTTAAAATATTTCATTATTCATAATTTACATTTCGTAATGGAACACGAAAAACTTCAACTCATTAATCATAAAAGCGTAATTTTGTTATTTTTGATTTGGCAAACCAGAATTAATGTTTTATTATTTTATAAATTTGATTTAGAATCCCGAGTTTGTCTGTTTGAGTTAACACAGCGAAATGTTGCAGTCATATTTGAGCATTACTTAATTTCATAAATCATTATCGTCTTTATTAATATTTTCAAATTTCTTTTTTCGAATTGCTCTATTTCAGAATACACTCAGGCAGTCAAAATTCGACACTATATCATTCGTTTTTTAGAATTCTGCATTTTTTCGTCGGAATTTCGTTTCTGTTCGTATTTATGTCTCAATCTTTTACATATTGCAATATATTCAGGAATTAAATGCATATATTTGCGTCCGAAGTATATAGTAGAAGCTATGAAAAAGTTAAAACGTATTTTCCGTACAACTTAAATGGTTGCATTTTTCTGTGAAAGAAAAGTGATTATTCTAATTCACTTTTCAAGCAACATTTAACCATTTCAACCCGCGCAACGCCGGGTAATTCAGCTAGTATATATATATATATATATATATATATAGGCCATCACCAAGAAAATCAAATAGAACCCAAACGAAATATGCAAGTAATAACAATAACAAAAGAAGATGAAACAAATAACATAATTATAAGAATGATAACCTTTTACCTTGCTACTCGGAAAAATCTATTTTTAAGGTAGACATTACTTATATATAAATATATATGTTTAATACAGCGCACAAGAAATACTTTGAATGTTTTGATACATTCATAAAATATTCACCGGAGGACATGGGCATACTTTTGAAAAAAACTATCATTACCTTGAATGACTTGTTGGCTGGTTTGGGGTTTTAAGGCGCAATGGACATATTTGGCCATGCTGCGCCAGACACATGACATACCATATCAAGTAATAGACATGCACATAATGAAAATTGAACTGACACTGAAGAAAAACACCCAAGGAGGAATGCACCTGACAGGAATCGAAACTGCGCCGCCTACAACTGGAAGGTTGCTAGTGCAGTGGACTGAGCCACGACGGACCCAAATGACTTATTTGCATAACTCAAAATCAGTGAATTTAGATATTGGCATTTTTCCACCAAGGTACAGATTTATTTTGCGAAAGCTATCGCCTAGATATGAGTTGATTTGTAGGCGGTATGCGTATATTTGGACCAAGTTATCTTAACATGGTTCATTGGTTCAATACATAATATTTCATAGAATTCTGTTTATTAAAATAAATCAAGTGTACCAAACAAAACCTTTTAAAATAAGACGGTAACGATTTCCTTTAGAAAGAGGGTATATGTAACGTTAAAATCAAGTCATTTTAAAATAAGACATTAAAAGTTAAAATAAAGTCCCATATTAAAGTTATACATAAAATAAGATTGGTAACGTTAAAATAAGACGGGTTACCGCTCATTTTTTGACGCAGGTTTCGATTACAAAACAGCTAAAAGCATTAAAACTTACATTTTATTTTCATGTTTCAATTTATATTATTGGATTGTATTGAAAGTGGAACTTAATAGTCACGAAACAACATCCATCATTTTAAATAGGTACGTGGTTTCCATTTAGAAAGCACGTACCACCAAGAATCGGCTTAAAACTGCATGCCATTTGGAGTAAAGTAAATTTTGAATAAAAACTTTAAATGTAGGAATATTATTATTGTTATAAAATATTCTATCTCGAAAAGTTGAAAGTTTTCTTAAGAGAGAGAACGTCAAGGTTGTTTACGTTAAGAGAGTGTTGAAACTATTCTTATGCAATCGGGATTGAAGCGTGAGTACACAGGTAGTCTAGATTGAAAAATAACACGGTGCGAAAAGTACACTGCTGGCCACCGTAAATGCAACACCCTGAAGGAAGCATGCAAATAATATGAAATTTACAACATGCATTAGCGGAGGTGAGATATGCATATGATTAGAATTTCAGCGCAGACGCACATCACGCGCGCCTGTGGCGCCACTTCAAAGCGCTATTTAAGGCTTGGAGATTTCGACGATTTCAAGTACGGCAATTGTGTTTTTCTTGTGTTTTTTTCAAAAAAACGATCAATTATGCCTCGTAGAAAACAGCGATCATCTTTTGATCAAGTATCCGAGTTCGACAGAGGAAGGATAGTGGCCTACCGAGATTGTGGATTATCTTTCAGGGAAATCGGTAGTCGTGTTGGACGAAACCAAACAACTGTAATGCGGATATGTGATCGTTGGATGCAGGAGGGTACGACGGACCGACGTGTTCGATCGCATCCACCTCAGTGCACCACTTCACGTGATGACAGGCATATTGTGCGTATGGCAGTGACGGATCGCTCAGCCACATCATGAACCATAGCACAGCACATTCAGTCTGTACCGCATCATCCAGTGTCTGCGCGTACCATTCGACGCCGTTTACAGCAGAGTGGTCTGTCCGCAAGACGTCCATTGCTTCGTCTACCCTTGACGCAGAACCACAGACGTTTCCGCCGCCAATGGTGCAATGAAAGAAGGATGTGGACGGTAGAATGGAATGAAATTGTCTTTACTGACGAGTCACGCATCTGTCTGTAACACCACGATGGTCGTATTCGAGTCTGGAGACACCGTGGAGAGAGGATGCTGAACAGTTGCGTTATGCACCGCCACACTGGTCCTGCACCGGGTATTATGGTATGGGGCGGTATTGGATATCACTCTCGCACTCCTCTAGTACGCATTGCCGCTACTTTAAACAGCCAGCGCTACATCTCCGAGGTGTTGGAGCCAGATGTCCTTCCTTACCTTCAGGGCTTGCCCACAGCCATATTTCAACAGGATAATGCGCGACCACACGTGGCACGCATTGTCCAAGGGTTCTTCGTCAATCGCCAGATTGAATTGCTTCCCTGGCCAGCTTGCTCTCCGGATCTTTCGCCGATAGAAAACATGTGGTCCATGGTTGCTCAACGATTGACCCAGAATACATCCCCAGCTGCCACACCAGATCAACTTTGGCAACGTGTGGAAGCTGCTTGGTCTGCTGTACCCCAAGAACACATCCAAAGTCTCTTTGAATCAATGCCGAGGCGTGTGGCAGCGGTGATCTCCAACAATGGCGGCTACTCTGGCTACTGATTTTGGCAGGAACCACACTTCACAGAAGTCTACAAATTTAATCATTTGATACTTGGTCAACATGTTATCTACAAAATAAATTTTGTTGTGATATCTCTTGTCTTTCTTGGTGTTGCAATTTGGGTGGCCAGCAGTGTATATAGAAATTTGCACTTTTTGGTATTAATAGAAATGAATGTACGTTGCGATATTTATTTTATGTGCCTGAAGTAACAGTTAAAATTGTTATGAATTTAATGTAATGAATAAAAATAGGAGTTTACATTCCAAAAACTAATGTTATTGGAAAGAAAAAATAATTTTAAAGAATGGTAGATTCGAGAAATATTGTGGGATTAAAACCTCAGTCACTTCTGTTTGTATGTATACTTGGTATTTCGTGTGTCGCATTTAGTATGCATAGTGTAAAGCTAGGTTGAAACAACAGAGAACCAGTTCGATAATTGTAATTTTGCTTCTGTCATATTTGTATTTAAGCTGTATTTAACAGAAGGGGCTTGAACCCTTCCCCTTCTACTTTCTTTTGTTCATGCCACGTCTTCCTAACTTTAGATACCAAAGAATGAACTGAATAGGAAAATGTGTGGGTCGTTGATACATATGGTGTTTAAAAGTATTTTTCAGTTCATAAGTTCGTAAACACTTCGACGTTTGCTCCCAAGCAATAAAATCCTACATATCCATTCAGATCATGTTAGTAATTTATGAGGCGGTATATCACCGAAAGTGACGTCACACCACGTGACCGGAAGCGGATATGTGGGAATGGCGTCATACCCAGTGACCGGAAGTGGAGTTTATTTCTTTTCCTTTTTTCGTGCAGATGAGGTGTTTTTGTTGTTTCCCCTACTTGGAGGTTAGTTGCTTTTTGAAAGTTTACATTTCAAGGAATGGAAACATGCAAACCGGAAATGACGTTTGTTTATGTTTTGGACTTGAATTTTTTTCTCCTTACTGCACGTGTTTTTCGAACAGGCAAGAGTTGAGGTATTTTTGGTACTGCTTACTTTTATTCCTTTTCGTAATTATTTCAAAGTTTAGTGTTAAAGAAGTGGCAGCGATTTGAGCGATAATAATGCATACTTGATCTTTTTCAAGAGGACGTAAGCGCTTTGAACGATGCAAGCTCCTACCCTTTTGCAACTGAGATTTTAAAAAAGGCTTTGTAAAAGTCGTGCTTGAGATTTTATCATTGGATGTCTAAGGTTTACCGATTGCGGATTTTTTACAGTTTTGTGCGATGTCTGTTGATCCTTCAATCGTTTGGAGAACAACGCATATCACTCACTCTTTTACATGACTGATCTATGGACTTGTATTTACAAATTTCTTACCTGAAAATGAAATGTTTTACGAATCAACCTGAAGTGTATAAGTGAGTTTCTTCAAACAATCAAATGCTTCAACCTATAGTTCCTGAGGAAGATCCTAAGATAACGATGGACTTTCTTCCCGATTACATGTTTCATATAGGTGAACCCCTTTTCCTACTAGTGAACAATTTCATCGGCTCTTCAAGAGTTCCGTAGATTTGCTGAGAATGTAATCGGTTCACATCCGTAGATTTGCTGAGAATGAACAGAGTGCCTTGCACCAACAAAGGATGGTGCTTCGCTGCATCCTAAAATTTGGTATCTTCTTATAAGAAAGGTGTGCAAGTATAACTCATTTGCTGAACCCTCTGATGTTAAAGTCAGAGAGGAAGACGTCTGTCTCTCTAAGGCGTGTGTGGGTGAAAATGTTGACTTAGTATTGCAGCGTGTATTTCAAAAAAGAGTCCACCACTTTAGTCCTTAAATTTAAAAAAGTGGTGAGTTCAATAGCGTTGTTTGAAATTTCAGTTTATCGTCTTTTATTGTTGTCAACTCTAGAATCATATAAGGCAGAACGACTTTATCTCTAGGTAAGTTGAAGCTTTATTGAAACCGTGTACCTCAAAATTCTGAAAATGATGCGTTTTACAAATCAACCCAAAGCTTTTAAAAGAATGCGTTTCAACGATCAGGCGTTTCCAAGGGATAGTTTAAATTTGACGATGCAATCACTTCCTCATAATGTGTTCCACCTTTGTGATTATTTATTCGTGCTAATCAATAACTCCAACGGTTCCACATGTGTCCACATATGTAAATTTGTTTTGTTTTAAAACAATGTCTTGTAATCAACAAAGGAATGTGTTTCCCTGCATCCAAAAACATGATACATTTTAATGCAAAAGTTGATCACATTTTTCGCTTTTGCAACTGCCTCCGACGTTGAAGTTATAGAAAAAGAAGTATGCCTTTCTTGAATATGAAGTAATGTGTTTGATGTGGGAAAAATGAACTTCTACACAACAGTTATAGTAATTTTATATGACAATGTGTTTTCAACAAAAAAAATGGTAAAAAATAAGAAAATATGTTAAAATGTTTTTCGAATTTGGTGTTTACTTTCTAGATGATTACTTTTTCTTCCTTTCTCAATGTTTTAAGATTTGAAAGTACAAAATGTTTAATTTAAAAAATAAACAATGTACCAAGATGATTGACAACTACTAAAAAATAATCGCAAAATGAATATTCATTTCGAGCATTCCTTCTTGCATTGCAAAATAAATTTACACACCTTAAATAAAGCATTTAGTAACTCCCTTTTAAGGCACTTTAAAATTCCTCTTTAGTAAATAGGTTTAACTTGTAATGAGAAAACAACAAATAATTAAAATATCCAATATATTTAAAAGGGGGTATAAATCTTTCCTACGCGATTTTTTAAGCAAGTCTGATAAAAACTCTTAGATTTTAATAGGCGTTTATTGAGCATAGACATGCTTGGAACTTTTGGCTTTAGATTTACGTAATGGTTATTCATTTTCCTTAAGAGTAACAGAGTTTAATATAATTTTAAGTGTAAAATTATAATTCAGATTGAGTTAAATCCCATGAAAAAGGGTATCTTCGACCATTTTTAAGAATCTGATACTTGTCAAAAATACCAGTTTCCTTTCAATATATGCAGACTTGTGCCCCAGAAATAAATAATTCAATTTGCTGTTGTAATTTTAGAAAAATAAAACTGCAGAATCAAAAGAATCCAGTATACTTTAAAGTTCTTACTTTTTTAAAGAAAGTCTAAATAAATTTCTCTTATAAATTGTATTTGGTTATGCTTTTTTCCTTTGTGAAGTTTAGTCCTAGAATTAAACTGTATTTGAGCGCATCAACGTGGTAGGGTAGAACGAAAAATGTCATGCACTTTTAAGTATATCCTTTCGTTAAAATCTTCTTGCATTACAACTCAAATTTTACTTGGCGCATTATCACAAGCATATGTTTTCTGAGTACATTCTATGCTTTCATAATTACAAAAGATAAGAGTAAGATAAATTTTAACTTTACTGATTAGTAAGTCTATGGTATTATTCACTGATTAGTAAGTGTATGGTCCTTCGTGCCTCTATAGTTTACAATTCTTTTTCCAAGAACACTAACACATTTCAATAGCAATGTTTAATATTTGTGCAATTGTGAATTTTGATGGATTTCAGACTCAAGAAGGTTTCTTAGTACGTGAATACGGATACATCGCCATAAAATCGCAAATAGCTTCAAGCATTCGTTTTATCTTACCGCCTTATAACTTTGGCATAAACTTAGTGCCAAAGAACACAAAAGTGCACGATATTTTGAAAATTACATATGTGGACTTCCTTTCTGTCCCATGGCATGGGAAAGTGTGTCTCCTTTAGAAAGTTTAGACTCTAAGCTTTTAGAACTATACGAGCACACCAAGAGTGGCATTCAGCACATATTTGCTTACAAAGGTTGTTGTGTGGAAAAGAAACAAACGCCTAAATGCATTGAATATTTTGAATATCAACTTGGAACAATATGGGTGTCTCAAATTCGATGCACTATGTGTTCTAATTAGCAACAAAGATCCAAAAACTATCATATGGTCATCACAATAATAATTTGCATTGCCCCAAAGCTGAGGTGATGGCATTTAATAATTGGCTCGTCGGAAATATATCTCTTAAAAATGGAAGCATGTAAAAAATAAGTTCTCTTTTTACTACAATGTATTATTTTTGTAAAATATATGAATCATGATGTTTTTCTATTAAAAAGTGTTTTAATTTTGTTTCCATGTGGCTTCCTTCAATCTGTTTAAGAATTGTCGGTACTGGTTTTTGCAGAGATTGTTTTAAAAGTACATAGAATTCAGATTTAATCCATTAATTCAATACTATTTGTTCATTTTAAAATTCACGTTAATACTTAAAAATTTTCAATTATTATTTATTTTACTCATGTGTAAAACTATCAGCGGTGTGAGTAAATATTTAGATTATGAATTAAACATCAAGAAAAGGGCAATAGTTAATTTGCTTAGCAGCACAGATGTGCATTCATTATATTCAAAATAGAAAACCCACTTACTATCCATTTAACATAGCAATGTAGTACATCTAAAATTAAGAAAACAATACAAAGTATCTTGTAAAATACTTCATAACTTCGTAGAGTATTGGTATTTTGCTTTAGAATTTAAAAACTACAATATGTACAAGTTTTTTCAAATAAATAAAAGGAAGTTTATGTTTAGTAAAATGTGTGGTTTGCAAAAGGCATTTAAAAAATCGTTTTATTTAGAACTACAAAAACAAATAGTTTTTAATTATATTTTTCACTACTTTAGATGTGCAAGGAAAGATCCTCATAGTATGCGTCTTATAAATTTACAAATAAAAGCAAAAAAATTATTTTATACTCTTGCAGGTTTCTTATAATTATTTTTTACTGTGCAGAAAACACACTTTAAGAATCAAAATTTAAAAATGTCTTATTTGTAAAATTAAAAAATAATAAACAAATCTGCATTTAAATGTTTGTAATAACATCTAATGTATGTTTCAATTGTAAAATGTTTTCAAAAGATTTTTAATAGTATAATATGTGTAATAGTATTTAATGTATAATTAATTTTTGAGTAAAAACATCTAACTTTTAAAATATAAATCCTTATATCAAAGAAAATTCCATCAAAAGAACAGTTTGCAAATCTTTATAAAGTAAACTAAAGTTTAGGAAGATTGATTAAAAAATAATATTTCATTTTGATTTTATAGGACAAATTGTTTTAATACTATCATCTATGCTTTCAAATGCGTAAGGAAACATTATCATAGTATGGGTCTTGTAAAGTTTCAAAAATTTTACGCTCTCTTAAATGTATGGTATTTTTAAAAAATTCTGCAATAAAATATGTGCTATAGCATCTAATGTATAATTAATTTTTGAAGAAAAAAAGTATGAAACTTAAAATCAAAGAAAATTTCATTTCAGATCTTGTATTTTAAAAGACAATTTATAAAACCATATTATAAAAAAACAAATAATCCAAAATACAGTGTATGTGGTAAGACAAGCAAAAATTTATTTAAAATAGCAAGATGTAAGCATTAAAAAGATCTCCAATGTTCCCTTACGGAACATTATCAAAAATTTTGTGGAAAAAAATGAGTTAACACAGCGAAATGTTGCAGTCATATTTGAGCATTACTAAATTTCATAAATCATTATCGTCTTTATCAATATTTTTCAAATGTCTTTTTTCGAATTGCTCTATTTCAGAACACACTCACAACTTAAATGATTATAGAACCTCCCTGGATCGACTCACCGGGGGTTTAGAGTCTTAGATGATCCAGGGGAATGATTGAATGATTTAAAAGATTGCATTTTTCTATGAAAAAGTGATTATTCTAATTCACTTTTCAAGCAACATTTAACCATTTCAACCCGACAACGTTCAGTTAGTTATATATATAAACTTCGCAAAGTTTTCTTGAACGCACTTGTCAAAAAGCCAAGAGCTGATGACTCCGCAATTGTGCTTTTCCCCCATCGTCCAGTTCTTTCGAGATTACGTTGACTTCGTCAGCTGTTGCGTCACTTCATTTATCAGTCGCGTTCTAGCAACATTTTCCGCAAAGTCAAGCTCGGGGGTGATTGGCTGCTCTTGCTGTGGAAACCGTGTGCAAGTCGTGTTTCATTGGTGTAATCTAGGTTTCGTGTGGAAATTTTGCACACGACAATAAGACACCAGTGGGGCATGTGCAAAGTTCCACACGCCACCCACATCTTAGAGAAATGCACCCCAGAGGGGAGGATAAAAGGAAGTGGAAGGGGTGAAAGAAAATAATTTGGTATCGGAGTTCATCTTGTACGTGCCCTTGAAATTGTGCCAGTGTTTTGGTCTTCCTTTCTCCTGCCCTTTCAAGAATTCAACGTGAGTGTAAGTTGACATTTTTATTGTCTACTCTTTTTGCCATTTTCGGCTTCAATATACTTTTTGCTTGGTTTTGAATATCTCTCAAAGTTCACCAAGATGCTTAAATTTTAAATTTGATTTCCATTTTACGAAGCAAATTTTTGGTATTTTTTATAATTTCATTATCCTTGATGGGAATTAAATTTTTTTTCAAAAATCTACCGTTTGAATTATTTTAATATTTTTCCTTTTGATATGAATCAAGATTCTTACGATGCTTTAAACTTCATTTAAATGTGAGCTAAATTTTTTATTTTTTTAATTCTTTATTTTAAATGATTTCATTTATTTATTTCTGAAATCTATTGAGCACTTTGGTTTAATTTTGTGTTGCCCCGCTTCCTTCTGATTTTTTCATTAACATTTTAATATTTTTCATGTGATTTTTTATATCATCCTTTAATTAAAAATAAGTTTATGACATTTTGGGTGTTGTATGATTGGGATATTGATTTTGAGTTGAGGTCTGGTAACTTAAAAGTACATTTTTGTTATTTTTATGAGACATTTTGTTTATACTTTAACGAAGTCTAAGTAATATTTGATTTCGAATTATTTTCACTACAGTACTTCTCTTTCCAATACATTAGTCGATGTACTTATTTCAAAACCACTTGGGTAGTGATATTTTTCTTCGTTTTTCAATTTTACGTGTCACATTCTGTGTGAGATTGTATCTTTATTTTTCTGAGATTGCAGGTCATTGACCTGATCCTATAGGTTGAAATACCTGTTTTAATTTACAATTTTGAGCTTTAATGTTCCTTAAAGTCAGTCAGTCAGTCAGTCGAAGTTTATCTATTTTGTCAGTGCATTCAGGATGGTTTAAATCACAGTTTTATAAAAGGATGAAAAGTAATTGAAGTAGTTTAACAAATTCTGTTGGGTCGACATTTATATTTCTAATCGGTACTTGGGAACATGTCTACTTTTAATACCCGAACAATGAGCATTTACAAAATAACGTAATGTGAATCTGAATAACTCTATCTTGTTAGCTCATAAGTGAAACCCTTTTAATCCTTACGTTCATTACAACTCTTAGAACCACTATGGTGTGACTTTTCGATTGCACTGAACATCCAGCTGGTCATTCATTTGGTCTCCGTTAACAGCATATCGTAAGTTGGAGTAACTATGACCAAGTCAGGACAACTTGGGTCCAGGAGTGGAAAATGTTTACATTCACATTGCTTGAGTGAGTTTGAAATGAGAATATCGGCGAGAGCACACGAGTCAGAGATTGGATTATCGTTTAAGGAAGGATGTTGGTAAAAGCATAAATATTCAATGTTCATTAACCCTTCTGATGATTATCTCGACGAGGTACCTAGTCATCAACAAAATTGATCTGATCTTTTATGAACGAGATGTCTCGTCAGAAGTAAACTAAGCAGATCTCGATCTCATCATAAAAAATCGCCAATATAGTGATGACGTGGTTTCTAGTCTAGCAAAATTGGTCAGACCTTGATGGACGTGATATCTCGTCGAAACCACTCGGAGGGTTAAAGCAGTATGAACAACTGTCTGTGTGGTTTTCCGATTTTTAAAATACAGCAATTGCTTGTTATTCTGCTATATTGCTCTTTTATTTATCCCCTGAGGCATTTTAAGTTTGAATAGCAGAAAAAAAACGACATCTGCTTCTGTAGGAGTTAAAAGTCGCCTGCTTCAAGCAGTTATCTGTCTTTTCCAGTTGGCATTTTTGTGAAATTTCGAAGGGGGCATCGACAGACATCGTCAAGTTAGGGTTCACCGGTCGAACACCGAAAGGAAGATAGAAAAATCGTGAATAGTCGGCTGCGTATACAAAAATATTCTACCGTTCTGAACAGTTTTCCATAATTTGAAATAAAAAAACGTGTGATATCTAATATATAATTCGCGCTTTTGTTTTCTTTAACAAGTAAATTGTTCTCGTCTCACTCTATCGCTTCCAACGATACATCGAAGGGTTACTGAATCTCTACAAATAAATTATCATGAATGCTTAAAATCCTTTTTTCTATTCTTCAATAAAATGCAATAATTTACTATTCGAATGACTGACATTGTAATGCATGATATCATATTTCCCAATTATCTAGTCATGAAATATGAAAGTAATGATTATGGAGTTTGCTTTTTATGCACTGATCCAGCCATTTCGCTTCTCTTGTGTTCACCTATACCTAAGTATTGCACCAGTCTCCTCTATAGTGAAATAAATTTACAAGAAACAAGATTCGGATACTTGTTACTTTTCGGCATTATAAATATTTGCGCGACAACCTTCGTGAATGTCACTTTTGTATTCAAATCAACTGCCATTTGTCGCTTTTCATGCTTACAGTAGGTCCTAAGTTTGAAATTCTAATTATCTAGTGACCAAATGTGATACTTAGGGACTTGACGAACTCGATACCTTTTTAAAAGCGCGATATATCGAGTGGAGCGATAGAGCGAGGATCGAGGAAAACTTGCTTATTACAAAAATAAGGGCACAAAAATTTTATATTAAATTACATATTTTTTAATTTAAAATTATGTAAAACTATAAGTTAAACCTAACATCTATGACCTTTTAAAACAATACTAAATACGGTAGAATATTTTTGAAAGCAGAAAGTCTTTCTCATCCATACTACCTCCAAAACACCAAAATTCTTTTTAGTCCAATTCAGTCGAGAAAACTGCTTGAAGCACAAGTGTCTGTGAACTCTCAATTTCCAAAGAAGCGATTAATCTGTTCATCACAAATTGTAAATTCATCGGGAGACAGAAAGAAGAGCGATACAGCCAATTGTGCGATACATCGAGCCGCGCCGCGATGTAGCAAGGGTTTTTTTTATTTCTCTATACTTCAATCACTTCTAAAATAAAATCCTTTCTCCCCTATTGTCATGAACTTGCAAATAACGTTTCTTATCGCTAAGAACTCTCACCTTTTTCACATCAAAATCAACTTAATCAAGCAACATTTCAGACAACATTTTTCGCTTTGGAATGCAAGTTTCTCCAACTTACCGTGAAGGCTGTCGACGAAATTCAGCCTTTACGCGAAATTCAACAAATTTCTTTTTCACAGATGGCGTTTGTATGTATCCTTCCCTTCACAAAACCCAGTGAAGCAATGTTCAATGGACTTCAAACTCGGTCTTATCAGGGTAATGGTGTGTTTCGTGACGTCAAAATCCACTAACTCCATACACGACGCCTTCGAGATAAGGCAGATGAATTGATAAAACTTGAGAGTTCTGCCGTTCCTGTTTGTATATATTCTCTTTGATAATAGAACAGGAGAACCTGATGAAGTCTATATTTTTCTTCAACCATAATTCCACATTCAATTAACAAGCTCCAAGAACGATTTTTCGTACTGACATGTTTGTGAAACATCTATTGATTAATTGTTAAATTCTATTTTGTTGCTACGTAGCAAAAGAATATCAATAAAGATAAATGCATACATTTAATCCTGAAACTAAGGAAGTAAAAACATTTATAAAAAATTGCTTGCGAACCATACAAAGAGGCTTTTTCTGTGAATTTAAATATAGATGGCACTAGTGGTTTAGAACGTGATTCTTACAAGTATCCTAGAAGCTACTACATTTTGGCTGCATTTTAAGATTTCTTCGTTATGTACCGTAACCGGAAGTAAAATAATCGTTTTCTGGCTGTTTATTTACACTTAAAATTCCTCATTTCAAATTTATACTTTTAAATGAATAATTATCGTCTGATCAAATATTTTCCTTGTATCATCCGGGCCGCGGTAGCCCAGTTGGTAGAGCATTGGATTAGAAACCAGAGGGTTACGAGTTCGAAGCTCAGTCCAGCCAAAGACCGTCGTGTACACTGGGGCTGGTGCACGTTAAATCTGCCGTGGCCTCAAATGTCCTCACGTTGGCGTGGTGTGGAAATTTGGAAGCCAGCTCAGGTGTTGCCTCGCCATTTTGATTGTTGAGTAAGAAATATTTCTTAAATTTTTCATAATTACTCGCATTAACTGACAATTTCAAGGTTTCTTACAACTAAGAACAGGCTGGAATAGATCATCGACCTTCTAATGGAAATAGACGGAGTATTTTTGAGTAGTTTCATTCCTTCCGGTTGCTCGGTTTGAAAATCTGTCACGTGGTTCTGGAGAAAAACATGAATCCTAAAAGTGGGATAAATTACTGTTTGGTTGAAGTGATTATCGATTCGATTGAAAAGACAGGTCTGTGCTCGATAGTCAATTGGTCCAAGTCAGTTCATACGACCAAGTGATTTACCCTTCTGAGATCTTACCGCAGAGACTACGCCCACATCTTCTGTCTATTTCATTTGAAGGTCGAGAGGAAAGATAAGATGAAGTGCATGTGCAGTTCAAATACTATAAATCACATTCGCGAAGAATAATTTTAATTTAAATTGTTTCAATTAAAAAACACAAGATTTAAATAGCCTTTTCCAAATTTTATTTGGCGTTTTAATCCATAGTTTCAATCCATAGTTTTCCCCCAACTCTGGACGGGGAAGGGGTATTAGGAGCAATGACTAGTGCTGGTGGAATAAATGCGAATATCTGACCATATATTTCAGATTCCCATACTTAAATTTATTTTATATTTTCCAGAAAATGGAATCACAAACCCAGATGAAAGAAACAACCACATGCGTATGTGGTAGCAACTGCCAATGTTGCGACAGCAAAGACTGCAAGTCCACTTCTGCCTGCGTTTGTGGAGACAAATGCCAATGCTGCGACAGCAAAGCATGTAAGTCTAGTTCTGCGTGCGTCTGTGGAGACAAATGCCAATACTGCGACAGCAAAGCCTGTAAGTCCACTTCTGCCTGCGTTTGTGGAGACGAATGCCAATGCTGCGACAGCAAATCCTGTAAATTCAGTTCTGCCTGTGTTAGTGGAGACAAATGCCAATGCTGCGACAGTAAATCTTCAATTACCTGCGTCTGTCGAGACAAATGCCAACGCTGCGACAGCAAAGCATGTAAGTCTAGTTCTGCCTGCGTTTGTGGAGACGAATGCCAATGCTTCCACAGCAAATCCTGTAAATCCAGTTCTGCGTGCGTCTGTGGAGGCAAATGCCAATGCTGAACAGCAAATCCTGTAAATCCAGTTCTGCGTGCTTCTGTGGAGACAAATGCCAATGTTGCGACAGCAAATCTTGCAAATCTTCAATTACCTGCGTCTGTGGAGAAAAATGTCAATGCTGCGACAATAAAGCCTGTAAATCAAGCTCTGCGTGCGTCTGGGGAGACAAATGCTGAGACAGCAAATCCTGTAAATCCAGTTCTGCATGCGTTTGTGAAGACAAATGCCAATGCTGCGATAGCAAAGCCTGTAAGTCAGGCTCTGCGTGCGTTTGTGGAGACAAATGCCAGCGATAGTAAAGCCTGCAAGACAAGTTCCGCCTGTGTCTGTGGAGACACTTGCAAATTCTGCGATAGCAAAGCCCGTTAATATCCACGGTTGTATGCAGAACTTGCATCTCAAATGCTGTGACAACAGTACTTACAAATCAATTGTGTGTTGCTGTACGTTAGGATACATCTTGTCAATGCTCGTGTTGAAATGAACTAACTTTTACAATTTTTCATCCTTTCATTTTCTAAAGGACAATCCTCAACGGTGGGATATTTATCTTAATGTTCTTGAGAATGTCATGTGAAGTTTATTTCGTTGCTAGTCTTTGGAGAAGTGTCAATGAAGGATAATTTATTTTGAAAAAAATTTAGAGTATTTGTGTCGGATTATATATATAATCCAGCTTATATGTGCCGGATTATATATATATAATCCGGCTCATACTCTAATTTTGTCCCTTGTACTTGTATTTAACGTGTATAAGACAAGATAAAAAATAACGAGTATGGAAGATGCTAATTTTTCGAATATGTATGAAGTATGGGGCACACATTGTATTGTATCATTTTTATTTTATTATATGCATGTCCACTACATTTTATTCCTACCATTGTTTTGTAATTAATAGCCTGTAACACATGTGTTTTCGAGATACAATAAATTGTTTTAATCAACATTTTTCAATTGATTATTTTATCATTTTGTTATTAATTCACAATTATGCAGTTTTTTAATACAATTTTTGCAAAACGAATCATTGTAGAATATTAATTAAAATTGAAAAATTATGGAAAAACTCAAACTCCACACTTTGATGCCTCGTATCATTTAATTCTACAAATTTTTACTCGTATATGTCCGAGTTTTTTTCAAGTAGGTAGGACAATTTGTTTTAATTCCCTGGTTTAATTACGATTACGATTTATTTCGGTTATAATAGATTTGTACCGTTATAATAAAATCACTTCAGGAAATTTCTCAAGCTAAATGAAAGTACTTTAACACATTTTTACTTTGAACGTAAGATCTTCGATATCTTAACATTTAACTGAAGAAATATGTTTCGTAGGTTCGGTCAAGAATTTGAGTTAATTAAATGAAAGAAAAATTGTTATTTTATAGCTGAGGAGGGGATTGGTCGGTTTTGGGAGTTTTATGGCGCAAGGACCATATTCGGACATGCTGCGCTAGACACGACGTACAATATCAAGTAATAGACACAATGAAAGTTTTACTGACACAGAAGAGAAATACACCCACGAAGGAATGCACATGAAAAGAATTAAACCTGCGCCGCCTACAACTCGAAGGTTGCTAGCGAAGTGGGTATATCCACTGAGCCACGACGGCCCTACTGAGGAGGGGACAAATGCCCGACGGCTAAGCCACGTCTATGTTTGGATCCATGGTGTATTCCATAGATTTCAAATAGTAGACTGAAATTCTAGAGATAACTAAAATTTATTTACAATATACAAACTATATACAAGAGATTTGGATAAGAGCCACAAGAGATCTGGGAGCTTAAGCTGAGATTGAGGTCAACCACACAAACACGGCGGGAGGAAATATTTTTGGTGAGGTAGTCATATTGGCCCGCTATATATAATCAAATTAACCATATTCACCAGGCACCCACGGTATCTTTGTTCATTAATTGAAAAAACGAGGTTTTTCTAGTAAGTGAAGAAATGTTTTCCTCGAACTTTAATTGTGGGTATAAGACTTTCAGAGTTTGTGTGATTTACCGTTGACTTTCACTGGAAATTGTCTTTTGAGTTGGCGAAAATTGTCTTCGAACTGTGTAAATGTTTCATTTTTGAATATTTCTTGCATTTCCTTTAGAGACAATAGACATGGAAGTTCTAAATATAGCAATTTATGGAATAATCTAGTTTTGCACTTGTCGGTCGAACACTGGAAAGATGGGTCCACTACGTGTTGCAAGAGGCAGCCTGTCTCCGAGCTCCTCACATGTGTAAGCTCATGACCAGAAAAAACACATTTTAACCCTCCTCGTGGTTGTCTCTATGAAAAATCTTGTAGAAAAATTGACTAAATCTTGATGGATGCGGTATCTTGTCATTAGAAGAAAACTGACCATATCTAGATCTCGACATAAAAAATGAGCAATATCTTGACGAGATTTCTCGGCAATAGAAAAATTGGTCAGATCTTGAGCGGGATATCTCGTCGAAACCACTTGGAGGGTTAACATGTCTAAAGACTGAGGGTGTAATCGAAGAGAGAGTGGGAAAGTATTTAGGATATGGATTTGTTATCGCAATCGGGCCTCGTTCGCAATTATTACCGAGACAGTAATATTCAAATTTAATAGTAGAAATGGAGTTAGAAAGAGGAATTGAAAAGGGCGAAAAAAAATAAATATAATACCAAGTGAAAGGTTTTATTGTGTATTTTTCTCTAATATGTGAGATGCCCTCGTAAAAAAATTTAATCGTTCCATCATAATTTTTGAAAAATCTTAAAATTTGTCTGTCGGAAATGCAGAATCAAAGAAGCTCCCTCATACAGAATAATGGTTAAAAGTAGGTTGATTTCAAATTTAATCGGATACTCCTTTCTTTCAACGAACTAGACGTTATTAGAAAGTGTCTTATCGGGAAGGAGATGATAGATATGACTACAAACTTGATTTTTTTTACGCATCAGATTTCAACACATTTGATAACTGATATCTCCTCATGCGAATGGAACACATATCTCTGCGACTTACAGACGGTCCGGGATCCATTCCGAAGGGAAAGATCCGCGGGCAACGCCTCGTCATTTTGTACCACGGTCAGATGACGAGGTCACACCTGAGCTGGCATCCCACTCTCCAAACTTCCACACAACGCAAACCTGAGGACAACTGAGGCTACGACAGATTTAGCCTGCACTAACCCCCACTTTGGTTGGATCAAGTATCGAACTCGTAACCTTCTGGTTGCTAATCCGCCACGCTTCCAACAGGGTTAATTCTGTCCTTAATGATTTTAGTACTGTTTCAAACATATCGCAGTATATTTTACCCTGTCTTAGATGAAAGGAAATTCTACTTGGGCTGATTAGATTTGCTTGAGTGTATTTTTGATCGTTCAATGTTTGAAATATTTCGAGGAGGGCTCGAGCTCTGTGAACCCTTCCTGTGACTAAACGCTGTACTACAAATATAAAATTATTCACATCGCTAAAACTTCAAACCATCGCTTGTATTTGAAAAGAGAAACCGAATCGAAAATCACGTGCCTTTCGAAAGAGCTACTAAATTCAATTTAACTCGAAAATTGAGCACAAAACAAACTAAAATGCTTGATCTACAAAGTGGATTTTCTAATGAACATTTTTGATGTTATCTTCAAAAAGTTTGTATAAGTAGTGCTCATTTTCAACAGTATGTAATTTTTTAAGTCCTCAGACGTTTAAAAAATTTTAAACGTCTGAGGACTTAAACAGACGTTTGTGAACATCGAAAAACCAATTTCTTCTTTATTAGCGCTTGTTTCCTAGTTAACTTGGTCAAAATTTGCTAATAGGGATTAACATCATCAATTGTTCAACAAATTTAGTCATGCCCCTTACAAAGAAAAAGTCCGAACGCGTTCTGTCCAGCAGAGCGACGAAGATTTCTGGATTTAAATCAAGTTGACCATTTAGCGGACATAATTCGGACAATGAACGTCTTCATAAATCTATAACCTGATACGACTCTATATCGATCGTTATCTATATCGATCGTTATCTATATCGATCGTTATCTATATCGATCGTTATCTATATCGATCGTTATCTATATCGATCGTTATCTATATCGATCGTTATCTATATCGATCAGGGGCAGAGGTAGCCCGTTTGGAAGAGATTATCAATCGGAAGGGAGATATTTAATTAACGTCGCATTGGAGCAACGGGCTATTAGCGACGGTCAAACCCAAAAGGAAAGATCCGAGGACACCACGTAATTTTGAAACACGGCCGGATGACGAGGTCACACCTGAGCTGGCACCCCACTCTCCAATCTTCCACATCACGCCAACGTGAGGACATTTGAGGCCACGACAGATTTAACGTGTACCTTTGTACACGATGGTCTTTTGGTTGGATTCGAACTCTCAACCCTCGTTGCTAATCCGTTACGCTTCCAACCGGGGGCCCGATTATCAACCGGAGGGCTGTGAATTCCGAACACGATCCAACCAAACATCGTCGTGTACATGGGGGTAGGTTCACGTTAAATTTGTCGGGGCCCCAAATGCCCACTCGTTGGCGTGGTGTGGAAGGTTGGAGAGTGGGAGCCAGATCCTTGCTCAGTTGTAAGGTTGGATGGTCGGTTTGTGGGATTTTTGGCGCAAGGGCCATATTTGGCATGCGCCAGACACGACATACAATATCAAGTTACAGACACACAATGAAAGTTTCACTTTCACAAGAGAGAAATACACCCAGGGAGGAATGCTCCTAACAGGAATCGATCCTGCGCCGCCTACAACTCGACGGTTGCTAGCACAGTGGCACCCCTCAGTTGTAAAGCCGAGTCCACACCGGCCGCGCAGAACTGCGATGAACCAAACAAAGGCGAACAGCGCGGGCTGTTCTGACGGCGGGCCGCGCAATGTTGTGCAACTTCGGACACGCGCCAACGCGATCCTCTCCGTGTCGGTACATCAAAGGAGAGTGTTTGTGAGCTGTATTTGTACGGCATTTCAGTTCACTCGCTGTACGATCCGGTTTGTATTCACTCTTCTGATGTCGTTCGTTTAATAATAAAACCCATTCTCTGCCGAACCACTAGACACGTTTCAACACAAAGCACAATTTGCGCTTTCTCCCTTTTCATACGGGAAATTTTCTCGTCTCCAATCTGGAAAGATGGTTTTTCTGCGACATCGGTTTCACCTTTTCCTGATTCGTAATTTTCAGATTCTGGTCCCTAGATAACATACAATCGGGGTTTCGATATCGCTTGTGTGTGTGCTTATTATATTGGACCGTGTTTCTACACAGACCAGACACTCCATACATTCAAGGCGTCATCAGATTTCGTTTTTTATCCCTTTCTCTTTAATAAATCGTCAATGACGCAGCACTCGCGATGATGCGCCGACTTTGTAAAGAACGGGACATTTAAACAGTTTGTTTTAAACAATAAGTTTTCAGTTTAATTTCGTACAACCTCCAGCACGCACGCGAGCACAATGGAACAAGCTGAGCACGAGCAGTCCCACCACAAACACCTCGCTCCGTGGCTTGTCCTCGGTTCTGCGCAGCGACGAACAGAACATTTTGCACGGTTTTTGTCCGGTTTGGCTTAAGAGTAGCTTGCTTTCGACATTTTTCCTGGACGTAACCCTCTACAAAAACACTTGCATCGTAGTGGAGTAGCGAAATCATCTATCTGTCCCTTTTACGAATCGGATGAAAGGGCTGGAGACCACTGGGCCGCTGTAGTCGGTTGGAAGAGTAGTGGATTAGCAACCAGTTCGAAACTCGATCCAACCGAATACCGTCGTGTACGTTAAATCTATCGTGGCCTCAAATGTTCTCACGTTGGCGTGGTGTATAAGTTTGGTTTGGGATGCCAACTCAGGCCGTCGACCCCGTCATCTGACCATGATTCAAAATGACGAGGTGTCTTCGAATCTTCCCCTCCGGATTTGATCCGGCACCGTCGCCAATGGCCCGTTGTGTTACTCCAGTGTGACGTTAATTAAAATACCTACCTACCAGATAATAGCCCAATTTTATACAGGGTGATTCTACGGTCATGGGACAAACTTCAGGGAGTTATAGAACACAACGAAACAAACACTTTTCCTCGCAGAATGTAGGGTCGCAAGTGCAGCGGTTGGCCGCTAGAGAGCGCAGTCAAACGCTTGTATAAAAGCGTTACGTCGGCGATGCGAGGTGTGGTGGTCGACATTTTGAACAGCTTCTGTAATTGTGCATTTGAGTTGTACTTACCGACTGATGTTTGTACATGTCGTTTCATTTCCATGTGAAAGGTTTCTCATGTTTTGTTCATGTCATTTCTTTCTTACCCGTTGTTCCTTGTACTTATCTTTAATTTATGCAAATCTAATTGTATTATTCCGTTTTGTCAAGCAGTTATTGATGTTTATTTGACATTAAAGCGTTGTTTTCATATTTCAAGCCTCTTTCCAACTTGCGTCGGACCGTGTTTGTGCCGAAATGGAAAGCACCCTCTAGCGACCATACATTCTATGGGGAAAAGTGTTTGTTTCGTTGTGTTCTATCACCCCCTTAAGTTTGTCCCATGACCATAGAATCACCCTGTATAATCCGAGACTTCAGTTATGAAACTTGTAGGTCTATCTATGATAAACGTGCTCGCATCTGATATGATCTTTTACTGGGACATCAGAAGATTTGACTTTTTGATTAATTCTAATGATAAAGGAGGATACACAAAGAAATTTACCTGAATCAATATAGTTACTGGAAGTAACGCCAATGATCTCCAAATTTGTTTTTCACTGAAATTATATTTAGATGGCATTCACCTTACGGATTGTCCGATTTCAAGCAAACCGAAATAAACAAATTATTTTCAATTCAGATATTCAGTTTCATCACCGATCACAGGACCGCGGTAGCCCGGTTGGAAGAGTAACGGATTAGCAACCGGAGGTTTGCGAGTTCGAATACAACCAAAGATCGTCATGTACAAAGGGAACTGGTGCACGTTAAATCTGTCGGGCCATCATGTCTTTATATTGGCGTGGTGTGGAAGTTTGGAGAATGGGGTCCCATCCCAGGTGTGACCTCGTCATCTGACCGTGATTCAAAATTATATGGTATTATCCTCGGTTCTTTCCCTTCGTCGGTTGATCCCGAACAGTCGCCAATAGCCCATGGGGTTGCTCCAGTGCGACGTTAATTAAAATACCTACCTAAAGCGGAAGATAAGCTACGCTAAAAGTAAAATTTTTAACTAACTATATTGATAGGTAGTAGGTATTGTTATTAACGTCACACTGGAGCAACAAAACGAGCTATTGGCGACGGTCAGGGACCAAACCCAAAGGGAAAGATCCGAGGACAACAGTACGTAATTTTGAATCACGGTCAGATGACGAGGTGACACCTGAGTTGGCACCCCACTCTCCAAATCTCCACACCACGCCAACGTGAGGACATTTGGGGACACGACGAAATTAACGTGCACCAGCTCCCTTTGTACACGACTGTCATTGGTTGGATTCCAACCAAGTTACCGCGGCCCTAAACTATATTGGTCTGGTTTTGGGGGGTTTTATGGCGCAAGGGTCATATTTGGCCATGTTGCGCTAGACATAAGACATACAATATCAAATAATAGACACACACAATGAAAGTTTTACTGACAGGGAAGAGAGAAATACACCCAGGGAGGAATGCACCTGGTAGGAATGAAACCTACAACTCCCTAAACTATATTAAAAGCAGCACAAAGGCTAAAAGCGAGATCACGAGTTGAGTAAGGTGCAGAAATTTAATTTACATGCATCATTTTGAAAACTTAGACGAGATTCAAAGTGCATCCTACAAAATTGCAATGAAAGGGGATTTCAGATCTTGTAAATTCCGATTTGTACTCTTGAAAAGTTTGCGATTGTGAAAGGGACAGAGGCAGTTATGAACATTTAAGAGAGTTGAGCATGATTGATATGGAGGCTCTCCCAACAAAGGATGAGATTCAAGTATGTTCAATGTGAAATCAGGACAGTTTCTTGCTGGACCTTTGGAGAAAGAACTTGCTGTAGAACTGAAAAACAGAAAAAAAGTAGTTCTGTACTACAGTATAGCAACTACAGTACTGTCTTTGGTTGGACAAAGTTTCGAACTCCGCTTGCTAATCCGTTTCTCTTCCAACCGGGCTATAATGGCCCCAGGTTTGTTTTAAAATTTTTATCAAAATACAAGATATTTTTACAAAGTGAAAAAGCCCTTTTCAAATTCAAAAGGCAGTCTTTCCTTAAATTCAGACGGAGTGTGTAATGGAAATCTGTAATTGTTTTAAGGGAAAGTGGGAAATAAATGTGAGGTATGGGACAAGATCTCAAGCATGTTAATTTCCATCTCTCTTTCATAGTAAAAGTGTGAACGGTGTCAGAATCCAAGGAAAGGCCAGGTTAGGAACATTAATTTTAAATCGTTGAATGATTTGAACCCTCATGGTGGTTTTCTTGACGAGGTACCTCGTCATTAGCAAAACTGATCAGATCTTGAAGGAAGAGATATCGTCCCTAGAAAAGAAACGGTCTTGATATCGTTGACCCATCTCCTGTTGACGATATATCTCATCATTAGCATAATTGGGTAAACCTCTATCGAAACCACTTGAAGGGTTAGTGTCTCCAGTAAACAAAATGTCTAAATCAGGGACACTAAAAATAAATGTTTTTAAATTAAAAAAATGTTTTGGGTGAGTAAAAATCAAACGAAAGGGAATTGTAGTAATCATACATTGATTTCCACAAACTGCATATAACTGATTTCCATGTCTTTTTATACGGCCCTCGCAGTGATCTAAATATCCTAATGAGGACCTCCGATTAAATAAGTTTAGGGACACGTGAGTTAGGGATGCAGATAGCTTCGAATAGGGTAACTGTAATTACGATTACTCGATACTTTCTTTTGAGCGCAAATTTTCCAAGTTCAATCAACAGAGCCTATAATATAAGTTTTTTAAAAGGAAAGTTCATAAATTCAAATTCCTATTTAAATTGAAATCTTAGAGGGAAAATTAAACATTCTTTATTAGTAGAGGGTTGCATTGATGTTGTTACAATAACACAACAAAGTATACTTGAAAAGAAACGATTTTTGATAAATAATAATACAATTTTAAACAAATTATGTTCTGTTAACTGAATTTAATTGTTAGATACAACTGAGGGAAATATTAATTTTAGCCATTCGTTATAAATTTTCTTTGGTGTAAGATTAAAATATATTACATTGTGATTATCTCTGCGATTTATTTGTTTTTGACCTACTCTTGGAGCGATTGTCTTGCTTCTAGAGCAAGGATGTGGTTTCGTAAGTTGAAAGATAAATGTGAGGTTAAGATAATGGCATTTTAAAGTTTTATTATAAATTATAACATTTATTGGCTCCAACCGTATATAATTATACTTTCCGACTAACTTACTTTAAATAATATCAGTTTTGTAGCGCGGACATTAATACCTCGCCATCTAAGACTAGAGACTGGCAGGCGCAGTGTTCTGCGCCTGCCAGTGAATCTGAATGAGACCCGTCAGTTAGGACAAAGTAGTGAGGGAGAACAGTTGTCCCTTCTTTCCCGAGAATCTTTTAAACTTAAATATTATGATACAGTGCCATATAACGATTGTTTCTAATTAATGTTAAATGTTTAGTGTTCGTGTTTGTAAAAATGTAATGTCTTTTGTTAGTAAGAATAAACTTAATTGCCTGAGAGCGCTAGCCTGTGTCATAGTTTTCAAATAACGTCATTACATTAGAAATTAAATGAATTTTCAGCCTGAATGTTCATGAATTATGTCTGTCTTTTTTGGGGCCATCGTGTTGAGATGTAGAATATACGAGCAGCGAGACCATCGATTTGAACGGACTCCACTTTTTGGTAATAAATGTTTTTACTCTATTATTCGTCTTTTAAATTATCTGCCGGAAAGAGTACAAATTTTTAATCAAATGCTATTCCAACGACTTTATACTAGGGCAAGACAACAGAAATGTGAAAAGATTTAATTATTAAATTACAAACTAGCATGATAGACAATTACCACAAAGACAGGTAACGATAAACTCATCAGTGTTTTTATTTCTAATTGCAAAAAAGAGGTATTTTGAAGAATGGAATCCTAATCACTATATCAATTAACAATAAATATTTTTGCAGTATTAAAAACTATTTCAATGTTGTTACATGGTTTGAACTTACTTTGCTTGTTGCAGGAGGATATGATCTACTGCCAAAAGTGCGAGAAGTCCTGCCGGACTCAAAAAGGATTGCGCCACGACTCCCTCTCGCTCATCAGATAGTGACACTTTCATGCTTTACTTGTAGAGAGGAACTGGTTGTTTGTTATTTTCAATTGAAACTGGTTAATTCTTGAATTAAGAATCGATTCTTTTTCAGTATGGAAGAGGAATCGGATTGAGCCAGGAGAGTGTGTCTGGCGTCACGTGGAAGACAAGATCTTCAGGGAGGGTGGTGGGTACGACAGAAATCTAAAAGAGCGTATGGATCTTCTGATTCCTTTTAATCTAGTTAGCCCTTTTGCAATAACTCTTCAACTCAAAGTTGCTTTAAGACGATTAAGTGCGACTTTATCTTGTGTTAATTTAAAAACCTCTTCATTTCAGTTGAACTGCTTCGTAAGATCCCGATGGAAAACTCCAGATTGTATTCTTGAGATAGTGAAATAAGTCTCTCTTTGGTTTCTTGGCGCCCTCAGTATATCAAAAACTTAAAAGTGCTGTATCTTTTCATGCATGGAGGAGTCTAAGTGGGACAGGAGTCTGGAATCCAGCAAAAAAGGAAACTTCAGGGAGGGCGGTGATTAAAAAAGTGACAGAAAGAGCATAAAGGTACGGAACTTCTGGCTCTTTTTAATCTACAATTAATCTCCTAACCCTTTAGTAATAGTTCATTAATTCAAAGTTGTTTTAAAACGAATAAATGTGGCGTTATTTTGTGTTGATTTAAAAACCTGTTCATTTCAGAAATCGAACTGCATCGTAAGATCCCCGAT
Organism: Meta bourneti; assembly: GCA_933210815.1. Lineage (NCBI taxonomy): Eukaryota > Metazoa > Arthropoda > Arachnida > Araneae > Tetragnathidae > Meta > Meta bourneti. The sequence goes on from OW119923.1 coordinate 387,635, forward strand.
GGAAAGCTCCAGATTGCATTTTTGAAGATACTTAGAGGCATTTCTTTTGGTTCATTGGGCTGGACTCAGCGTATCAAAAACTTCAAAGGGTTGAATCTTTCACGCATGGAGGTGTCTGGCAACCAGTGGAAAGACCTACAAAGTTCTTAAAAATATCAAGAGTCAAAAATTTCTTCGGAATATATTTAAAATAAAATTTAAAAAATTGTACATCTTTCTCCTTTATATTGCACATTTATTTAATAATTTACTCGATTAAATTTATTTGCATTATAATAAAATCTAAGTTTATGCGACATTTTGTGTACTCCGTATTTTTTAAATGCATTAATTTGGGCACGTAAAGTGATTTAGAAGACTTATTTTATTACATGCAGAATTATTAGGCATTGAATGAATTCAATATATATTGAAAAATTGGCTAGATTAACTCATCCCATAGAAAAACAAATGTTATTTAAGTACACAGAATAATTTTTGAAACTCAATTTCGATACTTAAAAAATTGCCAGACTTTACACTGGCTGCAAACAAGTACAGGGTGTTATCAAAATAATGGAAACACACTGGATTTATAAGGAATCCTTTACTAATGTGGCGTGGGACCGCCTTTGGCATGTAATACAGCTTGGATTCGCCTGGGAATCGATTCATACAAGTGCTGAATAGTGTTTAGAGGAATATTGTACCATTCTTCATGGAGATATTGTAAAAGTTCCGGGAGAGATGCCGGTAGAGGATATCGATTCGGGATTGAACGCTCTAAAATAGACCATAACGGTTCGATTATATTGAGGTCGGGGGACTGTGTTCGCCAAGGTAGATGTTTCAGTTCATCCTCGTGTTCATCAAACCATGATTGCACCAGTCCCGTTGCATGAATAGGAGTATTATCATCCTGGAAAATTCCATCTCCTGCAGGAAACAAAGTTTGCATCATAGGATGGACCTGGTCAGCTAAAACTTCTCTATACTTCTCCCCAGTGATCCTTCCTTTCAGGGTTACGATTGGGCCAGCAGAAAACCACGACATGGCTGCCCATACCATGACAGATCCACCTCCATGCTTGACAGCTGGAAGGAGACAATCACGATCATACGCTTGTGCAGGTGTCCTCCAAACGTGTACCCGTCCTGTTGTGGGGAAAAGTGTGAAAGATGATTCGTCTGACCATATAACTGTCTTCCACTTATCAATCGACCAGGTTTTGTGGCACCACTGTAGACGACGTTTGGCATTAACATCTGTGACAAGTGGCTTGGGAATTGCTACTCTGCCGTAAATGTTCTGTTTATGAAGGTGCCTCCTAACTGTAATTATTGACACTGGAGAATCCAGATGCTGATTGAGCTCTGCGGTCACTTTGGCTGCAGTTGTTTTCTTTTTAGACATTACAATCCGCTTCAATACCCGTCGGTCTCTTTCACTCAGCTTCTCCTTCCGTCCACTATTGATTTTGCCGAGCTTGTCTTGCCGCGCTGTGTGTACGCTGTCATGACTTTAGATACCGTACCTGTAGAAACGCCTAAAAGCTGGGATGTTTCTGTCACAGTTGCTCCAACTAGTCGGGCTCCTACAATTTGGCCTCTTTGAAAGTCTGTGAGGTCTGACATTTTACGCTTTTGACAAAAATCCACTACGTATACAACTTCACTAAAGCTACCTCATACTATCATGATATATAGTACTTTTTATATTAAAAAAACTGGTAGCTAGGATTATATTTTAATGCTTACGAAGCGCATTCTTAAATGTCACTTTTATTCACAGGTGTTTCCATTATTTTGATAACCACCTGTATATCCATGCTGTATCCATGAATATAATCAATGACACATATTTAAAAAATACAGCATGTTCTAAGAGAAGGATGACAAACTAATGTGATACGATATTCATACTTCAAGAAAACAAACATCTTTTGTTGACAATTTCAAACACTTGAAGTGAAAAAAGCTAGGATAAAAATTAACTGCCTGCTATAGACAAAACAGATCAGCAGTTTTTGAAAAACAGCGAAAGTTTTCGATGAACTCCTTACACATAACTGTAAGCTGGAAAAGAATCGTTTCCTTAAATTTGTAATACAAACTACCTAAAGAAATCTTTTTTTAATTTTAAACACAAATAATGATTTAAAACAATGGCACTTTCCACGTAAAATTTTGTTTTACTCCAGCTGACGGTGCAGTTTCAAATTGAATCCTTACAGCACTCAATTTTCTTTCAGACTCTTGTAGAATGGAACCTCAAACCTGTTCAAAATTATATTACTAGCTCATTGAGTACATTTTCAGTAAAACCTGAAAATTTAATTTTGAAATTAAAAACGATGTAAGCTTTGCTGATTTTAACCCCGCAAGGGATGCTTGTTTCAAAAACTTAAGCAATTACTTCAAAGGGGATTCATTTCCTCTCATATCTTAAAATGTTTTGTAATTTTAGTTTTTTACAAAATCCAACTTCCTCCCTTGGTATATTTTTCTCTTCTGTGTCAGTAAAACTTTCATTGTGTGTGTGTCTATTACTTGATATTGCATGTCTTGTGTCTGGCGCAGCATGGCCAAATTATTTTATTACATGCAGAACATGCAGCAGGCCTTTGCGCCATGAAACCCCCAAACTAACCGACCACCCAAAACCAAATTCTTAAAACCCGTAGGAATTTTTATCCTTTGTGGACGGTCTGGTGTCCCACATCCATGAAATCCTATATAAACCGGGCAGCGGTAAACTAGTTGGAAGAGTAACGGATTAGCAACCGGAGGGTTGCAACTCGAATCAACCAAACCGATCCAACCAACGACCGTCGTGTATGTGGGGCTAGGTGCTGTCATGTTAAATCTGTCATGCCCTTCAATGTACTCACGTTGGCGTGGTGTGGAAGTTTGGAAAGTGGGGTGCCAGCTCAGGCGTTGTTCTCTTCATCTGACCGTGGTTCAAATTGACGAGGTGCCGTCCTCAGGCAGGTAGTTAATTAACATCGAACTGGGGCAACACAAAGGGCTATTACTGTCCTCAGATCTTTCTCTTCGGGATTTATCCTAGACCGTCGCCAATAACCCGTTGTGTTACTCCAGTGTGACTCTAGTTAATTACCTTTTACCTATATAAACCATATCTCGGTATACTAAGGGCTATTACTGTCCTATCACCCTGTAGATCTCTATACAGGGTGAGTCTAAATTGTTTCTACAAAATAAGAGGGGTGATAGCACCCATCCAGACGAGCAATAACTACCATGGAACATAGGGTCGCCATCCACTCTGAGAGGCAGAAAAGAGTCGAATTAGAATTGAACTTACAACAGTGTTGGGAAAGCGAATGAACGATACCAAAAGTATCTGATTGATTGATCAGAGAAAAACTCACAGCAAGTGCTCAAAGTGGCGTTGCACAGTTCACACCGGCGAAGGAATGACTGGCTCTCGAAGATTCCTGGTGTTGTGTTCATTTTGTCTGCGGCAACACCGATTCTCGCTACGAGATCTTCAGCCGAGTCCACAGGTACACTAAAGATTTCATGTGCCCCCAGAAGAAAAAGTCCAGTGGGTTGAGGTCCGGTGAGCGAGGAGGCCAAGCCACAGGTCCGCCACGCTCGATCCATCGTGCGAGATATGCGGCATTCAAGAAGTGCCGGACTGTGCTGGAAAAGTGTGCTGGGGCTCCATCGTGCATCAACCACATGTCTATCTGGATGGACTCTTTTCTCTCTTTTCTGCCTCTCAGAGTGGAATGCGACCCTATGTTCCATGGTAATTATTGCTCGTCTGGATGGGTACTATCACCCCTCTTATTTTGTAAAAACAATTTAGACTCACCCTGTATATGGTATGTGGCATAGAAATCGACTTTATTTGTTTACTCTCTAACGGCAACAACAGATATTTGTTATTTTTAGCAGTAGCACTTGAAATACATTCATTCGCTAGAGTGAACACTCAGCGCAAAAACACGGAGTAAAAGAACAGACAAAACATTAAAACGGGATAAAAAACATGAACTGCCGTTAATCAACCTTTAGGATTTGAAGTAGATCTGCCTGTCAATATCTTTGAAAAATGAATTCCCGCCATTTTTGGCAAATCTCAAGGTGGGGTGAGTTCATTTCAATAATGGATACAAACAATATAAAATCAACCGTTACGGGAGTCAGTTTAAATGTGCCTGATTTGAGCTATTAAGCTGCATAATATTGATGAAACTAAGCGTAAGAGTTCGCCACTCTAATGAACTACATCAGCAGTCTGATAAGAGAAATCAATGAGATAGAAAGAGAATCAGCGCAGAAAAGAGAATGTGAGCGAAAATATGATAGCTTTATCGTCGAAAAATGCCGAATCGCCTTTGAACAAGAGAATGGGTAGGTAGGTATTTTAATTAACGTTGCACTGGAGCAACACAACGGGATATTGGCGACGGTCCGGCATCAAACCCGAAGGGAAAGATCCGGGGACAACACCGTCATTTTGAATCACTGTCAGATGACGAGGTCACACCTGAGCTGGCACCCCTTCTTGGATGGTTCGCAACCCCGCCACCCCGACCTAAAGGTCATTACTCCAAACTTCCACACCAAGTCAACGTGAGAAAATTTGAGGCCATGACAGATTTAACGTGCACCAGTCCCCTTTGTACGACGGTCTTTGGTTGGACTCGAACTCCGTTACTCTTCCAACCCGACTACCGCGGCCCTACAAGAGAATGGGATGAAATGAAGATGTTCAGAATCTAATTGAGGTAACGTGACACAGGTGTGCTTTTGCCATGCATTTGATTGGAAACAATAATTAAATTAAATACTGTTAATTTTTAGGTAATTGCATTTCATTTTAAATCCGTTTATGTGTGAATATGGATGCTATATTCTGTTGGGTTTGATCGATTGAAGCCAGAGTTTATATATTAAAAATAAATTTTATTAAGTAACCAAGTCTTATGGCTTAAAACATGCATATTAAAAACAAGAAGTCTGATCTAATCATGATCATACATTAATACATGTGCAATCTTTTATACACTCAGGATTATAAGATTAACATAAATTTCCACTCTCACATATCCCATACGGCACTATAATTTCTTTCAAATACTTTTCGGAGGTTTAGAGACCGATTCCAACATATTCATTATAAATGAATTCAAGTAAGATATGAAATAGGAGTAACGACGCTATGACATCAATGGCTATAAGGAATTAGGAAAGTTTAGCGCCGATGTCAATACCTCAATTGAATATTCTATTGAACTTGCACTTATACATTGCTCATTTCTAAAGGACGTTTACGACCTTTTTATTTTCCCCATAAAAATCTTTGCTTTGTAAGTGAATAGTGTTGCACCAGTGCGATGTTAATCGACCATCTATCTACCTTTTAATTTGTAAACTTAGAAATCAAACTGGCATTTCAGAACAAAAATATTTCATTCCTTCCGCATAGCTCTCGCAGAACTGTACTATAGTATCTGATACGCCCTCTAGTGGGGCCCTGCTTAAACTGTGGTACCAGAAACCCCTTTCGATTTGGGGGGTGGAAAAAGCTGTTAAAAAATTTTCGTGTCGTTTGTTTTTCCTGCTGCAAATGAATGAGGTAAATCACAAAATGCTCAACGTACTTGGCCAAATGCCAAGAGCTGGTGACGCAGCAAAAACGATTTTCTCTCCGCCTTCTGGATCTTTCGAGATTACGTGTTGACCTCGTCACTCTTGCGTCACTTCTTTTATCAGTTGCGCTTTGACAACACATTCTTTCAAGTCACAAGATCGAGGACGATTGGCTGCTTCTGCTGCGGAGGCCGTGTGCAAATCGCATTTCATTGGCGGAATCTAGGTTTCGTGAGGAAATTTTGCACACGGCACTCGAATGGGGCGTGTGCAAAGTTTCACACGCCACCCACATCTTTGGGAAATGCACCCCAGGGGGAGGATAAAAGGAAGTGGGAGGGGATGAAGAAAATAGTTTGGTATAGGAGTTCATCTTGTTCATGCCCTTGAAATTGTGCCAGTGTTTTGGTCTTCATTTTCCGCTTTCGAGAAATTCTGACCTGCTCTTTCAAGAATTCAACTTGAGTGGTAAGTTAACACTTTTATTCACCATTTTCGGCTTGTGGAAAGCTTTGAATATCTTCCAAAGTAAGCCAAGATGCTTACATTTAGCTATGCAAGATGCATTTTAAATTTTATTTCTATTTTACGAATTAAACGTTTCGTATTTTTTACATTTCATTGTCTCATCAATGCGAATTTAGTTTTAGAAATCTGCTGGGGGGAAGTGATTTTACTCGGATTTTGTTTAAAATTTGTTCTGTCAGTTTCGATCATTTTAACGTTTTCACTTCGGATGATTGAATAAAAATTCTGTTTTAAATTTCATTTAAATGTTGAGTATAATTTAATAATTCTTGAATTTCCCTTATGTTCATTGGTTAGCATTTTTTTTATTTTATGAAATCTATTGAGTTTTTTGAATTGTGTATAGCTGCTTCATTTTGATATTTTTTCATTCACTTTTGATGATTTCCATTTCTTAATCCTTCAATTCTAAAAATGTTTTTATTTCATTTTGGGTGTTGTGATTAGAATGTATGTCTTATTCATTTTGCTTCGAGACCCATTAATTGAAAGTACATTTTTATTATTTTTTATGAAAGATGTTCATTTTTTTAACGAAGTCTGTAAAATATGAATTCGGTCAGAATTTCCAATACATTCGTGATTATTATTTCACACATTTGAGAAGGGGTATTGTTACTTTGTTTCTTATTTTATTGAATATATTATGTATGCAATTGGCACCTTTCCATTACTTAAGTTCATAGAAACACTCCAACCTTGTTTTAAATTTTAATTATGTTTTAATGCTGCGTAAACTAAATTCATGAATAAATAAATTTTTTCTTCATGTTAAAATTTGTATAACATGTAAAAACAATTGAATTCAAGTGTGAAAAAAATTATCTTTTGGAATTTAAAAAAGGTATTAAGCGTGAGCTCGAAATTTTATTTAGTTTAAAGTTCACACTGGAACCTTTTTGCCCTTGCGTTCATCGAAACACTGTATAAGACTCATGACCTTTCGATCGCACAGAACATCCAACAGAAATTTGTCTCTCCGTTAGGAGCTTATCGTCAGTTGAAGTGACTTGTGTCCAGAATTGGAAAATGCTTATTTCGAATCTTCAAAACATTGCTTCATTTGAATGAATTTGACATGGAAAAAGTAGGCGACAGCTCTAGTAATAGATGACATTATCATTTTATTCTGAAGGGTTCACACGCATATATCTGTTCTGCAACCTGCAGTTTTTCCAACATGACTTTTCACCTTGACCAACAAAACCTTATTCAGGCTTCTTTCAACCAATCGATATTGTTATTAGTCATGTGTGTTGTGGGGGAAAAGCAACACTGCACTACAAGTCTAAGTTGGGGAAGCGTGAATTCACTACCCTTTAAAACATTACGCATGGCGGAACCAGAGGCATAGCCAGTCAGATGAAGATCTCTAGAAGCCTGAACACTTGAAAGTGCTTTCTGATTTCTAAATACTACAAGTAAATTATCATGAATGCACTCACTTAAAAAATTCTTTAAATAAAATACGATTTATTTATTACATCAAGTGGACTAAATTATGTACTATGGAAAAACAGTAATCACTCGTTGCATCTCTTATATTTGTCCCCAATGCATTTAATTTTGCAAACAGCAAATGAAATCTCAATCTGTTTCTTTGAAATTGGGAGTTAAAATATCCGTAATTCTTCAAGTGGTTTCGCCGTTATACCTCGTCCATCAAGATCGGACCAATTTCGATAATGACGAGATATCTCGTCGAAACTACCATCAGGAGGGTCAATTGAATTTGTATACAAGATCTGGTAGGGTGGAAGAGAATATATTTATTTTCAAAAATACCTACCGAATTTAGTTTCGTACTAAAAATGATTCTACCATCGATTTTGTGTTTTAACTTGTAGTTTTACATAATTGTAATTAAAAACGGGCTATTTAATTGGTGCTATTTATTTTCATCTCGACCCTCGCATTGCATGTCCTATCAAGGGCTTATTGTCATTTCATATTTCCCAAGTATCTATTAACTATTCATTACGAAATATGAAAGTAACGATAATGGAATTTGCTTTTTATGCACTGACGCAGCCATTTCGCATCCTTTATGTTCACCTATACCTGAGTATTGCATCAGTCCTTGATTTTAAAAGAAATTTAAAATAGATTTACGAAAAAAAACAAGGTTCGGATACTTGTTATGTTTGGGCAATATAAATATTTGCGGGACAACCTTTGTGAAAGTCATTTCTGTATTCAAATCAGCCGCGATGCGACACTTTTCGTGCTTACAGTATATCCTTAGTTTAAAATGCTCGTTCTTTAGTGACCAAATGTGATACATGGAGTGTTGATGAACTCGATACATCTTAAAAGCGCGATATATCGAGGGAAACTCGCTTATTTTAGAAATAAAGGCACAAATTTTATATTAAATTACGAATTTTTTAATTTAAAATTATGTAAAACTACAGGTTAAACCCAACATCTATGATTAAACCTTTAAAAAAATTCTAATAGTAGAATACTTTTGAAAATATCCATACTTTCCCGAGACACCCAAATCTTTTTTCATCCAATTCAGTGTAGAAAAATGCTTGACGCACAAGTGCGTCTTTGAACTCTCAATTTCTAAAGAAATAGATTGAGATTTCATCTGTTTTCAAAACAAAAATTTATCGGGAGACATGTAAAGAGCGATATAGCAAATTGAGCGATATATCGAGTCGTGATATAGAAAAGTGTGTTATTTTATTTCCGAATTTTAATCACTTTTACAATAAATTCTCTGCTAATGTCATGACATTGTAAATAACGTTTCTCATCTCTAAGTGCTCTCGCCTACTTTTCCACATCAGAATCAAGCAACATGTCAGTCAACATTTAAAAAATAAACATTTTCCGCTTTTGGTGCGAGTTGTTCCTACTTACCGTGAAGGCTGATCGACGAAATTCCAGCCCATAAGCAAAATTCAATAAATCTCTTTTTCAGAGTATTTGCATGCATCCCTTCCCTTCACAAAATCCACACGAGCAATGTTCAATGGACTTCGAACTCAGATACGTGGTGTGTTTAGTCGTCACACCACTTACTCCATGAGATAAGGCAGATGAATTGATAAAAATTAAAAACTACATCTGGTTCTCAGTAGCTTTTATCTTCGACTAAAGATTTTCCTTCAGTTCGAAAAGCAGTGCACGAGTGTTATTCGTCCATAAGGTCAATTCGATTGTGAATAGTCTGGAGTTGTTGATTATTGTATTTGGTCTTTGCACGGCATCTTGGGGTAGGAATGCGGGAATTTGAGACGTTCTTCATTCAATCTAGTATCCCCTTTTGCTTTTGCATGTATGCTCTTAGTACAAAATTAATCAAAATAATTCAGATACACTATACCTTTCAATACAAATTTTAATTTAATTAACAAGTCGTTAGAACAATAGGTACATACAAGTCAACTTTTCAAGTAATCTTACGGAACGAAAAAATATTTTGCCATTTTTTTTCCTTAGAAAATTTTAAAATGACGACAAATTTGGAGTTGGCGACAAACCGTGTGGTAACGATGAAAGAGAACATCGAAATTAGTAAATTAAATTGTTATTCCTAGATCCTAACCATAATTTACACAGAATATCGGAAAAAGTAACCACCACTTTCGTAAATTTTACGAATGATTTGTAATCTAGGGTTAAAATCTTTGGATCGATATACAAAAAAATCACAACTTCTGAAAGATACAAGGGAAAAAATTAAGATCTTAATTTAATGCACCATTTCGTGTTAAGATATTTTCAAATTGGTAAAGCTAAGTTCGAACTGCCGCGAAATATATAATAGTATAAACCTTTATCCGTTTTTAATTGCTTTCATAAAACTCCATTCGGCGCAATTATTTCATTTTTATTTTTATTATAAGAATTATTTTTAGGCATTCCCTCAGAGGATATGAATAGGTAGTAATGGGTTAAACGTATTAGGTAAGGTAAATATTTATTTGATATTACTTATAAGACTTCGACAAGAATTTGAGAACCACTACAAATCCTTAAAAAAGAATTTCTTTAAATAATATAACATTTCAGTCTAAGATGGTGGTAATGGCAATTAATTAACATCGTACTGGAGAAATACAACGTGCTATTGGCGACGGTTCTGGATCAAACCCCAAGGGAAAGATTAGAGGACGACACCACGTAATTTTGAACCACGGCCAGATGACGAGGTCAACACATGAGCTTTGCAGCTAAGACCACGTACTCCATAAGTTCAAGATCCACTGTGACACACTTGATAAATGTTCTTTTGAATGGGAGGCATTTCGATTATAAGGAAAGGAATATTTCTTTGAAGTAAATACTTGCATGAAATGACTAAATATTTCAGGGTTTGTGTATGACAGCTACTCATGGCAGACATACGCTATGGGAAAGACATGTACAGTTCATAATATAAATGACATTACGCAATGATAAACTTTAATTTGTTATTTTACTAACAATATTTAAAAAACGTTGTTTTCTAACTTTTATTCAACGAAGCTATAATCTCTCAAATCTCAAAGAAACACGCGAATTTTTAAAACAAAATTTCGATTAAATAAGTATTAACACTTTAATAGTAAAAAGTCATTTGAATTTAACAAATTTCAAAATAGTGGGTGCAACGAGTAAGAAATGGATTATTTAGGCCTAATATGAGATCGTTCAAAAATGGATTGCACGTACCTTGATCCATTGTACATGTGACAACATTTTAAATTTCCATACTAAAATTTCTTTCCCGTTTTCTAGAAAATGGAATCGCAAACCCAAATCAAAGAAACAGCAACATGCGTATGTGGTAGCAACTGCCAATGCTGTGACAGCAAAGACAGCAATCCCAATTCTGCCTGCGTCTGTGGAGACACATGTCAATGCTGCGACAGCACAACCTGTAAGACAACTGTCTGCGTCTGTGGAGACAAATGTCAATGCTGCGATAGCAAATCTTGCAAACCTAAATCTGCCTGCGTCTGCGGAGACAACTGCAAATGCTGTGACAGCGTCGCGTGCAAGTCAAGTTCTGCCTGCGTCAGTGGAGACAACTGCGAATGCTGCGATAGCAAAGCCTGTAAGTCAAGTTCTGCCTGTGTCTGCGGAGAGAACTGCAAATGTTGCAATAGCGAAGCCTGTAAGTCAAGTTCTGCCTGCGTCTGCGGAGACAAATGCCAGTGCTGCGACAGCGTCGCGTGCAAGTCAAGTTCTGCCTGTGTCTGCGGAGACAAATGTCAGTGCTGTGACAGCAAAGAATGTAAGTCAAGTTCTGCCTGTGTCTGTGGAGACAAATGCCAGTGCTGTGACATCAAAGAATGTAAGTCAAGTTCTGCCTGCGTCTGTGGAGAGAACTGCAAATGTTGCGACAGTGAAGCCTGTAAGTCAAGTCCTGCCTGTGTCTGCGGAGAGAACTGCAAATGTTGCAATAGCAAAGCCTGTAAGTCAAGTTCTGCCTGTGTCTGCGGAGAGAACTGCAAATGTTGCAATAGCGAAGCCTGTAAGTCAAGTTCTGCCTGCGTCTGCGGAGACAAATGCCAGTGCTGCGACAGCGTCGCGTGCAAGTCAAGTTCTGCCTGTGTCTGCGGAGACAAATGCCAGTGCTGCGACAGCGTCGCGTGCAAGTCAAGTTCTGCCTGTGTCTGTGGAGACAAATGCCAGTGCTGTGACAGCAAAGAATGTAAGTCAAGTTCTGCCTGTGTCTGTGGAGACAAATGCCAGTGCTGTGACATCAAAGAAAGTAAGTCAAGTTCTGCCTGCGTCTGTGGAGAGAACTGCAAATGTTGCGACAGTGAAGCCTGTAAGTCAAGTCCTGCCTGTGTCTGCGGAGAGAACTGCAAATGTTGCAATAGCAAAGCCTGTAAGTCAAGTTCTGCCTGTGTCTGCGGAGAGAACTGCAAATGTTGCAATAGCGAAGCCTGTAAGTCAAGTTCTGCCTGCGTCTGCGGAGACAAATGCCAGTGCTGCAACAGCGTCGCGTGCAAGTCAAGTTCTGCCTGTGTCTGCGGAGACAAATGCCAGTGCTGCGACAGCGTCGCGTGCAAGTCAAGTTCTGCCTGTGTCTGTGGAGACAAATGCCAGTGCTGTGACAGCAAAGAATGTAAGTCAAGTTCTGCCTGTGTTTGTGGAGACAAATGCCAGTGCTGTGACATCAAAGAATGTAAGTCAAGTTCTGCCTGCGTCTGTGGAGAGAACTGCAAATGTTGCGACAGTGAAGCCTGTAAGTCAAGTCCTGCCTGTATCTGCGGAGAGAACTGCAAATGTTGCAATAGCAAAGCCTCTAAGTCAAGTTCTGCCTGTGTCTGCGGAGAGAACTGCAAATATTGCAATAGCGAAGCCTGTAAGTCAAGTTCTGCCTGCGTCTGCGGAGACAAATGCCAGTGCTGCGACAGCGTCGCGTGCAAGTCAAGTTCTGCCTGTGTCTGTGGAGACAAATGCCAGTGCTGCGACAGCGTCGCGTGCAAGTCAAGTTCTGCCTGTGTCTGCGGAGACAAATGCCAGTGCTCCGACAGCGTCGCGTGCAAGTCAAGTTCTGCCTGTGTCTGTGGAGACAAATGCCAGTGCTGTGACATCAAAGAATGTAAGTCAAGTTCTGCCTGCGTCTGTGGAGAGAACTGCAAATGTTGCGACAGTGTAGCCTGTAAGTCAAGTCCTGCCTGCGTTTGCGGAGAAAACTGCAAATGCTGCGACAGCGTCGCGTGTAAGTCTGCCTGTGTTTGCGGAGACAAATGCCAGTGCTGCGACAGCGAAGCCTGCATGTCAAGTTCTGCCTGTGTCTGTGGGGACAAATGCTAGAGCTGTGATAGTCAAGAATGCAAATCTTCTGCCTGCGTCAGTGGGAAAAGTTACAAATGCTGTGACAGCATTACCTGCAAATCAATTTGTGGTTGTCTGGAAAGAGTTGCAAGTGTTGCAGTAGCTTAGGATGTAAAACATCTCGATGCGTCGAGATGAAGCTGATGTCGGTACCATTAGTAATTTATTTTGTAAAATTTTAGTGTTTTACTTTAATGGGTTTGTGTGGGGGGGAAAGTGTTAAATTTTACTCATATTATACTCGTAAGACGAGATTAATTTACAACGAGCATCGATGGTTGATTTGTATTTTAGGGCGAGAACGAGCATCGGCGAAGCTAATTCTTTATGTTTGAAGTATAACATTGTATCGTTAATTGTCATTACATTCATGTCCACTGCATTCATTTTCACCAATTATATTGTAAGGAATTCCCTGTAATATATATTTTCTAGATGCAATAAATTGTTTTATTCACCATTTTGGCGTTCATGATAACTTTATAATTCACAATGCAGATTTGTTAATGTAAACTATGTAATAGGATTCACTGTAGAATATCAGCAATCATAGTTTAAGTAAGATAGAAAAGTCTTAAACTTCAAACACACACGCGCATCCTTTATATTTGACCCACTCGTATCATTTACACCTTTGAATTTTTAAACTCAAACGACTGCTTTCAAGTAGGTCGAATGAAAAATTTTAATTCCTGTTTTTAGATTGAATACGGATATTCAAAATTTTATTGCGGTAGATTTTTACCTTTAATTAAAATAATTTTGGATTGGTTGATTTGAGTTTTATGGCGCAATATCCGGAAACGGATGCCTCGCCAAACACAAGACAATAAAATGTGAAATAGGTTCAGAATAAGCAGACCAACATTAAAAGGAGAAATGCAAGGATTAAAAACAAATGAGTTGCATAAAATTTAAATCCCAAGGTAATATTTTAATTCAGAAGTGTAAAACCTTATATTTTAAAAATGATTACGAAGTTGCTCCCATCTTAGTTAAAACTTCATGAAATTCATTTTAAAATCTTACCAATTATAGATGCGATAGAAATCATGAGTGATAAGGAAGGTAAAAAGCGAAGGATGAGGTGGGCGATCCAGCAAATCCGATAAAATTGGTGATAAGCTATTTTAAAATGTGAACAAGTTAAAATATGGCTGATGGAATGATGGAGTGGTTTCATTCATAAACAAATGTCTATGCGTGAACTTGGAGTGGACAATGCGAAGACGTGTAAAAAGAACATCATGCCGTCTAGATAGTAACGACAGCAGGGATGTTATGGTTGAAAATATATTTGCAGCTTTTTGTTCATTTGCTCATTTCAGTCTTCGCGTCATTTGTTCCACACGATGTCCCGAATAAAATGACGGATATCATCGTATGGAACGCGAATGTTTTGAAAAATCATCGCATTTTTTTCTGGGAAAAATCATTTTAGGAGATTGCTTTATGGGTAGATCAAAATATTTTTTTAAAGAATTTTCATTCAATTTATATATAACTACTAAAGACATCCTTTTGGCCTGGCCATTTCCACCGATCAAAGATTTTAAGTTAAGGGAAAGAAACTGATATTTTATAGCTTTGTTCATTAATTGTTCAGAAGTTTTTTGAGCGAGGGAAGAAAAGCTTAAATTTAGGATAAGAATGCTCGTGAGCTTGTGGTCATTTAGCATTGCTTTAGTGTTCCATGTTGTTTAGCAGGAAATTAGCTACGAACTATGAACGTTTCATTTTCGAATATTTCTTGCATTTACCCCTTTAAAAATAATTTAAATAAAAAATAAAATTAATATTATAAAAAAATAATTTACTGTTTTCTTACCTTCACTGCATATTTTCGTGATATTTTTTAATATACTTTATGTGGTCCTCATCTGATTCTTTCCGAGACACTAATTATTAAGGTAGGTAAATATTTTTATTAAAGTCGCACTGGAGCAATACAACGGGCTATTGGTGACGGTATCAAACCCTAAGGGAAAGATCCGAGAACACGTAATTTTGAACCACGGTCAGATGACCTGAGCTGGCACCCCACTCCTCAAACTTCCTCGCCAACGTGAGGATATTTGGGTCCACGACAGATTGAACGTGCACCAGCCCCCTTTACACACGGCGGTCTTTGAACTCGCAACCCTCCGGTTGCTAATCCGTTGCTCTTCCAACCGGGCTATCGCGGCCCTACATTATGATGGATTGTAGATACATCATTTCATGACTCATTGAAAAAGATTAAAGATCTTTAATAAGAGAAATGGTTCCTTATGTTAATAGGAAAGAATCCTCAAAACGAACTATTTTCACAAATGTGGATTATGAGAATAAAAAGTAGAACTAATTTCAGTGGGCATTACACACTTATCCTATAGCGAAATGGTATCTTGGTGGAACAGACCACCAGCTTCATCAGTTCTTCCTTCTCCAAGGCATAGAGTATCCCACTTTGGTGAACACGGTGTACCGTCCTTCTGTGCCGCACGATCCCTTCACGCTGAAGCTGACGCACCCTTCGACGGTGTAGCGTTCCATCTTTTCGTTGTAGAAAACTAACGGCGATCCGCTGTCCCCTCTGCAGGTGCTAGTCCTCCCCTCGGACTAGCACCTGCAGAGACTTCCTCGGGGAAGCCGGCACAGAACATGCCTGGGTTGATTTGGAAATCGATGTTATGTCGCTGGTAAGATTCCGTGCAGGTGATTGAACAGGCAGTTTGGCCATCATGAGCTCATAGGCTTGAACGTCGTCTTCGGTGATGCCCCAACCTGTTACCTAAATTGGAAAATCCAAACATATTAAGTCACTAGAGAACTAACAGGTAGGTAGTTAATCAACGTCGCACTGGAGCAACACAAAGGGGTATTGGCGAGGTTCCGGGATCAACCCCGGAATAGAAAGATCCGAGGACAACACCACGTAATTTTGAACCATGGTCAGATGACGAGATAATACCCTTAGCTGGCGTCTCACCCTCAAAACTTTCACACCACGCCAACGTGAGGAAATTTGAGGTCACTAGATTTAAAGTGCACCAGCCACCGTGTACACGATGGTCTTTGGATGGATCGAGTTTCGAATTCGCAACCCTCTGGTTGCTAATCCGTTGCTCTTCCAACTGTGCTACCTCTGCCCTAGAACTGTAACAGATGCTGCAATCAAATTCACTAGTGTGTACGCTTTGCATCCATCAGCAAATGCTACCATTTAGTAGTCTTAGCCTATTTAAAAGTAATTGTATTTACTTATAGAGATAGAACTTTATTGTGTACTTCAAAGGCGTGTGTGCAATCAATGACAATGAGTCATTTTCTGTCTAGCTAAATGTGACGGTAGAGTTTCTGCTCTTTATTTGTTTCCTGTACCGTCTCCGGACGTGAGGTCACGTGGCTTGTTTTTCAATACGATTCCAGCACTTCGCTAGTAAAAAATTCCAAAGAATGAACCTGTCGAACGGGGTGTCAATTGACACTAAATCGGCCAATCAATCTCATCTTTGTGAATTACTATGTTCCGAATTGTTTGTGCGCGCGCGGATAATTAACGTTTGCGCGGATGCGAAAGGGTTATCATTTGCCCCCGCGCATGTTCCGCAACTGTTTTCAAATGTCTAGGAGCAGTCTAGCGAGTCCTGTTCCAAGAGCAGTTCAGCGAGATCATAGCTAGAACTGTTCCAGGAGCAGTCCAGCGAGATCATAGCTAGACCTGTTCCAGGAGCAGTCCAGCGAGATCATGGCTAGACCTGTTCCAGGAGCAATCCAGCGAGATCATAGCTAGATCTGTTCCTGGAGCAGTCCAGCGAGATCATAGCTAGAACTGTTCCAGGAGCAGTCCAGCGAGATCATGGCTAGACCTGTTCCAGGAGCAGTCCAGCGAGATCATGGCTAGACCTGTTCCAGGAGCAGTCCAGCGAGATCATAGCTAGAACTGTTCCAGGAGCAGTCCAGCGAGATCATAGCTAGACCTGTTCCAGGAGAAGTCCAGCAAGATCAGCTCCGCGAACAGTTCATCGAACCAACAGCTCCGAGAACGGAGAGAATGGTCGGAACAATTTGAGAAGCAGGAAGCAGTTACCGAAAACGAAGTAGTCTCAGAGCAGGGAGTAGTTTATAGACAGAGAACGGGTGAATAAATCAACAGGAAACAGTGAGTCAAGAACTGTAGGACGAACAGCTGTGTTTCGGACTTAGCATTCTTTAGAAAATACGAAAATTTTTAGCGAACTTAGAAAATTCGAGAAAAGCGAAACTACTTTCTTTGCAAAACTCCCATTTTAACCCGTAATATTAAAATCGAAGTAGAAAAAAATTGCAATGCTTCTTTTTACAAAAAAGAACGGAGAAAAGGTTTTTGTGTAAAGGGGAACAGGCTGTTCCCATTCTTTTTGAAGAACAGGTTTTTCCCCATCCTTATCTCTTCTCTATGGTTAGTTAGAACTGTTGGTATTAAGAATTCTTCGACTACCTGTACATTGATCTCAGCGCAAATTTGGTACGGACGCATGGAAGCGCTCCGCATCGTATCATTTTTTCAGACACGGCCTCTGTTAACCCTCTGCATACGACGCGGCAGAATATCGTTTCCTTCGTTGGTTACGGCCGCCGCCCCAACGGCTTTAGAAGCAAATTACGGAAACGGCCGAAAACCGCCTTTGCAATGCTTTCCCCCAGGAGGAGAGCGAATGCGCTTCTTCCCTTATCAGCTAATGTGCCAGTTTCTTTTGTCCGGTGGCGAGTATGCCTAGAAGGGACAGGTTATTACCGGGTATAGTGAAAGGACAGCTGGGATTTCAGTTCGTATGGTCACTATCACTCGAAGTACCCGTAAGTTGTCTTCGGAGTCGAACAAACGAATTACGAGGCTCCCCGTCGATAACCCTGACATCTTTGTCGACGGGGAGAATAGGCTATTCACGCGCGGGTCTCTGTTGAAAAGAAAAGAGGGGATGGAAATCGAAACGAGCTTCGGCCGTTCCTTCAGGAGTTTGAGATCAGAAAGAATCCGAACCCTTCGTAACAAGAGGACTGGAAATTTTCGGGCGGTTCGGCCGCTCCCCGTATCCAGAGGGTTAATGTAAAGAAAATTTCATAAATTAGTAAGTTTAACAAAACAGTTAAATATTTGAACATTCTAAATCACACGGGACCTCTAATTTCCTATTTTTACCGCTGGGGCGCTGTAAGTGGTCTCATCTTGTAAACTATAGTAACTTTACAGTACCTATACCTCACTTTAGCAATTAGCTATCGCCCTCAGAACATCTATAAGGGTGTACGGGCTTCACGGACCTGGGATACTCTAGTGATCTCACCTACCTGGTGATAAAATAAAGATTTTAGAAAGTCATCTCATCAAAAGAGAGTTTTTTAACTCGGAAAAAGAGTTGCAAGTGCTTAACCAACACGTGTGTGGTGAACTTATACTTCCTTTTTATATACATAGTGGTAAATATTTTTTAATAATCTAGTATTCCAAAATTGAATATAGGGCCGTCGTGACGCAGTGGGTTTACATACTGCAATAGAAACCAGCGAGTTATAAGTGTCGCAGGTTTGATACTTATTAGAAATTTCTAAGTGTCGCAAATTGCTGTAGTATAAAGACTTTTTGTTGCATCGGTTTTGGCGTGTTTTTGAGATTTGACACATTTTATGAATCATGAAAAATAACACATATTGAAAAATAATACTAAATTATAAAACCAATGAAAAGAGACCACAAAGACAAGTACAGTGAAATCTTTAACTGAGCTTCCATTAGCCTTGTTCTGTTTTATCCGAGCCGAATTCCAAAACCGAGTTTGTTTTTTAAGCAAGAGCTTCGAGGCCCGAGTGTGTCCAACGAGGCAAGAAAGTGCTGCCAAATAGAAGGCAGTTTAGGACCTTCAAGAAAGGTGCGAGAAAACTATTAAAAAGCACTCATTTCCAGGTTTATTAAATTATAACAATCAATACGTACTGTGAAACATCCAAATATATATTGTTTTTATCCTAGTTTTATGAATCTTTCAGCAACAGTAGTAGTAATATAAAAGTTTTCTGTTTCTATAAACTGTTTTACGTTACCATTTCCGTATTATAATGGTTAAAAGCTATCCGTAGTAGCCTCGGATATTCAAGGTTTTAATGTATATATTTCATCAAAGTTCACTAACGGTAGCCCAGTTAGAAGAACAATGGATTATCAATTGGAGGGTTGCGAGTTCGCAACTAGGTCCAGCCAAAGACCTTAGTGTACACCGGGGCTAATGCACGTTAAATCTGTTGGAGCCTCAAATGTTACACGTTGGCTTAGTGTGGTAGTTTGGAAAGTGGGATGCCAGCTCAGGTGTGACCTCGTCATCTGACAGGAGTAGTATACGGGTGCCTATACGGAGCGGAAGTGACGTCATACCACGTGACTCGAAATGGGCGGGGCCAAGTGACGTCATCCAAAAGCGGATGTGACGCATTGATTGTTTACATTTTGGACTTGGAATTTTTTTGTCATCGACTTCGTGCAGGCGTTGAGTTGTTTCAAGATGGTATCGTTTTGTTGGAGGGGTGTTGCCATGGTGATGAATCACTTTTGGTGACATCTGGTGGAGAAATTCGAAACACTATTATTTTTAATTAAGAAGGAATTTCGTGAATTCGAACCCATACGATCCGAAGTCAAGTGCGCTACCACTACTCCAGTGGGACTTTGGTGTCAATGGTGAATGAATGTAGTATTTCTCTCTCTTCTAGACTTGTATTTTTTCTTAGTATTAGGAATGGGCTATTTTCAGAAATGGTTTTTAACAGTTGTGGTGGGTTTTTTAATTAAGTTTCTATTTTTATTTCGACAGGTACAGCCATCTATTGGTAGAAGAAGTAACTATTAGTTTTAAAGGAATTTATTTCTTTTAGATTTAAATATATATTTGATCTCTTGCAACAATTAAATTTTCAATTTTTTTACAAAAAGACTTGTAGCGCCATCTAGTGATTTTAAAAGTAATTAATCTAAGGAATGAATTGATTTCTTAATGTTTTTACTTTATTCATAACCAGTGACGTCAGTGTGTTTACATTTGGGACTTGGATTTTTTTTCCTTCTGAGATTTCGATGTGACGTCACGATTATGTCCATCGAGCAAGTCTGAACTTGAAAAAGCCACGTCTGGACTTGAAAAACCTACTCACAGTACATTTCCTACGCAGGTTACGCGGAGGAATACATGAAATGGACCAATAGGAGGACAGGAATGTAACATCATTACCGTTTCGTCGAATCGGAGTAGCGGATATCTTTTAGTGAATCACAACACTTTGAACTACGTTGCAACTCGTTGCTAGTTTTCGCGTGTTTATACAACGGGATTTTTACTTTGAAAAAAAAATGAAGTGATCTATGGATGACATCAATATGGTAAGTCCCCAGTACTTTTCAAATTTTTTTTTAATAACCTTGTTTAGATTAATTAGAAACATTTAAAAATATATTTTAAAACGGAATTTCCTAGATATTTTCTTTAAACTCTCTTATTTTTATACCTCATTTTTTAAGATTGAAAGTACAGTATGTGAATATTTTAATGATGCCATGCTAGTATGTATGCTAGTATGCCTACTAAATGCTCCATTTTTTGCCCTCATTCTTGTAGATTTTATTTGATGACCCTGATTTTCCCATGAGGGATACAGATGATGATGTAAGTTGCTTTTCCTGTAATATATTTTTCTGTTAGTGATAATTTGGCCTATTTCTAATGTCCTTTTTAGTTATTAGATGAAACGTCTCAGATTTTTCTGGAAAACCAATGCCTATTCCCTTGTATTACCAAGTGGGTTCAGGATTTGAGGTAATTTACATTTTTTTTGTTTGAACTCCTGATCCTATGGAAAAGTGTACTTTTATTAATTGTTTTCGTTTATAGACTGGCCGCAGCGAGTCATCTGAAGTAGGACCCAGGAATATTGCTGATGACGAGGTTTCTAGTGTAATTACATATTTTGTCCACATTTTTAAGTACTAATTCATATTATTATCCTGTATGTTCTTATTTAGTTCTTATTCTGTTTTATTCCTCGTTTCTTACAGATGGAAAGTGCGGTGATACTCGTCGAGCGATCGCGGCGGAGAAATAACAAATACCAAGCAGAAGAAATCACGTACAGTGCCCGTGTGGATCCAGAAAGGCTTTCAGAAGGTGTGCGAGGCGTACCCTTGGCGGCGATCGTGGATGCTGTTCGCGAGCTTTTTGCTACATTAATTCGTCGGACTACAGAGGGGTTAGCTTCCTCGGATCTGGTACGCTTTTGCATCCAAGCTGAGGGACTTGACAAACCCATCTCCACGCATTTGATGCCTGTTTCCGATTTAACAGTGGAGGAAGTAATGACTTCAGTCATGAAAGTCCTGCAGTCCAAAGAGGAAATTGCACTAGATTCAGGTTTCAATATTGATGTCATCACTGTCAGGAGAGAAATGGGCGACGGTGGAGCAAGAAAAATTACCACGAAAAGTTATCAATAAGGAAGAAAAATAAAACATAAAAAACTGCATATACAAAAAGGGTAAGGCAAGACAATTTTTCCACACTTCCATACGGATATTAATGTAAATACGTGTTGCAATTATTTCTAAAATGGTGTAAAAAATGTTATATATCTTGTCAAATAAATGTTGTTGTTTTCACTTTTCAAAAACGAGTATCTTTTATATGACCTTTTCTAAGATTGTTTTTCTTTTGTTAAAATTTTAAAGTAAAAAAAGTTAATTTATTGTGTAAAAAAATAAACTGACCTAACTAT
Source organism: Meta bourneti (assembly GCA_933210815.1). NCBI lineage: Eukaryota > Metazoa > Arthropoda > Arachnida > Araneae > Tetragnathidae > Meta > Meta bourneti. The sequence goes on from OW119923.1 coordinate 409,334, forward strand.
TAAATTTTATGAATATTTAACTTTAAAATAAAATTCACAAGTAAGTAATGGAAAAAAGTATTTTATTCATAACTTTCAAGAAAAAATTACAAAGTTGCTTTTCATAACTTCAGCCATTTGCTCGAAGACAGTCTCTTTATGGATTTTTTAGGTTTGGCATACATAGTTTTCACATCAGTTAAATAAGTATTTTTCGCAAATTCTCGAGGAAAATTGTTTAACGTCAGTATTTTCTCAAACTGTTCAAAGGCCGCTGGTCTTCGAATTCTGTTTCTCAAAAGAAAATTGATGAATTGAATAACATTTGAGCCTGGAATAATCTCATCGTTCACTTTGACTTCTTTGTTCTGACTCCAGGAAATTTTATGGTGTTTTAAGAACTCCATAATTTTCACTGCAGTTTCTTTATATTTCACAGGAACGGATCCAAGAACTTCATTTTCTATATCAAAATTGTTTTCAGGGTCTTTATCGGGAGGCTTCTCGTCGAGTGGTTTAGTTCTATTAACGTTTGGGAACGTGACATATTTTTGTAAAACTTGATTGTACAACTTCACTTTTTCATCGTCACTTAATTTATTTTTCAAAATATATTGAATCTGTGCATCTATTTCGCTCAGATGATCCTGTTCCAATTCTTGCATACGATCTAACGGTACCAGTGCAAACTTTTTGCTATGTTCCATGGATAAGGGATGATAGGACAGTTAGTGCCAGCTGGAATAAGAAAGGATAAAAATCCTTCACCTTTTTGTACTAAAAGTCGTCTTTTTCTATAGAGAGGTGCTCTTTTCTCAGCGAGTGTTCTTAAAGTTCTTTTAAATGGTACGAGTCGATTTTTGGTATGCTTACTGATTGGAAGGTTTCCCTTTAAAAGATTTAATACAGATTCACAAATTAATTTAACGAGACAATTTGGGCAATTTTTCAATACAGCTGCTTTTCTTGGGCTTTTCTGTAAGAGTTTCATATATTCCACATCCTTCAGAGAAGGCATTCTAAATCGAAATGATTTCACCTGCTTGTACACTTTGTTTTATATAAGCTGCGTAAGCACCCGCTTTGTACAAAGCACAACAATGAAATCCAATCAGATGATGAGAACAAGTCACTGAAAGTTTTCTTGAAGATAAATCTTTGATCTTGGGGCAATCCAAGCTTTCAATATTTCGTCCTAACAGATTTTCTAAAAACTTAGTCTTTTCTAGTCCTTTCACATAAATAGCAGAATGAACCGATGACAAGTATTGTAAAATAATACTTAGAGCAGTGGTTCTTAACCTGGGTTCGATCGAACCCCAGGGGTTCGGTGAGTCAGTCTCGCGGGTTCGGCGGAGGTCAAAACACACCCGACTCATATGATTCGTGATGACACGCCCCTCTTGTCCATCATTGGCTGCAGGTGATCACGCAACATCGCTTGGCCTATCTGTTCTGCAGGGAATTTGGTGCGCTTAGTAGTATAATTGTAACTGTCGTGATGGTACGTCGTGTGATACCTTTCTTAATATTTCAATCCCTTCATACTAACTATGTCGAGCAAAAAAAGAAAGTGGTCGGACGAATATGTACAATATGGATTCACATGTATAACGGAACGTGATGGGAGTCAGCGTCCTAATTGCATGATTTACAATGCCAAGTTGAGCAATTCTAGTCTAGCACCGGCAAAACTAAGAGAACATTTCCTTAAGCTGCATGGAAATGGAAAATACAAAAACACAACGCTCGCTGAATTCAAGGTGAAGAGAGCCAGATTCGATGAAAAGGCTACTCTGCCTGTTCTTGGCTTTGTACCCATCAACAAACCGATCCTCACAGCATCGTACGAAGTTGCCTACCTGATCGCAAAGCAGGGCAAACCACACACCATTGGTGAAACACTCATAAAACCAGCTGTGTTGAAGATGGCGAATATCATGCTGGGAAAAGCGGCTGAAGTTAAGTTATCCCAAATTCCTCTTTCAAATGACACCATCAGCGACTGAATAGAGGACATGAGCAAAGATATCTTGGCTCAAGTAGTTGCAGATCTGATTTCAAGCCCGGCAAAATTTAGCCTTCAACTCGACGAGACCACAGACGTTTCCAATCTAAGCCAGCTTGCAGTATTCGTGCGCTATGTGAAAGACGACGTGATAAAGAAAGATTTTTTATTTTGTAAGCCTCTTACAACAACAACTAAGGCAGCCGATGAGAAGAAACTTGTGGATGACTTCTTCAAAGACAACAATTTTTCGTGGGATATGGTTTCTGCAGTTTGTTCGGACGGAGCTCCAGCCATGCTGGGAAGAAAGTCTGGTTTTGGTGCTCTAGTGAAAGCCGATGCACCACACATCATGGTTATGCATTGTATTCTGCACAGGCATGCGTTGGCAACAAAAACCTTGCCTCCAAAACTGGAAGAAGTGCTAAAAATTGTAGTGGAATGCGTGAACAATGTGCGAAATAGTGCTCTGAGGCACCGCATCTTCAGGGAGCTGTGTAAAGAAATGGGATCTGAATTCGAGGTACTTCTGTACCATTCTAACGTTCGGTGGTTATCCCGGGGACAGGTGCTGAATCGTGTTTTTGCCGTGCATGTGGAATTAGGCCTGTTTTTGCAAGAGAACCAACATTGTCATGCAGATTGCTTCAAAAATTCTGAGTTCATTTTCATTTTAGCGACCATGGCTGATATCTTCGCAGCCATCAATCATCTCAGTAAACAGATGCAGGGTGGTGGAGTCAGCATCATCGAAGCGGAAGAAACCCTGAAGGCTTTTTAAAAAAAAGCTACCGTTATGGAAACGACGAACAGAGAACGATAACTTCGCAAACTTTCCCCTGCTAGACGACTGTGTAAGTAAGATCGAAGATGTATCTGGAATCGGAGACATGTCTGTACCCGCGGAACTGAAGCAAGCAATTGCCACGCACTTAGATGAGCTTGCCAAGTCTCTCGACGGATACTTCCCTACAAGAGAGTCATATCCAGCATGGGCAAGACAGCAGTTCACGTTTTGTGTTGAGACAACAGATGTCAATGATGAATACCTCGATGAAATCATTGAAATTCAGCAGAGTCAGGTACAACAGCAACTCTTCAGAACAACAACGCTCTCAACGTTTTGGTGTCAACAAATGGTAACGTACCCTGTTATTGCTAAGAAAGCTCTGGAGATTTTCCTACCGTTTGTTACAACATATCTTTGCGAGCAATCCTTTTCGAGGATGCTGGACATAAAAACGAAGAAAAGGAACAGACTTTGTTGCGAAAATGACATGAGAGTGGCACTTGCCAAGGTAAAGCCGAGCATTTCTGAACTGGTCTCTGAAAGACAACTGCAGAAGTCACACTGATTTGCAGTAAATATTCATTATTGTGTTTTTGTTTTGTATGAAAATCATGTTTTAATAGTTTTGTTCTTTGTTCTTAATGGTTTTTTCATTAATGGTTTCGTTCATGTTGTGCACCTATGTATAAATATATGCCTATGTTTTAAATTTGAAAAAATCATATTTTTTTGCAATTAAGAAGTGTTCGGTGAACGCGCATTATGAAATTGGGGGGGTTCAGTACCTTTAACAAGGTTAAGAACCACTGACTTAGAGTGCCATAGGGCAACGTACCACTGTTCCATTCCAGATGATGTCTGTTTCTTATAGCCCAGGCGAAACACCTTTGTTGAACCACCAATAAACTTTTCCAAGGGTGAGGGGGAAGAAATGTCCAACAGGTATGATGTCCTTCGTTGATGGAATTAAAAGCTAATTCTTTAATAATGTAAATCCAGACTTAACTTGAAAACCTTCAAAATCAATCACTACAGGAGGACGATCAAATAGATTAAAGCATAAAAAGAGATTAATTTTAAATGGTTGAACATAATATCTAAGCCCAATATTAAGGGAGACAGAAAATTAAAGGGGCTTCGGACTTTGAAATTTTTCCATGCCCTCGTTTTTCTTTAAGTCCAAGAAACGGACCGAAATCCTTAACGAGACCTCTGATCATGATCTGCACTAGATCCTTTTGCTCGAACGCTTTGTCACCGAACCGACGGCGTTACTTGCATAGTCTGACAGCCTAGTAGGATTGGACTTGGATCTGCTTCTGGTTTTCCAGTAGCACTACCCAAGTTTCCAGGCGGATCTGGCGCTCTCTGTAGTTTCACTACCCGCCTGCTAGAACAGCTGTTAGAGACCAAGGCGGCCATTGCACTATTTGGTGGAGACCGCTGCAAGCTGAACATAAGAACTCACTCACTTTGCTCTTGAAGCAAGCCTAGCTTCGGCAGCATCGTGTGGAATCTGGCACTCCCTAGTAGGACTTCGGTCTGAAGCGGTTTGCGTGGTTACCCACGGTACCTGCACCAACCCCCTGCCCGACCAATTTGGCTTATAGCCGGGCCCTTCCTTCTTGCCCTTAGTTGGCAGTGAAGTAAGGAAAACTTTGCTCTCGATCCGACTGTTCCTGTCCCTCAGGGCCAGGCTTCGGAAGGAGAAAGGGTTCAAAGGGCCGATTCTTTAATCAGTTGCCCTGTTTCCCCTTTGGTCTCTCAAGACCGGGAATCAGAGCAATTCTCAGAAGGGCTCTCACTCCGCTGAACCATAGAGTGGGCGGACTTTATTCTAGTTCATCGCTCAGCCCTTTGTTTCTAGCGATGGAGAGCTAGAAACCCCCCATCCCAGCTGTTTGTGGGTGCTGATCCGGATCTAGGTCTTAGCCTGTGGTCACTTGACATCCTCTTAAATTTGCCACTATGTGTTTCGCGAGTCGAAAAAGCTCTAAGTCCAAACTGTATTTTTATGTCTATTATTTCTATGATTTGCTCCTTACTCTATGTTGTTCTACATTTTATGTTTATGATTTTGGTGAAAACCGCTCATTGATAGGATGTTTTCCGGATTTTTGCCATATTGGTGCACCCTGGACTTTGAAATTTTTTGACCTCTCCGTTTTTCGTCTAAGTCCGAACCCCCAATTAATTGCTAACTTCTTTAATTTCGGATTTAGATCAAATGTCCAACCATTCAAAATTCGTAACTTTTTATGCTTAAATCGATTTCATTGCTTTGAATTAGATTAAATGGTTATTTCATGATATTGGAGTGCCTTTTGAACTTTGAGAAAAAACGAGGTCGAGCAAAAAAATGTCCAAACTCCCATTTAGTTTTTGTTAAATCATTTTCTCATCTAATTATGGGCTTAGATTCAATGTTCAACTATTCAAAATTAATTCCCTTTTATTCTCTAATCAATTTGATATATAATATCCCGATTGGAGGTTCCATTAAGGATTTCGGTCCATGTTGGACTTTGAAATTTTTCACTTGCCCGATTTTTTCTCTAAGTCCAAACCCCGTTTTCCTAAAATTGTTAAATTTGGGCCTAGAATCAATGTCCAACCTATTTAATTGCCTGTTATCTTTGCTTGAATTGATTTTGCCCATCTGAACTCAATTCCAAGCATTTTTTCCAAATTCTTGCTGTCCCAGTTGAACTTTGAAATTTTTCAACACCCCAGTTTTTGCTCCAAGTCCAAATCCCCAAATCGTTAAAATATCAATTTAGTTCTTGGATCCAATGTCCAACATCTCTAAATGCCCATTTATTTTTGCTTTATTTGTTATTAGTCCAGTAATATCGAATTAAAGCATTTTTCCAAACTTTTTTGCTTTTGGACTTTGAAATTTTTCTCACACCCAATTTTTTTCTCTAAGTCCAAACACCCAATTTCGCTATTTTTCATCCCCAGGACTTAGAAAAAGGGTCCAACATCAATAATTATTTTTCTTTCCTGCTTTTATTTGCACTTGTCTTAATTGCTGTGAAGTCAAGCTGTTTTTTTCCAAATTTGCCCTGTCTGTTGGACTTTGACCTTTTCCCTGTCCCCACTTCGTTTTCAGCATTTTTCAGGGACTTTATATTTCAGGAATGAATTTAATCCCTTTCTAGCAGAACAACATATTTCATCTGGACAATGGACTTGGACGCTTGCTGGACTTGCGGGATACTGTGGGCTCAATTGTTTCCTCTTTTTTAAATTTCTTCGACTTTGCTTGCATATTTGCTGTAATTTTCAGGGTCCTGCTGAGCCCATAGCCCCGCCACCTAACGTCACTTTTAGGTTGAATGCATTTTCTGTGTTTTCAGCCTTTCAGACTCCATTGGAGGGATATGCTGATTCCAGATTGCATAAATGTGTAGTCATGTCATTTTCTTTACATTTCATGTTTCTTGGTGTCACTCCCCGGTATTGCCTGATCGGAACGTTAAACTGAGGCTTGTGATATGCGATTTCAAAATTTTTTTATTTGAGCATGTCCTTATGCAATTTACAATATGGCAACCAAGCATTTTAACCATTAGCGGGTAATTATTGCTATGGGCAGACAGGATCTACTGAAAACACTTCAATCTGTGGAGTGCACATGAAAAGGTCGAGAGCTTCCACTACACTATGGGACATTAAATACACATTAGACGAGGAACTATTTACATAAGATGACGTGAATACAAGAGCTAGCTATTTACATGGAAGAATATTTACAACTGGATGGCGACTTCCGCTTGCGGGGGAAAGTTCGGCTCCGGATAGGTGTACGATAATGACGGCTCACGCGTGGGGAGAGTTCGTCACGTGTGTACACTTCTTTGTCTTGACTGTTGAGCGAGTTCGGTAGCAGTGGAACCGGATGGGGCGGTGGCGACTTGGGGTGATGCGCAGAATGGTCTTGGGACCTGGCCAGGTCCGCTGCATGGGGCAGCTTACGTCTGGTGTTGGGAATCCTGCAGGAGAGGGGGCCGATCCTGCCGTGGCGGCGGCCTCTGTTGTTGTGGGGGAGGCAGATGTTTCTTCTTGGTGTGAGTGGACAGTGACCGGGTCCATGGACGAGGCGAGATCGAAGGCGTCAGGTATTGGTGCTGAGGCTTGATGGATACCCGTAATGTGGGTGTGAATGATATCACGCGAGTGTCGTATGACATCTGATACGCAGAGCTTCCTCATCTTGGCTGCGTAGGACTTGGAGCGTAGGACTTGAATTTTCCGGATGATGTGATCATTTTTGGGGTCCCACGCACCAAGAGAGCCGACGATGATGGCATCGCATGATATTTTCTTAAACCTTGGCCGGATCTCGTCGATGAGTTGTCGGTACTTTTCGACCTTCCTCGCTCGGGCCTGGTCGAAACTCTTGAGCCGGTTTTCAAAGGGGATGGTTATATCCAGCACGAGAGCCTCGTCGTGGTGAGTGAGGAGTGCTCACTCACCGCGCAGTCAAGAGTGCTCAAAGCCCCATCTCAATGACGCCCTTCACCCCGGCGGAAGTCATCGCACGATTCAAAAAATTCGAGAACACCGCCCCTGGACCATACCGCCTCACCTACCGCCATTGGGCCTCTGTAGATCCAGAGGGCATAGTTCTTTCAGCCATCTTCAACCTGTGCATAAAGTTTAACAAAGTTCCGAGCCAGTTCATGGCCTCCAAAACAATCCTACTTCACAAGAAGGGTGACACCAGCGAGCCATCAAACTGGAGGCCAATCTCGCTGTGCAACACGCTCTACAAGATCTATACGGGCCTACTGGCAGCGAGACTCACGAGCTGGCTCGATGAAAATGAAATCCTCCACCCGGGGCAGAAGGGATTCCTCCCATTTGATGGGGTGTTCGAACACAACTTCCTGCTGGAGAGTTTTGTCAACACAGCCCGACTCAAGAAATCTGACGCATTTGTGGCGTGGTTGGATATATCTGACGCGTTTGGCTTAATCCCCCACGCCGCAATTCTCACTGCACTCCGCAGGTATGGAGCTGGGGAACAATTCACAGCAGTGATTGAGCATCTATATGCCAACGCCTCTACTTGCGTTGCGATGTCCAATGAAACCTCCGACCCAATCCCAATTAAATCAGGGATCCTCCAGGGAGACCCAATCAGTGGTCTGTTATTCATCATAGCAATCGATCCGATTCTCTGGGCAGTCAATTCTGACCCACTGAACCGGACACTCCTGGCATATGCTGATGATATTACGCTAGTCGCCACCACCAGCTAGGACCTTCAAAAACTGATTGATAGCATCAAGCACCAATGCCAGAGGCTCTCCCTGGAGCTTAATCCAGCAAAGTGCGTGACCATGCACCTGCCTGGTAAAACGCCAACGGGCTGCAGGGACACCACCTTTCAACTAAATAAAGTCCCACTCGGTTTCCTCTGTGACGGGGAATTCTAACATTTCCTCGGAAAACCAGTGGGATTCCTCCACCAGACAGCTACTCAGGAGGACATTTACAAAACATCACTCACAGCGAAGATCCTCAATTCAGGGCTCGCCTATTGGGAGAAGTTGGATGCCCTGAAAACCTTCTACTACCCGTCCTTGACGTTTGCGATGAGAACGGGTCAGCTTTCCAAAACACAATGGGAAGGAATCGATGAACAACTTCGGCCGCTCATAAAGAACACGTTGGTGCTGCCCTCCAGAGCCACCAACGACTATTTATATGCAGGCCCCAGAAGCGGGCAATGAGCATTCCCATTGCTGCGGAGGAGGCTGACCTTTTCGCCATTGACAATGCGTATAAGCTACTAACGTCCAAGGACGCGTTTGTGCGCACCGCCGCCTTCACAGACCTTACAAATACAATCCTTAGAAGAACTGGACAAAACGAGTAGCCTAACCCAGCGGAATACCTCTCTGCCTCTATGTTTATTTATTTATTTATTTATTTATTTATTTCAATTAACGTCACACTGGAGCAACACAACGGGCTATTGGTGACGGTCCGGGATCAATCCCAAAGGGAAAGATCCGAGGACAACACCACGTAATTTTGAACCACGGTCAGATGACGAGGCAACACCTGAGCTGGCACCCCACTCTCCAAACTTCCACACCACGCCAACGTGAGGACATTTGAGGCCACGACAGATTTAACGTGCACCAGCCCCCTTTGTACACGACGGTGTTTTGGCTGGATTCGAACTCGCAACCCTTCGGTTGCTAGTCCGTTACTCTTCCAACCGGGCCCTGCCTCTATGAGTGAAGCTTATGAAACATGCACAAATCCACATAAGAACACATGGACGCAGGCGAGAAAAGCCTCTGGGCGATTACAAGTAGTCTGGACGTTTGATCAGCAGGTGCCAACGCTCGAGATTGATCAAGTCAAACTAACTCCACGTTATCGGAGGAATGTGGCGCACACGTTACGCAACACCTGTAGATCCAACCGTGATGACCGCCTATAGAGCCTCAAGAACCAAGGACAGGCACTCGAGTGCGTGTCGCTCTCGCGAGACAGCTCCCATTTTAACTCGACGGGACTGTACACCAGGTTTAAAGACTGGAGATTCGTCCACTGGGCCAGGCAAAACCTACCTCAACTCAACGGTTGCAAGCCATGGGGAGCGCCCAATAGAGCATGCAGGCGTTGTAACTACGCCTCGGAAACTCTGCCACATGTCCTCAATCACTGCCTCAGACTCTCATGCCTGCTTAAAGAGAAGCATAACGTGATTGCCACAAGGGTCCTCAACATGGTGTGCAGAGAAGTAAGAAGTAATCGCATATGATAAAGCCATATATGCCATCCCCATCCTGAAGGACGTGTCCCCAGGGTGCCTTCTTCGCCCTGATATCATCCTCCTCAGGGACGAGGAAATTTACCTGGTTGACGTAACAGTCCCATTCGACAACGGAACAAATTCATTCACCGAGTCGAGAGCTCATAAGCTGGAGCGATACGAGGAACTTCGAGCAGCGATTGCGAGCCGGTTCAAGGCCTGCCATACCATCCCATTCATCGTTGGTTGCCTTGGATCCTGGGACCCTGCCAACGATCCATTCGTTCGCAAATCCTGCTCGAGAACATATGCCAAAACCATGCGCGCCCTCTGCGTGAGTGATGCAATCCGGTATTCCAGGGACATCTACTTTTGCCACATCTCTGGACATCGTGCAACAGATGCCACCACGGAGCCGACACCGGACTTGGATATCCACCTTGAAGACTGCCCGGACCTAGCACCAGGCATCGAACAGCTCAACTCTCAAGCTAGTGAGGATCCCCAAGAGGATCAATACTCGACTACAACTCAACAGTGAATCTCTCCTGGCCTGCGGGCCGACGAACTAGAAGTGCTCACTGAAAGACAACCCATTCAAGCTCGGACTCACTGGTGCCAACTTCAACATGTCGGGTCGATGTGATTGCCATCTTAAGCAATCTGGGTACACTGTTGCGCGCTTGCCCATGAACATGTAACTTTACCTACTGTAAATAATTGTAAATATATGTACAAATCTACCCCCCGAAAAGGCACTAATTGTCCGCGCTTGCCTTTAACCTGTATTCCGGATTTGGGCTCACTATGTCACGCGATAGTCCAATCCCTTAACCCCAAATGATTGGCTTGTTGACTGTCTCACGAGAGACATTGTTAATTGTAAATATTCCTTGGTCACTAACTGTATCGCGTGGACCATTTGTCTTGTATATAATAACAGGTCTCCAACTGTCTCGCGTGGACTTCCCCCTGTCAAACTTATAAGAAAAGCACGCTCTATCTACCCTTTTCAAGTGGTTTAGTGCTTATAAAGTGTAATGCTGATTACAGATCAAATAAAAAGTTTTTGAATCTGTTCTTATCAGCTTAATATCTGATACTGAACCCATCGGGTTCTGTCGGTATTAAACTAATTTTTGAACCCCGAGGGAAAAAGTTATTTATAACAATTCCCTTTCTTAAATTCTATTTTCTTAATTCCTTTTTATACTCAAATCAATTTGACACATTACATCCCGATTAGAGGCTCCATTTAGGATTTCGGTCCATTTTGGATTTTGTAATATTTCACTACCCTCGTTTTTTCTGCAAGTCCGAAGCCCCTTTAATTTTCTATCTCCCTTAATAGTGGGCTTAGATATAGTGTTCGACCATTCAAAATTAATTTCTTTTTATGCTTTAGTCAATTTGATCACTTGATTCTTGATTAAATCATTTTTTCTCGATTTTCGTCCCCGACCGTTTTTCGGCTGTCCAAACCCAGATTTAATTTCTAATTTCTTTAATAATGGACCTAGCTATAATATCCAACCATTCAAAATAAATTCGTTTTTATGCTTTAATCAATTTGATCACTTGTATCTTGATTATTTGCATATTTCCCGAGTTAGGCCTACCCGTTGGACTTTGAAATTTTTCTCGTTCTGTTTTTCGCTCTAAGTCCAAACCCCATTTCGTTTAATTAATTTTGAATGGACTCAGAGTTTGTGTCCAACCACTCCAATTTATTCAATCATGATAATCAAATCGAAACGAAGGGTGAAATAAGACTTAATAGCATTTTTTAATTTTTTGGCCCCAATTTCAATAGAATCAATGTCCAACCTCTCTAACTCCCTATTATTTTGCGCTTTAATCGAATTCATTTATTAGATCTCGGTTAATTGCATATTTTCAAAATTCTGCTCTCCCACTTGGACTTCACCCATCCCAGTTGTCCAAACCCTCAAACTCTTAAATTATTCATTTTGGACTTAGAATCAATGTCCAACCTCTCTAAATGCACTTTATTTTATGCCCTATTAGGTCTTGTTATCCGCATATCGAATACTTGCATTTTTCCAAATTTTGATATTCCTGTTGAACTGAGAAAAAACGAGGATGTGAAAAATTTTCAAAGTCCAAATCCCAATTCGCGAATTCCTTAAATACGGGCTTAGACTCAATGTCCAACCTCTCCAAATTGCTGTTTAATTATGCATTGGCCAACTCTGTTGGTTAAATTTGGATTGTTGCCTTTTTCTCGTTTTCGACCATCTGGTGGACTACGAAATTTTTCACTTCCTCTAAGTCCAAACCCCGTTTTCTCGAAATTATTAAATTTGGGCCTAGAATCAATGTCCATCCTCTCTAATTGATTGTTATTTTTTGCTTGAATTGATTTTAGTAACATAATCTCAATTCCAAGCCTTTTTCCAAATTATTGCCGTTCCCGTTGGACTTTGAAATTTTTCCACAACCTAATTTTTGCTCCAAGTCCAAACCCCAAATTCAATAATTTCTTAAATTAGGACTTAGATTCAGCGTCCAACATCTCTAATTTGTTTATTATTTTTGCTTTATTTGATCTTAACTCGAATCCATCAAATAAAAGCATTTTTCGATATTTTTTGCTCCCTCGTTGGACTGAAATTATTTCACATCCCAATTTTTTCTCTTATTCCATGCACCCAATTTTGCTGTTTTTCAACCCCGGGACTTAGAACCAACGTCCATAATTGTTTTTCCTTTTACGCTTTTGTTCAACTATGCATGAATTGCATTGAATTTAAGCGATTTTTTCCAAAATTACCCCAACCTGTTGGACTTTGACCATTCCTTCCCCCACTTTGTTTTTCAGCTTTTTTCAGGTGCAGGGAATTTGTTTTTCAGGAAAACTGTCTTTTTTCAGAGGAACAACACTATTCAGCGGATGGTCATGCTGAGCCCATAGTACCGCCACATGCGTCACTTTTAGGTTGAATGTATTTTCTGTGTTTTCAGCCTTTCAGACACCATTGGAGGGATATGCTGATCCCAGATTGCATAATTGTGTCGTCATGTTATTCTCTTTGTATTTATGTGTCCTTGTGTCACCACTCCCTGGTGGTTGCTTGGTCGGAACATTAAACAGGGGCTTGTGTCATGCGAACTGAGGCGGACTGCCCGCGGAACTTAAGGCTGCCCATGTGCAGTAGATAGGATCCGGTTCGCAATGGTCTGAGATAGTGGGGGACACTACCAACCGCTCCATCCTTGACCGAGATGTCTCTTAGGTGAGGAACCACTCAGGGGCCTCCCACGAAAAGAGGGGAGTAGGTCGTCCCGCGTCTCAAATCGGTGGTTCTGGCCGAACAATGCCAAAAGCTTAGGGTGGCACCAACAGGTATACCTAGCCTGAATACACAAACATTCGCAAACACTCAGAAACATGCACTCCCGTCATTGCGGCGGGAACCCCCCATCCCCCCGTTCTGTTCTGATCAGCTTTTTGTGGGTTCTATTCGAATTTGTGTTCGTGTATCGAAAGGTATATCATCAGCAAATAAATTCGCCTCCGTTTTCGGTTTTTTAATTTTTTCCCACCTGAAGACCACAGGCTTTTAGCTTCCAGATCCCGGTGAAGCATCTGCAGCAGCTGGAATCCTTCATGCATCATGGAACCGAATCATCTTCAACCAGTGTTCTTTTCCTCCCAGATGGGAAGCCAAGTAGATAATACTCCTCCACTGAGTGACACTGAGAGATGGAGTGCCCTGGGACTCTGCACCCAGACTTCACAGTCTCTCCACCCATCCTGCGGTCGTCTACCCGTCGCTTGCCCACATTGACGTCTGGACCAAGGCCTTGTTCGGCTATCCCCAACAGCCAGCAAGTTCAACAGACGCCACGGAAATCGACGAACCAAGAGGAAGTCGTGCAAGTCATTGACCTCAGCGACTCCCCTCCTCAAGTAGAAGACCTGCCGCTACCGGAGAGAACTGCAAATATCTCCTCGCCGTTACTCATCCCTATCTGTGCGGTGAATGAACTATTGCGAGTTTCCCCGATTGTGGTGCTTTCTCCGCCCCCTGGTCTCGTTCAAGTGTACTGTCCCCACCACCGTGGATTCATCGGTGCATACTCCGTCACTCCACTCGGAATATTCGAAGCCTCGCAGCAAGGCGCGTAGGTCTGAGAAGCCCGAGGGAGCCGGACTCCCACCCACGGACGTACAGTCTCAAGTTCTGCCAGCAACACACAATGGTCTTCCCATTGTTTCCCCAGTGTTCTCAAGAACCAGGGCGGGTTTGCGCCGCAAGATCTACCCTCCTGTAGAACAAAAGGAACTGGCCCAGTGGGAAATGGCACCAACTCATGAACCAGAGTTTGCCACATCCCCTGCCATTGCTCCCAGCCAGGAAGTGGTCGCCGAGATGCCACTTGACTCCGCAACCTCACCTGCGCCAGCGCATTTGCCGGAAAAAGCGGGTCTCCCAATGATCAAGGTCAATTCACGAACGCCAGCAGTCTTCCCCCCTCACATGGAGCCTGCCAGGCCCAAGGAGGCAACATGTGACTCCTTCCCGTCCCTCCCGTCGAAGACGCCACCGACGCCGTTTGACGAGATGAATCTACAGGTGTCGGGACCACCGGTTGCTAAGGCATTCAACCGCCCAACCTTTGCGGCTGTGGCTTCATCGCCGCCCTCTCCACCAAGCCCAAAACCAAGAGCTATCAGGGCTGCCTCGCCCCCATCCGGATCATCAGAGCCCCCCAAAAAGAGTGACGCCCCGCCACACTGTTGTGAGAGATGTGGCTTCAAGGCATGGGCCCACCATCGCTTCATCGACCACCTGCGGACCACATCACGCAGCTGGCTGAAATGACAGAGAGGGCCAAGGACGCCTCACCGAAGTTCAGGCTCTACTTGCCCCTTCTGCAAGTTCGTAGGGCAATCGCAAAAGAGCCTGAGCTATCACGTGAGGGAAAAATGCCCCTCACTGGCTTCGCTCAGGGGAGTCACAACCTCTGATGAAATCTTTAACATCCCACCGAAGAAGCCCCAAAAGCCGAAAGCCCCTGTGAAGAAATCCTCGTCCCAGTTGGGAACAGGAAGGCCCACTTCGACGGCCCGCGTCCAACTACATGCAACAGTAACCGAGCGGCCACCAGTTGGCGAAAAGCAGCAGGAAGCCTCTACCCGAAAATCACTCACCCCAAAGGGGACATCCCACACAGAGAAGCAAGAGTCTGGCCCCCGAAACGCCTCACAGACCTCCTATCAACTGCTCCGTTGTCGTTACAAGTCGCGGAAGCTGCAGGCCGGCCTTCATCGAACACATCTCACGGCATCGGAGCCAAGAGAATGAAGATGAGGGGGCAAACTCCGATCCAGAATTCAAATCCGGCACCCCCTGCTCAACTCCGCCAGTACATCGAAAGGTGACATCGTTACCGTCGTCCCCCACGGCCGACAACTCATCAAAAAAGGGAAACCCCCGGAAGACGCCGGTCGAGACCTCCAACCTCGGCAATCATCCTGTTAAGTGCGGAACATGCCAGTTCAGGGCAGGAAATGATTGGCACCTCGACTACCACAAGAAAGACAGGTGCCCGGCGCGACCAGGAAAGACGAGAACTGCTCTGAAAAAGGCGGATAAGTCCACCGAGCCCCAACCCGGCCAAGTCTCTAAACCAGGCACAGGCGCCTCGCCCTCAGCCCCGCTCGCTATCGGAGGTCCCCCATCGGACACTGCAGTGTGCCCCTATTGCGATCGATCATTCCCTTCGCTGAGGGAGCTCAGGATCCACGTAGTCTGGCACCTAGGCGATGAGGCGTTCCCGAGTGCAGACAAACAAACCGACGACCTGCCACTTCAGAGCTTCCCATGTCCCTTCTGCGGCCGGACGTTTGACTCCAAAAGGACATGCGTCCTTCACTCAAAAACCAAATGCCGAGTCCGCAACCAGCATTTTCGAGGGTCTGTGTCATTCATTTTGTCTTCCATTGAAAATGAGTAGCCTGGTTGGAAGAGTAACGGATTAGCAACCGGAGGGTTGCGAGCCCGAATCCAACCAAAGACCATCGCGTAAAAGGGGGCTGGTGCAAGTTAATTTTGTCGGTAACCTGAAATATCCTCACGTTGGCGTCTCAAATCTGATAATACTAAATACATTTTCTTCGCAAGTTCTCCTTGCAGTGTAAGTTCTCATTTCGAAAATCGAGTGACGTAATTTTTTTAAATAAGAATAAAAGACAATGGATTTCGTTTAACTTTGGTATACAGAAGTCTCGTATGGAAGGTGTTTATAGCCAAACAAATATAAATATTTGGTGATCAGAATAAGATATGAAAATCAGCGCAAATTATTTTAATTTTGGCCTGAAAAAATTACAACGCGTTACAAGATTTCATTAGTCCAGTGATTGATAGCTAATTTCCTCCTCCATTTCCTTATAACCATGACATAATTAATAATTGTTTTTCAATGTATGCACTTTAAGAGAATTTTAAAGGTATTTACGAGTAAATTTGTTGAATCCGGGCCCTCTTATAAAACACTATCTGAATTACCCGGCGTTGATCGAATTGTTCGTAACTCATCGTAATAGTAGTCCTATGGGGATTTCAAATTGTTTTGAGATCTCTATACAGACGCAGGACAAATCAAATGGAGTTAATATTTGAACAGAGTATCTATTCTGGGCCCAGTGGGATAGCGTTCGATTCCAGTTCGTACCTTTAGTTTAGTGTTCGATTCCAGTCTACAGTGCCGCAGAGGAGTTAAATAGCTAATACATTTAAAAGAAGAAGATAGACCAAACCATTTGTGATTAATCCCGTATAAATAGTAGCAAGTGGCCATGTGGCGGTCTCGCCCTCTCACGTGTTTCTCACTAATTGCTTTCTTGTTTATCATGTTGTGTTGTTAATCGTTTCTTGTCAATTAACTAACTTAATCAAGTGTTTAAATAAATTCATATTTTAACTTAATCATTGTTTTATACTTCGTTTCATTTTTACACGTGACAATATCTAGACTATGTTTCTCGCAGGGTTTTAAAGAATGAATGTAGCAAATTCGATGTGAGTTGATCAAACTGTGATAGTAAGGATAATCAATGTCATTTCTATGGGGATTTCGAGGGCAGCGGTAGCCCAGTTTGAAGAGCAACGGATTAGAAAACAGAGGATTGCGAGTTTGAAACTAGGTCCAGCCAAAGACCGTCGGATACACGGAGGCTGGTGCACGTTAAATCTGTTGTGTCCTCACGTTGGCGTCGTGTGGAAGTTTGGAGAGTGGTGTGACAACTCAGGTGTTGACCTCGTCATTTGACCATGGTTCAAAATTACAAATTGTCCTTGGATCTTTCCATTTGGGTTTGATCCCGGACCGCCGCCAATAATCCGTTGTTCTGCTCCAATGCGACGTTAATTAAATACCTACATATCTGGATTAAATTGCTCTTTAAGACATTCAAGAATGTGAGTTAATGAAACATTTCCATTCTTAAAAATAAATTAAAAGTAATTTCTGTGTGTATTTTGTTCAGATGTGGGTAAAGGTTCGTAATTTTAGGGCGGGGGGACGTATCACCTTAAAAAGTTTGGTCTATTGATGTTCTAGATATATTAAGTCTATGTATTCTGCAATTTGATAGTGTTATATCTAGGAGGTGCTTAAGAGGAGACATACAAGTGCGCATCACCCCTTAAAAAACTAAATTTTGTTTTTTGCAAATTACATTCATACAAGGAGAAAGGTTTTTACACGGTTTCTTTTTTTGCAAAATTTATTTAGCATGATTTTCAAAGGGTTGATTATCCATTGATAATTAATATTTGAGAGAAAGGACGCACCTAGAGCTTTTGAAATTTTAAAATTATTTATCGCATCAATTGTCCCCACGTTGCCCATTTCACCAAACCTATTCGAACTCTTCCAATTATCGTACTTTGTTAAGTGTTTATTACGTACTGATATATTAAACTAAACAATTTTGCGTAGTTTAAAAAGTATATCATGTAGCAGTATGAATGCAATAAATGCAGTAAAAATCATAACTTCAATTTTTTAATTTTCAACCTTTTTCTCAGAATTCATGAAACTTCGTGTTGTTAATTGCTTTAAGTTTTCATTTTTGTTCCGTAAACTCCTAATAGTACTTCAGATGAAATAATTTGAAATGTTTTGAAACTCAATATTGTGATTCCAAATTTTCAATTCGACTTCATTTTCCCGAAGAACCCGAAGGTAGACGCTTCCAAAGTGTAGTCTAAGGAAGACAGGAATGCCCTGTTGTTATACACTTTGAAACACGCCAAAGGCAATCCACTGACAATACATTGTGAGTAAGTACCTTTTCGGCATCGTCCGTTCCCATCAAGACCCCTCGCACAAAGAGTCTCCAGCTACGCCCTCTCATTAGAGGACACAGGTGGTCGAGGGGAAGGAAAAGTGACCGTTCAAAGATTCTCGGGGTTGACACTTAAGCTTACATTTTGGTTTACGAGATATCTCGGGGTGGGCCGCCTGAATGGTTAACCCTCCAGGCGTCCACCATGAGATATCGCGGAAACCAAAGTTCAAGTTAAAGTGAGAATCTTTGAACGGTCACTTTTCCTTCCCCTCGACCACCCATATCCCCTAATGAGAGGGAGTGGCTGGAGACCTTTTGTGCGAGGGGTCCTGATGGGATCGGACAATCCCTAAAATGCTATCTCTCAAGTCACTGCCTTTGGCGTGTTCGTTGAGTATCACGACGGCATTCCTGTCTTTGTTAAGCTATAATTTGGAAGTGTCTATGCTCGGGTTCTTCGGGAAAAAGAAGTTAAATTGGAAATGTTGAACTTATAAGTACTTTTCAAAAATGTATTCTCACTGCTATTTTGCTTTTTCTTTTTGAGATGAAAGATCTTAAAATGCTTCATCTGAAGTACGATTAAAATTTTACCAAACAAAAAGCAAATAACAACTCGAGGGGACATGAATTCAGGGGAAAAGATTGAAATTAAAGAGTTAACACGGTATGATTTTACTGCAGCTAAAATCACAAGACATACTTTTTAAGCTACGCACAATTGTTTAATTCAATATTTCAGTACGTATTGAAAACTTGACGAAGTGCGATAATTAGTGGAGTTCGAATAGGTTTGGTGAAGCCGGCGACCTGTGGGCCATCGATGCGATAATGAATGTAAAAATTCCAAAACCACTAGTTTGGTTCTTTCTCACAAACATTAATTATCAATCGATAATTTACCCTTTGAAAATCATGCTAAATAAAACATGTTTTGCAAAAAACCTATGGGTAAAGACCTTTCGCCTCGATTGAATGTAATTTGCACAAAACAAAATTTTGTTTTTTAAGGGATGATGCGGCTCTTATATGTCTCGTCTAGAACACTTCCTAGATGTTACACTGTCAAATGAGAGAATATAGTCTCATAATCTTAATATGCCTAGAACATACCTATACCGAACTTTTACCATTCGGGCAATGAGACGTCCTACCACCCTAAAACTTTAACATCTGCCAGTCCTGTATTAAAAATTTATTTTTTAAGAAACGAAATATTCCAATAACTCACAGTTTTTAATGTCTTTGAAAATTTAAGTAAGGAACATGTGTATTTTCAGTCACGAATGAATTCGGTTGATGGGACATTGACATGACATATTCAGAATCCAATCATCAATGAATCAGAGTGATTGAACCAAAAAATTGGTTCCTTACGTACTTGTCTTTAAAATTCTTTAACACCACCATGCTGCTAGCAGTTGCGATTAAATTTTTTTAATCTGATTTTCCCAAATCATCATATTTGTATAGCTTTTCTAATTTTATATATATTCTGCCATATATTCTATTTAATTATAAACATTTCAGATCAGAAACAAAATATTTTTAACGCACATAATGCAATAAGGGGATAGACATCTATATATAAAGCTAAGTTGGTGTATTTCTGTCCTCTAGACAAATCTACACCGTTTAACCTATCCACACCAAGTTTGGTACACTTGTTCTTCAGATCCCTATGAGTAATGTATGCTACATATTAACCCCCATTCTATTTTTCTTGGTTGTGCAGAGGGGGCTGAAACAATTTGAAATAACCAGAGGAATAGCATTAAGTATTTTTACCATCACTGCCTGAACAATTCACTCCAATTATATGGTACATTCATTCTGTAAAATTCTGCTAACAACATAGGCTATATTGTAACCCCGTTCAATTGGTCCTAGATCCGCATAGGGGCCAA
The DNA here is from genome assembly GCA_933210815.1 of Meta bourneti. NCBI lineage: Eukaryota > Metazoa > Arthropoda > Arachnida > Araneae > Tetragnathidae > Meta > Meta bourneti. Next base: position 429,125 of record OW119923.1, read on the forward strand.
AACAAATTTGAAATCGTCATAGGAATAACATTGAGTATTTTTACGATCAAGTCAGACCAATTCACACCAAATTTGGGACATTCATTCTTTAGAATCCTGCGAGAAACATAGGTTATACTTTAACCTCAGTTCCTTTCGTCTAGATCTACAGAGGGAGCTAAAAGTAATTTGAAATTCAAATTGAATTGAATAAGTATACTAAATGCATTGAGTACACTTATTATCCCCCCCCCCAGTTTGATGAATTCAAACAAATTTCGCACACTTATTCTTAAGATTACTGCGGGTAACTGGGGCTATATATATATGTACCCCATTCGAATTGTCCTAGGTCTTTAGAGGGGACAAAAAATAATTCGAAATCGTCATAAGAATAACATTGAGTATTTTTACGATCACTGTCATACCAATTCACACCAAATTTGGTACATTCATTCCTTAGAATCCTGTTGTAAATATAGACTGCATATTTAACCCGTTATATTTGTCTTAGGTCTGGAGAAGGGCTAAAAACAATTCAAAATACCCATTGGAATAACATTGAATATTTTGAAGATCACCGTTGTCAGACGAATTCACACCAAATTTAGTACGTTCAATTTTTGGAAGCTTGCGGGAAACATAGGCTGTATATTAACCCCGTTCTATTTGTCCTGGGTCGGGAGAAGGGGCTAAAAACAATTCGAAATCCAAATAGGTAGGTAGTTATTTAATGTCCCCCTGGAGCCAACACAACGGGCTATTGGGGGATGTTCCGGGATCAATCCTGAAGTGAAAGATCCCAGAACAACGCCTCATAATTTTGAACAACGGTCAAGAACAACACCTGAGCCGGCACCCCACCCCAAACTTCCACACTTCGCTAACGTGAGGACATATGAGGCCACGACAGATTTAACGTGCACCAACCCCCCGTGTATCCGACGGTCGTTGGCTGAACCGAGTTTCGAGCTCGCAACCCTTTGTTTGCTAATCCCCTGCCCTTCGAACTGGGCTACCGCTTCCCTCGAAATCCCCATAGGAATGATATTGACTATCCGTACAATCACAGTTTGACCAACTCACATCGAATTTGCTACACTCATTCTTCTCAACCCTGCGAGAAACATAGTCTTAATATTAACTCCTTTCGATTTGTCCTGGGTCTGTAGAGAGATCTCGAAACAATTCGAAATCCCCATAGGACTACTACACTATCGACCAATAAGTATTTGGACACCTGTGATAGAAAAGAAAAACAAAATTTATTCCTATTCAATAGTTGGTAGAGCCTCCACGAGAGGCAATTACAGCCTCAACCCTCCGGGGCATGCTTTCCACAAGTCCTTGTATGACGGCTTTTTAAGAAGCAGAAATCTGACTTCTGATTCGAACAATATATGTCCTTTAACATATGTTTATTTGATCTTAACTATTTACACTTGACCTATTATAAGGCGGTCTGCCTACAAAAATTGGTTTATGGCTATTGTTAGGGGCCAGACCCTTCAAAAGGAGAACCAGATCGTTCTCAACCGATTACATCGAACGCCTGCCCACGCATTAAACACATATAGTCAATTCGAATCCTTTGCGTGGAGGATAACACAACAGCGCCATCTGGTGTGGCTACTCACTTTTCTACACTCCCCACCTGTGAACTTGTACAATAGTTCAAACAAACATTAGTAAAATATTCAAAGAAAATATTTAATTACGGAAATTACACAATATAATGAAATGAAATTAAACAATACCAAAATACAATAAAATTTTAAAAAATTGCAAGTTAACACTGTTTAACTAATAAATTGAAATTAAAAAAAAGAACGAAACATTTTCAAATACAGTTCACATATACAAAATATAACCAGTAATAAAAAAAGTAAATGTTACTATGATGATTAAATGTTGTAACATCAAATGTTATAGTTTAAAAAAGAGTTGCAAATAGTAAATAACAGTTCAATTAATTATCATGCGCTTCCAGATTATATAGAAGCTGGACAGGTCTTCTCAGCTGACCTGTGGCTGTCTGAATGAGACAGGAACGAATTTTTCCTTCTCTCCCTGGAAATACGTTCACAATCTTTCCCAGTCTCCACATGTTGCGAGGGTATTTGTCCTCGTGAATCAATACCACATCATTCACCTGGAAATTACCTGAAACTTTAATAGGAGAACATAAATTAAATTATCTTAATGCCAGTAGGTAATTTTTGTTCCATCGTCTCCAAAATTGAGTTAACAAAGTTTGTTGATGTTTATACCTTTTGACAATGGGACTTTTGGAACCTGTCAGGTCAATGTTAGATATTTTAGAGACAGGAAGAGAAAACAAACGCTTTCCAAGCAAAAAATGTGCAGGAGTAAGTGGTGAGGGATCATCATATATGTAAGTCATAGGCCTCGAATTAATCATAGCCTCAATTTCTACAGACTGTTTCTAATTCATTTGAAGCTATCGAAGATTTTCCCACAATTTTCCTTAAACAAGTTTTGATCGTACGAAAGTGCCTCTCCCAGAATTTTCCCCACCATGTTCCCTTCTCAACAATATATCTCCATTGTATTCCATTTGAGGAAAACAAATCATGGACAGCTTTGTATAGTTTCCTTATTTCCAGTTCGGCTCTTAAAAATTTTAGCATTGTCCAAGTCCATCGTTCCACAAAGTCCTCGCCGTGAAATGAATCTGCGGAAAGCAAGTAGAAAGTTTTCTGTGCTTAAGGAGTTCAAGATGAAAATGCTCTCGTTGTTGCACAAGTGAACAGGAGCAAATAGTGTTTCTCAGTACTTCCTTTAGTGTAAAAAGGACCTGTAGAGTCCAAACCGGTCACAGAGAACGGAGCAGTCCATGTCCGGAGGCAAAAGAGCAATTTCCTGTGTCCCTGATCGCACTTTGTACCGTTTACACATTTGGCCAATACGGATTTGACCAATTGTCGACCTTTAGTGATCCAAAAGCACTCTCTCGTCTGGACAAGAGTAGAATCTACCCCTGCATGGCAAATTTTGTCATGAGAGTCCCAAATCAGAAAACAGTTCCTTGTAGGGCAACAACAAGGGATGTTTTTCACCAAAGTTCAATTCAGAAAAATGAAGACGACCCTTCAATCTTAATAAGCCGTGCTCATCAAGTTCTGGGTTTAATCGATTAATTTTCGAATTTTTATCGAACTTTCTGTTAGAAAGGGCCAAAATTTCAGTTCCAAAATGTTTTTTTTTAACAAATTTAATCCAATATGTTGTTGCAGAAGACATTTCATCAGCGGACAAAGGACCGTTAAGCTTTTCCGCATTGGATTTGGTGTTTTTAATGAATCTCAAAATATATGCAGTGATGCGATACACTTTGTTTAACTTGCTAAATTTTGTCATGTCCAATAAAGGAGCACGAGAACGATCGACAGAGAGAAGAGAACTAACTGATTTTTGTTTTCTCTCTATCATTAGATTCTCCTCATCAATTGGGTTCTCACTATTTATAGGCCAAGAATCCTCGGGCTCAATAAGCCAACTTGGACCATGTAGCCAAAGATAATTAGTAACAACTTTGTGGGCACTCTCCCCTCGAGTTAAAAGGTCTGCAGGATTTTGCATTCCACTGCAATGACGAAAATTCTCAGGATCAGCGAGGGATTGAATTTCTGACACCCTGTTAGCCACGAATGGCTTCCAATCTCTAGCGGAACCCTTGATCCACCAAAGAATTATTACACTGTCACTCTATAAATACAGACGTTAACATAGTTCAGGAAACAAATTTGTCAAATACTTTACAAGTCTATCTGCCAATAAAGCAGCTGTCAACTCCAAACGCGGTAGAGTTAACAACTTTAGTCGGGCCACGCGACCTTTCGCAGTGACCAAACTGGTTGGATATTTTCCATGGGCATTCATTCTTGTACCGAAAAAAACCGACTGCACCGAAACCTTTCGGTATATTCAATGAGGGTGGTTTTCATTTGAGAAAATTAAAGTCAAATTCGTGTGAACTTCATTCTTTATGGAATGAAAGGGGTTTTATTCATAATGTGGGATCTTCGGACGAGTCTAAATGTTTGGGTCTGATCTGGTCCCCCAGTATGGACATGATAAGAATCAACATTCCCGATTTCGACTTGTTAAAAAATGGTGATATTGAAATCACAAAGAGAATAATTTTGAAAGCTGTTGCTTCGGTGTATGACCCCACGGGAATTGTCCAACCTATCTTAATGAAAATGAAGATATTATTGCAGTCTATATGGACTGTTGGAATCGATTGGGATACACCTCTCAGTCAAGAAATTGCTAAGGAATTCACTCAGTGGTGTGCTGAACTAAATTCACTTCGAGACTTTGAAATCCCTCGAAAGTATTTTGAAACTTGCGAAAAAATTGAAATTAGTCTTCATGTGTTCTCAGACGCAAGTCCGAATTCACCACGCGAATCAGTACGACTTGAATTCATCGACACGCAAAACGCTGAGAACCTGTGAAATAAATTTAATGAATACAATTTATTAAACTTCTATCGTTGTGTCGTGGATAAAAACAATTGTAAAACGTTGCTAGATAATGCATTAAAATGCCCAAGCTCATTGGTTGGGTCAACATTTATCTGAGAACAGACTTTTTCAGTCATGAATATTAACAAATCGAAAAAATGGAACCGCTGAATTTCGAATCAATTTTACATTTGGTTACTCCAAAATCGAATCAAATTGTTAAATCAATGCAATGTCACACATCAAATTAAATTCTTTATTACTTTTTATTATATTTCTTTGTTGCAATATACGAGTATGATGAATTAAAATAAATAATCTATAACTTTCATGTTTTTTGGCGGGATAAGTCACAGTGAATCTATGTGGCGTCTTAATAAGTCTCATCCCTGCATTATATAATACTATATTTAATCAATTCTTGTAGTGGTGGTTAAGTGCGCAAGAAGGCCAAACAGGAAATTGAGCACGAACGACTTCAATCTGTATCCGAAGGTGTTGATTGGACCCCTCTCACTTTTATAATAATATTTTAGGCCGTTTCTACAAATATTTGCGTCGAGTCCTTGCGACGCCCAAATGAATACCCACAAAATGATCAAGCAGAAGAAAACCGACGTTGTGGAAGTGGAGTCGCAAATAATTTAAAGTAGTACTGTGCATTGGAATTGCACGGCTGCACATCTTTCTTCAAGAGTTGTCCTCAAGACATTAATTTGTAATGGAAGTGTTCAAGAAAATATGTACACCGCTTTTCAATAAATTCAATCTATGATTGTCTCGATGAGAATTGCTCCTTTAACAAAGCTTGGTGCTTCTGTGCACATCTGTCCTGCTAGCTTTTCCCTACTGTGGTTGGTTTTATGGCGCAAGGGCCATATTTGGCCAAGCTGCGCCAAACACCAGACGACGCTAAGTAAAATAGGTTGTGAAAAGAAAAAAAGAGGAATTGGGGGAATATATCCTAAATGTAGTTTATTTGAAAATAAAACACACTTGCATCTCTTATTTAACAACATCGAAAAATCTACAAAAACAAAACTAGGATATTTATTCAATACTGCTTATACAAATGCTTCAATCAAAAAACTTTTTAAATATCATATCAGAATTCCTTTATATGTGTATGTTTAAAGCATTTCAGAGAACCAAAATTGTTCGATTTCTAATGCAAATTTGTAAAGTATTCGGGTTTCTAAAGTTTATTGGTATTTCTTAAATTGTATTGACTCAGGTCTTTTTTTTACAAAAAGTTTAACGTCAGTAGATTAGAAATATTTAATTTTTTTAAATTATCCAGTAAAACATACATTTTTTGAAATTATCCAGTAAAACATGCATTTTTTGAAATTATCCAGTAAAACATACATTTTTTGAAATTATCCAGTAAAAACATACAACCCAGAAAAAATTTCGGAATTTTATCTCAACATTATGAGAGATTTGCTGAGTAAACAAACAAACCAGATGAAAAACTGAGATTTAACATCATGTCACCCACATGCTTTTGAATGGTACATATCGAGGTTATCTTAAAATGTATTTTATCACCATTTAACGGAAATCTAATTGGCGTTGACCAATCAACTATCATATATCAATTCGGAATTCATTCTTTTGAATTTTTATTGGCTACGTACTGAAATAGTATTAGAAAGAAATTTTAGAGCTCTATCTGACTTACAGAGAAAGGCCATAGAGTTTTATAAGTGTTCTAGCACAAATACTTAGCGTTTCTCATATGGAATCAGTTAAACGTTTATTGAAAGTGATCCGAAGAATCACTTTTCTCTGTCAGAAAAATACAAATACGTATTACAAAAAAAATGAAAACAGAAAGCAGGTAAGTTAGCAGAAAATACCTTTAAAAAATTAATTTCGACATTTTTAAGTTCCTACAATTTACTTAGGACAAAATACATATACTCTCTTCATCTATCCATTTCATGTACATCGCACTATAGTGTAAGACGAAATGACAAAAGGTGATAGTGAGATGACTATATCAATTTTGAGTTCAAGGGTGATTGTGAATGCCCTTTAAGTTCATTTCCTATAAGAATGACAAACTTACAGGGTATTGTTGCAGCTAGTTTTCCTATCAATATTTTCTAAATTTTTGCACTTTTGCACCAGGAATGTAATATTTCCGCATTCCATCATCATTATGAAAGGATGACAAATAATATTTATACGAAAGAGTCATACAATAAATTGTTTCTTGAAACTTCCATTCCGCATGTGAAATAACAGCTTGTTTGAAAATCAAATGTCTTCAATATTGACAAATTAAAGTGAATCAATTGCAATTTCTCAAAAAGTGGAAGGTCAATTTTACAACGTTTTGGGAAAAAGAAAATCAATGTTTTCATCGAATGTTTGAGATTGCAAAGTTGCATCAGAGTAGCTTAAATTCGTAAAGTAAACATCACCGATCCATTTAAGACAAGCATTTTCCGGTAAAACCTTATGGTAGGGAATTGAATCCCAATGAACTTACAATAATTAAACGATTCTAAAATTATCACATATTATTTTCTAGCAAGCAAGGTGTCCAATATCAGGCACATTATTGTCAACACTGGAGATTATAGACCCTTCGGGGCTATGTGCTCCGCTATACTTCAAAATCTCGAGACTAAAGCTTTCAACTTTTCAAAGTCCGAATTGGAATACTTTTTAACCGTGATATTTTCCCAAGATCAGCAGTTTTATTTAAAATTTGCTCACTTCAACTGGCAGTTTCAAATAGCTTCTTTGTGGCACTTTTTTTTTTGTCAATTTCTGTATCTAAATGGAAACTATGTACCTATTTAGAATGATAGATTTTATTTTTTGCCTATTGACTACAACTTTCAATGCAATCCAATAATATAATTTGAAACTTGAAAAACAAATATAAATTTTGTTAGTTTTAATTGCTTTGTTATACAAACCAATGTCAAAACTAAAAAAAATCAGGGAATTAAGAGTATGGTTACATGTCTTATTTTAAAATAACTATTTTAGCTCTGTACTCTTTTTAAAGTAAGACATTACAGTCTTATTTCAAAAAGTTTTGTTTTGTAAGCTTGATTTATTATTGTGAAACAGGGGGAATTCTATAAATACACTGCTGGCCACCGTAAATGCAACACCCTGAAGGAAGCATGCAAATAATATGAAATTTACAACATGCATTAGCGGAGGTGAGATATGCAAATGATTAGAATTTCAGCGCAGACGCACATCACGCGCGCCTGTGGCGCCACTTCAAAGCGCTATTTAAGGCTTGGAGATTTCGACGATTTCAAGTACGGCAATTGTGTTTTTCTTGTGGTTTTTTCAAAAAAACGATCAATTATGCCTCGTAGAAAACAGCGATCATCTTTTGATCAAGTATCCGAGTTCGACAGAGGAAGGATAGTGGCCTACCGAGATTGTGGATTATCGTTCAGGGAAATCGGTAGTCGTGTTGGACGAAACCAAACAACTGTAATGCGGATATGTGATCGTTGGATGCAGGAGGGTACGACGGACCGACGTGTTCGATCGCATCCACCTCAGTGCACCACTTCACGTGATGACAGGCATATTGTGCGTATGGCAGTGACGGATCGCTCAGCCACATCACGAACCATAGCACAGCACATTCAGTCTGTACCGCATCATCCAGTGTCTGCGCGTACCATTCGACGCCGTTTACAGCAGAGTGGTCTGTCCGCAAGACGTCCATTGCTTCGTCTACCCTTGACGCAGAACCACAGACGTTTCCGCCGCCAATGGTGCGATGAAAGAAGGATGTGGACGGCAGAATGGAATGAAATTGTCTTTACTGACGAGTCACGCTTCTGTCTGCAACACCACGATGGTCGGATTCGAGTCTGGAGACACCGTGGAGAGAGGATGCTGAACAGCTGCGTTATGCACCGCCACACTGGTCCTGCACCGGGTATTATGGTATGGGGCGGTATTGGATATCACTCTCGCACTCCTCTAGTACGCATTGCCGGAACTTTAAACAGCCAGCGCTACATCTCCGAGGTGTTGGAGCCAGTTGTCCTTCCTTACCTTCAGGGCTTGCCCACAGCCATATTTCAACAGGATAATGCGCGACCACACGTGGCACGCATTGTCCAAGGGTTCTTCGTCAATCGCCAGATTGAATTGCTTCCCTGGCCAGCTCGCTCTCCGGATCTTTCGCCGATAGAAAACATGTGGTCCATGGTTGCTCAACGATTGACCCAGAATACATCCCCAGCTGCCACACCAGATCAACTTTGGCAACGTGTGGAAGCTGCTTGGTCTGCTGTACCCCAAGAACACATCCAAAGTCTCTTTGAATCAATGCCGAGGCGTGTGGCAGCGGTGATCTCCAACAATGGCGGCTACTCTGGCTACTGATTTTGGCAGGAACCACACTTCACAGAAGTCTATAAATTTAATCATTTGATACTTGGTCAACATGTTATCTACAAAATAAATTTTGTTGTGATATCTCTTGTCTTTCTTGGTGTTGCAATTTGGGTGGCCAGCAGTGTAATTATGTATTGAATCAATGACTTTTATGGAGAGTTGGTCGAAATATACACATGCCGTCAAGAAATGAACCCTACTCTTTAACGATACTTTGCCCAAAATGAATAATTCATTATAAAATTAGAAAGTGAAACATCAATTTTGACGTTTCCAGATACCAAGTAGCAATATAATTCTTTGATTATCAGAGATTTTCGATTGCGCTTTTCGTATTAAATAGACTCGTTTCCTTACAAAATGAAAATAATGCAAAATTAAATGTTTTTAATAATTTAATATCATTAGTCAAATATTAATAAATTAGTTTTATTTTGGAAAGAAATGAAAAATCAATTCAAACATAAATATTAGAAGCAGGTAGGCTGGTATTTAATTAACGTCGCACTGGAGCAACACAATGGGCTATTGTCAACGGTTCAAGATCAAACCCGAAGGGAAAGATCCGAGGACAACGCCACGTAATTTTGAACCACGGTCAGATGAATAGGTCACACCTGAACTGGCACCCCGCTCTACAAACTTCCACACCATGCCACTGTGAGGACATTTGAGGCCAACACAGATTTAACGTGCACCAGCCCCCTTTGAACACGACAGTCTTTGGTTAGATCCGAACACGTAACCCTCCGGTTGCTAATCCGTTACTCATCCAACCGGGCTACCACGGCCCCATAAATAATAGAATTTAATTTAAATTAAAATAATATTTGTGGGAGGGGTGAATTGTTTTTCCAGCAATACTAGTAACACAATTTGTTGGATAAAGTTGTTTTTCCGGAAACACTGGTAAAATAATATGAGTTGCGAACCGCGCAATCGTTATAATACTCAATATTATTTCTTTTGGGATTTTGAATTTTTTTCAACTCTCTGCACACCTAATGGAACCTCATAACATTGTCTGCAACTGAAATCGATATCGATGCTCTCTAAGATTTGCATCCAAAATGAACTTTGTTTTTACAAGCATATTTTCTTAATTCAGTTAATGAATTTTAATTTTTTTCAGCTGTGGATTCTGAACTTGCATGGACGCTACGACGGCATGATGATAAGCTGCGAATGCTTTATTATAATTTATGGAGTATATTTGTTTTTTGGCTCTGTAATTAATATTTTCCCCATACATGGCTATTTCATTTTTTGGTTAATAGTACTGGGGTAAATACGAGTCGATGGTCGAGGTAGGGGTTCGACGCATAACAGGTGGAGATTTCCTTCTGCTGTACGCAAACTTCTAAATTCGTCGTGGGGCAAGTAATGTGGAACGATACATCGTGGGGTAAGGGAATTTAGTGCAACCCTAGTTGATGAGATGGAACACTGGTAAATGAGATACAAAATAATTGATATATATTTAATTGAAACAAAGAGAAATTGTCAAAAACATCTCCATACACGAGTTTTAAGGAGACCAATGGATTAAATAAAGTATACTTTTGCTTTTTTAGTATCGTGGAGGAGTTTCGATTTTTTAAAGATCCAGACCACCCAGAGGGTGAAAGGCTACACGAGAGGCGGTCGTTAGGACCTTTGTCAAGCTCTATAAGCCTATAATATTGAATTGTATTTTAATTCCCCAACCGGACAATTAAAATACAATTGATTCATACAGAACAAATACAAGTTACAAAAATAAACAGGATCCAAAGACCAGTCATGATTCCAAAAGTCGTCTACCATCTTGCAAACGTAAAAAGAATACATGAATGAACAATGCACTAAATAACTGAAATGAACAAAAGTAATATTACATAATCACTGCATCCCGAAAGTGCTTAGAGACTATGGATTATAACATTTACAAAGTGGGCATAGAAATCAGACCTTGGGAAACGTAAGCATAATAATGAAACATGTTTTAAGGAGTGTTACAAGGATACATACAAGGATTGATTAACATTGATTGAGCTAACTTGAGTATTTATTTTGTAAGCTCTGAAACAATTCGTGGAGTGCCAGTGAAATCGATGCACCCAGCAGCAGCATATGAAAGAGATATTCAGTGCAAACAAACAAAACTGACGGAAAACGATCATTTTATTTCCGCTACCTAAATGCTATCGGCATATCAAAATGTAGAAAATCACTCTTTTGGCGATGTTTAATGTAATTGGCGTTGACCAACCAGCTACCTTTTTTTCAATTCAGAATTGATTGTTTTGGAATATTTATTGGGACGCACTGTAATGGCGTTAAAAATAAGCCAAGTGACATCCTGTATGTACAAGAAACACGCTCCGCCGTAAAAGCATAACTGTCTACTAATGAAAATCTTCTCATAAACAAGGTAATAGAGATTGCTGAATCCAGGAAGTCATTAGAAGCACTCTAGAGGTTAGTTTACAAGTATTGTAAACTAACAAAGGATATCCTTGACGATGAATCTTCGTCCCCAATAAAAAGACTCGTGCTCTTATATATTCCTGCTCCCTCGAGTTTTGTTTCAAGTCGAGTCACGTGGTTTTGAACGAGTCTATTCTTTACATTAGGTGATAGGTTGTAGCTTAAATAAAGTGCTTCCATAATTGGCGTCTTTAATTCTGGTTCAATGTTTATCGTTCGTATATCGGTGCCTAAGCGATAGCAGTGATAATGGGTTAGCGGAGGCAACCCACGGCGATGACACATTTGCTTTTGTTAGCCCTCCTCTAAATGAGCTTTCATTCAACCCTCTTCAAAAATCAACTGGCCAAAATCGACTCGTCAGAGTCAGCCTCCGAAAATAACTCCAAGCTTCCTTCTGTAAAAATACCCGATCTACACTGATGTTCTTATTGTTTATTTATTGAATTCACTTGTGGAAAGAATTCATTCGTTATTTTTTAAATAAGAGATTTCATTTTTTATCAAGCGGATTGGCTAGTGCTTCAATGCCATCATTGCTACAGCAGCAATCACTGCAGGAGCACACAGAGGGACAATTGAGAAAATCGGGATAATTTTAGTTTAAAATTATTGCCGTAAGTTCTCAATACCGTTTTTCATCGATGTCGAGAAGTAGGATCTTAAAAAATACGCAAAGTATCGAAAAACCTTTCAAATCCACCCGCTGCTCTTTTACGACCGACTTCTGAATTAAGGACTGAGCAAAAGTAAACTTAACTTAAAAAAACGGGTATTTGTTACGGTAAGATATTATAGTGGGGCATCATAGTTCTCCACTATAATATCTGGTTCATGTTTCTGGAACTATGGCGTCATGTTTCTCCACTATATAATAATACTGCTGTTATCGTAATAACCTTCCAAGTTGTTTCGACGGGATAAATCGTCCATCAAGACCTAACCAATTTTGCTAATAACGCAATATTTCGTCATCAAGATATTGCCGATTTTTTGACGAGATCATTTCTTTTTTGGATGATGAAAGAAGTTTTCTTCTCAAGACGAGATATCTCGTTTACCAAGATCTGGTCAGTTTTGCTTGTGACGAGATATATCGAGGTATCCCAAGATTTTTTTGACTGATTTTAGGCGTTTTAATGTTTAACGATCTCTTCGAATATTTAGGTTTATATGTTCCGGTTTGAATTCCTGAAAACTAGTAGCTTTCATCATTGATACCTTGCACAATTTTAAAAACTTCTTGGGAAATAGGAAATTATGTACCTGTAACATTTCCGCTTTTAAATTTGAATTTTTATATCTTAACTAGCGCACGATCAAAGAAATTGTCCAGTTTTAACTACATTAAACTATTTACCCTTGTCATAATTGGAATATCATCTATCACCGCAAAATTAGCTCCTCGATTCGTAAAAATTCCTGTTGTAAATGATGAATAATTCACACTACAATAATTGAGCTCTTTTATATCAATAAAAGTCTATGTAATAGAATAAAACAAATATTTTTCAACAATGTCAGTCATAGCTGGAAAGCAAACTTGAAAGGAAATCCGAAGTTTATGCTCGCTGACACATACATGCGACGATTATGAATGGATGTTCATGTCGGACAGCTTGAAAAGACGAAATTTCATTTTTCTCCAGTGTGTTCGATTTCATTTTAAACGAATTCGAAATATCAATGAGCAATTAGGTTTCAGGAAAGAGTATAGATGGCAGCACGAGCATCAGATCAGTGTCGTGCTGGAAGATGACATCTCCCACAGAATATTCCGTATTTTGCGTTCCCTCCAGCCCGAACCAAGACCGCGTATAGGAGGTGTAATTTCGGATAGTTTGTTCAGGAATTTGAGGTCTATACTACAATTCCAGCCTCCCGTAACTAAAGGATTGGGAAATCTCGTCCGTTTCAGTCATCAGAGAATGAAAAGAATACATACATTGCGTGTTATTACTTCCTCTCCTTTTTGTTGTTTTGTTGACAAATTAAACGAGCAGCAATATTTTGGGTTGACATTATTAATTTTTACAATTGTATTTACTTTCGTGCTTCTTACTTGACTAAAAGTTGAGTTATTCAATGACTACTTATTGAAAATTATTAGTTTTCATAATACATGAAAGCAAATTAGAAGGACAATAGAATTAATTGTTTACGTTGTACTGGATCAACACGACGGGCTATTGGCGACGGTCGGGCATCAATCCCGAGGGAAAGATTCGAGGACAACACCTCTTCATTTTGAACCACGGTCAGATGACGAAGTGAACACCTGAGCTGGCAACCCACTCTCAAAAGTTCCTCACCACGCCAACGTGAGGACATTTGAGGTCACGACAGATTTTCCGTGCACCACCCCTACGTACACGACGGTCTTTTGTTGGATCGATTTTGAAACTCGAACCCTCCGGTTGCTAGTCAGCGACTCTACCAACTGGGCTACCGCGGTCCTCGAACTTACAAAACAAAGCCTTTTGAAATAAGACAATAATGTATTTAAGAAGAAAATAATACTAAAATTGTTATTGTAAAATGAACTTTAAGATAAGATGCGTAACCATATGTTGTAATTCAAAAATTGTTTTTAAATTTTGACGTAGTTTCCACAACAAAGCCATTAAAATCAGTAAAACTTGCATTTGTTTTTCAAATTTTATTAGTGGATAGCATTGAACTCTGTTCTCAATAGTCTTCTTTAATAGGCCACTGGTGATGTCGAGGCGGTCTGTCTTAGTTTCTAACTCGCAACGGTTGCCAATCTGCTACTCTTCCAACCGGGCTACCTAACTCAATAAGGAAGTGTGGTTCTGTGAGGGGTTTTCTCTGCAAAGCTAAATATAGAAAGAGCTAGTACTTTGGTAACCCCTTTCGCACACACACACCATTTGTGGTTCCTTGGACAGTGACTCGAATGTAATCTCAGTATGTCGCTTGCATTAAGGTGTACCTATACACTCGAAGATTTTTTTTAACTTTAAAAATCCAGTTTTTTTCAACAAGCCATTGGTTTTTGCTTAAAATCATTTCAGTGAGAAAAAATCAAATTAAGCTAATTATTAGTTATCTAATTTTGATATAATCAGCTAATTGGCATGAGTTTTGAACAGTGATGTATCAAATTCCAATTTATTCAGAAAGACTATTCCTGTTGGAAATTATTCCTAATATTCTTCTTCATGTTTTGACCCTCCATCAAATTTCTAGAGAGAATAGGTTATTTTTACAATTGTTCTCACTAAGAATGTCTAAAAAATCAAGGTTTTTTGAGGAATTTTTACATTTAGAAATCAACTAAAAATTAGAATCTTAACTAAAAATTCTGATTGAGGTTCAAACTCTATAATACAGATTATAATGATACAGAAATAATTATTGATAAATTCATTGTTGAGTTATCCCTGTTTGAAGAAAGCATCCTATTGCAAAAAACACAGTTCTTCAGAGAGTTTAATGTTTTGGAAACATGTTTGTACTGGTGGACATTACCTGACGAAAAACCCCTGTAACTAGAAAAGTATTCCCAATATCTACAAGATCTTGGTATCGTTTAAAAGCTCAGAAATTGAGAAATGTTTTGAAGCAATAAAAGCAAAATCTCTGGTCAATTTTCGTGATTTCTAGTGTACACCTTAAAAACTAATTGCGAAAAATGTAAAAACGGCGAATTAGTTCACATCCGGGAGTAAGTTTTCTTCTCCGTTTTAGTGCGATTCCCGGGAAGCAGTCACGTGTCTTGAAAGAGTAAATTGGTTAAATTAGGGGATTGGTAATTAGAAAACAAATTCCTTCCACAGTTGGCGTCTTTAGCGCGTATTCTGGTTGTTCGCTACCGAAAGTGATAATATTGATAACGCGTTGGCAGAGGGAAAACATCCACGGCGATCTTCGTTTATGCCTTAGCATGAGGCATCCTTCTAACGCGCTTTCGCATCTATTTAGAAACCAACTTATCCAAAGTCGACTGCCTTCTCTCGGGAGCTGCACTATAGTTTGTTTATATTTACTCAGTTGATGCTTAAAATGAAGCTTCAACGAAATACTATTTGCATGTAGAAATCTTCAAGAAGCACATTTGTGTTTTCGTTGGCAAACAGGGGAAATTCATCTGACATCCGATGACGAAACTGTATCGGTTAGCACGAGATGTCGACCTGATAATTGCAACTGGAGACAAAATCTTTTTCACAACATATTTTAGAAGTTTTAAGAGGCATGCCGCTTTTAGATAAAAAAATACCTGACCATAACGTTTCAGAAAGTATTTCTAAATGTATAGAGCTCCGCGGTAGCCATGTTGGTAGAGTCGCGGATTAAAAACTGGAGAATTGGGTGTTCGAAACTCGACCCAACCAAAGACCGTCATGTATGTGGGGGTTGGTGCACTTTAAATCTGTCCTGACCTCAAATATTCTCACGTTGGGGTAGTGTGGAAATTTGGAGAATGGGGTGCCTTCTCAATTCTCAGCTTCTGTTGACCGTGATTCAAAATGCACTCGATCTTTCCCTTCGGGATGGATCACCTATAGCCCTTTGCGTTGCTCCAGTGAGACGTAGATTCAACTACTACTTATCCAATTAACCAAATCAGTTTTTCAAACTCAAACGAACTGAAAATCTAGCCTGAAAGCAAGATATAAATTTTTGAATAAAGATTTGAATGACTTTCCCACATTTGAATTTGGTATTTGCTTAAAGATATCCAATATCTGTAGTTCTGCTATGGAATGTACTTTTCTGATTTGACATTTTTCTGGAGAAGATACTGTATAGGAAGTATATTTTTTAAAGATTTTTCATTTAAATAAAAATAAATATATTTTTGTATTTATCTTCTACAATGTATTTAAAAAATTTAATGGTTCTGCACTCTTTTATGAGATGAATATTCATGTACCTTCATATATATTACAAGAAAAACCATTTTTAAAGGGGGGGGGGGGTATTTCAATTAACGTCACACTAGAGCAACACAACGGGCTATTGGTGACGGTCCGGGATCAATCCCAAAGGGAAAGATCCGAGGACAACACCACGTAATTTTGAACCACGGTCAGATGACGAGGCAACACCTGAGCTCCATTTTTAAAGACGTCACTACAAGAGCTGTTAGCGAGTACAACCAATTTTCTAATTTAGAAGATCATGAATAGCTTACTAATAGCCTGGACATTTTCTTTGACAATCCTAAAGTTTTTATAACTTTAAAAACTAAATTTTATAGCATAATTATTAAATAGATAAAATATTTATTTATTGGTGTATCTTTTTAGGTGCACTGTGCTTTGTCTTCCCGATATTTTTGTGTGATGATTCCCTCTGTCATGTAAATGAATTTTTCTGTATATCAGTATAAATAAATCTATATATTGTATATAAAGCAGAGTTGCCGTCCGTCTGTTCTCTATATAAATCTACACAGTATGACCAATCCACACCAAATTTGGTACACTTGTACCTTGTGGGTAACGCAGGCTACATATTAACCCCCATTCTATTTAACCTAGGTGTGCAGAGGGAGCTAAAAACAATTCGAAATCCCATAGGAATAACATTGAGTATAAAATGATTGCTGTACGAAACTCTGTTTTACCGGTATTGATGGAAAAATAATTTTTCCAATAAAATTGTTTTACCAGCATTGCTCGAAAAACAATTGTTTCCAAAACATTTTATTTAAACAATTTAAATTAAATTCTAACATTTATGTTTGAACTAATTTTTTAATTCTTTTGTTACTATAAATAATTTATGAATATTGATTGATGAACAAATAATATTCAAAATATTTAATTTTACATAGCTTACATTTTGTAACGGAACACGAAAAGCAAAAAACATCATTGATCATAACAGTGTAATTTTCTTTTTTGGTACCTGGCAACTCCAGAATTAATGTTTTATTTTATAAATTTGATTTAGAATTCCGTGTTTGTGTATCTGAGTTAAGACAGCGAAATATTGCGGTTATATTTGAGCATTTCTAAGTTTTATAAATGTGTGTTCTTTTTGTAAATGTATCACTAATCTAATTTAACGATGCCGAATCTGATTAAAGTATCAAAACATGGTGTTTCCACTAGAAATTTTGTTGTTTGTGCAAAATTTGATACGAAGACGTTCCATTGTGCATTTGTTTTGCATTTGAATTTGTAGAGGACGTTATTCCCAATTGAACAATATCTTTAAATTTGTTCTACTATGAATAGTGCTCAAAATAACATATACTTTCGAGATTGTAATCAATCTCGAAATCTTGTTATTCAATTGAAAGAGCTCGGTCCTGTCCATGGCATGGATGTTGGATATTGGTTCGAAATCCGTTTGAGTCGTTCGTCCCCGGTCTAATTACTCCTCGTGTAGTTAATGACCATAGAGCAACAAACCAACTAACACAGAGGTGAACAGTTAGCTTTGTGATAATAAACTGTAAGATTACTATGAATGTCTTAAAAAGTGATTTTTAGAACTGGATTTCATTAAATTGGATGTTGCCAGATATGAAACATGATCGCCGCCGACAATTGTGATTCCGACATCCTTATTTCATCCCTTCCACAGAAAAGTTGAGACAAATGATTTTAACTTCGCTTATTGTTTTCAGAGCGATTGTCATTGTGTCAGAGAGATCATCTCAAACAGCGATGGACTGGCTAAGACGTTCGGCCCAGGAAATGTAAGCAATTTACAAGCCTCAGATAGGACTTTGAAATGTTAAAATTGAACTCATAACAACGAAATATAGACCCTCGAAAGCAGAACTATAATCGCTCTCTGAAGGATAAAGTAAAATTTAAAAAGTAAACAAACTGGACGTGAAGTGCGACTGAACGCCAGATCCAGATCAGTCGTCGTTTCTCAAAAAGAAAGCAACAAAACGAGTTTTACAAATACTCAATCCCCACAATCAAGGTTGGGGGAACTAATCCATCCCACAAAGGGATATGGGAAAGCCGAGATCTCCCTCTCCCCTCCAACGATCCTTAGAAACATGGCAGCGTGCGAAAATTCACCAACAGATGGCCCTGAATGGCCAAAGCTAGTTTTCCCTGTGAATCACTCTTTTGAACGAATCTTTCAAAAGAATCGATTTGACCATCACGCTCTGAATAGACTTGAACCTGAGTTGAGTACATTTCAATGACGTGTTGACACGGAGGATGCGTAATTGCTCTGTCAGAGTCCAGGAGCGGTTTCAAACCCTCCCCGAGCTTTCATCTTCCGCTTTATGGAATCCATGGATTTCGGATGCTCGCGGAGAGGCTCAAGGTTAATTTTACCCGCTATTACCTTACACTCAACAGAGAAGGGGTGTTCTGCCTGCTCCGGGAGGGGAGGTTCAAGGGCAGAGAACAATTCAGTGATCTGTGTGTTAGTGCGGGGAGCGTTGCTCTGCTAGAGCGATTGGAATCCTCCGCGCCCATTTTTCTCGTTTCGAGTGGGGTGGGGATTTCAATTGATAGAGAAGCACTCAGCCGAAGTGGTAGTGGGGAGCGGGTAGAAGAAAATATCTTGTCGGATAATACTATTCGAGTGGTGGGAAATGGAAAATAATTTTTTTTTAGTTTTTGAAAATGGTCAGGGAGGGTTTTGTAACATCCGCTGTAACGGCTCGGGGTCACCACCTGCACCACTGAAGATCTCCTTTCCATACAAATGTTTTTAAAGGGATGCACGACTATTCTATTCTATTAAAATAAAGAGTGCTTTAACTTGTATTTCGGCTGTATCGCCATTTGTTTCTTTTGGCACAGCACATCAAAATATATTGGTGCCAGCGGTGGGATTTAAGCTGCAAATCGGTATTGGGATCACTCAAGGCAGTCAAGTCTTCAATCACAAAGTATTTGCTATATGGGAAAATTATGTGGTCAACCTCTAGACGATTTCTCAGTTCACATGACGGTGGTTACCTCCCTGTGTTCACTCGCGGACGGAGAGTTCGGTGGAATCGACAGCCGAACATAACTGGGATCGAATTTCATCAGGAGAGTCTATAGAGGCTGATTTGTGTCTGCGCTCGTCCCTCGTCGAAGAAATCAATAAATGGTGATTTTTTACATTTTAAAAAAGCTCCAAGTGAAGTGAAAGTCGTTCACCCGACCGATGTTATGATCGAATTGTCTGTTGTTATGTAAGAATTGTGGCAACCTATGTTTCCAGAGAGGTCGAAAGATCTGAAGAGCGCCAACTAAACCGAATCCTTGTTCACTGTTAGGATTGTTTAAATCCTGTTTTCGGAGTGAACCGTTTATTCATCAAATTCAGATGCTACGTCAACAAAAGGGGTGAGTAACATTTTTATAACCTTGAGTAGTGACTACTTTTGGTTCTTAAACGAGCGTATTTACTTGTGAAGGGATTTTAATGTTTACTTCTCTTATTTTGTCATCACATATTTATCAGTTTTGATATGTGTATAGTGTTTTGAGTTGTATTAGTATTTCTTAAATATAGAATAAGGAATATTCTTCTCAGTTTTAATATGGTAGTTTTCAGGAAAGGGAAAAAGTTAATTTGTACACGGTAGCATATGAAATGGGAGAGAAAGTTACGAAAGACCCACGATATAGAGACTTAAAATCTGTAACATTGAACACTATCCAGAATACGAGGAAGAATTCGTAGAGGGTTTACTGGAGAATATTATTGCCCGTAGAGTAAAAGAGGAGGAAAAGGAAACGAAAGTTAGATAATGGGAAGAGAAGTAGAGACAATGGGAAAGAAGAGTGGTGGTATGTTAAAGGAAAGAAAGAAGGGGAAAGAGAACATAAAAATATTTGGAAATATTAAGAATTGAATCTGTGGTTGATTGAAATAGATAATTTCCAATCCCACACTTAGCTAAAGCTGTCCAGAAGAGTTCCCAAATGGAAGCAATTGACCCTAACAGCCCACGTAGAGTGAAGGAAACAGAGTAAAGAGGAAAATATAATGGGTGAAATAAAAGGGGGTGAAGTAAAGGAAAGGACGATGTCAGAAGAACAACAGGAAGGGACCTTTGAAAGTTGCGATCTCATAACGAAGAGAACGAGATTGAATTAGAGAGGAGCTATAATGAGGAACTGAATGGTGGAGCTAGAGTGGTAGAGCCAGTAGATCTTGTTAAAGGTAAGGAAAGCAGTGAGATTTTGTGATAAATTTATAACCCTGTTTGAAGAGTTCAGGGAACATTCTCGAGGATTCTCCCCCCCCCCCCAAGAAGTAAACTGCGTTGAAAAGGAGTTGCTATTTGGATGTCAGGAAAACCGTTTGGGAAGTGAAAATAAATGTACTGTGTAGGAGGGAATTTTCTCACACTTGGGGGTTACTGTGTCTAAAGATAGATTGTCAAGATATCTGTCTGGAGTGCTATAATGGAATGGAAAATTGCGTTGATGAGTGACCAGAGTCCGAGAGCTGAAAACCTTAATGAGCAAAAGAGCATTCCCATGAAAACGGTTCCGGTGTTTACAGAAACCGTTTCGAAATTGAACAACAATGAGGTTGCTCTACTTCTGGGGAATGAATTTGAAAGTGAGTGCACAGTTGTGAGTGCATTTATTTTGGTCCTATTTTTCTCAGGCACAACAAACATTTCATTTCCCAAACGGTTTTCCTGACATTTAAATTGCATCACTTTTTCAACGCAGTTTATATCTTTGGAGGCGAATACTCGAGAATGTTCCCAGACCTATTCAAAATATTGTTACAAATTTATCGAAAAGTTACTGCTTTCCTGAGATTCAGCAAGGTTTGAGGGCTCTAACTTCAGTAATCCGGTTCACACATCACTAAAACAGTAATATCCATGTACCCAGATAACAGACATTCTGGCTAAAGGAAAACAAATTTCCAAACACACACAAACCAAATAAAACAATTGGAATCCTGGCTTGATGACTGAAAGATTGAAATTAATGTTGATAAAGTTACATCTGTAATGTTTGGACTCAAGTAAAAGAGGTACAGAAACATCAAGATGTTTAACTAAGAAATTCAATGGGAGAGGGAAACAATGCATCCCGGAATAAAATTAGACCATCGTCTCAAGTGGAGTATTTACGTGCAATATACGATTCAAAAATTTCCCCTTATCGTCCGATATACCAAATTTGAAAAATAAATAGAATACTTGTATACAAAATCTTTTCGCTACCAATAATCAGCTATGTATACAAAGCTTGGGGTACATAGGTACAAAGCACGGGTACAAATATCAAAACTAGGGAAACAGCAAAACACGACAATTAAAACGATTACAAGATCACCCTGGTACTATCGCCGTTCAGATGTATTCAGAGAAATCAAAATTAAAACACTTAAAACCATACATTGCATCTTGCTGAAAAGTTCCATAACAATTCTCCAAATGTAAACAATCCTACCCTGCACGACTATGATCATAACTCAAATAAAAATAAAATACCCATCCATAAAACATAAATAAAGCACATGCACTATCTACAATTCTTCGAACAACCCAGCTCACAGAACTTCGAAAGGACCGTCTTGAGTGGAGATAGGGAATCTATCGCATCAATTACGGCACCTAATGCTGCCACAGACAAAACACCCAGAAAAAAGAACAGATTTCAAAAGTTAAATAACTTCGGTTGCTGGTAGTATCTGGTGTAACGGCGGCTAGAGAAACGACCACCACGGCAGCGTGGGAAAATGGAAAATCTTGCTGACTCAAGTGTCGAGAGGAAAAGCCCACACACCATAGCGACCACCCGAAAACATCTTCTTAATGATTTCTTAACGACAGCCAGCCAGCAGGGGTCGGAAATCGCTGTGGTTTCAAAACAAAGGGCAGGCGCCTTTCTGTCGCTCTCTTCGACATTTCGAGACCAAGAAGACAGAGATAAATGATGATGAGTTGCCGACAGGGTTTGATGGTCCCCTTTCGAGTCCGCCGAAGTCTGTCGTAAAAGTTGAGGGGAAAGACCAACGTGAGACAGCCAATCAAGAACGTGAGAAATCTTCAACACCCAATCCAGCACCGACTAAAAGGCGGACCCGAAACGGAAAGGAGGAATCGATAAGCACCCAACATATAGAGAGTTTTTGGGAGATGTCAGAGGCGATCAGCAGAGACAGAGAGAGACAGAGGATCAGAGAGAGAGCTTGGAGAGAGGCGGTCATCAGAGACCGTTTTTGGAGCTTGAAGTGAATATCCGTTCACTGTTGTGCATTTATCCCACCTTGGGATCCTATACTCGCCGGAGTATTTTAGTGAGAAAGGCTCGACCGTAGCCGTAAAGGAGAACCCTCCTAGAGATCCGTGTAACTGCTCATCCTAGTAGTGATCCTGTCCGGAAAGACTGAGATTTCCTGTCTTGGAACTCTGTACTCATCCGAGTAATTTTTTGTTGAGAATAGGCTCACCCGTAGCCGTGCGTTAGACTCCCCCGAGCGAAATTGTGAGGCTCGCCAGCAGCCCTAAGCGCCTCGATAGAACTTTGGACCTTC
The DNA here is from genome assembly GCA_933210815.1 of Meta bourneti. Classification (NCBI taxonomy): domain Eukaryota; kingdom Metazoa; phylum Arthropoda; class Arachnida; order Araneae; family Tetragnathidae; genus Meta; species Meta bourneti. The sequence goes on from OW119923.1 coordinate 451,918, forward strand.
CAAGGAACTAATATTAATGAACTCTACATTCATTTTCCGACTTTTTGTACAAATTGTAAAATAAACCAATTTAGTCCAGAATCGGATATTTTCAATGGTAACTAGTCTAGCTACCCGTGAATCAAGACGTTACAGACTAGTTAACTTATATGGTGGCAGCGGAAGAGATCGACACCCAGTCGTAAAGCAGTATCGGAAGCGATTGACACCCAGTCTTGAAGTAGCAACCGATTGACTTCGTTCGACATCCAGTTCTGAAGGAGTATCGAACCGACCGACATCCAGTCCCGGAGAAGTAGCGACTTCGTTCGACATCCAGTCCCGGAGAAAAGGACGCCTGGTCCGAAAGACAGTTACGGAAGACGCCGAGTCCCGAAAAAGAAATAGAAGACCAAGTTTTGTGTGGAAAGTGACCGACCAGTAAACCTGATCTGAAGTAGATGAAAGTGACGAGATCCTGTGCAGCACGACAGCAGGTAAAGCTTGATTTTACTTTAGAGGCAAAAATTGTAGTCAATTAATGTGCTAGAAATTTAAAATTGTCTTAATGAAATTATATTGTATGTGTAATTGAGTGGTTGCAACATTTAGCAAAGTGCTTGATTTGAAAAATTTAGAAAACTATTGTGTTATCAATTCAGGAAAAGCTTTCCTTTGAAATTAGAGTAAAAGTCATTTATTGAAATTAAGTACTGTTGTAATCTAAAAGTTACCGAAGTATTCTGTATAGAGTTATGCTTAGCATATTTTGTGAAATTTGAGTTAAGATTGTTTTGAGATTTAAGGTACATTGTTTGATAGTGTTGCATTTTGTTTTAAGTATTGGTCACTCATATTAGTGTATTATTGTGTGTATAATTGTGTGTAAGGGACAGGAGAATTTTAAAATGGCAACGTAATGTTTTTAGCAAGGCAACGTAAGGCAGATTTGCAGAAACTCGCTTATGAGTTAGGTATCGACCTAGGATCGAATGATAGGGTGTTAGATATAACCACAAAGATATCGGAGCATCCACAATGCGACGAAGAATGGGTGAAGGCTCAGTTGCAGGTTATAGTAGAGGAACGGGAGATAACTGACACTCAGGCTAGAGAGGAACGGGAGATAGCCGAGAGAAATGCTAGGGAGGTGGAAGAGCGAGAAGAGCGAATTCGAATGTTCAAGTTAGAAAAACTCAGAATTACGCAAGCTGCTGAAACAAATAGCTTAGGTTCGTCACAAACGGATAATTCTAGACCAACGAAAAACTTGAAATCCGTAATGCAAAAATTTGACCCGGAAAAAGGAGACATGGCCCTATTTCTCACCTTGTTTGAAAGACAGGCGAAAAAGATGGGAATAGATGAGGTATATTGGTGATTCACCTTCTTTACCTACTCCCGATGGATATTGCAGAAATTATTATGAGAGAGCCCCCTGAAAAATCCGAAGATTACGATCATGTTAAGAGTACCCTCCTAAATAGATTTAAATTGAATCCGGAAACATTCCGAACCAAATTTACACAGCATCAGAGACGATCAGGAGCGCCCTGGAAAGATCTAATATTTGAATTAAGGACTTACTTAGAGGGATGGAGTCGGAGTGGAAAGTTTTGAGGACCTCAAAAACCTAATGCTAACGGATCAAATTAAAAGGAGAGTTTCTCCTGAGATTAAGGAGCATTTCATAGATCAGTGGGCAGCCATAGTAGACCCCGAAGAATTAGTATTTAAATTAGACCAATATGAAGCCGCTAGACGCACTGTCAGGAGACCTCTCACAGCTAACTCCCAGCTAAGTTCCCAGAAAAACGTTTCCCAGATAAGCCAAAACCTGACAACAAACCTGCAGTAGCGAGGAAATTTGAGCCAGAAAGGAGCGAACGCTCGAATTGGAGGAACCCAAATCCTAATGAGCAAAAGTGGAGAAAGCGAGAATTTGAACGGCGAACAGCGCCGGCGTGTTACATATGCCATTCGACGGATCATCTGAGACCGCAATGCCCTGAATTAAGGAAAAACCCGAATCACGAACGTGTGAATCATTTAAAGATTGAGGAGAATTTCGCACCTTCGTTTGCCCCTTATCTGAGTGAGGCTAAAGTTAATGGGATAAATACCGTGATATTGAGAGATAGTGGAACCAGTTTGGACGTAGCTCCCAACCACTTAGTAAGATCAGATGATTACACCGGAGAAACAGTCTGGTTGAAACAGGCTCTGGAAAATCATTTCCGATATTTACCGATAGCAACAATTAGTTTAGAAAGTGAAAAATTCGGCAAGATAATCACTAAAGCAGCGGTAGTGGATAAAACGGTAGAATTGAACCATTATCTCCTGGGAAACTCGACCCAAGAATTGCTCGAGGAGGCAAGGAAAAACCCACATTTAGTGAATGCTGTCGTTACGCGTAGTCAAAACAAGGGAAACAAAAGATCAGGGAGTTTGGAGAAACTCAAAACCCCCAACTGCGTTAGCGAAAAACCACCTCTTCAATCGAATAGATCGATACATCTACCTCCTGCTGAAAAGCATACAATTGCGATTTTGAAAGTAACCCCCGAGGAGTTTTCCAACGCACAAAAGGAATGCTCTGAATTGAGTACGCTGTGGGAAAGAGTGGAAGAAAAGCGAACTCAGGAATATAGGGTGGATAAAAATTTGTTGTTTAGGATAACCGCAGATCACCGAGGTGAGGAAAGGAAACAATTAGTCATTCCCGCAAGAATGAGGAATGAAATTCTAAGGTTATGCCACGAAGAAGTCGCCGCACATTTAGGCTCAACAAAAACCAAAGATAAACTATTGAGATATTATTTTTGGCCGAACTGCATTAAGGATGCAGAAGAATACGTAAGAACGTGTGACCCGTGCCAGAGAGTGGGAAACCAAGGAAGAAGGAGAAAGCCCCATTAAAATTAGTGCCGGTGATTAAAGAGATCTTCTCGAAAATTAATGTAGATACCGTAGGACCCCTTCCTTATTCAAGTAAGGATAATAGATATTTAGTAACTGCTATCTGCATGGTCTCAAAATATCCTGAAACGATACCCGTTCGCGACATCAGTTCAGAATCGATAGTGGAGTCCCTCATGATTATATTTAGTAGATTGGGATTTCCCAGAGAAATACAGTGTGACTTAGGCACTTGTTTCACGAGCAATTTGACCACCACATTTTTTGAAAAATTTGGCATTAAGGTTACGCACAGCTCTGTTAGACACCCATAAAGTAACCCAGTAGAGAGGTGGCATAGTCCCGTGAAAAGATTATTGAAGGTTTTACGTTTGAAATCGGGATTAGATTGGGAGAAAAATCTACCTGCAGCTCCCTTAGCATTAAGAACGGTGACTCATGAGTCCACAAAATTTAGCACGACTATACTCGTACGCAGAAATAATTTTCGAACTCCCGAAACCTTACTTTTCGAACATTGGGTAGAACCGGAGAAAGAAGAAAATGTCGTGACCGAGTGCATGTTAGAATTAAATAGTTTGAAGCGTTGTCCTGAATTGGACTATGAACGAGTTTCAGACATACGAAACGAAGGGAAAACCTGGTACGATAAAGATGCCGTACGCAGAATTTTTAGAAAGGAAGCGATAGAGCTGATACCGGAGTATAAGCACGAATTCCATAGGCTAAAAGTAGAAATCACCGAAAAACCCGTACTTTATCCCCCAGACTATAGCAGGGAATTTATCTTGCAAACAGATGCATCTGATAAAGGGATCGGGATTATCATAGCTCAACTAGGGCTACACAATAATGAACAGCCAATCTTGTTCTGGAGTCTAAAATTTAACTGTACAATAGTCCACAGAGCAGGGAAAGACAATAAGCACGCTGATTGCTTAAGTCGAGTGGAATAAATAACATTTGACACTTCAAATGAAATTTGATTGTAAATATTTAATAGTGTATAAATTGTGATCTATGTAAAATGTAAATACAAATGATGCTTGTGTTTGTAAATTAAATAATTGAATAAGATTGTAAAATATTGGAAGGTTAAAACCATTAGTTATAGCTGCCTCTGAAGTATTGTCAAGACTTCCTGTATGTCTAACCCCTTCCTTTTAGATTTTGTTTCTAACACATCGCAAAATCTCTCTATGGGGGGAGGAATTCTGTAACGGCGGCTAGAGAAACGACCACCACGGCAGCGTGGGAAAATGGAAAATCTTGCTGACTCAAGTGTCGAGAGGGAAAGCCCACACACCATAGCGACCACCCGAAAACATCTTCTTAATGATTTCTTAACGACAGCCAGCCAGCAGGGGTCGGAAATCGCTGTGGTTTCAAAACAAAGGGCAGGCGCCTTTCTGTCGCTCTCTTCGACATTTCGAGACCAAGAAGACAGAGATAAATGATGATGAGTTGCCGACAGGGTTTGATGGTCCCCTTTCGAGTCCGCCGAAGTCTGTTGTAAAAGTTGAGGGGAAAGACCAACGTGAGACAGCCAATCAAGAACGTGAGAAATCTTCAACACCCAATCCAGCACCGACTAAAAGGCGGACCCGAAACGGAAAGGAGGAGTCGATAAGCACCCAACATATAGAGAGTTTTTGGGAGATGTCAGAGGCGATCAGCAGAGACAGAGAGAGACAGAGGATCAGAGAGCTTGGAGAGAGGCGGTCATCAGAGACCGTTTTTGGAGCTTGAAGTGAATATCCGTTCACTGTTGTGCATTTATCCCACCTTGGGATCCTATACTCGCCGGAGTATTTTAGTGAGAAAGGCTCGACCGTAGCCGTAAAGGAGAACCCTCCTAGAGATCCGTGTAACTGCTCATCCTAGTAGTGATCCTGTCCGGAAAGACTGAGATTTCCTGCCTTGGAACTCTGTACTCATCCGAGTAATTTTTTGTCGAGAATAGGCTCACCCGTAGCCGTGCGTTAGACTCCCCCGAGCGAAATTGTGAGGCTCGCCAGCAGCCCTAAGCGCCTCGATAGAACTTTGGACCTTCCAAGGAACTAATATTAATGAACTCTACATTCATTTTCCGACTTTTTGTACAAATTGTAAAATAAACCAATTTAGTCCAGAATAGGATATTTTCAATGGTAACTAGTCTAGCTACCCGTGAATCAAGACGTTACACTGGGAAGGATCCTCCCGGGATCTTCCCCTCCGTCTCTCTCGCTTGATTCTTTTTCAAGTCATTTCAACCACAATTGTTCTTTATAAATTCTTCGATAAGAATTACTCCATTAACTGATCAACTCTTTCATGTTATGTTTCTAGAAGAGATGCATCAACATTTTGAAGATATCAGTCTAAATTATCTCGATCTCGATAAATTATCTCTATCTAAATTATCTCGAATGGGAACTTTAACAGCTAGTTATTTTATTTCATATTGTTGTTAAATAGAATAATAGTATCATGCTTGCATGCAGTTAGTATTTAAACTTTTTAAAAAGCTACATATTTTATTAAATATTGCTTGCCGTATTCCTATACTCGTACCTAGTGCTGTGGAAATTTGTCTGTAGTAATTTTACTTGGAAGATGTCTGTTTTTGTAATAACTATTGTTTATGTGAGAATCTTCAGAACTTAATTGAACTGGTGGTATAACTGTTTTAATCTTAGATTTATTATTGATACCAAACGAAATATATTACTATTGAAATATTTCCACGAGAAATAAAATTGAGTCTATTTGAGTTCACATTTTTTGATAACACATTTCTTTTTAATAATAACCAATTTTTTTATAAAAATTTTCAACTAATTGTTTAAGTATATTTTTTAATATTTATTAGAATACTGTACCTTGTTAAGTGTGTATGTGTGCTTCAGATCATTCAATAATTCAAGAAACTTTCACTTAGAAACAAATAAAATTTCATTTATTAATTACTAAATGATGTTTGTTTTCGATGACTGTTTCATGCGGTATCCATTAAAAACCTTATTTAGTTCAAATTAACGGTACTATTAATGGAAAAGTATCATTGAATAGACTCAACTGAATATGAAGAAAATAATTCGGTGATCTGGCAAGAAAAATATGACCTTATACAGATCGAATATAATTAATGAGCTTTGTTTCAGACTCGTTCATCAGGCCAAGAATAATTTATTTATGTAAAAAAATTTCATACTAAATAAATGTTTTTGAAAATAAATGTTTTGTTTGTTACTTGATATTTTATACTATGTATTTATTTGGCGCCAACACTAGTAAAGGGACTGAATATTTTGTAGTAATGTTAAACTTTATTTTCCTATTCAATTACTTACAAAGAATTATTGATTAAATTATCTGTGAAACCTATAACTGTTCTTTAAAGTCTTGTTAAAATTTTGATGGTTATTTTTCAATTGGTAAAAGAAATAATTTTGAATCCGTAACTTGATTTGAGGGTTGAGTATTTTGTCTCAAATCATTCATACTTCACTGACTACATTCAGCTATGGCTGAAAAATAATCATTCAGTCCCACTGAAATCAGTTATTCTATAGAATATATTTTATATATATTAGTTCATTAAAGAGTAAATAAAATGCACATATCTTGGAGAGTAATTTTGTGTATTTTTTACTCAATACTTCTCGCAATGAAAAGCGTTCCATTTTTCAGACAATGATCAAAGTGTCATAACCTTTCCAACAACAAACTGCTTATATTATTGCTTAAGCTAGGCATAGTAATTGAAAATTAAACCTCTCAAGAAGATTTATATGTACAATAATTGCATACGTTAAAAAATAATTCACAGTTAATGTTAATTATCTATTTAATCCAGGTTAATTAAACATATTATCAATATAATTCAGTTAACTGAACAGGTTATCAATATAATTCAGGTTATCAAATCAACAATTGTACTGTTAATTAAAATGAAATAAATACTTTCTAGAGACATGAGCAAACGAATCCTTCAGTGTGTGCGTTGCTTGTACATAATTATAATACTGCACCAGTGAAATGAATTCACTTTGAAAAACAGAATGTGATTTGAGACAATTTTTATCATTTTCACTTCATTCATTTTTCGCATTCAATGATAAACAATACTTAAAATCCATCTTTACTATGTAATGCTATTCTGTAAAAATCGCCATTTCCTTCTATTGGAGACTTTCCTATATGCCACTGATCTAAGTCAATGATTGTTTAAAAATGTTTCCGAAATGTCCGAAAATTTGACTCCTAATTCAAAAAAAATCATAGCCTATGCACTAAAAATAAGTCTGTGTAAAGCATATATTGCTAGTGTTCGCAGGTAACGGAGCCAAAATTAGTTAGAATTCATATTGCATACATATATAATGATTTACTATATATATGGCACAGAACAGTATTTCATAAATATTAGAAATATCCATGAATTTCATGAATTTTATGATTCAAACCAAAGTGCATCTTTTTCCCACAAATGGGTGGGAGAAAATCACCTTTCATTTCATAAAATATTATGGGGCCAAATGTTAAATATTAAAACTTATTTTTTAAATATTGTGCTTTTTATTTCAAATTGAAATTAGTGAAGTTGTAAGAGTTGGAGAAGAAATCAGTATTGATTTGTAGAAAACCAGTTTTATAATTACGACATATGTAAATCTTATTAAAATACCTAACACTCGGTTTTGTTCTTTGTTGTGTCTACTTGGGTAGTACAAAACAGATGGAAGTGTAAGGAAAGAAATCATGAAAGCTGTTTTCGTAATCAACTACTTTTTAGTTTTCGAGAATCAAGATGGAAGATTGGAAACATTACGTTTTTAAGTTTGTATGTCAATTTATTTATCAATTCTCATACGGTATCTACAATTTGTTAATGAATTTTCTAGCTTGTTAAATTTTAATTCAGCATCAATGAAATGATATGAGTTGATATTGGCTTAGATTTATTTGCTTATTAGTGTTTCCAAAATAAGAGCAATTGTTTAAAATATTTTTAGAAAAAATATTTATAATTGTTAAACAAATATAATTTAATTGAATCAGATACTTAAATTAGTCTTATTTCAATTAATTTAATTAATTAAAATATTAAATTAATTCCTTTTCCTTCACATCTGAATGAACTTTAACAATAAATTGTAAGATATATTTTTCCAAAGTTCACCTTTTTTCAAATTGGGCAACATGTCTGATACTGAAATGTTTGTATCCACATTGAGTGCACCTGCAGCTGAAATTTTTATCCAAAGTAGTTATTAACATTTTGATAAATATACCTGAAATAAAAAAATAAATTATATATGAATTCACCTCTTGTCTTACTCATCTAATAATGTAAAATAATATATTTCCTCAAATTCTAAACAGTTCTCCAAAAATGTACTAAAGGGATATACAAATAATAACTTAAATAGTAATTTGCAAAATTAATAATTAAAATCTGAAAATGATGGTTTTGGCATAATTCAAAGTGCCAAATTAAAATATTTTCTTTTCTATTGTTTAAAAACTATTTGATGAAATTAAAGGAATATTAAAGCAGTAGTAAGATTAGTTTGAAGCTGGAATGTCAATTTCGGAATACTTCAAATTTAGAATTTTTATTTCGAACATAGCTCTTTTTATTTCTTGAGAGCGTTTCCCTTAAGACGTCACGTCTTAAGGGAAGAGTGACGGGTGTTCCAACACTTATATTATTGTATTTATTGCGCTTGTTTCAATTTGTCCTCCAATCCCTCTCTCTTGATACTACTAGATATGTTCACATGCAATAAAAACACCAACTTAGAGTTGGCCAAGCCTGAACATCAGGCATGGAACCTTGATGCTGAGTAGCGGCAGAGAGAGATAGAAAGGAAGATAGAATTGCGAGGGAGTGGTCAACAGCACAAACAAAAAACCTGTTCCCTAAACCGAAACTTTTTCTACCCCCTTCCGTAGAGGTACAGGGAGAAAGGTAACACTTCGTAGGCACTTTTGTTGAAAAACTGGAAGTAGAGAGTTTTATCCACCCACTTTCAATCAAACTCAGTATCTATGTAGAGCAGTGATTCTCAACCTTATTTTGGCACGGTACACTTTTAATAATTTAAAAATTTGGCGGCACACTAACAATAAGATAAATTTAAAAGAATTTTACTTGGTTAATTGATTGATGTACTTAAAATATATTTTGTAAAAATAGCATACGATAATAATTTAAAATCTATATATATAAAAATGAATCCCTATTTCACTTGGTCACAGCATCACGCGTGAACGGCTGGACCAATTTCGCTAATTCTTTTTTTGTTGTGTTTGTTATTGTCAGGAGAAGGTTCTTATGAAAGAAAAAATTAAGAAAGTTGCGCGGAACATTAGAAATCTATATATATAAAAATGAATCCCTATTTCCCTTGGTCACGGCATCACGCGTGAACGGCTGGACCAATTTCGCTAATTCTTTTTTTGTTGTGTTTGTTATTGTCAGGAGGAGGTTCTTATGAAAGAAAAAATTAAGAAAGTTGCGCGGAACATTAGAAAATTTAAGAAAACTTAACGACCATATTAACTTTTCTAATGTAACCTTCTTAGTGCTTTTGACAATATAAACTTTTCTAATGTAACCTTATGGCGTTTGACATAACTGTCAGTTGTTTGACAGTTGGCGCGCGATTGACAGAATGCGCGCTGCAAATATCGTTTAAAACAGATGCATCGGTCGGAATTATATTGATAAAATAATTAATTTATCATTTCTTAGTGCACATTTCACAGTCGATTCAATTGTACAGTGAGTTTTTTGAGATGTGTTTGTTCATCACGGTTAGTTCAGAGCAATCACGCGTAATATTAAAAGTTCAATTCAATATGGAGTTTTGGTAAGTTTTGATAGACTGTTTTGATAGACTAACACAAGGTATACATGGTTATAAAGAAGAATACAATAGAATATTTTTTTTATTTTCAGTTGAATTTTTGTTTTTAAAAATGCCAGCAATTAGACGTACAAACTTAAGTCGCAGAACTCGCAATGCTACAAGTCAAAGATATACAAGAGCAAGCCAAACTGACGAGCAACGCGAAACGCGGAATGAAGTTGAACGGAATCGATGGAATCGAAATCAACAACATAGAAATGTTGCGTTTAACCCCTATCGAGCTGCATTTAATTATAACGTGGAAATCGATTACAGTTCACAGCAAATCGTTGCTATCGGACCAATGAACGTTATGTGTCAATATTGCAAGGCATTTAAGTTTAAAAATGAAGCCCCTGGATTGTGTTGCGCGAGCGGTCAAGTCAAATTGACGCCATTGGTACCGCCACCAGAACCACTACATTCATTGGTTTCCGGAAATGGGCCAGATTCTAAACATTTTTTGACTCATATCCAGCAATACAATAATTGATTTCAAATGACGTCATTTGGCGCAACAAAAGTTATTCGAGAAAATTTTATGCCAACATTCAAGGTAAGTATATTGAAAAACAATAAACTTTTACCACCACATGCCTGATGCAAAATACGTTGGCAGCTTTCAATTGAAATGGTGTATCAATTGAAATGGCTTAAAGTACGTTTGTAGCTCGGTAAATTGCCAAAAGCAGCCAGAAGTGAGTGTGTTTAAAAAAGTTGATGGGGGAATGGCAGTGCTGACAAAGTATTTTTAGAGCCACATGGCAGAGCCACATGGTGGTACAAACAATTCGCTATACATTATCCTATATTACATCTATTTATTATCTGTTTACCTTTGCAGATTCAGGGTCAAATATATCATCTAACAGGTTCCTTATTGCCAACGCCGGATAGTGACTACAAATTTTTGCAAATTTATTTTATGGGCGATTCAGCAAGACAAGTCGATCAGCGTTGTGCACACAACAATTCGGTGAAAAGACCAATTGTGGAACAACTCCAAATGTTTTTCCATCAACACAACGAATTGGTTGCATTATTCACGACCGAATTAGACCGCATGCCATCTGATAACCACAAAATTGTCATCAAAGCCGATAAGACGCCTGCAGGACAACACTCAAGACATTTTAATGCGCCAATAATTGATGAAGTCGCTATTGTCGTGGGTGAAAATTTAGAAAACCGAGATATTGTTTTACACCGCCGTAACGATCAACTGCAGCGTGTGTCCGAAACACATCGATCATATGATGCGTTACAATATCCTATCGTATTTTGGCAAGGTGAAGATGGGTATCATTTTTCAATGAAGATGATAAATCCAGTTACAGGTAAATAAACAATCTACGTTTACTACCTTTATCACAACGTTAATTTATGTTATTATAACACAAAAATTTGTTTATAGGTTCCGAAACTAACAAAAAAGTTAGTTCAATGAATTATTATTCATAGACTGATGGTTCGGGAAAATGAGGACAATCACATCTTAAAATGTCGGCGTCTCTTTCATCAATATGCTGTGGATATGTACGTGAAAGTTGAAACGGAGCGATTGACATTTATCAGGTTGAACCAGGCAAAACTCCGTTCTGAGGAATACATTCATCTTCGGGATGCCATCAATGCTGACGGAAATGCACAGAATGTAGGCAGAACAACTATTCTCCCAGCAACATACGTCGGAAGTCCGCGACATATGCATGAATACGCTCAGGATGCTATGTCGTATGTACGTCATTATGGCACACCAGATTTGTTTATAACGTTCACATGCAATCCACAGTGGACAGAAATTCGACAAGAATTATTTATTGGCCAATCACCCATTGATCCCCACGACATTACCGCAAGGGTGTTCAAAAGAAAATTAAAATCACTCATGGATTTCATTGTTAAACATCACGTGTTCGGCGAGACGCGCTGTTGGATGTATTCAGTCGAGTGGCAGAAACGCGGATTGCCACATGCACACACCCTCATTTGGTTGGTAGAGAGGATAAGACCGAATGAAATCGATGATGTGATATCTGCGGAAATTCCAGATAATGATGAAGATCCATTGTTACATGAGGTTGTTACAAAAAATATGATTGATGGTCCCTGTGGAATATTAAATCCCATTTCTCCGTGTATGGTTGACAGAAAATGTTCAAAACGATTTCCAAGACAATTAGTAGCAGAAACTATTAGTGGAAATGATGGTTATCCACTTTATCGCCGGCGATCCACTGATTACAATGGGAGGTCAACAATAGTCAAAGTGAAGCAGCAGGACATTGAAGTTGATAATCGTTGGGTTGTTCCGTTTTCGCCGTTACTCTCCAAGACATTTAAAGCACACATAAATGTCGAATTTTGCCATTCCGTAAAATCTATAAAATTATCTGCAAGTACGTGAACAAAGGTAGTGACATGGCTGTGTTCGGAATTGCTGCCGAAAATTCAAACGATGAGATCACTCATTTTCAAATGGGCCGCTATGTTAGTATTAACGAGTCGATGTGGCGTATTTTTTCATTTCCTATACATGAAAGACACCCCACTGTTGTTCACTTGGCCGTACATCTGGAAAATGGTCAAATGGTCTTTACAACGGAAAACGTATTACAACGAGTTGACAGGCCGCCATCGACAACATTGACCAGCTTCTTTGAAATGTGCCAGAATGATGACTTTGCCAGAACACTGCTTTATTCCGAAATGCCAAGATATTATACCTGGAATCAATCGTCAAAGAAATTTCAACGACGGAAACAAGGACAGCCAGTTCCAGGTTACCGACAAGTATTTTCCACCGATGCACTAGGACGTCTTTACACAGTCCATCCTAGCCAAGACGAGTGTTTTTATTTGCGTTTACTATTAGTCAATGTTCGTGGCCCAACATCATTCCAACATCTGCGAACTGTTAATGGTGTATTGTGCGGCACATACAGAGAAGCCTGTCAACGTTTGGGATTGCTAGAGAATGACACTCATTGGGACCACACTCTCGAAGATGCTGTGATTTCGTCAAATGCTAAACAAATACGAACATTGTTTTCCATAATTTTGTCTACATGCTTCCCATCAACACCGATTGATTTATGGAACAAATATAAAGATCACATGGCCGAAGATATATTACATCAGAAGCGACTTAGAACATCGAATGCAGATTTGCATATTAATGAAGAAATTCACAATGAAGCATTAATTTTAATTGAAGACATGTGCTTGATGCTTACCAACAAAGGATTAATACAATTAGGAATGACAACGCCCAATCGCCCAATGCACGACTCATTTAATCAAGAGTTGAGACGCGAAACCCAATATGATTCCGAGGCATTAAAAGAAACCGTTCTAAGAAACGTTCCCCTTTTAAATGAGCAACAAAAATATGCCTACGATACGCTCATGAAAGTAGTAAACGATGGAACTGGCGGATTTTTTTTCTTAGATGCTCCCGGTGGAACTGGGAAAACGTTTTTGATATCATTGATTTTGGCAACGATTAGATCGCAAAATGGTATCGCACTTGCACTTGCTTCGTCAGGTATTGCAGCTACGTTGTTGGAAGGTGGTCGAACAGCTCATTCCGCACTCAAGTTGCCGTTGAACATGCAAATAAATGAAACTCCAACTTGCAACCTTTCGAGAAATTCCGCGATGGCCAAAGTGTTGCAGCAAAGCAGATTAATAGTTTGGGATGAGTGCGCGATGGCACACAAAAAATCTTTGGAAGCATTAGACAGCACGTTGCAAGATTTACGAAAGAATCAAAACCGGTTTGGTGGTGCAATGATTTTATTGGCAGATGATTTTCGCCAAACATTACCAGTAATACCACGATCAACGCCAGCCGACGAAATTAACGCATGTTTAAAGTCGTCCATTTTATGGAAATACGTTAAAACGCTCGAATTAAATATGAACATGAGAGTCGAATTGCAGAACGACCAATCTGGAGAAGTGTTTTCCAAACAATTGCTCGATATTGGTAATGGCAAAATACCTGTTGACTCATCGTCTGGATACATTACATTACCTACCAATTTTTGTCACTTTACTGAATCAAAGACCTAACTCATCGAGAAGGTTTTCCCCAACATTGCTCAAAATTACAAAAATCATGTTTGGTTGAGCGAACGAGTTATATTGGCTGCAAAAAACGTTGATGTCAACGAAATGAATTTTCAAATTCAAAATAAGATAGCTGGCGAATTGATGACAGACAAATCGATTGATTCCGTCACTAACCAAGATGATGTTGTCAACTATCCAACGGAATTCTTAAATTCGCTGGAATTGCCCGGATTACCACCTCATAATCTGCAATTAAAAATCGGATCGGTAATAATTATGTTGTGGAATATAAACCAGCCACGTCTTTGTAATGGCACCCGACTTGCGGTGAAGAAATTAATGAACAACGTCATCGAAGCCACAATTTTGAAAGGGAAGTACAAAGGCGAAGACGTTTTGATTCCACGGATTCCTTTGATTCCGAACGACATGCCATTCGACTTTAAACGGTTACAATTTCCAGTGCGGCTAGCATTTGCAATGTCGATAAATAAATCGCAAGGGCAGTCGCTAAGTGTTTGTGGCATCAATCTTGAAAATCCATGTTTTTCACATGGCCAGTTGTATGTCGCCTGTTCCCGTGTCGGAATACCAACAAAACTATTCATATACGCGCCAGAAAATAAAACTAAGAATGTTGTGTATCATAAAGCATTAGAATAATAAACAATATGTTTTTGGAATAATTATTTTTTTATTAATTATACCAATTCAAATTCAATATTCATAGTTAAGACAGGACAACGTCTGTCGGGTCAGCTAGTGAAATATAAAATGAAATTCCATTACAAAGTAAACAAAATGTTTATTTAATGATAAATTACAAATTACATTTAATGCGAAATTTGAGCTTTGTGTTTTTTAACAACTTCATTTATATTTGGGCGTAAAAAGGATAATGCTACTCTCATTTCGTGATCCAGATTTAAAGTCTGGATCTTTTTTTCGTTTTTATGTCGGTCAAAGCCGAAAATAAACAAAAAATCATTAAAAAAACAAAATGTTTATTTAATGATTAATTACAAATTACATTTAATGCGAAATTTGAGCTTTGTGTTTTTTAACAACTTCATTTATATTTGGGCGTAAAAAGGATAATGCTACTCTCATTTCGTGATCCAGATTTAAAGTCTGGATCTTTTTTTCGTTCTTATGTCGGTCAAAGCCGAAAATCCGAATTCGCACAAATAAGATGTGGAAAATTGTATTAACACACTTAAGGCTTTTTGGGATATTGAGGGATAATCGTACCTAAGATTAATCCAAAACGAATTAATTGATTCTGAATGTTCGCAGTGGCGGCACGCTTCAAGAATCTCGCGGCACACTAAAGTGCCGCGGCACAGTGGTTGAGAATCACTGATGTAGAGTGTAAACCAAGATTTTATTCAATTAAATTGCAATCTGTATTCCTTCGGTGTCCGATATTTATTATTGCCTCTCCATGCTATTTATTTGGGAAATAGGGGTAAGTACCCAATTCCTAACTATTCGAAAATAGTTAAATATTCATATTCAAATGATATACACATTCTCATTTATAACTTAACTTCTAAACTTAAGGAACACTTGACTTTGGGACAATTATTAAATAGAAATTCACCCAATAGTATAGATTATCATGCAGATTTAACAGTTCGTGGCAGAATTCATAGCATACTTTGAATCAAATTTTAATGGGCTCTTACTGAATAGCACCTGAACGAAATTAGAATGCATTAAAATGTGCTCTTTTCAATGGCGCTAATTATTATTACATTGTAGTTTGTCAATTTTGAAATACGCGATTTTCAAAAGGGTCAAAAATCGATGCTTTTGACTTTTAGGACAACTTTAATAATGAATGATACAGTAAACACAAAAGCAGGAAATATGACACTTGAATAGTACAAGGTCTAAAATATGGCCCAAAATCATCTCAAAATAGTTAGTTCAGAACTAGTGACTTGTTAAATTTTTGGAGAAAAAATGACCTGAATGAAAATTTTCAGCAAGTTTGAAGCCATATTGCGACTAAGTATTATATTTTAAACTTTATTTGCCATATCTGTGTTCTACGCATAAAGTTGAACCAGATTACCTAATTCAAATGTCCTAACTAATTTTAATTAGATGTAGTGAATCTACTGCACTATTCACTTTAATACTTAAGTACTAAAGTTGATCCTTTTTTTCGTTTTTTTTCAGTGCAACCAAAGATTGATGCAATTTCCACTGCTGCTCTTGTTGAGGAGTACGACCCAGTGTTAATTTTTATACTTCAAGGCTCTCGTACACTGTATGGTCCTTCTGATTTAGACCTTTTAAAAAATTGTAACACCTCTTTTGCTTTAGGAATTCAAACTAAAGATCAAAAGGATATGATGGTGAAGTCTTGCAGTAAAATTTTATGCATTGATGCAACCCATAAAACGAATCAATATGATTTTTATTTGATCAATTTGGTAGTCTCAAATGAGTTTAGGCATGGGTATCCAGTAGCACATTTTATTACAAATTCATTAGCACATAAAACAATGATTTTCCTTTTTAAAAGTCTTAAGTGTAGAATTCCTCATTTAAATGTTAATTGTGTCATGACTGATGATAACCACACTACGTTTAGTGCATTTCAGGCTGTGTTTGGACATGAAGTAAAACATTTGCTGTGCAAGTGGCATGTGTTAAGAGCGTGGAATAGGAATTTAAATTCTTACATTTCTGATAAAATGCTACGAAATGAAATCAAGTTAAAATTAATGAATCTGCTAAATGAAAAAAACCTTACAGAATTTAATAGACATCTTAATGACTTTTTGAACTGTTCCGAAAATTGAGAGTTATTTGTAAATTATTTTAAAAGGGAATATTCTAACCGATGTGAATTGTGGGCCACATCTTACAGGAGATATTATCATGCTTCAGTTAATACAAATAATTATTGTGAATCATTTCATAATCAATTAAAAACCGTTTACTTTGGAAGTAAATTTAATAGAAGGTTAGATACCTTGTTAAAAGTATTACTTGATATCGAAAAAGTTA
Organism: Meta bourneti; assembly: GCA_933210815.1. NCBI lineage: Eukaryota > Metazoa > Arthropoda > Arachnida > Araneae > Tetragnathidae > Meta > Meta bourneti. Next base: position 468,822 of record OW119923.1, read on the forward strand.
ACTTTTTAATGTATAAAAATAGAATTTTAAATGACATTTCACCAAAAGAAGAAAATCCAGACATTGAAGCCAGACATAAAAAAGGTAACAAAATTCCTGATACAGATTTGCTTTTACTTAATACTAATACTTGGTCTGTGAAGTCCCAATCACAGAAACATAAAGAATACATTGTAAAGCTAGTAAACACTAAGTGTCCTATGATTGATCACTGCTATTTTAAATGTCTTGAAATTAGTTGTATGTCATTATGCTGTCATTTATATAATTGCAACTGCCCAGATAGTTCTAATTTGTGCAAGCATGTACATAAAGTGCATTCCACTAATCCTAAAACTAATCCTAAAACTAATCTCAATAACAATGACTTTTTTGATGATGCTCCTAGGATTGAAACAATCCTCATTCCAAGGCTGGTAAACTAAAAGCATGTCAAAAGTTATAGGATTCCTTATCACAAAATTACATGATCCACGAGTTCAAGAATTCATGCTTGACAATGTATATACAACATTGCAAATATTAGTTGCTGGATGCCGTGGCATTTTAAACTCAGAGACTGATAAAAATTCTAATATTTTTCCTTCTTCAAAAGTGGCTCCAAATCAGGCTATTGAGCTTCAGATTCTATTCAAAACCAGAAAAAAATAGAAAGGTGCAATGCTTCGCAAGAGGAATAGTGCTAAAAGGTTCTTAGATTCTGAAGATGTTGTGATTGTTTTGTAAATATGACCCCATTCAAAAAGGCAAAGAGAGATTCCTATGAACCATTTACAAAATTAAACAAAACAATGAAACGGGTGAATCTTTTACTAAAAGCATTGGGGTCTACAAATTGTGTCAAACAGCTTTCAAATATCTGGATCCTTTTATTACTATTAATGAAGAAAGTGCTATTAAACTGAAGTCTAAAGATTTTGTCAGAGGATGGTTATTTGACGTTATCATTGACGCATTTAATCCAGACTTTGTTTTAATTGATTCTGCTATTACAAACCTAATAATAAATAGCATGTCATCAACAGATCAATTACTAGCTTGCTATCCTTTAATTTTATCATCAAAATATTTATTTCTCCCTGTTTGCATGGAAAATCATTGGTGTTTAATACTTATTAATAAAGAAAAAGACGCATTTATTTTTACGATCCATCAAATAATGATAGTTCTGACAGGTATTGCAAAATTTTAGATAATGTTAAAAATTATTTTGGTTGTACAACTGGGATGTGGACTATTAATTTCCCCTTACATGTGTTGTAACAAGATTCAATGAACTGTGTTGTGTTTGTATGTCACTTTGCCTATCAGATAATATACAAGTCTAGTGTTTATGTGCCATTTGATACAAATAATTTCGGGTATACATTTACTGTGTTTTGTTAGGAACAGTGATTCCTTCAAAAGACTAATTTAATAAACCAACTGTAAACAATTCTTTCGTAGATGCTAATTCCTGTAACTTTTCAAAATTTAAGATAATAGATAAAAGTAAAGTTTTGACATGTGAAGTAAAAGTTAATGACATAGAGATTAAGACATACATGCTGAACTCTTTAGATCTCTTTATTTCATTAGAAGAAGAAGAAACCCTTTTAAGATCAACTTCTACTGCTTTTTGCAAAGGTTGGCTGTATGATTCAATAATTGATGCTTTTGTTTTTAATGTTATTAGGTATTCAAACACCTTTGGATCAATGGATACAATATGTTCCTCTTTGATATTAAATGGTTCTTATTTGAGCAATTAAGGAAACAGAATTTTACTCATTCCAGCCAATGTCAATAAACATTGGAGTCTAATTGTTGTAAATATTGATAGCCATACCTTAGAGTTTTATAATCCATTAAATTACTCCATAGATAAAACATCATCACTTTTATTGCTTAAATGGTGTTCAATATTAAGTAGTGTATTTCCTAACTCAAATAAATGAACTTTTAGTTTCCCTCCCCATGTCAAGCAAACTGACAATATAAATTGTGGTGTCTCTCTTTGTATGTTATTATGTTTAAAAAAAGTAAATAATACATCTTTAAATTCAAGTTTCAACATACCAAATTGTAGAGTTTATTTATGATACTATCATTGGAACATAAAAGTATTTATACATACCTACACAAACAAGGAATTAAACAGATGTCAAATGTGTATGTAAACGATAATTTACAGATCATGCGGTTACAGTTAATATATATCTACTTAAACCTTAATAATTTTAACTGAGCTGACACTCCACTCTCCAAACTTCTACACCACGCCAACGCGAGGACATTTGAGTCCACGACAGATTTAACGTGCACCAGCCCCCTTTGTACACGACGGTCTTTGGTTGGATTCGAGCTAGCAACCCTCCGGTTGCTAATCCGTTACTCTTCCAACCGGGATACCCCGGCTGGTTCAAAATTACGCGGTGTTGTCCTTGGATCTTTCCCTTCGGGTTTGAACCCCGGGGTGCGTCTCTCGTGGACAGAACACATCGGGATTGAGTGTGTTAGTGAAGTCGCGTAAATTGATGCATCTGTCTGTTTAGGCAGTTCCAAAACCATATGCTGGTTGTATCAGATTTGTGCTTATGGTGAAAATGCACCGGATAAATACCCCGCGATGACAAACAACTCATCTGCTCGGCTGCGTGAGCTTCCCGCGATGACAAACAACTCATCTGCTCGGCCGCGTGAGCTTCCCGCGATGGATACCAGCTACTGAGGCGAAGATTTGCGCCATCTCCTCGAGTAGAAATCAAGGATCTCTTTGATTCCGGACTGCGTTGAAATTGCTCGAGTCCTTGGCTACGCAGAGGCCTTAAGCTCAAATCGACACGGGTAAAGTGTGGTTACCTGCCTTGTTAAAAATAATCGTTATGAATTTATTCTAAATTGCATGCTTTTTTGACTATGTAAAAAGAAAATCTTGTTTTTTTTAATGAAGAATTAGTAATTGAACTTCATGGGGAACAAGAAATTAATATTAACAGAACATTTTTTATTAGTCATTTTGGAGTGTAAAGATTTTAAATCAGGTCATCTTCTTTGAGGAGAGTAGGTAGTTGGTATTTAAGGGACTCGAGAGCGAGATTTCGTTAATCAATCGATTTTTCTTGTGGAATAGGACTTTCTGCTTAGCTTAAATTAGTTGTTTCATTACTTACGAAGGATTTTGGTTTAGGAACGAGTTGATTTCTAGTTAGGAGAGCGGGTTTTTTAGTTGAGAATTTTACGCAGCCTCTGCAAGAGGCTACGTGCCCTGTCAGGTTGAAATTTATGCAGGTAGGATTTTCGGATTTCTCTTCCACGCACTTGGAGGTACGGAGATTTCTTTATCGTCTCAGACATTTCATCAAGCAGTTCTTTGAACTGTGGCCTAAACGGTTACATTTGTAACTTTGTGGGGCCGCCCTGTTTTAACGTCGTGAGATGAAATTAAGACGTGACTTTAAGTAATTGAAAACGACTTTAAAACAAACAGCACATTTAATTATATTAATTTTACAAAGTTAAACAATTTAAGGCAGATTTCGAGGCTATTCTAAAGTTAAATCAAAGTGGCTCCAGTTCCATCGGAGCAGTCCGTACTCTTCCAAAACCTCAATGGATCTTTTGCCGAGGGGCCAGGAATCAAGGTCACTTCTCCTCCCGTACCTCGTCGACAAAGCGGGGCAGTTCAGAAAATGAGGGGACATTCCTTTATCCAGACACTACCCCTCGTGAGGATTCGTCATCGACGCCAATTCACGTCAAAGAGGAATTTCAAGCCCCCAAATAAGGGAAACCGCTACACTGCGGAAGCTTTCAACTGTGATGGAAACATGCCGACGCTAGGTTAATTCGTAGAGATTGCTGGAGTATTTGGAGGACCGCTGAGGTCTATCATGAATATTGGAGTGAAAGTTTGATTTGTGTTAGCTGTGCTACCCTGGTTACTGGAAAGGTTTTTTCTAGAGGAGTTATTGTATGTATATCCTCGGGGCAGGAATATCTCGAGGGAGGCTTTTCAGCACAACTTTCATTGTTTTTTCGAAAGGGGGGGTGATGATGGAATCTTCTATATCTCTTTCACGAAGAAAGGACGTGACCCCCTGTGTTGTCAGGGCGCTGAGGTGAATATTTTAATGAAGTCTCCAGAAAGTTTACTTTTAACACAGGGTCCACATCTTTCTACAAGGGTGCTGAGTAGAACAAGGAGATCTTGGATTACTTTGGTCATGATGGGTTTGATTTTGGTTGGGGTGATGTTAAGGAGTTATTATTCTATGATAGAGTTGAATTGGTTGGGCAATATGGTTGGATCTGAGGTTGGAGTGAGTGTTGCTTTGGGGCTCTATGACTCTTTTGGATGAGGATTGAAATCCTGAGTCATCAATTTTAGGTGTTTTCGGTTGCTCCACGGGTCGTGACCTTTTACCGTTGTTAGTGTTTTGTTCTAAGCATGCTCAACCGTCAACGGCCGTTTATATCAGTTGTTTTTTTTTCTCTATTCAACGCATTATCACTCTATGTCTTTCATTTGGGAGCAATAGCAATGAGGGAGGATTGAATTTTTTCATGACGCTCAATTCCCAAGTTATAGTGAGGAGAAAGACGGATGGCCGCGGTAGCCCGTTTATGTGTGTGTGGAAGAGTAGGAAATTAGTAACCGCAGTGTTGCGAGTTCAAAACTAGATCCACCAAAGACCTTCGTGTACGTGGGCGCACGTTCAATCTGTCGTGGTCTCAAATGTCCTCGCTTTGGCGTGGTGTGGAAGTTGAAGAGGGGTGCCAGCTCGATTGTTGACCTCGTTATATGACTGTGGTCCAAAATGACGAGATGTCCTCGGCTACAGGATTGATCCCTCACTAATAGCCCATCTGAACAAATCCTGTATTTCATAAAAATATGGAGCCAAATTTTTATTTCCGAACACGTGTATTCTTAGCTAGAACTATTCTTTGCCACTCTTGAAATCTGGACCCAAAAGTTTAGCTTGTTTGGAAAGGCAAAGATTTCGAAGGAGATCATTCAGTTCATTCTGTTAAACTATATCACTGAGCGTATTTAAATACAGAGATGTAAAGAGTTTGGAACGAAATAGAGCTAAATAGGAACGAAGTTGTCGGTAAAACTCTCAAAAGTACGCAAATATTTCTTTGAGCTCATGGCAAAACGAAATATATCTCTTTTACTATCTGATCAGATTTAATAGTTAATGATACACGGCAATAGTGTTTACAAAAACAGATTTTTCAAAGAAAAATGAAACCTATTACAGAAGCAAAGCTTACCTTTGAAACAATCCAAGTAAGGAAGTGTGAACCTTTCCTAGTGTTCCTAATGTGTTCTTCCGTGCTAAGATATAGCATATTTGTTGATCACTCTCAAGAACTTAAATAAGTACGATGGTTCAGATTTTATTTCAAATATAGCAATCAGAACTATACCTTTTAAAAAGAATACTCTTTTTGCGATGTATTTTTACTAAAGAATACCGACCTTGCACATGCGGGTTTAATTTAGCAATAGGCATCTTTGAATAACTGATTAACGCAAAATGATCACATCTTCCTTATCAGAATGAAGTAATTAAGATCTTCCTGTACTAGCACGCCGGTTTCTATGCGTTATTGTACCCTGCCCTGAAAAAGAGCCCCTCGTCTAAATAGATCGATTGTTTGGGTTGATTTTAGGTTTTATGGCGCAACAGTCATATTTGGCCAAACACAATACAACACAATACTGCGCCAAACACAATACAACGTCAAAAAATAGAGTGGAAAGGGAAAGAGAGAGGAATTGGGGAACAGAGTAATGGTATGAAAGCAGAAAAGATCGCTTGGGTATCCAGGGAGCGCGATTCCCGTGTTAGCTAAATACGGTAAACTCCATTGGAAAATGGAGATGTGCCTCTGAGGGCCTTGTGACTTTAAATGTTTCATTTTAAATTACAGCAATTATTAAATGCCAAATAACAACAACAAAAATAACTCGACATGGTGGTCATTTTTTAAGGTTAGATCTGAAATCAGCACCCAAAAATTAGTTTATAAAAGAGTTAAATATGTTCATGTTATAAAATTTTGAAGATCAGTGTAATTTCATCTATATGAACCATTAGAAACATTCATTGAAACTTTTCTACACAACAATATTCTGTCTCTCTCTCAACTTACTGTATTCTTCTCTCGCTTTGCTTGAGCCAATTTAATCAGATTTTCATGAAGTTGAAATTCGACATTTGAGAACAATTTTAAAAATATCTTTATGTATTATTTTCTATTATTATTATTGTATCCACCTTGTTTCTCAATTTCCAGAGCACAAATACCGAGTAGCCAACGAAGAAATCGAAACAGGAATAAAACCAGACAGCTGATGTTGCATTTAAATTTAAACGACCAAGAAAATTCACAAAACAAACTGTAGAAACAGCTATAGAATTGATAAAAACAGCTATAACACCAGTTGGTCATCACACTAGTTAACACTAGTTCTGCATCATGATGTGATTTTTCTGATTCCAATGGGTGTTATTTTGGGGAGGACGCGTTTATGGAAAATTTTCAAAAAGTGAAAAGAAAATTAATTCTCCGAGCACTTTGAAATTTAATAGAAAGAATTTCAATTAATCAATGTAACTATTTATGAAATAATATGAATTCATTTTTGATATTAATTTGGTTGTCCACTTAGTCGCAACCACGCCAAAGGTGACTTAAGTGACACTATGTATTACGCGTCTAAATTCAACATACTTAAAAATTAAGTTCCTAAAGATATTCAATTTCTAGGTGACTATGTGGAAATAAGAGTCACCTACATAACTAGGGTAAATTATCATTTAGATAAGTTTTAAACGTTAGGAATAAAAATTTCATCAGAAGTCAAACTTAAATTTTATGGATTAGATACTTTACTTTTATCCTGTTTCTTGGACCATAATTAAATTTTCCTGTTTTGCTAAAATATTTGTACTCAGAATTTGTAAGTCATTGTTTCAAACCACGCTATTTAGATTTTATATGACATACCGAAATTAGGAATGTGTGTAGGGAACAGTAGTGTAATAATTCTGCTCCCCTACACACCCCTACTTCATTGAGAAAACAGATGAGGTCAGAGAGAGAAGTGATACTGTGAGGGAGTGAGAGGACATAGGGAGCGAGGAGGAAGTAGGTCGGGTATTGTACTTGGTGAGGCTCTCTCCGAGACATAGGTTTTTTTGAGACTCGCCTCCTCCTAAGGAATGTGTGTAGGGAACAGTAGTGAAATAATTCTGCTCCCCTACACACCCCTACTTCATTGAGAAAACAGATGAGGTCAGAGAGAGAAGTGATACTGTGAGGGGATGAGAGGAGATAGGGAGCGAGGAGGAAGTAGGTCGGGTATTGTACTTGGTGAGGCTCTCTCCGAGACAAAGGTTTTTTTTGAGACTCGCCTCCTCCTGAGGAATATGTGTAGGGAACAGTAGTGTAATAATTCTGCTCCCCTACACACCCCTACTTCATTGAGAAAACAGATGAGGTCAGAGAGAGAAGTGATACTGTGAGGGGGTGAGAGGAGATAGGGAGCGAGGAGGAAGTAGGTCGGGTATTGTACTTGGTGAGGCTCTCTCCGAGACAAAGGTTTTTTTTGAGACTCGCCTCCTCCTGAGGAATGTGTGTAGGGAACAGTAGTGTAATAATTCTGCTCCCCTACACACCCCTACTTCATTGAGAAAACAGATGAGGTCAGAGAGAGAAGTGATACTGTGAGGGGGTGAGAGGAGATAGGGAGCGAGGAGGAAGTATGTCGGGTATTGTACTTGGTGAGGCTCTCTCCGAGACAAAGGTTTTTTTTGAGACTCGCCTCCTCCTGAGGAATGTGTGTAGGGAACAGTAGTGTAATAATTCTGCTCCCCTACACACCCCTACTTCATTGAGAAAACAGATGAGGTCAGAGAGAGAAGTGATACTGTGAGGGGGTGAGAGGAGATAGGGAGCGAGGAGGAAGTAGGTCGGGTATTGTACTTGGTGAGGCTCTCTCCGAGACAAAGGTTTTTTTTGAGACTCGCCTCCTCCTGAGGAATGTGTGTAGGGAACAGTAGTGTAATAATTCTGCTCCCCTACACACCCCTACTTCATTGAGAAAACAGATGAGGTCAGAGAGAGAAGTGATACTGTGAGCGGGTGAGAGGAGATAGGGAGCGAGGAGGAAGTAGGTCGGGTATTGTACTTGGTGACGCTCTCTCCGAGACAAAGGTTTTTTTTTAGACTCGCCTCCTCCTGAGGAATGTGTGTAGGGAACAGTAGTGTAATAATTCTGCTCCCCTACACACCCCTACTTCATTGAGAAAACAGATGAGGTCAGAGAGAGAAGTGATACTGTGAGGGGGTGAGAGGAGATAGGGAGCGAGGAGGAAGTAGGTCGGGTATTGTACTTGGTGAGGCTCTCTCCGAGACAAAGGTTTTTTTTGAGACTCGCCTCCTCCTGAGGAATGTGTGTAGGGAACAGTAGTGTAATAATTCTGCTCCCCTATACACCCCTACTTCATTGAGAAAACAGATGAGGTCAGAGAGAGAAGTGATACTGTGAGGGGGTGAGAGGAGATAGGGAGCGAGGAGGAAGTAGGTCGGGTATTGTACTTGGTGAGGCTCTCTCCGAGACAAAGGTTTTTTTTGAGACTCGCCTCCTCCTAAGGAATGTGTGTAGGGAACAGTAGTTTAATAATTCTGCTCCCCTACACACCCCTACTTCATTGAGAAAACAGATGAGGTCAGAGAGAGAAGTGATACTGTGAGGGGGTGAGAGGAGATAGGGATCGAGGAGGAAGTAGGTCGGGTATTGTACTTGGTGAGGCTCTCTCCGAGACAAAGGTTTTTTTTGAGACTCGCCTCCTCCTGAGGAATGTGTGTAGGGAACAGTAGTGTAATAATTCTGCTCCCCTACACACCCCTACTTCATTGAGAAAACAGATGAGGTCAGAGAGAGAAGTGATACTGTGAGGGGGTGAGAGGAGATAGGGAGCGAGGAGGAAGTATGTCGGGTATTGTACTTGGTGAGGCTCTCTCCGAGACAAAGGTTTTTTTTGAGACTCGCCTCCTCCTGAGGAATGTGTGTAGGGAACAGTAGTGTAATAATTCTGCTCCCCTACACACCCCTACTTCATTGAGAAAACAGATGAGGTCAGAGAGAGAAGTGATACTGTGAAGGGGTGAGAGGAGATAGGGAGCGAGGAGGAAGTAGGTCGGGTATTGTACTTGGTGAGGCTCTCTCCGAGACAAAGGTTTTTTTTGAGACTCGCCTCCTCCTGAGGAATGTGTGTAGGGAACAGTAGTGTAATAATTCTGCTCCCCTACACACCCCTACTTCATTGAGAAAACAGATGAGGTCAGAGAGAGAAGTGATACTGTGAGCGGGTGAGAGGAGATAGGGAGCGAGGAGGAAGTAGGTCGGGTATTGTACTTGGTGACGCTCTCTCCGAGACAAAGGTTTTTTTTTAGACTCGCCTCCTCCTGAGGAATGTGTGTAGGGAACAGTAGTGTAATAATTCTGCTCCCCTACACACCCCTACTTCATTGAGAAAACAGATGAGGTCAGAGAGAGAAGTGATACTGTGAGGGGGTGAGAGGAGATAGGGAGCGAGGAGGAAGTAGGTCGGGTATTGTACTTGGTGAGGCTCTCTCCGAGACAAAGGTTTTTTTTGAGACTCGCCTCCTCCTGAGGAATGTGTGTAGGGAACAGTAGTGTAATAATTCTGCTCCCCTATACACCCCTACTTCATTGAGAAAACAGATGAGGTCAGAGAGAGAAGTGATACTGTGAGGGGGTGAGAGGAGATAGGGAGCGAGGAGGAAGTAGGTCGGGTATTGTACTTGGTGAGGCTCTCTCCGAGACAAAGGTTTTTTTTGAGACTCGCCTCCTCCTAAGGAATGTGTGTAGGGAACAGTAGTTTAATAATTCTGCTCCCCTACACACCCCTACTTCATTGAGAAAACAGATGAGGTCAGAGAGAGAAGTGATACTGTGAGGGGGTGAGAGGAGATAGGGATCGAGGAGGAAGTATGTCGGGTATTGTACTTGGTGAGGCTCTCTCCGAGACAAAGGTTTTTTTTGAGACTCGCCTCCTCCTGAGGAATGTGTGTAGGGAACAGTAGTGTAATAATTCTGCTCCCCTACACGCCCCTACTTCATTGAGAAAACAGATGAGGTCAGAGAGAGAAGTGATACTGTGAGGGGGTGAGAGGAGATAGGGAGCGAGGAGGAAGTATGTCGGGTATTGTACTTGGTGAGGCTCTCTCCGAGACAAAGGTTTTTTTTGAGACTCGCCTCCTCCTGAGGAATGTGTGTAGGGAACAGTAGTGTAATAATTCTGCTCCCCTACACACCCCTACTTCATTGAGAAAACAGATGAGGTCAGAGAGAGAAGTGATACTGTGAGGGGGTGAGAGGAGATAGGGAGCGAGGAGGAAGTAGGTCGGGTATTGTACTTGGTGAGGCTCTCTCCGAGACAAAGGTTTTTTTTGAGACTCGCCTCCTCCTGAGGAATGTGTGTAGGGAACAGTAGTGTAATAATTCTGCTCCCCTACACACCCCTACTTCATTGAGAAAACAGATGAGGTCAGAGAGAGAAGTGATACTGTGAGGGGGTGAGAGGAGATAGGGAGCGAGGAGGAAGTAGGTCGGGTATTGTACTTGGTGAGGCTCTCTCCGAGACAAAGGTTTTTTTTGAGACTCGCCTCCTCCTGAGGAATGTGTGTAGGGAACAGTAGTGTAATAATTCTGCTCCCCTACACACCCCTACTTCATTGAGAAAACAGATGAGGTCAGAGAGAGAAGTGATACTGTGAGGGGGTGAGAGGAGATAGGGAGCGAGGAGGAAGTAGGTCGGGTATTGTACTTGGTGAGGCTCTCTCCGAGACAAAGGTTTTTTTTGAGACTCGCCTCCTCCTGAGGAATGTGTGTAGGGAACAGTAGTGTAATAATTCTGCTCCCCTACACACCCCTACTTCATTGAGAAAACAGATGAGGTCAGAGAGAGAAGTGATACTGTGAGGGAGTGAGAGGAGATAGGGAGCGAGGAGGAAGTAGGTCGGGTATTGTACTTGGTGAGGCTCTCTCCGAGACAAAGGTTTTTTTGAGACTCGCCTCCTCCTAAGGAATGTGTGTAGGGAACAGTAGTGAAATAATTCTGCTCCCCTACACACCCCTACTTCATTGAGAAAACAGATGAGGTCAGAGAGAGAAGTGATACTGTGAGGGGGTGAGAGGAGATAGGGAGCGAGGAGGAAGTAGGTCGGGTATTGTACTTGGTGAGGCTCTCTCCAAGACAAAGGTTTTTTTTTAGACTCGCCTCCTCCTGAGGAATGTGTGTAGGGAACAGTAGTGTAATAATTCTGCTCCCCTACACACCCCTACTTCATTGAGAAAACAGATGAGGTCAGAGAGAGAAGTGATACTGTGAGCGGGTGAGAGGAGATAGGGAGCGAGGAGGAAGTAGGTCGGGTATTGTACTTGGTGAGGCTCTCTCCGAGACAAAGGTTTTTTTTGAGACTCGCCTCCTCCTGAGGAATGTGTGTAGGGAATAGTAGTGTAATAATTCTGCTCCCCTACACACCCCTACTTCATTGAGAAAACAGATGAGGTCAGAGAGAGAAGTGATACTGTGAGGGGTTGAGAGGAGATAGGGATCGAGGAGGAAGTAGGTCGGGTATTGTACTTGGTGAGGCTCTCTCCGAGACAAAGGTTTTTTTTGAGACTCGCCTCCTCCTGAGGAATGTGTGTAGGGAACAGTAGTGTAATAATTCTGCTCCCCTACACACCCCTACTTCATTGAGAAAACAGATGAGGTCAGAGAGAGAAGTGATACTGTGAGGGGGTGAGAGGAGATAGGGAGCGAGGAGGAAGTAGGTCGGGTATTGTACTTGGTGAGGCTCTCTCCGAGACAAAGGTTTTTTTTGAGACTCGCCTCCTCCTGAGGAATGTGTGTAGGGAACAGTAGTGTAATAATTCTGCTCCCCTACACACCCCTACTTCATTGAGAAAACAGATGAGGTCAGAGAGAGAAGTGATACTGTGAGGGGGTGAGAGGAGATAGGGAGCGAGGAGGAAGTAGGTCGGGTATTGTACTTGGTGAGGCTCTCTCCGAGACAAAGGTTTTTTTTGAGACTCGCCTCCTCCTGAGGAATGTGTGTAGGGAACAGTAGTGTAATAATTCTGCTCCCCTACACACCCCTACTTCATTGAGAAAACAGATGAGGTCAGAGAGAGAAGTGATACTGTGAGGGGGTGAGAGGAGATAGGGAGCGAGGAGGAAGTAGGTCGGGTATTGTACTTGGTGAGGCTCTCTCCGAGACAAAGTTTTTTTTGAGACTCGCCTCCTCCTGAGGAATGTGTGTAGGGAACAGTAGTGTAATAATTCTGCTCCCCTACACACCCCTACTTCATTGAGAAAACAGATGAGGTCAGAGAGAGAAGTGATACTGTGAGGGAGTGAGAGGAGATAGGGAGCGAGGAGGAAGTAGGTCGGTTATTGTACTTGGTGAGGCTCTCTCCGAGACAAAGGTTTTTTTGAGACTCGCCTCCTCCTAAGGAATGTGTGTAGGGAACAGTAGTGAAATAATTCTGCTCCCCTACACACCCCTACTTCATTGAGAAAACAGATGAGGTCAGAGAGAGAAGTGATACTGTGAGGGGGTGAGAGGAGATAGGGAGCGAGGAGGAAGTAGGTCGGGTATTGTACTTGGTGAGGCTCTCTCCAAGACAAAGGTTTTTTTTTTAGACTCGCCTCCTCCTGAGGAATGTGTGTAGGGAACAGTAGTGTAATAATTCTGCTCCCCTACACACCCCTACTTCATTGAGAAAACAGATGAGGTCAGAGAGAGAAGTGATACTGTGAGCGGGTGAGAGGAGATAGGGAGCGAGGAGGAAGTAGGTCGGGTATTGTACTTGGTGAGGCTCTCTCCGAGACAAAGGTTTTTTTTGAGACTCGCCTCCTCCTGAGGAATGTGTGTAGGGAAGAGTAGTGTAATAATTCTGCTCCCCTACACACCCCTACTTCATTGAGAAAACAGATGAGGTCAGAGAGAGAAGTGATACTGTGAGGGGGTGAGAGGAGATAGGGATCGAGGAGGAAGTAGGTCGGGTATTGTACTTGGTGAGGCTCTCTCCGAGACAAAGGTTTTTTTTGAGACTCGCCTCCTCCTGAGGAATGTGTGTAGGGAACAGTAGTGTAATAATTCTGCTCCCCTACACACCCCTACTTCATTGAGAAAACAGATGAGGTCAGAGAGAGAAGTGATACTGTGAGGGGGTGAGAGGAGATAGGGAGCGAGGAGGAAGTATGTCGGGTATTGTACTTGGTGAGGCTCTCTCCGAGACAAAGGTTTTTTTTGAGACTCGCCTCCTCCTGAGGAATGTGTGTAGGGAACAGTAGTGTAATAATTCTGCTCCCCTACACACCCCTACTTCATTGAGAAAACAGATGAGGTCAGAGAGATAAGTGATACTGTGAGGGGGTGAGAGGAGATAGGGAGCGAGGAGGAAGTAGGTCGGGTATTGTACTTGGTGAGGCTCTCTCCGAGACAAAGGTTTTTTTGAGACTCGCCTCCTCCTGAGGAATGTGTGTAGGGAACAGTAGTGTAATAATTCTGCTCCCCTACACACCCCTACTTCATTGAGAAAACAGATGAGGTCAGAGAGAGAAGTGATACTGTGAGGGAGTGAGAGGAGATAGGGAGCGAGGAGGAAGTAGGTCGGGTATTGTACTTGGTGAGGCTCTCTCCGAGACAAAGGTTTTTTTGAGACTCGCCTCCTCCTAAGGAATGTGTGTAGGGAACAGTAGTGAAATAATTCTGCTCCCCTACACACCCCTACTTCATTGAGAAAACAGATGAGGTCAGAGAGAGAAGTGATACTGTGAGGGGGTGAGAGGAGATAGGGAGCGAGGAGGAAGTAGGTCGGGTATTGTACTTGGTGAGGCTCTCTCCAAGACAAAGGGTTTTTTTTGAGACTCGCCTCCTCCTGAGGAATGTGTGTAGGGAACAGTAGTGTAATAATTCTGCTCCCCTACACACCCCTACTTCATTGAGAAAACAGATGAGGTCAGAGAGAGAAGTGATACTGTGAGCGGGTGAGAGGAGATAGGGAGCGAGGAGGAAGTAGGTCGGGTATTGTACTTGGTGAGGCTCTCTCCGAGACAAAGGTTTTTTTTTGAGACTCGCCTCCTCCTGAGGAATGTGTGTAGGGAACAGTAGTGTAATAATTCTGCTCCCCTACACACCCCTACTTCATTGAGAAAACAGATGAGGTCAGAGAGAGAAGTGATACTGTGAGCGGGTGAGAGGAGATAGGGAGCGAGGAGGAAGTAGGTCGGGTATTGTACTTGGTGAGGCTCTCTCCGAGACAAAGGTTTTTTTTGAGACTCGCCTCCTCCTGAGGAATCTGTGTAGGGAACAGTAGTGTAATAATTCTGCTCCCCTACACACCCCTACTTCATTGAGAAAACAGATGAGGTCAGAGAGAGAAGTGATACTGTGAGGGGATGAGAGGAGATAGGGAGCGAGGAGGAAGTAGGTCGGGTATTGTACTTGGTGAGGCTCTCTCCGAGACAAAGGTTTTTTTTGAGACTCGCCTCCTCCTGAGGAATGTGTGTAGGGAACAGTAGTGTAATAATTCTGCTCCCATTTACACCCCTACTTCATTGAGAAAACAGATGAGGTCAGAGAGAGAAGTGATACTGTGAGGGGGTGAGAGGAGATAGGGAGCGAGGAGGAAGTATGTCGGGTATTGTACTTGGTGAGGCTCTCTCCGAGACAAAGGGTTTTTTTGAGACTCGCCTCCTCCTGAGGAATGTGTGTAGGGAACAGTAGTGTAATAATTCTGCTCCCCTACACACCCCTACTTCATTGAGAAAACAGATGAGGTCAGAGAGAGAAGTGATACTGTGAGGGGGTGAGAGGAGATAGGGAGCGAGGAGGAAGTAGGTCGGGTATTGTACTTGGTGAGGCTCTCTCCGAGACAAAGGTTTTTTTTGAGACTCGCCTCCTCCTGAGGAATGTGTGTAGGGAACAGTAGTGTAATAATTCTGCTCCCCTACACACCCCTACTTCATTGAGAAAACAGATGAGGTCAGAGAGAGAAGTGATACTGTGAGGGGGTGAGAGGAGATAGGGAGCGAGGAGGAAGTAGGTCGGGTATTGTACTTGGTGAGGCTCTCTCCGAGACAAAGGTTTTTTTTGAGACTCGCCTCCTCCTGAGGAATGTGTGTAGGGAACAGTAGTGTAATAATTCTGCTCCCCTACACACCCCTACTTCATTGAGGAAACAGATGAGGTCAGAGAGAGAAGTGATACTGTGAGGGGGTGAGAGGAGATAGGGAGCGAGGAGGAAGTAGGTCGGGTATTGTACTTGGTGAGGCTCTCTCCGAGACAAAGGTTTTTTTTGAGACTCGCCTCCTCCTGAGGAATGTGTGTAGGGAACAGTAGTGTAATAATTCTGCTCCCCTACACACCCCTACTTCATTGAGAAAACAGATGAGGTCAGAGAGAGAAGTGATACTGTGAGGGGGTGAGAGGAGATAGGGAGCGAGGAGGAAGTAGGTCGGGTATTGTACTTGGTGAGGCTCTCTCCGAGACAAAGGTTTTTTTTGAGACTCGCCTCCTCCTGAGGAATGTGTGTAGGGAACAGTAGTGTAATAATTCTGCTCCCCTACACACCCCTACTTCATTGAGAAAACAGATGAGGTCAGAGAGAGAAGTGATACTGTGAGGGGGTGAGAGGAGATAGGGAGCGAGGAGGAAGTAGGTCGGGTATTGTACTTGGTGAGGCTCTCTCCAAGACAAAGGTTTTTTTTGAGACTCGCCTCCTCCTGAGGAATGTGTGTAGGGAACAGTAGTGTAATAATTCTGCTCCCCTACACACCCCTACTTCATTGAGAAAACAGATGAGGTCAGAGAGAGAAGTGATACTGTGAGGGAGTGAGAGGAGATAGGGAGCGAGGAGGAAGTAGGTCGGGTATTGTACTTGGTGAGGCTCTCTCCGAGACAAAGGTTTTTTTGAGACTCGCCTCCTCCTAAGGAATGTGTGTAGGGAACAGTAGTGAAATAATTCTGCTCCCCTACACACCCCTACTTCATTGAGAAAACAGATGAGGTCAGAGAGAGAAGTGATACTGTGAGGGGGTGAGAGGAGATAGGGAGCGAGGAGGAAGTAGGTCGGGTATTGTACTTGGTGAGGCTCTCTCCAAGACAAAGGGTTTTTTTTGAGACTCGCCTCCTCCTGAGGAATGTGTGTAGGGAACAGTAGTGTAATAATTCTGCTCCCCTACACACCCCTACTTCATTGAGAAAACAGATGAGGTCAGAGAGAGAAGTGATACTGTGAGCGGGTGAGAGGAGATAGGGAGCGAGGAGGAAGTAGGTCGGGTATTGTACTTGGTGAGGCTCTCTCCGAGACAAAGGTTTTTTTTGAGACTCGCCTCCTCCTGAGGAATCTGTGTAGGGAACAGTAGTGTAATAATTCTGCTCCCCTACACACCCCTACTTCATTGAGAAAACAGATGAGGTCAGAGAGAGAAGTGATACTGTGAGGGGATGAGAGGAGATAGGGAGCGAGGAGGAAGTAGGTCGGGTATTGTACTTGGTGAGGCTCTCTCCGAGACAAAGGTTTTTTTTGAGACTCGCCTCCTCCTGAGGAATGTGTGTAGGGAACAGTAGTGTAATAATTCTGCTCCCATTTACACCCCTACTTCATTGAGAAAACAGATGAGGTCAGAGAGAGAAGTGATACTGTGAGGGGGTGAGAGGAGATAGGGAGCGAGGAGGAAGTATGTCGGGTATTGTACTTGGTGAGGCTCTCTCCGAGACAAAGGGTTTTTTTGAGACTCGCCTCCTCCTGAGGAATGTGTGTAGGGAACAGTAGTGTAATAATTCTGCTCCCCTACACACCCCTACTTCATTGAGAAAACAGATGAGGTCAGAGAGAGAAGTGATACTGTGAGGGGGTGAGAGGAGATAGGGAGCGAGGAGGAAGTATGTCGGGTATTGTACTTGGTGAGGCTCTCTCCGAGACAAAGGTTTTTTTTGAGACTCGCCTCCTCCTGAGGAATGTGTGTAGGGAACAGTAGTGTAATAATTCTGCTCCCCTACACACCCCTACTTCATTGAGAAAACAGATGAGGTCAGAGAGAGAAGTGATACTGTGAGGGGGTGAGAGGAGATAGGGAGCGAGGAGGAAGTAGGTCGGGTATTGTACTTGGTGAGGCTCTCTCCGAGACAAAGGTTTTTTTTGAGACTCGCCTCCTCCTGAGGAATGTGTGTAGGGAACAGTAGTGTAATAATTCTGCTCCCCTACACACCCCTACTTCATTGAGAAAACAGATGAGGTCAGAGAGAGAAGTGATACTGTGAGGGGGTGAGAGGAGATAGGGAGCGAGGAGGAAGTATGTCGGGTATTGTACTTGGTGAGGCTCTCTCCGAGACAAAGGTTTTTTTTGAGACTCGCCTCCTCCTGAGGAATGTGTGTAGGGAACAGTAGTGTAATAATTCTGCTCCCCTACACACCCCTACGTCATTGAGAAAACAGATGAGGTCAGAGAGAGAAGTGATACTGTGAGGGAGTGAGAGGAGATAGGGAGCGAGGAGGAAGTAGGTCGGGTATTGTACTTGGTGAGGCTCTCTCCGAGACAAAGGTTTTTTTGAGACTCGCCTCCTCCTGAGGAATGTGTGTAGGGAACAGTAGTGTAATAATTCTGCTCCCCTACACACCCCTACTTCATTGAGAAAACAGATGAGGTCAGAGAGAGAAGTGATACTGTGAGGGGGTGAGAGGAGATAGGGAGCGAGGAGGAAGTAGGTCGGGTATTGTACTTGGTGAGGCTCTCTCCGAGACAAAGGTTTTTTTTGAGACTCGCCTCCTCCTGAGGAATGTGTGTAGGGAACACTAGTGTAATAATTCTGCTCCCCTACACACCCCTACTTCATTGAGAAAACAGATGAGGTCAGAGAGAGAAGTGATACTGTGAGGGAGTGAGAGGAGATAGGGAGCGAGGAGGAAGTAGGTCGGGTATTGTACTTGGTGAGGCTCTCTCCGAGACAAAGGTTTTTTTGAGACTCGCCTCCTCCTAAGGAATGTGTGTAGGGAACAGTAGTGAAATAATTCTGCTCCCCTACACACCCCTACTTCATTGAGAAAACAGATGAGGTCAGAGAGAGAAGTGATACTGTGAGCGGGTGAGAGGAGATAGGGAGCGAGGAGGAAGTAGGTCGGGTATTGTACTTGGTGAGGCTCTCTCCGAGACAAAGGTTTTTTTTGAGACTCGCCTCCTCCTGAGGAATGTGTGTAGGGAACAGTAGTGTAATAATTCTGCTCCCCTACACACCCCTACTTCATTGAGAAAACAGATGAGGTCAGAGAGAGAAGTGATACTGTGAGGGGGTGAGAGGAGATAGGGAGCGAGGAGGAAGTAGGTCGGGTATTGTACTTGGTGAGGCTCTCTCCGAGACAAAGGTTTTTTTTTGAGACTCGCCTCCTCCTGAGGAATGTGTGTAGGGAACAGTAGTGTAATAATTCTGCTCCCCTACACACCCCTACTTCATTGAGAAAACAGATGAGGTCAGAGAGAGAAGTGATACTGTGAGGGGGTGAGAGGAGATAGGGAGCGAGGAGGAAGTAGGTCGGGTATTGTACTTGGTGAGGCTCTCTCCGAGACAAAGGTTTTTTTTTGAGACTCGCCTCCTCCTGAGGAATGTGTGTAGGGAACAGTAGTGTATTGTACTTGGTGAGGCTCTCTCCGAGACAAAGGTTTTTTTGAGACTCGCCTCCTCCTAAGGAATGTGTGTAGGGAACAGTAGTGAAATAATTCTGCTCCCCTACACACCCCTACTTCATTGAGAAAACAGATGAGGTCAGAGAGAGAAGTGATACTGTGAGGGGGTGAGAGGAGATAGGGAGCGAGGAGGAAGTAGGTCGGGTATTGTACTTGGTGAGGCTCTCTCCAAGACAAAGGTTTTTTTTTGAGACTCGCCTCCTCCTGAGGAATGTGTGTAGGGAACAGTAGTGTAATAATTCTGCTCCCCTACACACCCCTACTTCATTGAGAAAACAGATGAGGTCAGAGAGAGAAGTGATACTGTGAGCGGGTGAGAGGAGATAGGGAGCGAGGAGGAAGTAGGTCGGGTATTGTACTTGGTGAGGCTCTCTCCGAGACAAAGGTTTTTTTTTGAGACTCGCCTCCTCCTGAGGAATGTGTGTAGGGAACAGTAGTGTAATAATTCTGCTCCCCTACACACCCCTACTTCATTGAGAAAACAGATGAGGTCAGAGAGAGAAGTGATACTGTGAGCGGGTGAGAGGAGATAGGGAGCGAGGAGGAAGTAGGTCGGGTATTGTACTTGGTGAGGCTCTCTCCGAGACAAAGGTTTTTTTTGAGACTCGCCTCCTCCTGAGGAATCTGTGTAGGGAACAGTAGTGTAATAATTCTGCTCCCCTACACACCCCTACTTCATTGAGAAAACAGATGAGGTCAGAGAGAGAAGTGATACTGTGAGGGGATGAGAGGAGATAGGGAGCGAGGAGGAAGTAGGTCGGGTATTGTACTTGGTGAGGCTCTCTCCGAGACAAAGGTTTTTTTTTGAGACTCGCCTCCTCCTGAGGAATGTGTGTAGGGAACAGTAGTGTAATAATTCTGCTCCCATTTACACCCCTACTTCATTGAGAAAACAGATGAGGTCAGAGAGAGAAGTGATACTGTGAGGGGGTGAGAGGAGATAGGGAGCGAGGAGGAAGTAGGTCGGGTATTGTACTTGGTGAGGCTCTCTCCGAGACAAAGGTTTTTTTTGAGACTCGCCTCCTCCTAAGGAATGTGTGTAGGGAACAGTAGTTTAATAATTCTGCTCCCCTACACACCCCTACTTCATTGAGAAAACAGATGAGGTCAGAGAGAGAAGTGATACTGTGAGGGGGTGAGAGGAGATAGGGATCGAGGAGGAAGTAGGTCGGGTATTGTACTTGGTGAGGCTCTCTCCGAGACAAAGGTTTTTTTTGAGACTCGCCTCCTCCTGAGGAATGTGTGTAGGGAACAGTAGTGTAATAATTCTGCTCCCCTACACACCCCTACTTCATTGAGAAAACAGATGAGGTCAGAGAGAAAAGTGATACTGTGAGGGGGTGAGAGGAGATAGGGAGCGAGGAGGAAGTATGTCGGGTATTGTACTTGGTGAGGCTCTCCCCGAGACAAAGGTTTTTTTTGAGACTCGCCTCCTCCTGAGGAATGTGTGTAGGGAACAGTAGTGTAATAATTCTGCTCCCCTACACACCCCTACTTCATTGAGAAAACAGATGAGGTCAGAGAGAGAAGTGATACTGTGAGGGGATGAGAGGAGATAGGGAGCGAGGAGGAAGTAGGTCGGGTATTGTACTTGGTGAGGCTCTCTCCGAGACAAAGGTTTTTTTTGAGACTCGCCTCCTCCTGAGGAATGTGTGTTGGGAACAGTAGTGTAATAATTCTGCTCCCATTTACACCCCTACTTCATTGAGAAAACAGATGAGGTCAGAGAGAGAAGTGATACTGTGAGGGGGTGAGAGGAGATAGGGAGCGAGGAGGAAGTATGTCGGGTATTGTACTTGGTGAGGCTCTCTCCGAGACAAAGGGTTTTTTTGAGACTCGCCTCCTCCTGAGGAATGTGTGTAGGGAACAGTAGTGTAATAATTCTGCTCCCCTACACACCCCTACTTCATTGAGAAAACAGATGAGGTCAGAGAGAGAAGTGATACTGTGAGGGGGTGAGAGGAGATAGGGAGCGAGGAGGAAGTAGGTCGGGTATTGTACTTGGTGAGGCTCTCTCCGAGACAAAGGTTTTTTTTGAGACTCGCCTCCTCCTGAGGAATGTGTGTAGGGAACAGTAGTGTAATAATTCTGCTCCCCTACACACCCCTACTTCATTGAGAAAACAGATGAGGTCAGAGAGAGAAGTGATACTGTGAGGGAGTGAGAGGAGATAGGGAGCGAGGAGGAAGTAGGTCGGGTATTGTACTTGGTGAGGCTCTCTCCGAGACAAAGGTTTTTTTTGAGACTCGCCTCCTCCTGAGGAATGTGTGTAGGGAACAGTAGTGTAATAATTCTGCTCCCCTACACACCCCTACTTCATTGAGAAAACAGATGAGGTCAGAGAGAGAAGTGATACTGTGAGGGGGTGAGAGGAGATAGGGAGCGAGGAGGAAGTAGGTCGGGTATTGTACTTGGTGAGGCTCTCTCCGAGACAAAGGTTTTTTTTGAGACTCGCCTCCTCCTGAGGAATGTGTGTAGGGAACAGTAGTGTAATAATTCTGCTCCCCTACACACCCCTACGTCATTGAGAAAACAGATGAGGTCAGAGAGAGAAGTGATACTGTGAGGGAGTGAGAGGAGATAGGGAGCGAGGAGGAAGTAGGTCGGGTATTGTACTTGGTGAGGCTCTCTCCGAGACAAAGGTTTTTTTTTGAGACTCGCCTCCTCCTGAGGAATGTGTGTAGGGAACAGTAGTGTAATAATTCTGCTCCCCTACACACCCCTACTTCATTGAGAAAACAGATGAGGTCAGAGAGAGAAGTGATGCTGTGAGGGGGTGAGAGGAGATAGGGAGCGAGGAGGAAGTAGGTCGGGTATTGTACTTGGTGAGGCTCTCTCCGAGACAAAGGTTTTTTTTGAGACTCGCCTCCTCCTGAGGAATGTGTGTAGGGAACACTAGTGTAATAATTCTGCTCCCCTACACACCCCTACTTCATTGAGAAAACAGATGAGGTCAGAGAGAGAAGTGATACTGTGAGGGAGTGAGAGGAGATAGGGAGCGAGGAGGAAGTAGGTCGGGTATTGTACTTGGTGAGGCTCTCTCCGAGACAAAGGTTTTTTTGAGACTCGCCTCCTCCTAAGGAATGTGTGTAGGGAACAGTAGTGAAATAATTCTGCTCCCCTACACACCCCTACTTCATTGAGAAAACAGATGAGGTCAGAGAGAGAAGTGATACTGTGAGCGGGTGAGAGGAGATAGGGAGCGAGGAGGAAGTAGGTCGGGTATTGTACTTGGTGAGGCTCTCTCCGAGACAAAGGTTTTTTTTGAGACTCGCCTCCTCCTGAGGAATGTGTGTAGGGAACAGTAGTGTAATAATTCTGCTCCCCTACACACCCCTACTTCATTGAGAAAACAGATGAGGTCAGAGAGAGAAGTGATACTGTGAGGGGGTGAGAGGAGATAGGGAGCGAGGAGGAAGTAGGTCGGGTATTGTACTTGGTGAGGCTCTCTCCAAGACAAAGGTTTTTTTTTGAGACTCGCCTCCTCCTGAGGAATGTGTGTAGGGAACAGTAGTGTAATAATTCTGCTCCCCTACACACCCCTACTTCATTGAGAAAACAGATGAGGTCAGAGAGAGAAGTGATACTGTGAGGGGGTGAGAGGAGATAGGGAGCGAGGAGGAAGTAGGTCGGGTATTGTACTTGGTGAGGCTCTCTCCGAGACAAAGGTTTTTTTTTGAGACTCGCCTCCTCCTGAGGAATGTGTGTAGGGAACAGTAGTGTATTGTACTTGGTGAGGCTCTCTCCGAGACAAAGGTTTTTTTGAGACTCGCCTCCTCCTAAGGAATGTGTGTAGGGAACAGTAGTGAAATAATTCTGCTCCCCTACACACCCCTACTTCATTGAGAAAACAGATGAGGTCAGAGAGAGAAGTGATACTGTGAGGGGGTGAGAGGAGATAGGGAGCGAGGAGGAAGTAGGTCGGGTATTGTACTTGGTGAGGCTCTCTCCAAGACAAAGGTTTTTTTTTGAGACTCGCCTCCTCCTGAGGAATGTGTGTAGGGAACAGTAGTGTAATAATTCTGCTCCCCTACACACCCCTACTTCATTGAGAAAACAGATGAGGTCAGAGAGAGAAGTGATACTGTGAGGGGGTGAGAGGAGATAGGGAGCGAGGAGGAAGTAGGTCGGGTATTGTACTTGGTGAGGCTCTCTCCGAGACAAAGGTTTTTTTTTGAGACTCGCCTCCTCCTGAGGAATGTGTGTAGGGAACAGTAGTGTAATAATTCTGCTCCCCTACACACCCCTACTTCATTGAGAAAACAGATGAGGTCAGAGAGAGAAGTGATACTGTGAGCGGGTGAGAGGAGATAGGGAGCGAGGAGGAAGTAGGTCGGGTATTGTACTTGGTGAGGCTCTCTCCGAGACAAAGGTTTTTTTTGAGACTCGCCTCCTCCTGAGGAATCTGTGTAGGGAACAGTAGTGTAATAATTCTGCTCCCCTACACACCCCTACTTCATTGAGAAAACAGATGAGGTCAGAGAGAGAAGTGATACTGTGAGGGGATGAGAGGAGATAGGGAGCGAGGAGGAAGTAGATCGGGTATTGTACTTGGTGAGGCTCTCTCCGAGACAAAGGTTTTTTTTTGAGACTCGCCTCCTCCTGAGGAATGTGTGTAGGGAACAGTAGTGTAATAATTCTGCTCCCATTTACACCCCTACTTCATTGAGAAAACAGATGAGGTCAGAGAGAGAAGTGATACTGTGAGGGGGTGAGAGGAGATAGGGAGCGAGGAGGAAGTAGGTCGGGTATTGTACTTGGTGAGGCTCTCTCCGAGACAAAGGTTTTTTTTGAGACTCGCCTCCTCCTAAGGAATGTGTGTAGGGAACAGTAGTTTAATAATTCTGCTCCCCTACACACCCCTACTTCATTGAGAAAACAGATGAGGTCAGAGAGAGAAGTGATACTGTGAGGGGGTGAGAGGAGATAGGGATCGAGGAGGAAGTAGGTCGGGTATTGTACTTGGTGAGGCTCTCTCCGAGACAAAGGTTTTTTTGAGACTCGCCTCCTCCTGAGGAATGTGTGTAGGGAACAGTAGTGTAATAATTCTGCTCCCCTACACACCCCTACTTCATTGAGAAAACAGATGAGGTCAGAGAGAAAAGTGATACTGTGAGGGGGTGAGAGGAGATAGGGAGCGAGGAGGAAGTATGTCGGGTATTGTACTTGGTGAGGCTCTCCCCGAGACAAAGGTTTTTTTTGAGACTCGCCTCCTCCTGAGGAATGTGTGTAGGGAACAGTAGTGTAATAATTCTGCTCCCCTACACACCCCTACTTCATTGAGAAAACAGATGAGGTCAGAGAGAGAAGTGATACTGTGAGGGGATGAGAGGAGATAGGGAGCGAGGAGGAAGTAGGTCGGGTATTGTACTTGGTGAGGCTCTCTCCGAGACAAAGGTTTTTTTTGAGACTCGCCTCCTCCTGAGGAATGTGTGTAGGGAACAGTAGTGTAATAATTCTGCTCCCATTTACACCCCTACTTCATTGAGAAAACAGATGAGGTCAGAGAGAGAAGTGATACTGTGAGGGGGTGAGAGGAGATAGGGAGCGAGGAGGAAGTATGTCGGGTATTGTACTTGGTGAGGCTCTCTCCGAGACAAAGGGTTTTTTTGAGACTCGCCTCCTCCTGAGGAATGTGTGTAGGGAACAGTAGTGTAATAATTCTGCTCCCCTACACACCCCTACTTCATTGAGAAAACAGATGAGGTCAGAGAGAGAAGTGATACTGTGAGGGGGTGAGAGGAGATAGGGAGCGAGGAGGAAGTATGTCGGGTATTGTACTTGGTGAGGCTCTCTCCGAGACAAAGGTTTTTTTTGAGACTCGCCTCCTCCTGAGGAATGTGTGTAGGGAACAGTAGTGTAATAATTCTGCTCCCCTACACACCCCTACTTCATTGAGAAAACAGATGAGGTCAGAGAGAGAAGTGATACTGTGAGGGGGTGAGAGGAGATAGGGAGCGAGGAGGAAGTAGGTCGGGTATTGTACTTGGTGAGGCTCTCTCCGAGACAAAGGTTTTTTTTGAGACTCGCCTCCTCCTGAGGAATGTGTGTAGGGAACAGTAGTGTAATAATTCTGCTCCCCTACACACCCCTACTTCATTGAGAAAACAGATGAGGTCAGAGAGAGAAGTGATACTGTGAGGGGGTGAGAGGAGATAGGGAGCGAGGAGGAAGTAGGTCGGGTATTGTACTTGGTGAGGCTCTCTCCGAGACAAAGGTTTTTTTTGAGACTCGCCTCCTCCTGAGGAATGTGTGTAGGGAACAGTAGTGTAATAATTCTGCTCCCCTACACACCCCTACGTCATTGAGAAAACAGATGAGGTCAGAGAGAGAAGTGATACTGTGAGGGAGTGAGAGGAGATAGGGAGCGAGGAGGAAGTAGGTCGGGTATTGTACTTGGTGAGGCTCTCTCCGAGACAAAGGTTTTTTTGAGACTCGCCTCCTCCTGAGGAATGTGTGTAGGGAACAGTAGTGTAATAATTCTGCTCCCCTACACACCCCTACTTCATTGAGAAAACAGATGAGGTCAGAGAGAGAAGTGATACTGTGAGGGGGTGAGAGGAGATAGGGAGCGAGGAGGAAGTAGGTCGGGTATTGTACTTGGTGAGGCTCTCTCCGAGACAAAGGTTTTTTTTGAGACTCGCCTCCTCCTGAGGAATGTGTGTAGGGAACACTAGTGTAATAATTCTGCTCCCCTACACACCCCTACTTCATTGAGAAAACAGATGAGGTCAGAGAGAGAAGTGATACTGTGAGGGAGTGAGAGGAGATAGGGAGCGAGGAGGAAGTAGGTCGGGTATTGTACTTGGTGAGGCTCTCTCCGAGACAAAGGTTTTTTTGAGACTCGCCTCCTCCTAAGGAATGTGTGTAGGGAACAGTAGTGAAATAATTCTGCTCCCCTACACACCCCTACTTCATTGAGAAAACAGATGAGGTCAGAGAGAGAAGTGATACTGTGAGCGGGTGAGAGGAGATAGGGAGCGAGGAGGAAGTAGGTCGGGTATTGTACTTGGTGAGGCTCTCTCCGAGACAAAGGTTTTTTTTGAGACTCGCCTCCTCCTGAGGAATGTGTGTAGGGAACAGTAGTGTAATAATTCTGCTCCCCTACACACCCCTACTTCATTGAGAAAACAGATGAGGTCAGAGAGAGAAGTGATACTGTGAGGGGGTGAGAGGAGATAGGGAGCGAGGAGGAAGTAGGTCGGGTATTGTACTTGGTGAGGCTCTCTCCAAGACAAAGGTTTTTTTTTGAGACTCGCCTCCTCCTGAGGAATGTGTGTAGGGAACAGTAGTGTAATAATTCTGCTCCCCTACACACCCCTACTTCATTGAGAAAACAGATGAGGTCAGAGAGAGAAGTGATACTGTGAGCGGGTGAGAGGAGATAGGGAGCGAGGAGGAAGTAGGTCGGGTATTGTACTTGGTGAGGCTCTCTCCGAGACAAAGGTTTTTTTTTGAGACTCGCCTCCTCCTGAGGAATGTGTGTAGGGAACAGTAGTGTATTGTACTTGGTGAGGCTCTCTCCGAGACAAAGGTTTTTTTGAGACTCGCCTCCTCCTAAGGAATGTGTGTAGGGAACAGTAGTGAAATAATTCTGCTCCCCTACACACCCCTACTTCATTGAGAAAACAGATGAGGTCAGAGAGAGAAGTGATACTGTGAGGGGGTGAGAGGAGATAGGGAGCGAGGAGGAAGTAGGTCGGGTATTGTACTTGGTGAGGCTCTCTCCAAGACAAAGGTTTTTTTTTGAGACTCGCCTCCTCCTGAGGAATGTGTGTAGGGAACAGTAGTGTAATAATTCTGCTCCCCTACACACCCCTACTTCATTGAGAAAACAGATGAGGTCAGAGAGAGAAGTGATACTGTGAGGGGGTGAGAGGAGATAGGGAGCGAGGAGGAAGTAGGTCGGGTATTGTACTTGGTGAGGCTCTCTCCGAGACAAAGGTTTTTTTTTGAGACTCGCCTCCTCCTGAGGAATGTGTGTAGGGAACAGTAGTGTAATAATTCTGCTCCCCTACACACCCCTACTTCATTGAGAAAACAGATGAGGTCAGAGAGAGAAGTGATACTGTGAGCGGGTGAGAGGAGATAGGGAGCGAGGAGGAAGTAGGTCGGGTATTGTACTTGGTGAGGCTCTCTCCGAGACAAAGGTTTTTTTTGAGACTCGCCTCCTCCTGAGGAATCTGTGTAGGGAACAGTAGTGTAATAATTCTGCTCCCCTACACACCCCTACTTCATTGAGAAAACAGATGAGGTCAGAGAGAGAAGTGATACTGTGAGGGGATGAGAGGAGATAGGGAGCGAGGAGGAAGTAGGTCGGGTATTGTACTTGGTGAGGCTCTCTCCGAGACAAAGGTTTTTTTTGAGACTCGCCTCCTCCTGAGGAATGTGTGTAGGGAACAGTAGTGTAATAATTCTGCTCCCATTTACACCCCTACTTCATTGAGAAAACAGATGAGGTCAGAGAGAGAAGTGATACTGTGAGGGGGTGAGAGGAGATAGGGAGCGAGGAGGAAGTAGGTCGGGTATTGTACTTGGTGAGGCTCTCTCCGAGACAAAGGTTTTTTTTGAGACTCGCCTCCTCCTAAGGAATGTGTGTAGGGAACAGTAGTTTAATAATTCTGCTCCCCTACACACCCCTACTTCATTGAGAAAACAGATGAGGTCAGAGAGAGAAGTGATACTGTGAGGGGGTGAGAGGAGATAGGGATCGAGGAGGAAGTAGGTCGGGTATTGTACTTGGTGAGGCTCTCTCCGAGACAAAGGTTTTTTTTGAGACTCGCCTCCTCCTGAGGAATGTGTGTAGGGAACAGTAGTGTAATAATTCTGCTCCCCTACACACCCCTACTTCATTGAGAAAACAGATGAGGTCAGAGAGAAAAGTGATACTGTGAGGGGGTGAGAGGAGATAGGGAGCGAGGAGGAAGTATGTCGGGTATTGTACTTGGTGAGGCTCTCCCCGAGACAAAGGTTTTTTTTGAGACTCGCCTCCTCCTGAGGAATGTGTGTAGGGAACAGTAGTGTAATAATTCTGCTCCCCTACACACCCCTACTTCATTGAGAAAACAGATGAGGTCAGAGAGAGAAGTGATACTGTGAGGGGGTGAGAGGAGATAGGGAGCGAGGAGGAAGTATGTCGGGTATTGTACTTGGTGAGGCTCTCTCCGAGACAAAGGTTTTTTTTGAGACTCGCCTCCTCCTGAGGAATGTGTGTAGGGAACAGTAGTGTAATAATTCTGCTCCCCTACACACCCCTACTTCATTGAGAAAACAGATGAGGTCAGAGAGAGAAGTGATACTGTGAGGGGGTGAGAGGAGATAGGGAGCGAGGAGGAAGTAGGTCGGGTATTGTACTTGGTGAGGCTCTCTCCGAGACAAAGGTTTTTTTTGAGACTCGCCTCCTCCTGAGGAATGTGTGTAGGGAACAGTAGTGTAATAATTCTGCTCCCCTACACACCCCTACTTCATTGAGAAAACAGATGAGGTCAGAGAGAGAAGTGATACTGTGAGGGGGTGAGAGGAGATAGGGAGCGAGGAGGAAGTAGGTCGGGTATTGTACTTGGTGAGGCTCTCTCCAAGACAAAGGTTTTTTTTTGAGACTCGCCTCCTCCTGAGGAATGTGTGTAGGGAACAGTAGTGTAATAATTCTGCTCCCCTACACACCCCTACTTCATTGAGAAAACAGATGAGGTCAGAGAGAGAAGTGATACTGTGAGCGGGTGAGAGGAGATAGGGAGCGAGGAGGAAGTAGGTCGGGTATTGTACTTGGTGAGGCTCTCTCCGAGACAAAGGTTTTTTTTTGAGACTCGCCTCCTCCTGAGGAATGTGTGTAGGGAACAGTAGTGTATTGTACTTGGTGAGGCTCTCTCCGAGACAAAGGTTTTTTTGAGACTCGCCTCCTCCTAAGGAATGTGTGTAGGGAACAGTAGTGAAATAATTCTGCTCCCCTACACACCCCTACTTCATTGAGAAAACAGATGAGGTCAGAGAGAGAAGTGATACTGTGAGGGGGTGAGAGGAGATAGGGAGCGAGGAGGAAGTAGGTCGGGTATTGTACTTGGTGAGGCTCTCTCCAAGACAAAGGTTTTTTTTTGAGACTCGCCTCCTCCTGAGGAATGTGTGTAGGGAACAGTAGTGTAATAATTCTGCTCCCCTACACACCCCTACTTCATTGAGAAAACAGATGAGGTCAGAGAGAGAAGTGATACTGTGAGCGGGTGAGAGGAGATAGGGAGCGAGGAGGAAGTAGGTCGGGTATTGTACTTGGTGAGGCTCTCTCCGAGACAAAGGTTTTTTTTTGAGACTCGCCTCCTCCTGAGGAATGTGTGTAGGGAACAGTAGTGTAATAATTCTGCTCCCCTACACACCCCTACTTCATTGAGAAAACAGATGAGGTCAGAGAGAGAAGTGATACTGTGAGGGGGTGAGAGGAGATAGGGAGCGAGGAGGAAGTAGGTCGGGTATTGTACTTGGTGAGGCTCTCTCCGAGACAAAGGTTTTTTTTGAGACTCGCCTCCTCCTGAGGAATCTGTGTAGGGAACAGTAGTGTAATAATTCTGCTCCCCTACACACCCCTACTTCATTGAGAAAACAGATGAGGTCAGAGAGAGAAGTGATACTGTGAGGGGATGAGAGGAGATAGGGAGCGAGGAGGAAGTAGGTCGGGTATTGTACTTGGTGAGGCTCTCTCCGAGACAAAGGTTTTTTTTTGAGACTCGCCTCCTCCTGAGGAATGTGTGTAGGGAACAGTAGTGTAATAATTCTGCTCCCATTTACACCCCTACTTCATTGAGAAAACAGATGAGGTCAGAGAGAGAAGTGATACTGTGAGGGGGTGAGAGGAGATAGGGAGCGAGGAGGAAGTAGGTCGGGTATTGTACTTGGTGAGGCTCTCTCCGAGACAAAGGTTTTTTTTGAGACTCGCCTCCTCCTAAGGAATGTGTGTAGGGAACAGTAGTTTAATAATTCTGCTCCCCTACACACCCCTACTTCATTGAGAAAACAGATGAGGTCAGAGAGAGAAGTGATACTGTGAGGGGGTGAGAGGAGATAGGGATCGAGGAGGAAGTAGGTCGGGTATTGTACTTGGTGAGGCTCTCTCCGAGACAAAGGTTTTTTTTGAGACTCGCCTCCTCCTGAGGAATGTGTGTAGGGAACAGTAGTGTAATAATTCTGCTCCCCTACACACCCCTACTTCATTGAGAAAACAGATGAGGTCAGAGAGAAAAGTGATACTGTGAGGGGGTGAGAGGAGATAGGGAGCGAGGAGGAAGTATGTCGGGTATTGTACTTGGTGAGGCTCTCCCCGAGACAAAGGTTTTTTTTGAGACTCGCCTCCTCCTGAGGAATGTGTGTAGGGAACAGTAGTGTAATAATTCTGCTCCCCTACACACCCCTACTTCATTGAGAAAACAGATGAGGTCAGAGAGAGAAGTGATACTGTGAGGGGGTGAGAGGAGATAGGGAGCGAGGAGGAAGTATGTCGGGTATTGTACTTGGTGAGGCTCTCTCCGAGACAAAGGTTTTTTTTGAGACTCGCCTCCTCCTGAGGAATGTGTGTAGGGAACAGTAGTGTAATAATTCTGCTCCCCTACACACCCCTACTTCATTGAGAAAACAGATGAGGTCAGAGAGAGAAGTGATACTGTGAGGGGGTGAGAGGAGATAGGGAGCGAGGAGGAAGTAGGTCGGGTATTGTACTTGGTGAGGCTCTCTCCGAGACAAAGGTTTTTTTTTGAGACTCGCCTCCTCCTGAGGAATGTGTGTAGGGAACAGTAGTGTAATAATTCTGCTCCCCTACACACCCCTACTTCATTGAGAAAACAGATGAGGTCAGAGAGAAAAGTGATACTGTGAGGGGGTGAGAGGAGATAGGGAGCGAGGAGGAAGTATGTCGGGTATTGTACTTGGTGAGGCTCTCTCCGAGACAAAGGTTTTTTTTTAGACTCGCCTCCTCCTAACTCACCTAAAGGTTTAGAGTTTTTAATAGGAGGAGGGAGAGGGATTCCCGCCGCACACAAAGGAGGACCAAGGGAAACCCGACCCCCCAGACAGATTTATTGTCAAAAAAATGCAGAACATGCGGCAAACAAGGCCAACACACAAAATACAAATAAAATACAAAAGAATCCAACAAAAACCATCAGGAGTCGAGCAAAGGTAACAAAATTTTAGGTGCTCGACTCCATGACAAAACCAAGTTTAGTGTTCTAGCTGAAAATAAAAAAAGGCTCATAAAATAGGCGCCCAAATAGTAAAGTGCGGTTTATAAAAGAGGCACCTAGAATTTGAATGAATATAAAGTAGGGCTTATAAAAGGCGCCCTAGTTTTCTGAGATATATTTAAATAAGATTAAAATTAAAAGAGCTTATAAAAGATGCCCAGAAAAATACTCAAAGAATCTTTAAAAATATGCGGGCTCATATTAGGCGCCCAAAGATAAAATAAGATACTCCGTGCTCGAACGGAGTAAATTAAAACTATTTTGTCAAACACAAAAAAGCAATTACAACACAAATTATTAAAATACAATAAAAGACAAACACATTTTAAAATTGGGTGTCCTACTCAGTAGGGCAATCCAAATGTATGAATAATGCAAGTGAAATCAGGATGGAATAAATAGTATGGAGGATGAAAATGAACAGGTAATGTGATGATATGTCAGAATCATAAAAAGTTAAAATTAGGCCGGGACTAACCCTAGGCCTACTACATTAAAATCAATCTTAATCATGGGACGTGGCGATCCGATCAGCAGCCACAACACACTTAGATATCTTGTAAAGCAGCGATTCTCAACCTGTGGGGCGCGCCCCCCTAGGGGGACGCGAGCACACTAGAGGGGAGGCGCGAGAATATCCAAGAGAAAATATTATTTAAAAAAATTGATTAACTGACTGAAAGGAAAGCACACATACACATAGAAAAGAAAATACATTTCGACATATTTAACAAATAAAGTAAAACAACTTACTAAATCAAAACTTACTTAATCAAAACATACTAAATTAAAAACAAATTTAATAATTATTAGTGACTTCCTTGGGCCTGTCTTGCAGAGCAAAGTTTTTCGAAGGAAGGCTTAATATTAGAAATAGCCACTCTCAGTTCTGTTTCTATATTTAGCCGAGATCTATATTTTGCCTTCAAAGAAGCCACAGCAGAAAATCCAGTTTCACAAAGGTAGGATGTTGAAAACGATAATAGAATGCGAAATGCCCTTGTTTTTAGTGCAGAAAAATCATCCTCTACTCCTGCCCAAAATTCAAATAGTGATTTATTACTAAATTGTCTTTTGGTTTCGCCACTTGTCGTGAAGTCTATGAATTTTTCTTCCTCATCAATTGAGAGTCCTTCGGGAGTCTTATGAAATGGATCCCTAACCCACTCGTAACTTGCTAACATTTTGTCGTCAGTAAGAAAATACTTTTTAAAATTCTTTGCCAGCATGGCTAAATGATTTTCAATGGTTACAAAAACAACTTTTACATGTTCTTCAGCCTTGTAAGTTTTAGTACAATCATCCACATTTGCAAACATTGTTAGGTTTTTGCTTTAAATTTCTGCTCCACAATTCCAATTTTCTACAAAAAGCATTAACTTTATCACTCGTATCCAACATATGTGTATTTGCTCCTTGGAGTTGAAGATTCAAGTTATTTAATTTCTCGAATATGTCGACCAAGTAGCTCAATTTCATCACAAATAAACCATCGCGAAAATTCTCGGCTTCCGGTCTGTTTTCTTCTAGGAAAATGGCGATTTCTTCTCTTAATTCATAAACACGTTGCAAAAATTTCCCACGTGATAACCATCTTGCCTCGCAATAAAATAGTAACGCTGAATGTATTGAACCCATGTCTTTACAAAGTGCGGAAAAGATTCTCGATTTCAGGGTCTCATTTTTATATAATTTACTACGGTTACAACCGTAGTTAACACAATATTCAGAATAGGACTCATTTCTTTCGAAGCCAAAGCTTCTCTGTGGATCATGCAATGTGTCCAGACGCACTGAGGCGATTTTTGTTTTACAAGTGCTTGTATATTTTGGAATCTTCCGGACATTGAACGAGCACCATCGGTGCATATTCCGGCTCAATTTTTCCATTCTATGTTTGCCTCGTTCATAAAATCATTTAAAATAGCAAATAATGCGAGCGCTGTTGTTTTGAGTTCTATTGGTTTGCAGAAAAGTAGTTCTACTACTGACATATTATCACAAAATCGAACATAGGCAATTAAATGAGCATCTTTATTACTATCTGTTGCTTCATCAAGCTGTATTGAAAACAATTTGTCATGCAACTTCGAGAAAAGTTGACACTGTACATCTTCAGCTATATCACCAATTCGACGAGCAACAGTATCATTTGAAAGAGGTATGGACTGCAATTGTTTTGAAAAATTATCTCCAAACATAGTTTCTACAATCTCAATTGCTGCTGGCAAAATAAGCTCTTCACCAATGGTGTGAGGTTTTACATCTGGCTATTTTATATGAAACTTTGTAAGATGCAATTAAAGCTTTTTTATTCACAGACAAAGTTTCTTTAAAAAATGATTTTTGCTTTTTATATGATTTTAATTTTAATTCGAAGAATTCTCTGGGTTTGTTGACGTACTCACTATGAAGCGTTTCCAAATGTCGTTTAAGTTTATTAGGTTTCATGCTGTCTGCGGCCAATATTTTTGAGCAAATGATACACAGGGGCCTTTCTTCTTCATTTACTTCAGTACTGGTAAACCCAAAATTTAAGTATTCTTGAGAATATTTTCTTGATTTTATTTTCGGAACCACGCTCGTCTGTGTACTTGTTGATGCTTGACTATCGTCTAATGCTCGCTTACTTCCGCTTAAAAATTTATCCATGAGTGTGCATAAATCTGCTGCCGTGAATATTTAATATGGTGAATTGCAATTAACACGAAAACATATATAACATACACATTCACGATAGATTCGATAGCGATAGAAGGATCGACTCGAATGAGACTGGCTGGAATTGAAACTTGTGTTATCGAACATTTTCCATCTTCCTATGAGAAAACATTTGCTCTGCGCATGCTCGAGACGGCATCGGTCGTGTGGATTCCCTTCCACAAACATTACTTATTTTTTTCTCTTTTGTTTAGTCATGCTTCTGTTTTATTTCTTTTATTATTCGAAAAAATGTATTCCCAGTTTCTAAATTTAGCTCACCCCGTCTAGGTTAACTTTCATTAACGAATTTTTCTTTCATATTCTTTTAACGTTATCTCCCTGTTTGGCTTTCATTTCAAATACGTATAATATTTAAATTTTCCCCGCTTTCATTCGCTTCATCTGTTCACCGCCCGCTTGGCAAAATGCCAGATGTGGTTTCTCGCCAACGTTGGCTCGCTTTTACTCTTGTTTTGGCAGTTAGTTAAAAATAATTTAAAAACAGAATCCAAAATACTCAATATACATTATTGTTGTATACATTTTATTGTAAGCGGGGGGCGCGATGAAAATTATGATTGAAAACTGGGCCGCGAATACTGAAAGGTTGAGAAACGCTGTTGTAAAGGGAGATTTTATTGTTTGTGACCCCGCGCAACCATCCGAGACAAAGGTTGTCATTTGTTGCTTAATTTATTGTTTTTAACGTTTATTTAATAAACGTTCCATTAAGTTTCAAGTGTTATCCTTGCTAAAAAAGAGCCTCAAGGGGGTCCTCCAAAATAAAAAGTGAATTATTTCATTAAGAACTTTATAAAATCATGCAGTATAAAATAGTATTGTTATTCTTTCCATTAAACAATAGAGTATAAACTATAAACTGAGTGGTAAAATAAACAAAACTAGTTTTATTTCACATATTTTTTCATGAAGATGGCACAATGATTTTCCATTAATATACAGTATTTAGTAAGTTATTTTTCACAAAATTAGAATATAATTAGAACTTCATTAAGAACTTTTAACACCAGTTGGTCACAGTAAAATAGGAAATTCAGAGTCATGCGGCTTTTTGAAAAGAAGACACAGAATAAAATTCTTATTCCTTTAATCCTTTTATAGAAAATATAAATATCACTTGGTATTTTAATAACTCCACTTGACATTTATAGAATTTCCACAATTTAATTTGCTAAAAATTATGCTATATCCATCAATTATATCAATTACCCATGCAATTTTGAATTACATCTTTGTTTTCAAAGAGGCAAATGACAAAATAATTCGATACGATATTCAAGATACCCTTAAAAATAATTAAATATTTTTAATTCCAAATTTCAAGTATTATACACGAAATGATAAATCTTGGATTAAAATGGTCTCTATCTCTTCAGCGTAAACAAAATTGATAAGTCATTTTTGAAAAAAAAATGTCTAATTATTCACAAATAACTGTTAATAGATTAAGCAAAACTATTGTTCTAAAAAATAGTTTCTTTTCATCTAGTTATATCGACAACTGTCTTCAAGACAAAATAAACTGTCATCAAGACAAAACATTAATTTTTTTATGTAATTACAATGTTTATATTCTTTCGAGATAATGGTGCGGTTTCGTATAAAACCTTCTTGACTTATGGTATATCTCATTCGACTTGCACACAGTTGATCCTTAAAGCACTCATTTTCAGGTGAGAAATAATCAGTTTCTGAACGAGAATTACATATCTTTTCAGAATCATAACGGGGCTTGATCAGATGTTCAGCGAATACATTTATTAATAAAAAACCTAATTATTAAATTAAAAATAAATAAAAAAACATTCAAATGTAAGTGATACAACAGTATTGTAAGAGATACCTACTTCAAAACGTTAAAAATCTTTGAATAATCACTTGTCTTAAAATGTCTGGTTTACTTTTTTTAATATTTATTTTGCTTCTTTTTGTAACGTCAAATAAACATAGGAGTTTTAAGGAAAATTAATCGAAATAGTCATAGCCAAGTACATGGTGGGCCAAAAAAAAAATCAATTTTCTCTGATTAAATAAATTGCTGTTGTGCGGAAATCTTGTGTATGGCACCTTAGAATTGTGCAATTATTTTTCTAAATCAGACAATATTTTCAACTCGCATATCGCTATCAATATTACAGAAATTTCCAAAATTTGAGTAATTCCGTCTCAAATCCAACGTACTGATTAATCTAAGACATTTTAAATTTTAATGAAAGTTGGTGTAGCAAGTGATATTACAAAACTATGAATGACACTCATAATGATAAAAAAGTTTGGTCCTCCATTCCAAAGCTGGTGTTGCAAGTGACATTACAAAGCTATGAATGACACTCATAGTGATAAAAAATTTGGTCTTCCATTCCAAAGGTTAAGTTTTATTTATTTAAAGTTTTAATGAAAATTACTGCATCTTTAGGTAGTCAATCGAAACTTTTTCGGAAAGATACAGAGCTAGGTAATGTCTCATTTTAAAGTTATTTTATTGAGCATTAATTTATTTAATTTAATATAAAACACAATGAATTTTTAATTTTATTAGTTTTTGTTAATGCATTGAATTCTAAAATTAAAATATTTACAAGAGACAGCTTTAAAAATTTGGAAAAATTTTACCAAATTACGTTCCAAATCCTACCGCCGCCCCAAAAAGTTTCATGTAAGTTCAGAGGTTTCATGTCCAGTGGTAGTGTAACAGGGTATTAAAGAACACTGAGAAATTCTTCAAAAGGTAAAACATTTAATTAAAAAAATAACAATAGGACAGTTTCAAACATAAAAAAACACCAAAAAAGGATGGCCGCCTGCCATTCACGTCTTATTCCTTCGTCGTCCGAAATCATTCTCCTCGTCCTTGCAACTCTTTACCGGAAGTGGATCGTGTTCTACTTCTGGAATGTTCTCGCAACTCCGTCTACCGGAAGTCACCGGTGCTCATCGTTGATGAGTCAGAAGTGTGATATGTCACGGGGTATCACATGTACGGTTCTTGACGGGAAGGGATCAGGTGTCCTTTTTTTCTAATTTCCACCCACTCACCTCTTTGTCTTCGGCACCACAAAAGGTGAACTGATGGTAACTTGTGAAGGAGCACCCAGTCCCCTGCTACTCCTAATAGGAACAATCACTAACATCCAGGTACTTACAAACAGGGATTCGAACCCCGGGCCTAATGGTGGCAGACATGTGATACGACCAGGATCAGGTGTCATAGAGCTGGGTACATGTTTCACATATATGAGACAAACCATGAACAGTAAGTAGCTTTTCACATTAGTCCCGTCCCCACTTTAAACAGCATAAACATTCACATTGTTCATATCGCACTATTCATTCAAACACGAGATAGACTGATTTAGCGTTCTTTCAATCAGAAGTTCAGCACTTCCCTCCACTTTTGGGTCCACATAAGTAAGTCATCAGCATAAAGAAAACAATTAATACCAGGGACAGATTTTAGTTTTAGAACAAGGTCATTTATATAAATTTTAAACAGGGCTCAACACTGTATCTTGTGTTAGACCAATCTGAAAAAGACCAAACCTTGAGAACCAACTCTTACACCTGACTATTTAAGCGCTGGATAATAAAATCTCTAATCCAGTGAAACATGTATGATTTTACACCTATTGATTAGAGTTTTGACAATTCTCCCCCTGTACCACATCGTAAGTTGATCAACAGCGACTGCTGTCAGGACATGCTTGTTTTCCAGCGCATTTTAATAGTTTGGCCAATGAGCGCTATATGATGTTGATGTGAATATTCCATAGCCTGTTTGTTCTTCGGCAAGTGTGAGCAAGTAGTTCATGGGCTACCAAAAATCAATAAAGGCTATTATAAACAATTATTTCAATCGTTTTACCTATTAAACTAATGCATACATCAATAATATGGGGCGGAAGCAATGGATAAAAAATCAGTTATCAAAAATTTAGCATAGTATTAGTCAATTTAGTGGATGCGGTGATTGCAGCCCAACCCAAGTTTATCAGTCTTTTCTGCATCCCAAAAAGTGCCTAAGGACCTCTGAAAATTTCTTTTCATTTTCTGGTAACGTAACACAGTGACCAGTTGGTATGACTGAATTCACTTTTCAAATTACATCACTAGAAAGAATTAAATGGACAAGGGTAAGTATTTTCAAAATCAAATTTATCTAGGAACAGAAGAAAAAAGTTCAGATACCTCAGCTGCCCATTATAAAAATTTTAAATTTCTGCAGAGTTAAACCTTCTTCATGAAGAATTTTTGAGATGTAAGAAAGACCTATACATTTGAGTGAGGCAGAAATTCCCCCATCCAAGCATATTGGCTAATACTGCGTTTATTTTTGAAGGTAATGAGCTAAAACTAGTGTTTTCATATCAACAAAATTCACATTTTGAGTTGTCACGCGTTTAAAAGAGTAGAACTAAATTTGTATTTAAGTCAGCTAAATTTGTTCCAAGTACGATTTTTGTGAACACTAGATTGTTGGTATACTCCCCAGAGGCGCACCCAGAGGGCAACCCACATTTCTCTAAACATTTGCCTGAATGCTTAAAATTCGGAAATTCCATCATATTATCTCGAAAGTTAAAAACACAAGTTTCAATTTACCCTAGAATCAAACGAGAACAGTACGAATTATTTTCATATTCCATTGTATTTTAGTTCATATTTTAATTCGTCTTCCATATTGATTTGATTTAAATAATGCTAAATTTGTTAATCCTTGTTGTTAACAGCACTGTATTGGAAAATTGTATGGCTAAACAGTAGGGTAAGCCGTCCAGATAGGCGAAAAAGGTGTTTTTTCTTTCATTTCTGAATGTGAATTTGCAATAGGGAGTAAAATGTGCCTCCTGCATTCAAATAAAAGTATATATTTTTAATTCACCGTCTTGAGCTCTCTACCAGACATAGTTTAGTATTTTATCTGAAAAACTATGTTCTTCCATTAAATATTACAAGTCCAATGTATATACAAATTGTTTTAAAAACCTTAAAAATAGACAAACATCTCAGTGAAATAGAAAATTCTGAAATTTATACAGTTTTTGGGACATAAAATAAAGAAGAAATGTATAAAACTACGGTATTTTTTGCAGCTGTAAATAAAGAGTGTTGGGTATCAAAATATCATTTATAATTAAGGTAGTTTATACTGTTTTTAATAATCACATTTTTGGTACAATTCGTCATGAATTTATTTTAGCTGGGCTAAAGCCATCA
Organism: Meta bourneti; assembly: GCA_933210815.1. Lineage (NCBI taxonomy): Eukaryota > Metazoa > Arthropoda > Arachnida > Araneae > Tetragnathidae > Meta > Meta bourneti. The sequence continues at coordinate 507,763 of OW119923.1, forward strand.
CGTGTTTCCACTCCAATGACATTTATGCCTCTGACTCCAATTTTACGCATCTTTCGACCTCCTGTGTGACCAGGATAGCGGAAAAATTGGGAAAAAATTGTGTAGCTGAGGAATTTATACAAGACTCGAGGTTGATAATTACCTAATTTCTAATAACCTTATTCAGACGATATAGCTTTTCAAATGGTGTATAAATATCATGAATCGAAACTTATGTCCTATTGGTTGAGCTCGGATAAATCTCAAGAAATCGGTAAAACTGAAGGTAACAGTTTAGGTGGAGTGCCAAAAATAGGCATTCCTACTTGACGTCTTGTAGTCACCGCTTTGGAGTAACTCATTTTTATTTTATTAGTTCTCAAAACAAGTCTTGTATTAGTCACTCAAGTGTTTGTAACTGCAACAGCTCAGGCTCTAAGTTCAACAAACTCTGGGTTCGAATCTTGGCTAAGCTTTGAATGCTCATGGTAGTTCGGAATTCCCTTTAAGCCATGGGTCCCTGTTCAATTAACCCTCGAGTAGCAAAAGATAATCGTAGAGACAATCCAAACAAATATTTACTACCTCAAATAAATCGTTGCAATGAACAATCTAAACAGAGCATTGCCATAACGCCTACAATAATCGAAGAAAATTAATTTCCGAACACAATGATTACTGCTTATACGGATTTGAAAACTACAAGTTTATTTACTATATTTCTGAAGTGATATCTTTAAAAATGTATAGAAAATTTATAATTGAAATGCAAGCGTGTCGCAGCGAAATTTGTGAAATTCTAACGAATGAAGGGGAGGTTAAAAATTAATCTGATGACTGGAACACTAGAAAAGTTTGAAAAAAAATCAGAAAGAAGCTAAACCTAGATCTAAAACTTTGTGTTTCTTGATCTGAATACGTTGTTCCTCTTCCAATTGATGCATTAACTTCAATTTCAGAAAAAATTAATTTTTAAAGTCAACAATTCTTTGACTGTTTTTTCTCAAAATGAAAATCCTTGTGAAGTCTTTAGGTTTAGTGGTTAGGTTTCTTTGTAAAATATTGTATACCCATGCTACCTTCCGCATATACTATACCCATTTACACCTTTGAGGGGTAAAATGGAATCGGGAATGCTTTCTGACGTGCATATTTCTGTATAGTCAAATAGTAAAAACAATATACGTATTTTCATTCACAGGATGTGCAATATAAAGAAAAAAATTCGAAAACCTTGGAATTGAAAATTTTCTAGAAAAGCACAAATTGCTCTACATTTTGTAGCTGGCTCTAAGTTAACTCTCGACGGGCCGCCGTAGCTCAGTTGAAGAGCATCGGATTAGTAACCGGAAGGTTGCGAGTTCGAAACTAGGTCAAGCCAAATACCGTCGGGTACACGGGGGCTGGTGCACGTTAAATCTGTCGTGGTCTCAAATGTTCTCAAGTTGGCGTGTGTAAGTTTGGAGAGTGTGGTGCTAGCTCAGGCTTTGTTCTCGACGACCATGGTTCAAAATTACAAAGAGTTGTCCTCGGACCTTTCCCTCGAGATTGATTCAGGGACGTCGCCAATAGCCCATTGTGCTGCTCTCGTCGACATTAATTAAAACCTATCTAGTTAAAAATAATGAATTTTACGCTCATCTTACAACACCTGACACAATTTGATGTGACCCTTTTGCTCCTGAAATACAGAACGGTTTCACCAAGATAGAAATTTTGTATTAAATTATATATATATATATATATATATATATATATATATATATATATATATAACGAATAGAGATTTGTAGGGGTAGTGGTATTAATAAAAAATTTTAAAAATCTGAAAGCAATAAACAATCTGCAGACATTACAAAATACCTAAAAACTCTAGAAAAAACTTTATTCAAAATTTTAACTTTAAACCCATAAAAAAAGTTTGTTTTTTCTTTGGATGACAAAACTTGTCTCAAATTTAAGAAATTTTTCACAACACTAGAATCTTTTAATCCTCATTTTCTACTTTTACTGCATGATATTTACAAAGCTCGACTTTCTAAAATTAACAAGAAAAACTATTAGTAAACATAATTTAATTTACAACAAAATAGGATTTAAACACCCAATCTTTGATAAATTTAATTTCAATAAAATTGTAAATAATTTAAGAAATATTTTTCCTATAAAATTTCATACTGTAAAAAATGCTTTAAATATTATTTACTTTTGGGTAGAAAAATATTTAATTATAATAATTTTCGCAGCAAGGTTAATTTATATAGTTAAACTGTGCATGCTTTTGCAACGACATAAATTACAGGCCATATTTAAATTATGTCTAGGACATATTGTAACTGGCAATCTTGGAATTATTGACAATGAACAATTAAGGGAATTAATGTATAAAGGTACTAAATTCAGACCTATATATGATATTAAAAAAGTTTTATACTTAAAAGTTTCCTCGAAGACATTGGTAATTTCTGTATTATGACTTCCACTAAATTTAATACCCCTATTTACGAATTCACAGAATGGAAATGGAAACTTTACAATGACTTTAAAATTTTTATAAATGAAAATCTCCCACCTTCAGGAAAAAATAACACCGAATATTTTAAGGCAATAGCCCTAGCTATTAAAGACCTACAAAAAAATTCATAATTACACCAGTAGATAAAGCCTCAGGTAACTATGCCATTATTTGTAAAAAACGATATTTAAATTTACTAAAAATTCTGTACCTATAAGTTCTGGAAATCTACATATAATACTATTGTTAAAAGAATTATTTCTTTAAATAAAAGATTAGAAATTTTTTAACATCATATTATTTTACCTTACATAACTATTGTACTTAAATTTCATAAACATCCAATGAAATTCCGATTTATTACTTGTGGTACAAATTCATATATGATTAAACCCGGTATCTTACTTTGTAAATATCTAAAATTATCCTTAATGCCGTAATTGAAAAAGGTTTCACCTGGATTACTGGTGATAATAATAACGTTTAAAATTATTCTTTGTGTAAAAATATTTGTATAAGACCCCTGAATATAAATCTTTTCGTTCAGAAGGTTAAATATGTCCGCTATATACGCAAACTTAGCCATCCATTCCTCTTTTAACCTAGGCTCTATTAGGTCAGATTTTCGCTCTCGCAGAAACTGCTTTACTTCTTCCCTCAGTTCGAATAGGCGTGCAAGAACTCTTCCTCTCGATAATCATCTCACTTCTGCATGGAGTGGAAGACGTTGGTGATGTGAGTCCATATTCTCACACAGTGTCCAGAACAGCCTCGTGTTCGTAGCTCGACTACGAATTTCGTTAATGATCTTCATCGCGTCATTCATCAGTGTTTAGTTCAGTATAAAGCTTCTTTCAGCTAGATGCTCCCGGTCATCCAAAAAACAACACGCACGAACGCGATGAAAATAAGAATTCTTAAGACAGGCAAGTTGACGCAATACTGGCATTCGGTGACCGCGCACTTCGTCTATGCTCGTCTCGTGCAGCACCCCGCTCGCCCCAGTGGAAATTTCCCGGATCGTGTAGCGGTATAGTCGGTTAAAGCTTTCGCGGACCGGCGATATATTCTTGCGGACCGGTCCACAGACCATCGGTTGAAGACCACTAACCTAGAGCACTGTTTGCATAACATATTTCATTATCAACATGTTCTTTCGTTGCATTATTTTTTCCATGTAATGTTTCGATACAATATCTTGTGGATCTTTAGGATCACTGACGTCTTCAATGTATAAATTTTTAGCATTATAACTAGTTTTCCTAGAACTCAACATTAAACTCGTATCATTCAAATATTGTTTAGTTACAACATCACTATTTTTCTCAGGATCTCCCACAATTGTAATTATTTTATGTTTTGCATCGAAAGTATCACTGCTTTAAATCAAGCAACTTTTTACAAAATAATGTTTATTGAGCGCATTTTTTTCCCCTAAAGGATCACCTAAATTACCAATTCGTTTGTTTGTAGCATTAAAATCTCCTTTATCAGCGTGCAATAGTAATCTAATGTTTCATTCTTTCGTGCTTTAAAGTGTCTGGAATCCTTTGGTGGACGTATCCTGATCATCGACTGGATTTTTGCAATTCTCAATACCTTTTTTCGTAATTGCCATAGTAAGTGAGTTTAACCTATTCCAGGAGGCCCCCAGGGACCCGAGGCTTTTTTGAGGTAATTCATTCCAAAAGGATACCAAGAGAGCCATCGTATTTGTTATATATTATTTTTCATAATCTCTTAAAACTAAAGGTTTTTATATTGAACAAAAGCAAACTCCCCGTGCACCACAGAAGTACAACACGGGGCTTACAGGAGTAAGTTGATTTAACATAGAAACAGTGGAAAACAATTGAACTAAAATTACAATATTTATGAACTTGACAAATGAGTAGAAATGCAGATTAGACTTAACAAAAACATTGAGTTTTACATGCCATGTTTTACCTAATTTTCTCAAATCATTTTGTAGGATCATTCTTGAATTTTTAAATGCAGGACAACTAAAAAAGCAAATGTTCCACATCTTGTGGCTGCTTTTTAGAACACTCGCACTTATCATTAGTCCAAAGATGAAACCTATATAGATATTTAACAAAATTTCCATGGCCAGATAAAAGTTGTGCTATTTTGAAGCTTGTGAAGAAAAATAATTCTGAGTTCAATCTAAGCTTAATAGTAAGAAAAAGTTTTGGTGTGGTCAGCTTTCTCAAACGAGACATGCTCTTTGTTCCACTTTGCAACAAGCTTGTCATAATATGAGGTTTTCAAGTAACCCTTAGGAATGTTACAATTTACATCATTTACTAAATTCAAAGCGTGTTTGGTTAAAAAAACAGCTCTATCATTCCCGTAAATTCCACAGTGTTCACGCACATAGGCAAAACAAATCTCAATTCCTCTATTTTTAAGAGAACTAATTGTTAAAGGATATACACTCATGTCCAAAATTATCTTTACATGCATAAAATCACGGATTTCTCAGAAACTGTGAACTATAATTTTATGAATTCGTGTGAAATGATACATAACATCATAATACATAAATACAAAGGAAAAAATTTAAGAGCATTGCATATGATATAAAACTGTAGCATGAAACAATAAAAATGGCAATAATATGTGACAAGAGTTCAGAAAAAAAAAAGAATAACTCAGAAAAAAATTAAGGCTTATGAATTTAATATAGAATGTGATCTCCAATGTCGTGTACACACATATCACAACGTGTCTTAATGCTGGCAATAATGTTAACTACAGTTTGGGGAATTCAGTTCCACTCCTCCAGCAATGCGGTCTTCAGGGCATTTATATCTCTAGAAGGACGATGTCTCCGTGCAACTGCTTTTCCAAGGTAGTCCCATAAGTTCTCTATCGGGTTCAGATCAGGAGATTTTGCTGCCCACGATATTCGCTTAATGGCTTCATTTTCAAGGAATTCGTCAACAAGGATTGCTCGATGTGGACGAGCATTATCGTCCATAAATAAAAAGTCAGATCCATATGCACCTCTGAAAAGTCTTACATAAGGCTCTAAGACCTCATCCCGATATCTCTGGTCGATCGCAGATCCGTTGTTGAAAACGTGTAGGGGCGTACGTCCATCGATCATTATTCCTTCCCATACCATCACACCTGCACTACCGAAACGGTCACGTTTCATAATGTTCGAAGGAAGATTTCGCGTTCCTGACTCCCTCCAGATGTAAACACGTTTAGAATCAGCTGTTAAACTAAACCTCGACTCATCAGTAAAGAGAACATGAGTCCATTGGTGTTCATTCCAGTTCTGATGTTCTTTGCACCAATTAAAGCTATCCCTCTCTTGTTGTGAAGACAGTGAAACACATACCCTTGGCTTTCTGGCATAACGGCCTTTTTCATTAAGCCTTCTGTATACAGTTTGCCGTGATACAAAAGTTCCAGTGGCGGCTGCGAGCTCTGAACTTAACTGCCGTGCAGTAGACTTTCTGTTACGATGGGCAGTTATTGCCAGATATCGATCTTGAGAAGCAGTTGTTATTCGTTTACGACCTTGTCCAGGCCTCCTTACAACAGTTCTAGAGTTCTGAAATTGTTTCCATAGCGTAGAGACAGTCTGTCTTGAAATATTCACACATCTCGCTGCTTCCATGATTGTCTGCCCTGCTTCTAAACGGATAATTCGTCACTTCACAGAATCTTCCAAATGATACTTCGGAGCCATAACAAACCGTTTTGAGTCCTTACACATTGAAATCAAACGAGATATTGCAGAAATTCACTCAGATATTCACTTTGTGCAAAGCGCTTGATTCACCATCGGATGACGTTACGCCCTTATTTTCATATCAGAAACCGTTTGATCACTTTTTGATTGGATAATGCTAATTAGGCTTGTCTTTCGCACATTCCCTGCAAAAATGGATTGCCTCGATTGGATATTTCATGGAATATCATTATTCTGGGGCATTATCATTATTTGGCATGTAAAGATAAATTTGGACATGAGTGCAGTTAATATAAAATCACATAAATTCCAAATTTGCGACACAGTGTGTGAGATCACCACCCTTAATGTAACTGAGGTGTTGCAGTGGGGTATGCAGAGGAAAGGAAGAGACTTCATGTTAGATCTCAAGGCAGAGTGGACGCGCTGTCATATTATACAATCGTTTTCATTTCATGCCTGTGCAGAATAGTATTTTACATTCGTAATGCCCTCATCTAGTGTCTAAGTAAAGGTGTTTGACCTGAAAACCACAATTTTATCTGCCACCACACATAACTACGAACCAAAATAATTCCAAACACGGTTTAATAATGCGAAAACGAATCCAGTTAAAATATAAAGTAACTTTTTTTATCTCAATCGATTGGAATAAAAATATTTAAAATTACATACCCCTCCCCAAAATTCATAATTTACCGCTCAATAGAGTGTGTTAAAAAATTCCTAAAGTTTATTTTGTAAACTTGATCTTTCTAACCATAAAACTATAACAAAAATTAATTTTCAAATTTAATAAGAATTTAAACCAATGGGCAGCAGCACTAAAGAACAAACAGTATTACTGTGACTGATTTAAAACAAGAAAATCCAAAGATGGAAGTAAGTTTCGATGAAGCAAGAAAGGAATATGAAAGAGCGCCTACGTTAATTTTAATCAATATGAATTTTCTAAGAATCATATTACCTTGATAAGTGTAAAAGAACTATTTGTACTTCATTGAAAAGTTTAATGTATTTTATTTCTAGTCTTCCGCTACAAGTAGAAGTCAAATTTAACTGTCTACTATTTTTAATAAACTTTCTTAGTGTCACAGAACATGCTTCCAAACTGATCATAATAAATTTATAGCTTGACGGCAAATGAAGATTGTCATGGAAGACTTAAAATGCTGATGTGATTATCAACATGAATTAAACATTGAAATTTCTAATTTATACAAGCAAAAATTGGTATGTCTGAACTTCAATATAAACATATTTTAATCTTAGTGAATAAATGTGAACATATGGTGTTAAGAACATCAAGTGCTGAAACGAGCACTAAGAATTGAAATGTTTCAATCCAACCTGTGGATTGAGAAAAGGCTTTACAACCATTCTCTTTACTACCATTGGGTCTGCATTGACAATAATTAAGACACTTTGGTGGTCAGCATAGGAACCATTCCTGCCCCACTAATCATGGAGATGAAAAGGGAAAATCTGACGAAATCCACCATTCAGAGGTACAACTTACGAAATTTGGAAACCCTAGTCCAAAGGTTAACTTGTGCCTGACTAACTTATTTTCTGAAAATATAAATACTTTTAAATTCATGACAAATATAATGAAAAATAAATATTAAATCAACTATTTAAAAATTGAACTATTCACCCAAATAAGTAAAATTAGAATTTATAGAAAAATACCTGTTCAAAATAATTCGTTACATAACAATCAAAGAATGATTATTTTTATAAAAGCAATGTTTATACATTTTTTGTCAAAAGAAAACATGAGATCTATTTCTATGAAATGGGTCACATCTTGTTTTGAAATTATATTTTGTTTGCCTCAACCCAATATAGAGAATATACTTACCTGAATTTTAATAAAAAATATAATTAATTAGAGTAAATGTTTTAAATGATATGATTATTTGATTGCGTATACCTATAAAGATGCTAAGATCTATAGAGTTTGGGGTCAACTCTATAGCTCTAAACAATGTAAGAATAAAAATAAAAAACATTTGTTTCCAGACTTCTTTTACGAAATTTCCATCCATTTTCAAAACTTCGAATATTTTTATTTCCTATGGACGGCCTGCAAATCTTAACACACCGCCGATTTTCCAAATAATTCGGCCTCGTAAACATTTCATATTTTAAAAATGGTACAAAATGGTCAGGTTCATAGGTGTCATATATCATAACACAAAGCAAAAATAGAAACATTGACTTCTAAAAATGTCAGCTTTTCTGCCTATAAGTAATACTGTAGTAATTCTAATAATTTTCAGCTTTGAAAATTCTTTTCCTGGCTTTATTCACAGGAATCAATAAGTACATGTATAACAGATGAGTGAGCGGAGTTTAGTCGAATAAGCATCTCGGAGTAAAATTAACACAATTTATTTACATTTTGGGTTCAAATTACCAGAAAACATAGAGTAAGACAGGACCACAGCGCAAACGCGCGCCAGGAAGGAAGGGGCAGAACTCTTCTTTTTACGAGGAAAAAATGTTATTAGTTCGATGATGTACTTGGGCGATATGCCAAGAAGGGCTGAGTTGTTATGGAATAATTAGGCTGTCAATAGTTCAGTTCACTTTCAATGCACTAACAGTTTGATCCGCTACACATGTAATACAGTAACCTGACAACTGATTATGATCTAGTACTCTTCAACAATTTTCATGAAAGGAAATTTTTTTCATTCAATTGACCAATTTTGCAACTAATTTGGCAGTTATATGTTTTGTTTCCACTCAGCACTTAAATAGTTTATTGTCCAACATAAAACTTCAGTGACTTAGTTTAGTTGCTTAGAAAAGTATTAATGTGCTCACTGCCTGGAAATTTGGACACACTCTTAATTGGGGGAAATGTATTAACGCTCAAAAATATTTGCTCATGTTTGTATGTAAAGCCTGAATTAAAAGGGGGGCTAAATTGATAATTTAAGTCTTTAATTCTAACAGTAACAATTCTTCAATAAGATTCATATTTTTAAGTTTAAATTCTGAATCACGATGCAATAATGAGATGAATGTAAACACATACTTAAGAGTATGTCTCTACTTTTATCAGAACGTTATTATTTTCGATATTCCCATTACAAGTTACAAGACACAAAGAGATGGTATTGATATCTATATATACATGCAATATATCACGAACAAAAACGTGAAAAATATAAATTTTACAGAAAAATAAATTTTTGCAGTAAAAAAAACCTTTTTTTAATCAAATTAAGTATTTATTTTAATTATGTTTATATCATTCATGCAAAAAATTATGTAATATAGTTTTCTCAATCAATAACTCAGAAAATATCGGACGATCAAACACTAATTATGCTAGAGCGTTATGGGAAAAACGAGTGCAAATAAAGTGGGGAACTTGTGTACAAATAGTAGTATGCAAATCTTATGCCTTGCTAAAATTTATTTAACATCTTTCTGTACAATTTATAAAATGTATTGGAATTATTTTTCGATTGAGTTATATTTAAATTCTAGTTGTTTGAAAAGAAATATCATAAGTTCCTTCAAAAGAACTAACAATCATAAGTTATACCTAACAAATTTTATGGTCACAGACATAGTTAAATTCAAAATGTGTGTAATCTAATTGAAACACAATTTAATTTTGACTTTTAAAATAATTCATAGCATCGTCTTTTTAGATTCACCTCATTACAATTAATTGTTTCCAAAAGTATCAAAAACGCATATCCCCAAGTAGAATGAAAGGGTTTCAAAAACAGAACAGAGCTAAAGCAGGAACGGAGTTGTCTGTAAATATTACTACACTCAAAAGTACCCAAATATATCATTAATCGAATAGGAAAACGCAACATGTCCAATTTTGTGTCCAGGTTTCACAAAAAGGGCATAACACATTTAACCATATTAATCAGATTTAATAGTCAACTAGCAGAATTACCAGGCATTAATCGGATTGAATTGTTTAAATGTTGATTAAAAGTGATAAGACTAATCACTTCTATTTCATAGAAAAATGTAAGCATCATTTAAGTGTACGAAAATTTTTTTGACATGGTTTTAATTTTTTCATAGCTTCTACAATTTACTTCTGACGCACATATCTATCCATAATGTATTCATTTCTTATAGATCGCACTCCTGGTGTAGGACAAACTAGAAAAGTTTTTCTAAGGCGACTTCTACAGAAATCGATTTTGAGTTTTGCATTGATTACGAATGCCCCGTAATTTTATTTCCAGTAAAAATGAACTCCCAGCATCTAATCTTGCACTTAGTTTTCCTATTAATATTTTTTACTTGTAGCACTCTTGCACCAGGTATGCAATGTTTTCGTATTTCATCATCATTATGAGAAGATGGCAAGTTAAATTGCCACGGCATTTGGGATTAATTTATTTTGAAGCAAGCGCATTTGTTTCTTGAAAATTTTATTCAGCGGCACGTGGAATAACGGATATTGTTTCATGTCATCAGTGTAAACAAAGCAAACTCAATCGATTACTATTTTTTCAAAATCACTGCTTTCAACGAATGTTTCACAATTACCTAAGTTGTATAAGAACAGCTTCAACTTCAAGTAAGCAACCTCGACCTTCTGTCACTTAAAACAAAAAAATTTCAATTTTTCATCAGTCCTAGTTCAAATACTTCCTGACTGATATTATTCCAAGATCAGCAAAGCCATATTTAAAATTCGCCCTTCACTCCGAGAGTTTTAAATCGAATCCTTATGGCACTTTTTTCCATTGAGATATTCGGTTCCTATATGGAGACCACGTACCTATTTAGAATGGCAGATGGAGTTGCTTGATGACTATGGAATACAACTTTCAATAATACCCATGAAACATGAAAAACAAATGTAAATGTAATTTATTTTAACTTTACCGGTAATTTTAAAATAAGAAGTTACACAGCTAACTTAAAAAGGTTTTGCTTTGTGTATTTATTTTCTTTTTATGAAGCAGAATTCTACAAACCATTACATATTCAACCAAGGAATTAAGAAAGGTTGGTCGAATTATACATATACCACCAAGAAATTATCCATGTCTAGCGATATTTAGCAGAAAATAAATAATTCATTAAATTTTAACTCCTAAATAATGTATCTGCAATATGTAAAATACTGAAACACATAAATACAAACAGAAACGAAATTGCTGTCATTGAAAAATGTAGAATTCTGAGAAATGAAAAATATGAACAAGCGAGTCGAATTCCGACTTGAGTGTATTCTGAAGTAGAACAATTTCGAAAAGACGTATGCACAATATTGATGAAGAAAATAATGATTTATTTACAAAAAGAAAACGTATTTACAGTACTTAGAAATGCTCAAATATGACTGCTACATATCGCTGTCTTAACTCAAATACACAAACACAGAATTCTAAATCAAATTTATAAAATAAAACATTAATTCTTGCGTTGCCAGATATCGAGTAGCAAAATTATGCTTTCATGATCAATGACTTTTTCGTTTGAGCTTTTCGTGTTTCATTACAAAATGTAAATAAAATTAAATATTTTAAATATCTTTTTTTCATCAATCAGATATTTTTAAAGTGTTTATATTATGCAAAGAAATAAAAAATCAGTTTAAACATAAATATTATAATTTAAATTGTTTAAATACAATGTTTGGGAAAAAATTGCTTTACTACCAACACTGATGAAATAATTTTATTGGAAAAAAATGTTATATATATATATATATATATATATATATATATATATATATATATATATATATATATATATATATATATATATATATATATATATATATATATATATATATATATATATATATATACCTTTGTGCCCGAGAAAAAGTGGAGTAGGAAAAATGTTGTGCTTCTGGTAAATGTACGTTCAACTGAGGACACCTGCTGTCGCTAAAACTGAACTCGATTAGAAAACTCCATATTGTAACTGTAGCTAAGGAAACTGGACAAGCATGGGAAACTGGACAATCGTGCCGGCGGACAAGCGTCGAAAAGAACGACTACCGAAGCAGCCGATTGTTCGGGGAAAGCACCGCTTCCAGAGGCGAAATTGTTAATGGCTCCGCAACAAAAGGCAGACGCCCATCTGCCGCTCTCTATGACATTTCGAGACAAAAGGGCACGGGGATGAGTTACTATGACCGTTGCCGACAAGGGTTAATGGTCCCGTTTCAAGTCCGCCGAAGTTTGACGTAAGAGTCAAGGGGAGAGGCCAATGTACGAGGACCATTCGGGAGGCCCCGGAGAAGGTGAGGTAATCAAGAACCAACGAGCACCGACTAGAAGGGCCGACCCGAGAGACAGAAAGGAGGAGTCGAAAAACACTCTAGTTATTCGGAGATTTTCGGATCTTAGGGAAGGGAGGCAGAGAGTTTTTGAGACCAGAGCCTCAGAAGTGAACACACGTTCACTGTCGGCGAAAGATTGCCATCTTTTGGGAGAAACTACTCGACCGAATAGTCGTGGAGATTTGAGCTCATTAAAGCTGAAGAAGGCTGATTTATCCCGCCTTGGGACTCTATACTCGTCTGAGTATTTTATTGAGAAAGGCTCGCCCGTAGCCGTGAAGAAGGAGACTCCTCCGAGTAATTTGTGAAGGGTTCGCCAGCAGCCATAAGGAGAAGAAACTTAATACAGTATTTGATCTTCAAACGAACTCTATCGATCGTGAATTCCATTTCGAGCTCTTATATGAACTTTTCATTCGTTTTATCAACCAATTGTGTATAGTGTAAATAGATTAGATAATCTAGAAACTGATAACTTTTCATTGGTAACTAGTCTAAGCTACCCGTGGTTTAAGACGTTACAGACTAGTTACTTAACCTTTACACTACGGCAGGGACAAATGACTCCCATCAGAAGTTTCCTTCGTAGAGCGGCTTGGGATGCTTTGAATTATCCCCCTCTTAAGTGACCGCTGACATCTATCACGATTTACGAGCTGTCAGCGACTGGCTTTTAAGAGTGTCATTCCTTTCGTTCGATGCCGCGCTTATCTATCATTGTGTGAACACTTTGGGAAAGATGCAAAGTGGCGCATTTAATAACTCTCTGCAAATACCTCACTGCAAAGGAAATTTTTTTGTCTGTGCGTTTATAAGGTTTTGGTATAAAAGATTGGAAATATTACTTCTGAAATGGCTCGACCTTCTCGAGGTTTAAAATGATTTTGTTCAGTTCCTCCAGCGCTTAGGATAAGTAATACGGAATAGAAAGTTCCTCAGTTTTATATAGAGAAAGGTAAGCACACTGATCGTGAATGTTCACAAGAAAGAAAAGAGAAAGGTAAGCACACTTGTTCAGAAAAGGATACTTAGTTTCGTAAAAAAAATTATCATGATTTAACCAGTACTTTTATAGAATGACTAGTAGTAGAGTGGTTGGGTAATTTCACGCGACCACTGCTATGCTTATGAACCCATAGAACCCTTATTTTAGAACCCAGCTTAGTATGAAAGTATACGTTGATAATAAAATATGTTATGCAACCAGTGATCTTGGTCAGCGGTCTTCAACCGGTGGTCCGTGGACCGGCGCCTGTCCGCCAAAGCTTTCACCCGACTATACCGCAATACGATTCGGGATAAGCCACTTGATTTCTTTAAAAGATTACGTGACCAGATGAAACTTCACAAAAGTCAAATGAAAACGATGACGACTAGTAACAAGTCGCTGCTTCAAACGTCTTATTTAGTTGCTCTTCGAAAAGTTAAAGCGAAAAAATCGCTTACTATTGGTGAGGAGGTAGTAAAGCCTAGCATCTTAAATGTCGTACGAGAAATTTTGGGTCCTCAAGCCACTAAAAAACTAGAGGCTATGCCGTTTTCGGACACCACTATTCAGAGGAGAATTGTTGACATGACATCGATATTGAAAAGCAAGTTGTAGAGTGGATAAAGAAATCGAGGAGATATTTCGCGATTCAATTTGATGAATCAACTGACGTGAGTAACCATTTTCTATTCTACCTTGCTTCGTGAGGTATAGTGAAGATGAAGACTTAAGAAAAGAACTTCTTTGTTGCCTTGATGTACGGACGGTGCTGCGAGCATGACTAGTCGTCGCTCAGGAGTTGTAAAAATAAACGAAGTCCGCCCCCAAAAGTTTTGTTCACTCACTATACGATCCACCGGGAGCATCTAGCTGCAAAGAAGATTTATACTGAACTAAACACTGATGAATGACGCGATGAAGATCATTAACGAAATTCGTAGTCGAGCTACGAACTCGAGGCTGTTCTGGACACTGAGAATATGGACTCACATCACCAACGTCTTCCACTCCATGCAGAAGTGAGATGATTATCGAGAGGAAGAGTTCTTGCACGCCTATTCGAACTGAGGGAAGAAGTAAAGCAGTTTCTGCGAGAGCGAAAATCTGACCTAATAGAGCCTTTGTTGAAAGAGGAATGGATGGCTAAGCTTGCGTATATAGTGCGCATATTTAGCCTTCTGAATAAACTTAACATTTCTATTCAGGGGTCTTGTTCGAATTTTTTACACGAAGTAATAAAATTGATGCATTCAAAAAGAAGCTGACTCTTTGGAATAATCGCGTACAAGAGGAAGATATACACTGCTGGCCACCCAAATTGCAACACCAAGAAAGACAAGAGATATCACAACAAAATTTATTTTGTAGATAACATGTTGACCAAGTATCAAATGATTAAATTTATAGACTTCTGTGAAGTGTGGTTCCTGCCAAAATCAGTAGCCAGAGTAGCCGCCATTGTTGGAGATCACCGCTGCCACACGCCTCGGCATTGATTCAAAGAGACTTTGGATGTGTTCTTGGGGTACAGCAGACCAAGCAGCTTCCACACGCTGCCAAAGTTGATCTGGTGTGGCAGCTGGGGATGTATTCTGGGTCAATCGTTGAGCAACCATGGACCACATGTTTTCTATCGGCGAAAGATCCGGAGAGCGAGCTGGCCAGGGAAGCAATTCAATCTGGCGATTGACGAAGAACCCTTGGACAATGCGTGCCACGTGTGGTCGCGCATTATCCTGTTGAAATATGGCTGTGGGCAAGCCCTGAAGGTAAGGAAGGACAACTGGCTCCAACACCTCGGAGATGTAGCGCTGGCTGTTTAAAGTTCCGGCAATGCGTACTAGAGGAGTGCGAGAGTGATATCCAATACCGCCCCATACCATAATACCCGGTGCAGGACCAGTGTGGCGGTGCATAACGCAGCTGTTCAGCATCCTCTCTCCACGGTGTCTCCAGACTCGAATCCGACCATCGTGGTGTTGCAGACAGAAGCGTGACTCGTCAGTAAAGACAATTTCATTCCATTCTGCCGTCCACATCCTTCTTTCATCGCACCATTGGCGGCGGAAACGTCTGTGGTTCTGCGTCAAGGGTAGACGAAGCAATGGACGTCTTGCGGACAGACCACTCTGCTGTAAACGGCGTCGAATGGTACGCGCAGACACTGGATGATGCGGTACAGACTG
The DNA here is from genome assembly GCA_933210815.1 of Meta bourneti. Lineage (NCBI taxonomy): Eukaryota > Metazoa > Arthropoda > Arachnida > Araneae > Tetragnathidae > Meta > Meta bourneti. Next base: position 523,435 of record OW119923.1, read on the forward strand.
AATGTGCTGTGCTATGGTTCGTGATGTGGCTGAGCGATCCGTCACTGCCATACGCACAATATGCCTGTCATCACGTGAAGTGGTCCACTGAGGTGGATGCGATCGAACACGTCGGTCCTGCATCCAACGATCACATATCCGCATTACAGTTGTTTGGTTTCGTCCAACACGACAGCCGATTTCCCTGAAAGATAATCCACAATCTCGGTAGGCCACTATCCTTCCTCTGTCGAACTCGGATACTTGATCAAAAGATGATCGCTGTTTTCTACGAGGCATAATTGATCGTTTTTTTGAAAAAACCACAAGAAAAACACAATTGCCGTACTTGAAATCGTCGAAATCTCCAAGCCTTAAATAGCGCTTTGAAGTGGCGCCACAGGCGCGCGTGATGTGCGTCTGCGCTGAAATTCTAATCATTTGCATATCTCACCTCCGCTAATGCATGTTGTAAATTTCATATTATTTGCATGCTTCCTTCAGGGTGTTGCATTTACGGTGGCCAGCAGTGTAGAAATGTTTCTACTTTTTGTAAAATTTTTCAATGCCGCTGATATCAACCAGAAAGTCATATTCAACATAAGTCAACTTTTAAGAGCGTTAGCTGAAAACTTAAATAATTATTTTCTGAAAAAGAAGATCCACATAAAGCTAACCTCTGGATTAATAATCTCTTTTGGAAGATATAAAATAATGCACATTTGATCCTCGTGTGAAAGAAAAGCTGATGGAGTTGTCTTCTGATGTCACTCTGGTGTCCGAACATAAAATTCAATCATTGTCTATATTTTGGATTACCATCTCTGAGTTATAAAACTATCAAATTGTTGGTCGTTTTTTCGACTTCTTATTTATGTGAAAAGACTTTTTCAGCCATGTCAGTAATAAAAACCAAACAGAGAAATCGAATGGATGTTAATGAAACGCTCGTCTCTCAAACAACGCTGCAACCACGTTTATCAAATTTACTTACAAAGAAGCAGCAGCAGATGTTACATTAACCAAAAATTGTAATTTTATAACATTGTCTATATTTTGGATATCCCTCAATAAAGAATTACCATCTCTGAGTTATAAATTCAATAAATAAAATTCTATCTATATTGGTTTTTATTTCTGGCTGACTCCGGTCCGCGAAATAATTGTCCTATTTTCGCTGGTCCGCGAATGTTAAAGGTTGCCGAACACTGCTCTATGTTACATCACATACGTATATGTCAAACACTAGCTATAACGCGTTGATATTTACCAAATTTTCAGGTGATTTACTAAACGCTGAATCAAAATTTTCTCGGAAGGCTTTTGTAAGACTGACAATATGCCTGAATCCTCAACACTTCATGGATGAATTCATCGATATTAGGATTCATATTAAAAGCACCACCCACAACTATAAAATAAAGTGGCAACTGGGATTTCAGAGTTTGCTGAAGTTGATGAAGGTGACCCATTCAAGCTATTTGTACGGTCCAACAAAGAATTGAGGAAATAAAGTGAACTATGCAGTTACGATAAAATATTTTCTGTTCTTTCGAAAATGATCTGGATTGTAAATATATTACAAGGTATCAAACATTCAGCGAAAAATTTATTTTGGAATTTGAGAGTGAGATTGATTCCTGCTACCTGATAGTCTACAAGCGACAGAAGTTATCCAAAGCATTTTTCAGAGAACACTGGAATAGGATGGTATGTACTCTTCTAGATGAAATATGTGCAGATGATAGAATAGTAAAAGCACATGACCCTTGAGTTTTAATGGTTCTTTAATAACCTTTAAAAGTTCGATCCAGCAGACTCCAAGATTTTCACACATATAAGCAGCTTTTGTCTTAACTACTTTAGGTAACTAGAAGTCCTCTCTTCACAGGGATAATCATATCTCTTACGCAGCAACTGAAACAAGATATAGTCAATTCTGATCGAATTCTTCCATCCTGGGAATAGTTGGTCGAAAAGCGTCAAAAAATGGTTAAAATCCATCAATTCCTACAAATGTGGAGGTAAATGATGAACGCGTTTTGTGATAAATTTTTTTCTGTTGCTCCACTTCTTGCACTCTTTCTTTTCCTGTATTATATCGAAAATACTGGGACATCGGAAGGACCTCTATCCTCTTCGTAACATGTCATACAGACATAAAATTCCTCATAATTTATGGTATAATTTATTCCCCCCACAACGGTTGCAAACAAACATTATTTTCTTTTACTTCAGAATCCTTTTAAATATATAAATAAATGGAACATATTAATAACAAACTCAACGTCTACGCATCAGTACTTATAAACAACTAGATAGGGAATATTTAGTTTCTGACATGACTAAGCACGGTAACTACATATTCCCTCGCTTAGAGAATGGCTCAATCCTTCATCTAACTCTATTATTAAGCTGTTAGTTGACCTAAGAGTCATTTCTGAGGAAGGATTCATAAATTTCATTTTCATACGTAATGGAAAGACACCATGTTATCAACAGCGACAGTGAATGAGAGATTTTCCTCCTGGATGGCCTTGATTACGTAGCGACTGCGTGTGACTTCATTCATTTCGTCATGCAAGTTAACATCATAAGGCTGTCCTTCGTTTTTTTAATAATAGAAATTCTGTGCAAACGTTTCACATATTGAAAATAATTATGTCTTCAATAATTATATCAAATCAATGGTGACCTCTCACAATCTGGAATTGTCTCGATGCAATCACACATTTCGTTTAAAATTTATTAGAATCGTGATGCTGATTAGTTTAACTAACCAAATCCAGATGTAGATGGCAGCCCCAATTAAAACATCTTCAGAAATAACAAAAATCTAAAGGTTATTTGGATTCAAAAACGCTTTAAAATAAAAAATGTTCTTTGTTACTAACCGAAATCAATGCTTACATAACGAAATAGTGGGGATGAAGTTGTTTGAATGCAAAAAACATATCACTGTACAAAGCTTATATAGAATGGTATTTTGTTATCTAAATTAAATTTTATATATTATTTATCACTTCTATCAAATATGTAATGTTAAGAAGGACGTCAAAAATAAAAAGGCATCCCTTTGACGTTAAGCCAATACAACAACACAGAGTGTTTTGTGATCGTTTCTTCATCTATGGTAACCATGGAAGTGAAACAATCCAACTCTGCATTCCAATTCATTCCCAAGTTTTAACAGATTTCATTTGAGTAGTTCAGAATCTACAAATTTCACGTGCAAGAAGTGATTGTTTGAAAATTTACTTCACCGGGTTCACAAAAGAAAACTTTGAACTGTTCTCGGACATGCTCTGGCATATCTGTTGGATCCAGTTTGGGGCCATATCCCAATATTATAATGGTTATACTTGCCAACACTAGTCTTATGTTGTTGATATTATGAATTATGGTTTTCTTTCTCTAAGCATTTCATAATTTATATTTCAAATGTAAAAACTCAATTTCTTTTTCACATGCAAACTTGGGATGTATTCTCAGAAATCCACATTCAAGCAGTGGCTATTTCGAAAAATAATCAAGAAATTTTTAAAACAAAGCACTTTGATATTAAATACAAATTTATTCGTCAACTGATAAAAGATGAACGGTTCAATTTAAATAATTGTTGAGAATTAATGAACTGTAACCAATATATTCCCTTAACTTTATTACATACACTTAAACACAAAAAATTACAATTTAACAATGGACAGAACTAATACAAATACTGACATAAGACAAGAGTAAATAATACATAATTCCAACAAATGAATTTGAATCTGGATCAACCATGAGAATTTTTTCTAAATAATAAGTAAAATTTAACTCGTCGAATTTTCGCAGCAATCATAGTTGAGATTTCTTTTCGATTTCGATTTAGGGCTAATAAAAAGGCTGTTTCAGCGCGACTTTCTTCCCAACTAAAAAGATCTGGTTGTCCGTTTTCGCTGCATTCTAAAGATTTGTCTTTATAACTCTTTTTTTTACTCTAACACGAATCTAAATTCTCATTGGTTGATCATTCAAACAAAATACATTAGCGCCATCTAGTGGCTAACAGAGACTGAACAATAATATTTCATCGGAAAATAACTTTGCTGCCTTTTTGGCAAAGCCTTTATTGATAAAGAAATTCCAGAATATCTTAAGCAAAATATTTTGCTGAACTATGGATATATGTGTTTTCCAGATCTACATTGCTTTTTCAACCTATGAGCAGAGCACTTGATTTTTAAAGAAGGCCACGTGGTACAAGTGAAACATGATTATGCAAATCTGCATGTAATATTAACTTCCTACATCTCTTTATTTAAGCGACGTGGAGAGATACGAAACTCATGGTCTTGACCTTGAAGGATGTTTGACATCGTATATTTGTTTCGTCCTGCAAATACGAGCTTTGTTAACAAATAGATTCAACTTTTAAAAATGTCTCGTGAATTCTAATATTATTTGGCCCCAATCACTAAAATTCAACCATTTTCAACTGAGAATATAATTATATTTCCTAGCCAGATATTAAAGTAATAAAAAATAATTTATTAATTATAATGTTCACTGTATTTTAACTTAACTTGCGTTAAAATACTTCAATGTATTTTAACGTAAACTTTTTCAGTGATCGATGTCTGTAAAGTATCATTGTAAAAATTTCTGTCATCTGAAATGTTTTTAAACCTACCTATAACAACCTAAAACAGTTTAAAACCTAAAACTTCAGTTGAAAAAATCTATTTAAAATTTTTTAGCACCTAAAAATCCGGGACCTAGTGCGCAAAGCAAATGTTAGAAATTTTTTAAATATTGAAAATTGAGTGGTTAAAATTATTTTCTGCACACTTAAATAAAATGGTAGTTAAAATGTTCTGTGAAAGAGAATAAAAGTCCGTTCTCATAATAATTTTGCAATCAACATTTATTTAATTTCACAGGAGCAACGCCGCTAAATTTTGCTAGTAATACATGTTTTTTCTAGCTGTAAAATATATTTTTGATCAATTGTTCGATATGTTTACAATCTTACATGTAGCAAATGCACACAATGAGGAGTGTATAGTTGTTAAACAATTAAATGTCAGAAACAGGCTGACAAGTAGGGAGAGCGCGTAATTATGATGGTCTATCAGAGCACGTTGTATGTCTAAACAAACAAAACATGTATGCAGACTATTCAGAGATTGACATTAAAATATGTATGCAAACTATTCAAAGGAGGTTTTAATGGATTTCATGAAATAAAAAGAATTCAGACAGCTGCCAGGAGGAGCTTTACAGCAACACACACGGGAAGAGCTCACCGTCCTTCACCAATGGATCAGCAGCCTGGTTCCACTCTCTACCCACCACTTTCACATAAAGTTGGGGCAATAAAAATGACGTGCAGCACTTTTATGCTGACTCAATTGCAATCCACGAGGTTATGCAAATCAGATTGTTCTTTCTTTAATTTCAGGGGCACATTCTTTTCATCGATTTTTACTTGTAATGTTTGCATATACAAAATACGTGTACGAGTCGTTTCCTTAGGCCAGTGGTCGGCAAACCGCGGCTCACGAGCCGCATGCGACTCTTTAGCCACTTGAGTGCGGCTCTGTCACGAATCGATTTCGACAACGTGCGGGCGAGAGGGGTGTCGGTCGTGTTGACGTAGCGCAGGAGAGCGCGGGGTATGCGGCACGGAGGAGACACAAGCGACTAACGCACGAGTTATGCGAGAGCGAGCCAGTTACAGCTTGTGACTGGCGACGAGAGTACCTACTCAGCGCATTAAGGTATCTTTCAACCACCTGCAGATCTCACAGCTATCAATTTAATAAGTTCTTATAACTTTGTGTTGCTGCTTTTACTGTTATCAAACGAAACATGTTTTTAGGTGCCACCTATTTGACGTGGCTACAAAGAAGAGAAAAACGGAAGACGAAACCATGAATTTAAAGTTGAATGGACCGAATCGTTCGCGTTTATACAAATTTCAAATGGCCTTCCGACCTGTCTTATTTGTCAAGAAAAATCGGCGTAATACAAGAAATCAAATTTGGAGAGACACTTTACAGCTAAACACGCGTCATTTGGCAGTAAATATCCCGCCGGTGATGCGAGGAAGAAAGCAGTTGAGGAACTTAAGAAGTGTCAAGAAAAATCAAGTTCTGTATTTAATTATTGGGTGCAATCTTCCAACAATGTTAATATTGCAAGCTTTATTGTTAGTCAAGAGATTGCTAAGAGAGGCAAACCATACACAGAAGGTGAATACATTAAAAGTTGTTTTTTAATGCATCCGAAGAGCTATTCCGGAATTTTAAGAACAAGTCAGAAATTCTTTTAAAAAAATTAAAGAGTTTCCACTGTCTGCTAAAACAGTAAAAGACAGAACAGTCAAAATGTCTTCGAATATAACCAATCAGCAAATCGAATATCTTAAATTGGTTTCAGCTTTATCAATAGCTGTTGACGAATCTTGTGACATAAATGACGCAGTGCAAGTTTCACTTTTTGTTCGATTTATTTCGTCTATGGGTCCTAAAGAAGAACTTTTAGGATAATTGCCACTGAAAGGTCAAACACGTGGCGAGGATATTGCAAATGCTGTCATTGAATGCATGGAGAAACATCATATTCCTCTCGATAAAATTGTTTTAATTTCAACAGATGGGGCAAAAAGTATGTCCGGAGTGAGAAAAAGTTTTGTTTCTATTTTGAAAAAATTAATCACGAGATACTTGCTTACCATTGCATCATTCATGAAGAAGCGCTTTGTGCGCAGACATTTCCAGAAGAAATTTGCAATGTTGTGGAATTGGTGATCAAGATTGTCAACACAATTGTAGCTAAAGCTTTGTCATCGCCAATTTAAAGAATTTTTAGTTGAAATGGAGAATGAATACGCAGATCTTCTGCTGCATAATAAGGTACGTTGGCTTTCAAGAGGAAACGTTTCGCTACCTTATTATTTGAAATTAAAGCATTTCTCCTTGAGAAGGGTGTTGACTATCCTGAACTAACGGACGATCAGTGGATCCAAAAATTTTATTTCATGGTAGACGTTACGTCTGATCTAAATAGTTTTAATCGTAAACTACAGGAGAAAGGAAACACAATTTTTTCAATGTTGGAAGAAGTCATTTCATTCGAAAACAAATTATCCTTTTTGCTTAAGATTTTGAAAGATAAACATTAATTCCTTTTCCAAGCCTGCTGAAACGTCGCCAAGAAAATAACTCGGTAATTGACATTTACTATTTCAAAACAACAATTTTAAATATGAGGGAAGCTTTTCTACGGAGGTTTCAGGAATTCAGAAATAGCATAGCAACGTTAGCCTTTGTTAAAAACCTCTCAGTGACGACGAAACAGAATTGAATTTTTCTCTCTTTAATATTGACATTGGCGCTTTTGAAATACAATTACTGGAGTTAAAAAACAAAGAATTATGGAGCTCCAAATCTCAACGCCTTAATGTTGATATGGAAAAATTGGAGAAAAATAAATGTGACCTTAGTTCACAGAAAAAGTGGTCTGCTTTGAAAGACCTGGAGAAGGAAGATATGATAATTTTCAACACCTGGAATAGTATTCCTGACTCATGATCAGTTAAAAAAACTAGCATTTGCTGTTCTTTCACTCTTTGGCTCTACATATTCATGCGAACAATCTTTTTCAAACATGAACCTTATCAAAAGTAAATTGAGAAATCGTCTTATTGATGAGAACCTGGAATCCTGCTTTAAATTAAACACAACGACATACAAACCTGACTTATTCAAACTTAACAAGGAAATGCAAGGTCATTGTTCACATTAAATGTGTGTTTTGTCATATTTTTATTTTAATGTAAAATATTTTATGTCAATAAATAAGATTATTATTATTATATCTGGTTTTATTTAATGTTAGTAGCTAGTTTAAACTGACTCCTAAACACATGGTTCTTGAAAAGAAATTTGGCTCTCAAAAGAAATCTTAATCGTTGTACTGCCGATTTTTGGCTCTTTTGACTAATGAGTTTGCCGACCACTGCCTTAGGCTCTTCGTTCTTCACTGTGTTTTGTTTCGTGTCTTTTGCTATAAAGCAAAAACCTCGAAAACAGTTTCAAAATTTTTTTACGGAATCTTTTTCCCATCCTTTGAATGGTTTTATTATATTTTGATGTTAATCATCTCATTAGTTAGAGATACAGGGTGTTCTTAATAGGTGATCTTCACAATTACGGTCACTCAGTACAATAGCAATAATATATAACACTAAAATACTCAATTTCTAACACAAAAGTATCGACAATTTTTCACGCAACGAACTCCAAAGAGAATTTACAATCGAGTTGCGTGGTTTTAAACGAGCCTATTTAAGGTTACGTATACACTAGAAGATTATTTAAAATTTTGACTTTAAAAATCCAGTTTTTCTCCGACAAGTCATTGGCATATGCTTAAAATCATTTCAGTGAGAAACAATAAGATTAAGCTAATTATTAATTATCTAGTTTAAATATAATCTGATAATTAGCATGTTTTTTGAACAATGATATCTCAAATTCTAATTTGTTCAGAAAGACAATTCTTGTTGGAAATTATTCCTAATATTATTCTTCATGTTTTGATCCTCAATCAAGTTGCTAGAGGTACGAGGGGTATTCCAAAAGTAAGGGCCGTTTGGTCATTAAATAAAAAATGCTTTCTAAATCACCTTGGTTTTCGTGAGTTTTCTTTTATTGAACCTTTGTTTACTTTTCTACATAATCACCGTTCAATTCCAAGCACTTGGTGTATCCGGGTACTAGTTTCTTATTCCCTCTGCGTAAAAGTCTGCCGCCTGGGAGTTGCTTCATTTCTTCACAGCCGTTTTCAGACTTTCCTTATCGTCGAATTGCTGTCCACCAAGCCAATTTTTCAAGTACAGGAACAAGTGATAGTCATTGGGTGCGAAGTCAGAACTGTAGGGAGGGTGGTCGAAAAGTTCCCAGCCTTATTCTTGAATGTTTTCAATAGTGCGGGGAGGACGCGCGTTGTCATGAAGAAGGACGATTCCGGAAGACAGCATCCCAAGTCGGCGGTTTTGAATGGCACGTTTGAGTTTCACAGTACACAGCTGCTGTGATTGTTGTACCGGGTTCCATAAAATCCACGAGAAGAACGCCTTTTTGATCCCAAAAGACATCGGTCAGCATTTTCGGCACCCATCTGGCACAAACTTTGCAATAACCCAATTTTTCCGTGACAACTCTGAAAACGGTAGTTCGAGAAACGTCGGGAAATTCTTCGGTAAGACTGCTGATCGTGAAGCGTCGATCAGCCCGGACTTTTTCATCCACTTGTTGGACGAGATCACCCGTCTTCCACTCCGCTCTTCGTACAGCCCCTTTTGAATTCTCGACACCACTCTCACTTTTCCCTCACTCATAACACCAGGTCCATAGATCTCGCTCAATTCTCGGTGAATCTGAGCTGCATTAACACCTTTTGCGTTTAGAAAACGAATAACCGAACGCACTTCACAACTGGCGGGATCGCTTATTTTCGACGCCATTGTTACGCTGCGCTAAATATACACAAATGACGACTGTCAGTCGACAGACAGGTCGGATGGTGCCTGATGAACCAATCGAGGGCACTGGGATAGCGAAGCTCCAATCAGTGCTGCCAACGGCTTTTTATTAGCGAACGGCCCTTACTTTTGGAATACCCCTCGTAATAGGTTATTTTTTGCAGTTGTTTTCAAATAGGAAGTCTAAAAAATCAAGATTTTCAGGAATTTTAACATTTAAAAATCAACTAAAAATTAATTTCTAGACTAAAAAGTCTGATTGAGCTTCAGGACATCCACTATATTATATATATTATAATGATACAGAAATAATTATAATGGATCAATTCATTTTCGCGAGTTATCACTGTTTGAAGAAAGCATCGTATTGCAAAATCAGTTCTTCAGAAATTGAGTTTAAAGTTTTGGAAAGATGTTTGTACTGGTGATATTGCCTAACGGTAGGTAGGTATTTTAATTAACGTCACACTGGAGCAACACAACAGGGCTATTGGTGACGGTCCGGGACCAATCCCAAAGGGAAAGATCCGAGAACACCACATAATTTTGAACCACGGTCAGATGACGAGGCAACACCTGAGCTGGCACCCCACTCTCCAAACTTCCACACCACGCCAACGTGAGGACATTTGAGGCAACGACAGATTTAACTTGCCCAGCCCCCTTTGTACACGACGGTGTTTGGTTGGATTCGAACTCGCAACCCTTCGGTTGCTAGTCCTTCACTTTTCAGACCGGGACACCGCTGCCCCATTGCCTAACGAAAAACCCTTGCAACTAGGAAAGTATTTCGAATATTTACAAGATCTTGGTAACGTTTAAAAGGTAAGGAATTGGGAAATATTTTGCAGCAATGAAAACAAAATCGATACTACAATTTTCGTGATATTTCTGGTGTGTAGCGTATACACCTTAAATGAGGTGATAGTTTGGTACGTAAACAAAGCGCTTCCACTACTAGCGTCTTTGGCAGGTATTTCTGGTTCTAAGTTTATCGTTCGCTTACGGCACTCACGGAGATCGCCATTTATGCTTTCTTGTGTGGGGACCCTTTCCTAACAACCTTTCACACCTATTCAAAATCGATTGACTTGATTGAAGGCCTTGTTGGAGTCACTGTACAACAGAAATTTTCAAGTTGCACAAAAGTAAAGAAATACAGATATTTACATTTAAGAAAAGCCAGACAGTTAAATATTAAATATGTACAGACACACTTGAAATGAAGTTGGCACAAGTCTGAAGCGGATGCTTGTCCGCCTTTTAGACTTACAACCCAAATTACCAACCTACTTAGCTAAACGTGATACACAAAACACCTGATATAATGCAGTGTATATAAGCGAAAATACATGAGAGTAGGTCGAATATATTTACATTATTATTTACAATTTCAAATAACAATAACATAGAAAATATTAAACATGTATACGCGTTACTGGGTAGCACATTCTCCATCTCGGATTCAGCTTTATTGTACCTCGTCTGCTGTGGTGATAGGTAGTTGAATTAACGTCGCACTGGAGCAAAGCAGTATGTGCTATTGGTGACGGTCCTGGATCCATCGCGAAGGGGAAGCTCAGAGGAGAACACCAGCAATTTTGAACCACGGTCAGATGACGAGGTCAACACCTGAGAAGGTACTCCACTGTAATTTTATACCATATGATAAACATTATACACAATGTATCTAAAGAGGATCAAGTCTATCTAGATAAGATCGCGAATAGAGAAGGGAAATTTTTTAAGAAATGTCTATATAAATGTCCCCTGCATTTTATCTAACTTGCCCGGGTTCCTCTTCAGGACAGAGTATCAGAACGGACATGGTAGCACAGGAAGATCGTAATTACTTCAAACAGATGGGAGGTATGTTCATACAACTTTTTTCTTACTCGAAAAAGCTGTTTCGAAAACTACTTCATGCTTTAAAAAGTATATTCTGTATAGCTTTTTGTGAAATTTGTTCACAAAATTGGACATATTTTATTTTGCTTTCTGATTAACGAACTACTTTGAGAGTAAAAATATTTACAACAGCGTTCCTGCTTAGCTCTGTTCTGTTCCTCACCTTTTAACTCTGATAAAGGGGGGGTATTTCAATTAACGTCCCACTGGAGCAACACAACGGGCTATTGGTGACGGTCCGAGATCAATCCCAAAGGGAAAGATCCGAGGACAACACCACGTAATTTTGAACCACGGTCCTCTGATAAAGGAATTTCAATTTATGATATTTTTTGAAACAGTTAATTCTATCGCGGTAAATCTAAAAAGCCAATGTTATGAATTATTTAAAAAATCAGAAATTGTGCTTCAATTAGATTAATTTTGGAATTCAACTATAAAATGTCTGACCATAAAATTTGTTAGTATTAACATGATTGTAGTTCTTTTGAAGGAACTTATGATGGTATATATATATATATATATATTTCTTTTGAAATAATTAGCATTTTTAAATATATCTCAATCGAAAATACATGTTAAGTTGTGTTTAAAAGAAATGACTTGTCGAATACAATAATTGATTTACTATCGAATTCTATGCCGAACAATGATAAATTTGGTGTAATTTTTATAGTTCTCTATCGTGCGCAAGTTGCATTTAAATTGTGAGTTTTTGATAAAAACTGACCGCGTAAAATCAGTTTCAGCCATTGAACATATAGGAATGATTATAATGATTAGTTCTTGTTCTTGCACAAATTCATTAAAGAAGAATTTAATGAATTTAGAAATGAGCTTCATTTGTAAGCGAGCTTTCAACTGGGTAAATCAGATCTGCCAATTGGCCTTCAAATATTTGCAATGCTTAATTTCTATATTTCCAATTTAGGATTGAGGCAATAATTTTAACACACTACTCAAAATTGTTTAATGTTTAGCTATTTAGTCATGCGAATACACTCATGTCCAAAAGTTAATCATAATTGCTGTTTATGTGAATATTTCAGAAATTCTACATCGGAATGGAAGGAAACGCGGTATGCGGGTGCAATAAGGTTATAGAAGAAGAAAACATTGCAAAACAAGGATAATAATGACTTTTATTATCCAAAGATAAGATTGAAAGGAAAAGGTTCACAATATGACTGTCAAATTTAGTGAAACGGAATGATTAAAACAGTGTGATGCTGAAGTTTTAATACGGTGTGTGGGAACCTCTGGTAGCCACGCATGTCGCACAACGATTTCCCATACTTTCGATGAGGGTATGGATGATTGTGTGCTCAAAGTGTTCCAAGCCTCACGGAGACCAGTTTTCAATTTCGGAACGGAGCTTGGTGGGTGGCGGAGGGGTGCAATATGTCTCCCGAGTATATCACTCATGCTCTATAGGATTGAGATCAGGAGATTTGGAAGACCACTGCATGCGGTTGGTATCTTCACTTTGAAGAAAGGCGTCGACCAGAGCTGCACGGTGAGGAGGCGCGTTATCATTCATGAATATGAAACCAGGACCGACAGCACCTCGAAACAGGCGAACGGACTTCGTCTCTGTATTTTTGACCGGTAACAGACCCCATGTCAAAGATGTGGAGGTCTGTGTGGCCGTCCAGCATGATTCTTGCCCAGACCATGACTCCCCCTGAAGGAAAACGATGTCTTTCCGTGATGCTTCCCGGGTGAAAACGCGTTCCACGTTTTCTCCAGATCAAAATACAACGAGAATCAGTTTGCAGACTAAATCTGGACTCGTCACTGAACATGACATTGCCCTACTATTGTCGACTCCACTGCCGATGTTCCAAACTCCAATGTAAACGCGCGCGTTTCTGTGCAGACGTCAGGGGGATGCAAACTGCTGGTCGTCTGGCATAGAGACCAACGTGTCTGAGTCTCCTATAAACAGTTTGTCTCGAAACTGTGACTCCTGTGGCCGATGTCAGGGCTGAATCCAGTTGTCTGTCAGAACAGTTCCTTTGACGTCGCGCAGTTATCGCCAAATATTGATCTTGCGAGCTGTTGTTACCCTTGGCCGACCTGGTTCTGGTCGTCGGGTAACATCTACAGTGGTTTGAAACATCTGCCACAATCTGGAGATCACACACTGAGGCACATTCAGAATTCGAGACACTTCGTTTTGGGATCGACCGGATTACAGCATTTTAATTATTCGTCCCTTCACAAGCATGTCCAGTTGGCATCTTTCGTCCTTTTTGATTGTTAACAACGCTCCGTACCACAGCAATTGTGAAATTTCTGTCTAAACTGGCCATGCCGCTCGAGGCCATTTTATACTCGCTCCGACGTGCACCGGTGCTTTGAACATGTCGACGTCGACTGAACTGTTTTGCATATGCACAATGTTTTGCATTCATCCCACGATTCTCCAAGGGATTTTGAACCATTGTAACCATATTTACTCTGATGTTTTCGCATTTTACCAATTATGCTTAACTTTTGGGCATGAGTGTCCATTAAGGCATTCGTATACCTAAAACGAACTTAATGTACCGGTAGTAAAGTTCTTTCCACTCAATTTTTAAGAAAGAATCGATAAGGTTTAAACCTTTTATTTTGGTCAAAATTTTAATATTTACACTTTATTACACGGTTTAATAAAATATAGTTAATGATTCTAAAGAGCAACGCAGCTGCTGCCATTTCACCCTTAATCTACCCACACTATCCTTTTCCCGCCTTCTCTGGGTTCTAGGGTAGAAAAACTGTCCCGCACCAAAATGACAGCTCCGCACTGACGGCGTGACGTCATCTTATCCGAACCTTACACCGGTAAACAGAAATCATGTTAAAAGTAACTAAAATACAATTACAAGCACTCATTAATAACGTGAATATTAATATGGTATTAATAGGATAATTTATATGTATTATTTTATCAGATTACTTTTTACATTTTTAATACATAAATTTTGTTTCGGACGAAGGGCGGCATCATCATTATTCGCCCCGGTCTCAAAAAAGCCTATCTACACCTCTGGTAGGGACTAATCCATACTTTCAAAAGCTGCACTTAAGCTCACGGTAAGCAATGTTTGTAAAAAGTGAGCAATGTTTGTGACAATGTTACTAAGAATGTCTGGATTTCGAATTTTTAAAGTAAAAAGGGAACTTTTCCAGGTATTTTTAATTTAACTTGTTGAGACTGCTCTAAATCGTTTAAAATCTAGATCATCCGCCTTGACACTTTTAAGTCCACCAAAAACGCAAGACGTCATTCTCAGTGAATATTTCGCTTTTATGATCAAGGTAAAGAACTAATAGTTTCTCATTATACGTTCTTTCCCATGGAGTGATCAAGTAGTATTTCATTTTTCAGAGTAAGTTTTTATTAGGATCGTTATTGCAGTATATTTATCCTTTTTATTATTAACTTTGTTAAAATTATTTACACCATGTTTTTCACACTTGTTTTCGCGATATTTTCCCCCGAAATTACATCTGTTTTCATTTATGGTTATATTAATATTTAACTTTTTTATTATTCTTGTATTGCATTACATAAGTTCCCCTAAGTCAGTACCTACGCCTCATTTAATTTTTTGGGAAGCACCAACTCTATTGCGTTCATTGGCAAGAAACCAGGTTCATTACTTAAAATTTTTATTATGTTTTTTTTTTAATTTAAAAGGGCATGGTTAAAAAGACATACTCTCCCTAAATATTCTTTTGGCTTGAGATATAATTTCCTAATTATCATTATGACATAAACACTGGCTTCAGCAAATATATGCGAACAGTCACTGGTCATCACTGGTGTCGGTCATCTGTCCAGAGTACACAAGGTGTATACGAGGGACCACGAACTCAATCTTTGAGAAGGAAGAATTGAGAATAGTACCTCAACTCCCTCAGCAGAGGGAGTGTAAAGAAAAGCTGTAAAGTTAACCAACTTCAAACTGAACAAGTCTGATAAGGCTAAGTCTGACAAGGCTACCAGCCTTGTCAGACTTGTTCAATTCGAAATTGGTGCGTGCTGAAGCTCGAAGCTGCGTGCTGAAGTTGGTGCGTGTTTGAAGCTGGAACGTGCTAAGCTCTTCATGCAGGTCTGGGGATCCAGCAGATAAGTATCCAGCAGAACCATATCCACCACCTAAAAGAGCAAACAATGCACGTTTTTATTACCTGTGCCAATTTTACACGAAACCATTGATTTGGGGATTATAAAATGATATAAGATTATTCGTTACATCCAGAATCTTGTTTAGCTAATTAAACAGACTGTATTCAAATTGGGGTCCATGATCTGGCGTTATGAATTCCAGGATTCTTAAACAGGAACGCGTTGCTCTACCTTTAATATATATTTATACGTATATATCCACCAAATTTCATACATTTATTCTTTAGAACCCTTCGGGTAACAAAGGCTACATATTAACCCCGTTTTATTTGTTCTAGGTATGCAGAGGGGACTAAAAACAGTTCAAAATCCCCATAGGAACAACACAGAGTTTTATTACGATTGCGGTATACAGATTGTTTTACCAGTATTGCTGGAAAACAATTTTTTCAAAAGAATTCTATTCCAAGAATTTAAATTCTAATACTTATGTTTAAACCTATTTTTTATTTCTTTCCAAAATACTAATAACTTATAAATATTTGACTAATGATATGAAATTATTGAAATATTTAATTTAAATAAAGTTAAATTAAAGTCAGATAGTTAACGTTAAAATAATACGTGTAACCATACATTGTAATTAAACTTTTTTAAAATTTTGACTGAGGCATGGCTTTGGTTTTTTCACGACAATTAAAATCAGTAAAACTTACAGTTGTTTTCAAGTTTCAAATTTTATTATTGTATTGTATTGTATTGAAAGCTATACTCAATGGTCAAGAAACAACATCCATCATTCTGAAGATTCCATTTAGATACCGGATCTTTGACTTGACAAAAAAAGTTTCACAAAGAATCTATTTAAAATTGAATACCAGTTAAAGTAAATCTAATTTTAAATAAAACAATGCTGATCTCAGAATAATATTTCTTTACGAGCTGGATCTATTATTCAATCTCAAACATTCATTGAAAACATTGATTTTCTACTCTGTAAAATTGACCTTCCGTTTTGTTTAAATTGTAACCGATTGACTTTTCTTTCATCTATACTGAAGACATTTAATTTTAAAACAAGTTGTTATTTTACATGCGGAATGGAATTTTCAAGAAACTAAATGAATTTCATTGAAAAGATATTGATCATGAATATCGTATCAATGACTTGTCATCCTTTCATAATGATGGTGGAATTCGGTAAAATTGCATTCCTGTTGCAATAGTGCTATAAGTAAAAAAATATTGATAGAAAAATCTGCAATACACTATAGGTTTGTCATTTTTATGGGAAATGAACTTAAAAGGCATTCACTATCACTCAAAATGGACTTCTGTAATAGTCATCTCACTATCACCTTTTGTAGTTTCGTCTTACACTATAGTGCAATGCATGTGAAATGCTTTATATGGATGGATAATCAAGCAAACGTATTTCGCTCTAAGAAAATTGTAGAAGTTATAAAAATGTCAAAATGGAGTTTAAAAAATTTCTTTTCGTACATTTAAATTATTTTTGCAGTTTGTACGACAGAGAAAAGTGATTTTTCCGATTACTTTCAATCAATTTTTAACTGAATTAAACTGTGGCAACTATAGTAAAATGAATGACAGATATATACCTTAAATTACCCATGCGGCTCGCCTCAGGGTCTGTAGACCAGCTATCCACTATCAAGTTGTTACAAGGATTTCTGCAGCAGCCGGTTGTGGCTCCGAGACATGTCGTTTAAGCCTACGGAGTATAGAATGGCGCCGGTTTCACCTGCAGCCGGTGCGAAGCTGAAGCTGAAGTTGAAGTCGAAGCTGAAGCTGAATTTGAAGTCAAATCTGAAGCTGAATTTGAAGTCGAATCTGAAGCTGAAGCTGAAGTCGAAGGGGAAGATGAAGAACAAGAGGATCTGCAGTAAAGTGCATGCCAAGCAAGTGGCGAAGATGGCGACCTTAGCACGTGACATGCTAAAAGAGAGACAGGAGGAAAACTTGACCGCCGAGAACCGCCAGACGGCGATAGTGATCGAAAGCCAAACCGAAATGGAGTATATCCAGACGGTAAAATTTTGGTGAAATAGCACAAATACTGCCTAATTAAATAAGAACCTGAAAGAGAACCATTCTCTTTTGTGGAAAACACAAAAAGTACAGGAAAAGGAAGAAACAAAAAGCGACATTCAGACACAGCGTCTTTGCAAGTAAGAACCTGGAAAAGAGAGCAGTGTTCAGCTACGCAATGTTGTATTTAACATATTAACTATTACAGATCTAGTACCATTTCTTGTTAACATATCAATATCAGTACTCAGGAGGATACATAAAGAGGGCTCTACGCATGAGTAGAATTCATTTATAATACATATAATTGAAATATGATGCATGTAATTTTTTACTTTTCTAAATATTCACTGACATATTTGGCGAAAATTATTTAAGCATTAAACACAATATTAGTTATGAAAGTTTTCATGCAAATTTTATCATGTAACTAATATTGAAAAATGTTGCACAATGAAGAGTACATGCACAAGAAATTATTTATTTTCTATTTATTTAGTTATACATCTATCAATGTTGGTGAGGGGGTGCAAAAGCTCCATGATATTTATTTTGTTCTTTGTTTCACTCATATCCATTAAAATTGTGCCGCAGTTTGCAAAACTAATATTAGGTGGCTCTGGGGTTTTATTTTGCCATTGAGTGGGCAAATGATATCTTTCCGAAGTTCAGCTTTCTCTTGTTTAAGGTATCAAATTTGACATACCAAATGAAAATTAAACAGACTAAATTATTTAATCACTAATCATGAAATGAATTTTATGGATATTTACTTTTTGGTATTTATTACGGTATTAAACATGAAATCACACTTTAATTATTGACTTTATGAATAGCTTAAAAATGAACTTGTTTATACTGTTTGTGGAGCATGTTTTACGCCACGGCTTCAAACATTGTTTGGTATTGACCATTTTTACTCAATACATTGATTTTAATCCTAATGAGCGAATAAGATTATCAAATTTAGGCACAAAAACTGTAAAGAAGCATACATACGTATCAGGCCATAAGTGGTAGAGTTTGTGGTGTACAGCTACAATTCAAGTACTACAGTAAAAAATATAATTACCAAATACGGTTATGCATATTATAATTATAAGTAAAATAATACAAGTTCTTCTGTATAATATGGAGTTATGTGGGGTTGCATGAATGAAGACAAGTTTGAAAATAATTGCATACACTTCATTACCATAGTATAGCACTACTTGCTTATAATAACACATTTATGAAACATTCTGTTTAGCAATAACTTATAATTTCTCATACATTGATTGATTTACCATACAAGACACCTTAAAAACTAGACACTCATAAAAATTTAGCTTTATATCACTTTTAACTTGGTGTGCAGTGGTTTTTGAATTTGAAATGAACATTTAAAAATATTATTTGCTAAATACCAGTCGGGTCAAAAACAAGTTTAGTAATGGTTTCATCATAATAAAAGGACACAGTTCTTTCAATTTGCAATAAGACCGAAATAGCCTCTCCTGATCTGTTGGTTACTCAAGGATATTTCAAAACTTTTGTAACATGACCACTCGCTGGAAGCAGAGCTTATGAGAACGGTCATATACACCTAGTTGCCTAGATATACACCTGTAAGAGTAAATGGGAAAATTATGATACTGAATACGCGCAGTACTTTGCAATATCTATTTGCCGCCTATGGTAAAACATTAAATATACTGTAGGAAGTAGTACAGTAAATAATCTTGTAAACACAGAATTGTTTTCTCACAACTTATGTACATTAGATGCTTTACAACTCAGCATCAATAAAATGACACTAGTTTAAAATTTAAAAATAAATATTATATAGATGTTAAGAATTTTTTGAAAGATATTTTACCCATAATCTAGTGTTACTATTTCTTAGAAACTTACGACATACATATCTCCGTGACAGTAGCTGGCGCCACTCTAATTACCCAACTTCTCAGTGTCTGATCCCTTCAAGAGATAGGATATCTCCAGCGTTCCTTTCCAGGAATCACTCTATGTAATTAGGATAGCACTTAGGATACAGTAATTATCTGGTACTTAGGAAATAACAGCAATTCTCTATTTACTTAAGACAGTACAGCAATTTGAATCGTTGTAAAATAAATATAGCTAGTCCACTAATTTTTGTTTTTTTTAAGCCATGACACTTATTTTAAACATTACCAGAAATATTTTACCAAGCCATTTTTCAAGAAAAATATGAATATGAGTGATTTTTGTTAGAAAACAGCTTAGTATTGTAGCATCTTCCACCAGAATACGTCATTTCCTCTAACCATTTGTCCCTGAATAATATATATATGGATGGACCTTTATCCCTCATATGAAGTTCAATATTGTTCTTCAAAAAATTGCAACGAATTAGTTGATACAACAAACAAAATTCTGAAATTTAAGGTTAAAAATATTTAGTTTCTTTGTCTTATTAAAGGTAGGATAGAGGTAAAGGATTTGTAGTGAGTCCATGGACTGATAATTTGTAGCGCTAGCATTTCGTTGGATTTTATTATTTCTAACGAAGAAAATCCATGTTGATGCAATTTTGATTGGCACAAATCCGCTATTCTAAATGTTCCATAAATATAAACTAGAGAGTTAACTGTAGCAGGACCCTCAAATCCATATGGACCCTTTCCAAAACATTTTTAGTTTTCTTTTGTACAGTTTCTTTTTAAGGATACTCTAGTGGATTTAGTAATAGCACAAATCTTGCAATTTTTATCTATATTTTTACAATCAAGTTTTTCAATTCCTTTTACACAATTAATTTTACTCATATTTTGAATTAAGGGCATGTTAATGACAAAACCTACGGTGGGCTTTTCTAAACCAGTTACATATACATAATTTTTAATCTTGGGATAACCTTTTAAGATATACAATTTTCCAATTCTGGGAACAGTAAACAAATATTTATTATAATTATTATAAATAATCATTTTGTTATTTTCCCATTTAATTTGGTTTCCCACAAGGTCAATACGAGCACCACTAATTAAATTTCTTCTCATATTAGGTAAATATAACACATCTTTCAAAGTTACATCGAAATGTCTATTTCTATCTAAAACTGTAAATTGAATATCTACCATACCTAACACTTCTGAGGTGCTGTCCTTGTCTCCAACTAGGATCATCTGTAGTGGCAGGTCTTTGAATGCCGTAGACATATCGCTTTCGCTACAGAAGTGAACAGTTGCAGCAGAATCAATAAGAAATTCCCTCAGTCTTTCATTTTGAAGACTTAAAACTGCATAGAAAAGTTGAGGATCAGTTTTCGGATTGTTCCCTATGTAGAATAATTCTCCACCAAGTTTCTGTTGATTGCATTTCTTAAAGCATTTCGATTCGCGAAATGTCCCGACTTTTTGCAGTAGTTGCAAAATGGTCGTGGCCCCATACGATCAACCGTCGACTTTCTTGGGCTTGAATGAATTAATTTTGGGTCCAGTACGCATCTGCTGTGATCAGGAGTAGACGTCCGTGTCTTCTTGTATCTAGGCGACTTGCTTCTGGTAGCATAAGCATCGGCCACGATACTTAAGTTTTGCCTCCATCCTTCCGCTTCAGCTCGATCCGGTTGGATTCTGTCACCAAATGTTTAGACAAATTGTCTAGCGTGAACTCTTTACCATCCATCCTGTATAGCAGTTGTACCAGATTATCGTATTTGTGAGGTAAGAATCTTATCAATTGGAAGCAAACTAAGACGTCTGGAATTTCGAATCCATCTTTGATTTGTAAAAGTTTCTCATACACTCGTTTGGATTCAATGGATTTTTCCTCCGGCTGGTAGCGGATTGAAAAGAACTCGTTCACAAGACCTGCCAATCGTGCTCTAGATGCTGGTTCAAAGTTGGTCTTCAATATATCCCAAGCTTCCTTACCGTCCTCAGTAGATGAAATCAAGACTTGATATTTGCTATCTATTCCCTGGTAGATAGTCGTGTATGCTCTCTGCTTTCTCCAACGATAGTTTATTTTCTCTTGTTCTGGAGCATCTTCCAATAATAGAAGTTCAGTTTTCGTGATAAACTCCCCGAAGTTATGGTAGATTAGCAATACCTTCATGTCCGTCTTCCACGTGCCATAGTTGATGTCCGACAACTTCGGGAAGGAAAACATGGACGTTTCTTGAGTCCCCATCATACTGGATACCGGTAGTGGCAAATTCAGGTTTCAAGCTTCAGCTTTACAAGTAACAGCGGGTTGCACGAAAAATTCTATTTGAGATAGCAAAGTTTAGTTTAAGCTTAAGGCCCATAACCATTGTTGGCTTTTATCGATTGGGGCCAAAGGACATTAAAGTTTACGAGACATTATTAAAAAGTAATTTTATTGAAACCAACTCATATTTACAAACATAACATGCATTCAAAATCAAGACGTTTCATCTCACACTTTCTTCTGCTATCTTTTATATACACTCAAGATTAACATAACTTTCTACTTTCATGTAAACCATACGGCACTATAATTTCAAGTCCTCTGCAGAGGTTGAGACCGATTCCAACAGGTTACATATCACGTTTGCACAATATTACAACTATACGTACAGTGTACTTACTGTACTGTGAAATGTTCTCGAAGTCCAGCACGAGTTTTTCAAGTGCTAATAAAGCTAATAAGCGTAAGCATGTGACTCACTATACAGCAAAAACTAGAGATACTTAATCGTCTCGAAAAAGGCGAAAACAGAAACGTCATAATGTGTGATTTCAATATCGGTACTTCGACAATTTATGATATAAAAAAAGAACTTTAGAAGTTTGCTGCTCAAGGTGTAACAGCAAAAAATATGGAATCAAGACACACATTGAAGAAACCTAAACTTGAAATCCTTGATAGTGCCTTGTACACTTGGATAACAGTAACGCCCATGTGTATTTTTTCTTGCCACAGAGCAGCTTATTTACAACTTGTTTTAAATATCATTGTACTAAATTTTTTTTGCTATTCCCGTTAAAACTATATTAACGTTCGATAATCCGGCACGGCAGTGGTCCCGAACGTGCCGGATTAAAGAGTGGCTACTATAGTAGCAGACATGTATGTACTAGGAATTCATACAGCTTTGAAAATAACCAGTCAAGCTGGGTATTTTGCTTGTGATCTTCATTCACCAATTAAAAATATTTCTGGAACAAATTTACACGGTAGTCGAAAACAAACACATCCGACATGAATTCTCGTAGACAAATCAAAACAGTAACCATTGGATTTTGATTCGTCAAAGTAGGCCATGTGATTTCTCCGTTTGCACCTTCGTTCCTGTAACACTGACGGATGGAAAATATACTTCGTATGTCAATCACGCTGTTCTCGTCGTTCATTGATTTTACACAACTGGAAACACATAAATATAAACGCCGCTTTAAATAGATATCCGTCGTCTTTGCGTTAAGGCGGAGCCAAACCTATAGGGACGACGCAGAAAAATAAACGAGGCCTCAAGCGTAATTTATATTTAAACGTTCTCCGTTACGTCGAGTCAATGAGAGACGAGAACAACATGATTGACAGATGGGAGGGATTTCCCATCCGTTTGCGTCGCGTTAAAAGAGATTTAGAAAAATTTCTATTCTCGACTCAAACGCAACCGTCACATGACATACTTTGACGAATCAAAATCCAATGGCTACTGTTTTGATTTGACTTCGAGAACTCATGTCGGATGGGTTTTTCTTCGACTATTGTGAAAATTTGATGATCAAAAATTCCCAAACAAAAAAAGAACAACGCTTGGCTAGCAATTTTCAAAGTTGTATGAATTGCTGGGAGTACTGTTTTCTACTATCATAATCTGTATATTGTGTGTTTGTAATCTATCTTTGTATTTGTGTATGAACTTCTTCGGGTTCAAGGATAATGTTCTTTAGCGATTAGAAACGAAAACATATATATTTACTGTTGATAAACATTTTAAAACAATCACATTTCTTTAGTGCAGCACTTAGTTCAACGATTCTGTGTCATTATTTCTGTTTGTTTTCAAAATCAAAGTTAATCCGTTTATCATTGGTGAGCATTTATGCACTTTATTACCAAGTTCTGAATACATACATTCCATGCTGATGTATTCTTTGCATATGAGAGAGTCCCACTTTTCATTTCCGCATGTGATAAAAATAAGTGTTGGGAAATGCTGAGCATCTTGTCTATGATGCCCTTAACTCATGGGCTTTCGAATGAGTCCGCTACAGCCTTTTAATTCTGTGTGCATTCTGAAAATTTGCACACATGCTGTGTTCACATCCAAATGATCAGCATTGAAAACAACTTGTCTAGAGTCACAACAGAAGGGAGAGAGAATCAGTCAGTCAATATGAAAGATCGGCAGTCATGGATGTTAAAAGTCTAGAAAAATCGGAGCAATTTATCTTGGAATCATTCGTCTTCCATTAGTAGTAGGTACATGAGGTTTATTTAGTATATTAACTCGCCAACAAATGATACTGTATTTTTTCAGCAATTCAATGAACCATTTCTTCAACCATAATGTCATGGAAGGATTTCATGTTGAAATAAAATTTATTTTCCACCAGAAACAACTTCTAGCTTCATTTAAGTGATATTAGTACTTCTAGACTCACCGAGACAAAGTATGTTATATTCTTTTACTACAGCATTTTTAAGAAACCTGCAGTGGATGTAGTGAAACAGCATGTAACTTTGACAAAACAAGAGTGTCCTGAGGTTAGATATTATAACTTCTGAAATACAGCGGGCATAACTTCAAGAGTGATTGTTTTGAGTAATCAGAATATTTCTCTAAAAGATCTAAATATCGATGAAACAGCTTTTATGCTTTATTTTATGGCGAGCACTGCAAGACCCCTTAAATTAAATATAAGCTTGAAAATCTTGTTCCATATTATGCTGATGGATATTTCTGATGGAAAAAGACAATAGTTGGAAGACTGCAAAATAGATGCTCAATATGTGATTTGCAAAAGGGGTGATGTTTTTATGCTTATACAGTAAGAACAGTTCGCAAGAATTTTTGTCTAAGTGCGAGACTGTTCTTGGGGTATTAGATGCCTGTGTCAATACCTCAACAAATCACCCCCTCATTTCAAAAACATATTTTTTTAAAAAAATGTCTCATTTATAAGATCTTTTTAAATAACTTATGAAAACCTAGAACAATATCCAGGTTTTTAAGTCTTTGAACGAGAAGAAACAGATATGAAGAATATTTAAACCCTAAATAATATCGGAAAATGAATTATTGAACATGAACAACTTTGTTTAAAACTGGAGGCACACCGGGGCTGTCTCTTGCCTGCTTACGTTTTCCGAGGACGTGAAACA
The DNA here is from genome assembly GCA_933210815.1 of Meta bourneti. Lineage (NCBI taxonomy): Eukaryota > Metazoa > Arthropoda > Arachnida > Araneae > Tetragnathidae > Meta > Meta bourneti. The sequence continues at coordinate 548,358 of OW119923.1, forward strand.
AGCAGGCCCATAGCACCACTCAGAATGTCATTCGGAAAAGCTTAAATAATTTTAATGGAACCATTTTTATATTATAAGTAACCATTTATAATCTACATTTTAGATAAGATTTTTAAACTTGGGATAAGTTTGTTGAAAAGGATTGGATCATCGCTCATAAAAACGGTTGTATGCATGCAAAAAACATTTGATGCCTGTTTTAATACTTCATTTTGAATGACAGTTAAGTATTTAGTCATTGTCATTTTTCTTGTTGTGGATTTGTGCCTATAAAAATGGCGCTAACGGGGCTTTCTTTGTTAGAAGTAATACAATCCGACGAAATGATACCGCTGCAAACTATCAAAGGCATGGTCTCAATGGAAATCCGTTACCTTTATCCTAACTTTTATAAGGCAAAGAAAGTAATTATTTGTAACCTTAAATTTTTCAAAATTCTGAGTTTTGTTTCATGTGTTAACTAATTATATGTAATTTTTTGCAGAACAAAATCCAACTTCATTATAAGTCCGTCAATATATTCAGGGACAGATGTTTCATGCATTATCCTGATGGAAGATGCTGCAACACTGAGCAGTTCTCTTACAAAAGGTCATTTATTACTTTCATGATGTTCTTAAAGTATGGCTTGATTAAATAATTCTGGAAAATGTTTAAAGTTTGTGTGGTAGTTCTAGCAAAACACAAAATTTTGTGATTTTTTCATTTTACAAACATTGATTCAAATTGCTGTACTGTCTTAAGTAAACATGAAGTTCCTTTTTATTTTAAGTACCCAGGTAATTACTGCATTATACTAAATGCATAGACAGTGGTTTCTGGAAAAGAACTCTAGCGATATACTATCTTGTCAAGAGATCAGACATTTTATGAGAAGTTGGCAACGTTTTTGGCACTGGCCAAGAACATGAAAATTATGCCAAATATAGAGGGGTGCCAACAACTGTCAGATATGCAAGAAGAGAACAATAAGTTTATAAAAAATAATAACACAAGAATAGGGGTAAAATAATCTTTTAAAATCCTTAACATCTTTATATTTATTTTTTTTCTAATTTAAAGCTAGTGTATTCCATTGATGCTGGGTTGCAGTGCATTTAATGTACATAAGTTGGTGAGAAAGAAATTCTGAATGTTGTTTATAAGATTAATTACTGTACTGCTTCCTTCAATACATTTAATGTTTTACCAAAGGCAACAAATAGATATTGCGAGAATGCAATATCATAATTTTTCATCTACTCCTACACGTTTTGTAGATGCTTGTGTATGTAACTGTTCTCAGAAGTTCTACTTCCAGCAAGTGATATTATAAAATTTTGAAACATCCTTGAGTAACCAACAAATGAGGAGAGGATCTCCTCACTGGCAATTGAAAGAATTGTCCCTGAATTATAATGAAACCTTTATTAAATTTGTCCTTGATCTTGACTGAGAAATAGTAAATGATTCTTCTGTAAAATTTCTATTTCAAATTCCAAAATCAATGTGCACTCCTGTTAAAAGTGATATAAAACTAAATTTTGGTGAGTCATAGTTTTCAAGCTCTTACCAATGAATTGAAGATTTGATAATCTTATTCGTACATCAGGATCAATATATTGCATAAAACTGTCTTAAGCAACAGTGTTATAAGTCGTGACGTAAAACATACTTCACTCCCAGTATAATCAAATTCAATTTTGAGTTATTTATAAAATCAATAATTAACTTAAAGTGTGATTTTTCATATTTAATTCCACAAATACCAAAAAAGCTAACTATCCATAATATTAATTTCATGACCAGTGATTATATAATTTACATCTTGTTTACTTCATTTTATATTTCAGATTTTATTCTTTAAGAGGAAGCTGAACTTCTGGAATCTAGTCGCCGAGTCAATGGCAAAAAACATCTGTAGCCACCTGATGTTTTTGCAAACTCCATGGGCAGAATTTTAATGAATATGAGTGCAGCAATCAAGAATAAAATTAAAATCATGGAGCTTTTTCACCCTTCCTAATATTGTGAACAACTTCCTAACAAATAAATTGAATGTAAATAATTTCTTGTGTGTGTGTATTTTATTGTTCATCATTTTTTCAGGTGTCGTGTCCTATGCGGACGTCATCTGAGTAGACACGACTGGCAACCCTACAGCGGGGAATCAAGAGGGCAGACTTGTGGTGGTGCTTGTCGTGAAGTTCTCAGAAATGGGCGCGCTTTTCGCAGGCTTAAAAATTGCGCATTTCGTAAGTGTTCGTCTTCCCTAAACACATTCGAATGCGATACATAACGACACGATAATGATATATAGCGATGCTTGCACTGACATGAATTTTTCTGTAAAAGGTATTAAAGTACTTCAAGTTCAATTATCTATAGAATTCGAACTCTGCACTTAAAATAAAAGAAAGAACTAAAAGGCTGGACTAAGCACAAATGGTTTTGAAATATTGTACAAATGCAAAGTAAATTTCAATTTTTTTTTGTTTAGCCTTTACATTTTTCACGTCGATGTTTTTGATTTTACTGTATTGCATAGACAGTTTCATGTCAAATTATCTTTGATCACGGAAAAACAGCCTTAAAACCTTTGTGAGTTCATATTGTAACATGTTCCTTTTCGTGCAAATACGGTAGCGATGAACTACGATGTTTTTCAACTCCACAAAGTTGTTCCTATTAGCATGCAGTTAGGCTAGCATACCTTTGTATGGGACTTTACAAAATGACTACTCTTGTTTATAACTACTACGTAGAATAATAATCCTACGTACGACAACTAATTTTTATTAATATATTAGTAGAATTACCCAATGCTGCTGGGGAAATTGAAAAGTAAGCATAGAATAATTTCTTATCCCTTTTCATAGAAAATATAAATATAATATGTGTTTTAATAACTACACTGCTGGCCACCCAAATTGCAACACCAAGAAAGACAAGAGATATCACAACAAAATTTATTTTGTAGATAACATGTTGACCAAGTATCAAATGGTTAAATTTATAGACTTCTGTGAAGTGTGGTTCCTGCCAAAATCAGTAGCCAGAGTAGCCGCCATTGTTGGAGATCACCGCTGCCACACGGCTCGGCATTGATTCAAAGAGACTTTGGATGTGTTCTTGGGGTACAGCAGACCAAGCAGCTTCCACACGTTGCAAAAGTTGATCTGGTGTAGCAGCTGGGGATGTATTCTGGATCAATCGTTGAGCAACCGTGGACCACATGTTTTCTATCGGCGAAAGATCCGGAGAGCGAGCTGGCCAGGGAAGCAATTCAATCTGGCGATTGACGAAGAACCCTTGGACAATGCGTGCCACGTGTGGTCACGCATTATCCTGTTGAAATATGGCTGTGGGCAAGCCCTGAAGGTAAGGAAGGACAACTGGCTCCAACACCTCGGAGATGTAGCGCTGGCTGTTTAAAGTACCGGCAATGCGTACTAGAGGAGTGCGAGAGTGATATCCAATACCACCCCATACCATAATACCCGGTGCAGGACCAGTGTGGCGGTGCATAACGCAGCTGTTCAGCATCCACTATCCACGGTGTCTCCAGACTCGAATCCGACCATCGTGGTGTTGCAGACAGAAGCGTGACTCGTCAGTAAAGACAATTTCATTCCATTCTGCCGTCCACGTCCTTCTTTCATCGCACCATTGGCGGCGGAAACGTCTGTGGTTCTGCGTCAAGGGTAGACGAAGCAATGGACGTCTTGCGGACAGACCACTCTGCTGTAAACGGCGTCGAATGGTACGCGCAGACACTGGATGATGCGGTACAGACTGAATGTGCGGTGCTATGGTTCGTGATGTGGCTGAGCGATCCGTCACTGCCATTCGCACAATATGCCAGTGATCACGTGAAGTGGTGCACTGAGATGCATGCGATCGAACACGTCGGTCCGTCGTACCCTCCTGCATCCAACGATCGCATATCCGCATTACAGTTGTTTGGTTTCGTCCAACACGACTACCGATTTCCCTGAAAGATAATCCACAATCTCGGTAGGCCACTATCCTTTCTCTGTCGAACTCTGATACTTGATCAAAAGATGATCGCTGTTTTCTACGAGGCATTGATCATTTTTTTGAAAAAACCACAAGAAAAACACAATTGCCGTACTTGAAATCGTCGAAATTTCCAAGCCTTAAATAGCGCTTTGAAGTGGCGCCACAGGCGCGCGTGATGTGCGTCTGCGCTGAAATTCTAATCATTTGCATATCTCTCCTCCGCTAATGCATGTTGTGAATTTCATATTATTTGCATGCTTCCTTCAGGGTGTTGCATTTACGGTGGCCAGCAGTGTATTTACATTTTTAAAATTTCCTCAACTTAATTTGTAGGCAAAAAATATCATGTCTATCAATTGTATAAATCGCCCATATAATTCTGAATTGTATCATTGTTTCTAAAGTGGTAGAAGCAAAATAATTCGATACAATATTCCATGATACTCTCAAAAATAAGAATACATTTTCAGTTGAAAATTTAGTGGCGATACACGAAATGAAAAAGAGTTTGGATTAAAATGGTCTTCAGCAGAATCAAAAGCGACCTGTCGATTTTGAAAGAAAATGTCTTTTCAATAATGAACAAAAAAACTGTTAATTAGATTAAAAGAAACTATTGTAGCAAAGAATAGTTTAGTTTCATCTAGTAATATCGACCACTTCCTGTAATCGGGAAAAAATATTTAATTTGTTAAAAAATGTAGTTGAATGTTTCTATTCTTCCGAGATAATAGTGTATGAAACCTAAGCTGTATCTCATTCGACGTGCCCATTTGATCCTTACAGCACTCATTTTCATTTGAGGACAGTGGTAGCCCAGTTGAAAGAGCAACGGATTAGCCACCGGAGGATTACAAATTCAAAACAACCAAAGACCATCTTATACACGGTGTCTGGTGCATGTTAAATCTTTCGTGGCCTTCATCACGTTGGCGTCGTGTGGAAGGTTGGAGAGTTGTGTGCCAGCTCAGGTGTTGTTCTCGTCATCTGTTCTCGTCATCTGGTTCAAATTTGTGAGGTGTTGTTCTTGGATCTATTCCTTTGGGATTGATTCCGGACCGCCGCCAATAGCCCGTTGTGTTGCTCCAGTGAAACTCAATGTTTTTGTAAAATCTAATCTGCTTTTCTACTCATTTGTCAAGTTCATAAAATCTTGTAATTTCAGTTAAATTGTTTTCCACTGTTTCTTTGTTAAATCAACTTACTTCTGTAAGCCCCGTGTTATACTTCTGTGGTGCACGGGGGGGAGTTTGCTTTTATTCAATAAAAAAAATTAACTACAAATACCAAATCATTTTTCAGTTGAGAAAAGATAGTTCCTGAACGGAAATTACATATCTGTTCAATTAATCGCTGGATCAGATGTCCAGTCGGTACATTACTTAATGAAACTTTAATTACTAAATAGAAAATAAATAAAAAATATTGAATTTTAACTTTTATTGTAAAAGAAACTTGATAACTTAAAAATCTTTGAATTATCACTTGCCAAAGTCTTGTTTCGTATAAAATGCTTTTGATTTACTACTTTTGAGTATTTATTTTACTTCATTTCGTAACGTACTAAAAACACATAGGAGTTTTAAGGAAAGTTAGTCGAAATAGTCATCGCCAAGTTCATAGTGGCCTGAAACAAAAAATCAAATTTTTCCTCATTAAATCACTTTAGTGCGGAAATCTTGTGCACCTTAGGATTGTGATATTTTTTTGCCAAATCAGGCAATATTTTCAATTCGCATATCGCGATTCAAGTTGCAGAAATTTCCAATATTTGAGTCATTCTGTATCAAATGAACGTCTAATTAATCCATGGCCTTTCATATTATAATGAAACTTGGTGTAGATTACATAGTTATGAATGAAAGTAATGGTAAAAATGTTTGCTTCTGTTCAAAAGGTATTTAGTTATTTAAGTTTTTAATGAAAGTTGCTGCGTCTCAAGTTTGTTAATTGTGATTTTCTCGAGAACCAGATAAGATACAGACTTGTGTAATGATCAGATTTAAGAGGATAGTGGGACTTTCAGAACAAACTTTTGCAATTATCACATTGTTACGAAATTTGCAGAGTGCTTTTTACTATAATGCCAATTTATAAATTATGATCTAAGAGTATTTAATAATTAGAGAAACTGTGATAAATTAACAAACATTGATAGGTCCCATACGCATTAATATTCCATTTATTGTCAAAATTTTAATTCACATAATAATTTTTATACAGATAAATCAAAATAATTCCCCATTCGGTAAGTGTATCATTCACTTTCCAAAATGGGTCACAACTCTCAACTAAATATTCAACATCAAACTTCTATTGCTTCATTTTCACCGCCAAAATGAGTGTAGTTTGAGCCAAGAGTGATGTAGAGCGAGAAAAGATCCGAGAAGATGCCATCATTTCCATAGACGAGATGTGTCAGAAATAGATATGCCACTACGACTTGGGATATTTAGTTTCGAGTTCATAGAAAGTAAAATAGCACTAAATGTTCATCGTTCTTTTTCAAAACGGTACTTTCTAGATATTACTTTTTTGGTTATAAGATCGCTGTTGTCATAATTTAGTAATCCAATTTCGGCTAGTTGGTATTTGAGTCCTTTCAACGAGTCTATTCGTTAGAATAGAAGGCAGATTAAAACTAAACAATGCGCTCCCACAATTAGCGTCTTTAGAGCGGTTTCTGGTTCTATCCTTCTGGGTCGGAATCAATAGCAGCCATTTCAATTGATCGAAACAAAATAATCACCTAAGGGCGGTCGCCATTCATGATTCTTCCCATGATGAGCTTAACTACCTTTGTATGGACGAACTCTTCCAAGGTCATCTGCCTTCTAACTGGAGCAGAATTATATACGAGTCTCGTATTTTTAATCTAGTCTCAGTTCATGTTTAAATTGATATCAAGTTTTCGAGAATCTATTTCATACTGCCTGGTTAGGAAGTATCAAACATTTTATTGAATGCTGTTTCAAAACAAAAGTAACGCGTACGCAAGAGAATATTTTCTGTTAACCAAGGACAGAACTACTTAAAGTTATAGGCTCATACCTCACCGGATCGAATTATTCGTTTCAAATGTCTTGTGTTTGGCGAAGCTTGGCCAAATATGGCCCCTTGCACCAAAAAAAAACAACCGTTGACTTACGATTTTTGGCGCAGCTAGGCTAAATATGACCCATTGGGACATAAAACCCAACCAACTAATCAAGTAGTGAACTATTCATCAGCTACAGAAACCCATATTCTCTCTGTAATCACAATACAGCTCTTCGAATACCAATGATACTTACTCAGAACTCGATTTTAAAATTGCAAGTAAACCTAGATCGGCTTTTAATTGTCGATCACGAAATGTTTCTCCACGCAATTTCGGGACGGCATGCAGACCGCTTAGAAGATGTACAGATTACCGCTGAAATGGTAACAACACTTCTAAATCGTAATCAGCTTAGGCGATTATTTTCTTTTACAAAGTTAAAATTTTAAAAAGTGACGGCAAACCAATCACAACTGAAGGTAAAGTAGGCCCTGTAAATCTCTTTCTGCATTCCATGTTTTCTCAGGTGGATATCAGTCTAAACGAGACTCGTTTCCTCCAGTAATAACACTTATCCATACCGAGCCATGATAGAAAAATTACTGAATCATGGTTATGATACTAAAACTACTCAATTGTCTTCAGAACTGTTTTTTAAAGATACCGCAGGTCGTATGAATGTTTTTGATATAGCAGACACCCAGCCTAACGATGAATTTAATCAAAGGACAGAAATGTTTAAGCTGGGTGCATCGGTGGATATGATTAGCCGTTTGCACTTCAATATCTTTCAAGAGAGACTCCTTTTAAATATGGTGGATGTGAAATTTAAGCTTATACGCAGTAAACCGGAATTTTGTTTGTTGGGAGACGGGGAATTTAAAGTTTCGTTGGAATATGCTTCCTTGTTCAAGTAAAGTCAGAGTGAGCCCCGGTGTTGTTTTAGGACGTGCAAAAGGTTTGGAAAAAATAGCAGCTAAATACCCCATTAACTGAGTACTGTGTAAAGCTTATTCCATTCCGGCTGGTAATATGAGTTTTGTTCAAGATAACATTTTTATGGGACAGGTGCCTAACCGCATTGTGATTGCCTGTGTTGATAACGACGCGTTCAACGGACACTATAAGAAGTCACCCTTTGAGTTCAAACATTACAATATTAATTTTATAGGAGTCTATGTGGATGGTCAGCCCGTGCTTCATAACCCTCTCCAACCAAATTTTGAAAACAATCAATTTGTAAGAGCATATCAGAACTTATTTACGAATGCAGAAAATAGAGGCCTGTACTCTCAAGGTCAGAAGTTTCCAAAGCTTATTCTTTATTTTGCTTTGATTTATCCCCAGATTTGTGTGATGGTTCACATTTAAATCTTGTTCGACACAGTAACTTAGAATAGAAATAAAATTTGGAACTACGTTATAGCAAAGAGTTTCATTGTTGGTGTATGCTGAGTTTGAATATTTAATCGAAATCAACAAAACTCGAAATACTCTCTACGATTTTTGAAACTGGTGAATTCTTCAGACATTTATAAAATCTTGTCTCGTGACCCTATTTCCTCTAGATATTTCGCGGGTGTTTTTTCTTCGGACAAAATACCAAAAATTAGAAAGTTTCCCTCTGTTATGGTGTTGAATACCGATAAACATGATGAAAAAGGAACTCATTGGCTTGCCGTCTACATTCAAGATAAAAACACTGTTGAATTTTTTGATTCCTATGGATTTCCTCCCGACACATTTGGACAAGACATAACAAGATTTGTCAAGACTTTTCAGCACGTTCATTGGAACAAGGTTCCGTTTCAAAGCTTAATGTCTAACGTATGTGGACATTATTGTATTTATTTCATTGTAAAACGATGTCAAGGATTCTGTATGAATTTTATTCTTACTCAACTTAGTGGAAAGAAGAAGGATTTTAGAATGTTTCAGTTTGTCAAGAAAAGATACGGTGTAACCATGGTTTTAAAAAATAAAAGTTAGATTTTCAGTGATATTGTCTCCTGTTGTTATTTTGTTCTTTTTCAGTCATAAAAGGGGGTTTTATTTGAGTGAAAGCACCAATCTATGAAAAGTTTATGATGGAGTAAAACGTACAAAAAAATGGACAACACAACCATACGAAATTTTTAACAGCATTGCTTATATTTTCCTACATTGGTTTTCTGTGTTTATTATTTGGACTTGTCTCAACTGGCCAAAACATGAATCATGTAGTTTAGCACAAAATAAAACGACGCTTGAAATGTATAAAATTTACCAAAAAATTGATTCAGTGGGATTTATTAAATGCAACGGATTTTCCAATCTGTTCTTCAGTCACTCAGTTTGTGGGAAAACAATATGCGATTGTGTTCATAATTCTTTAAATGTCTTTGAAAACCACTGTTTGGAATTTACTCAAAATATTTTCGATTCGATCAGCGAGTGTGAGCTAGTGGCACGCACAATTAAAGGTTGCACAGACATTGTCTGTAAAGTATAAAAGTCAAAGCTTTTTTTTAAATTAAACACATATTGGAAAATGGAGCTCCCTAATCTTGTTCATCCTTCTACATGTCTTCTTAGTGGTCCTACAGGTTCAGGAAAAACCGTTTTCTTGGAAAAACTATTAGATCACAAAATGTTTGATCCTATGCCTACGCATATTGTATACTGTTACGGAAGTTATCAACCTATTTCTAATTCCATACTCTAATTCCATGAAAAATGTGACTTTTGAAGAAGGTTTACCTTCTAATCTTAGTTCCATTCGAAATGCCTTAATTATTATAGACGATTTAATGACGGAGTTAGCCAATGATACTCGTTTAAGCAATCTCTTTACAAAAGGGAGTCATCACCGAAATCTTTCAATTATCTTTATAACGCAAAATTATTTCCATCATGGGAAAGAAATGAGAAATGTTCATTTGAATTCACATTACGTGGTTTTGTACAAAAATCCTAGAGATAAAAGTCAAATAATGCATCTACTCAAAATGAATGCACCGAAACGAGGTTTATACGCTCAATCCCACCCACATGTTCAGAGAATCTAAAGAAACATGGCACATTGCGAAAATTCACCAACAGATGGCGCTGTTGTACCGGAAGACCAAAGTGAGTCATTTCCAGTGAACGACTCTTCTGAACGTATCTTTTTCTGACTCAATTCAAATTAATCGAATCTTTCTAACGAATCAATTTTCCCATCAATACTAATTGCTCACTTAATCATAATACGTTTCCTTGCCAGGGGACAATGACTGGACCACCAGGGTTTGTCATTCCCTTCCCTGCTATGCAGTCAATCGCTGCTTTCTCTGAATGTCGCAATTACGATAGGAGATATCATTGTGGAAAGAAAATGTGACCAATAAAAATCCAAGCTGCTGGAAGTAGAGGAGAAGAAATTGTTAAGAGTACCTGTGAGACATGGAGAAATCCCCTTGGGTACACATGGGTTTTGCATTCATTTTAAAAATCTACTCACTCAGATACTACAGAACAGGATAGAGATTATTTTATAATATTTTTCACAATCATCCCAATGCCCAAAAGAGAATGTTTATCAATGGAACAAAAATTGAGTGTAGTGAGACAATAAGTTAGCTGAATTAAAATTATCAAAAATTTTCTAATGAACTCTAAAAGAGTAGTTATCCCAAGAATTACATTTTGCAAATTTCCCCCGACTTAACGAATTTTTTTTAAATCTTGAATCTTGATTATAAGAACGTGTGAACCTGAATGAAGGTCCCACGCTCAGCTCAGCTGAAATACTCAGAAATTGCAGTGGTCAGGAGAAAAAAAGAATGACACTCCAAAATATTAGCTATATATATTAATAAGGTATTATTTGTGGGACCAAAAACAATATTCTTACAACTGAAAGGGCTGTATGTGGCAAAAAGAATATAGAGAGACAAATAATAAAATCCCAATTCAAAAGGATATTATTAGTAAATTTTTGTATGATTTATAAAACTACATTAAAAGTGTATCTTATTCAGAAAAACATGTTTTTGAATCGTATTTTTGGAAACACTGCTGTAACTTCATTCAAATTTATCACAAAAAGCAACACTATCGCTATAAAAAAATAAAGTATCATTTAAGGTATATTTTGTGAATATGAATCCTGTCTGCAAATATTAGATTTTTACTCTTTATAATTTCCATTGTGGAAAACATTTCTTCATTCAATGTCTTTCAACAGGATGTGTAACTTTTCTTTCACTCACATGTTGCTGTTTTCTTTTACTGTACTTTTCGTGATAGTCCAATAATATTCAATTTTACATTTCAGGCATCGCGGGCAAGAAAGCGTATTTTTATTTCAAAAATATTTATAGTGTCCTTATGTATATCTTATACACTGCTGGCCACCGTAAATGCAACACCCTGAAGGAAGCATGCAAATAATATGAAATTTACAACATGCATTAGCGGAGGTGAGATATGCAAATGATCAGAATTTCAGCGCAGACGCACATCACGCGCGCCTGTGGCGCCACTTCAAAGAGCTATTTAAGGCTTGGAGATTTCGACGATTTCAAGTACGGCAATTGTGTTTTTCTTTTGGTTTTTCAAAAAAACGATCAATTATGCCTCGTAGAAAACAGTGATCATCTTTTGATCAAGTATCCGAGTTCGACAGAGGAAGGATAGTGGCCTACCGAGATTGTGGATTATCTTTCAGGGAAATCGGTAGTCGTGTTGGACGAAACCAAACAACTGTAATGCGGATATGTGATCGTTGGATGCAGGAGGTTACGACGGACCGACGTGTTCGATCGCATCCACCTCAGTGCACCACTTCACGTGATGACAGGCATATTGTGCATATGGCAGTGACGGATCGCTCAGCCACATCACGAACCATAGCACAGCACATTCAGTCTGTACCGCATCATCCAGTGTCTGCGCGTACCATTCGACGCCGTTTACAGCAGAGTGGTCTGTCCGCAAGACGTCCATTGCTTCGTCTACCCTTGACGCAGAACCACAGACGTTTCCGCCGCCAATGGTGCGATGAAAGAAGGATGCGGACGGCAGAATGGAATGAAATTGTCTTTACTGACGAGTAACGCTTCTGTCTGCAACACCACGATGGTCGGATTCGAGTCTGGAGACACCGTGGAGAGAGGATGCTGAACAGCTGCGTTATGCACCGCCACACTGGTCCTGCACCGGGTATTATGGTATGGGGCGGTATTGGATATCACTCTCGCACTCCTCTCGTACGCATTGCCGGTACTTTAAACAGCCAGCGCTACATCTTCGAGGTGTTGGAGCCAGTTGTCCTTCCTTACCTTCAGGGCTTGCCCACAGCCATATTTCAACAGGATAATGCGCGACCACACGTGGCACGCATTGTCCAAGGGTTCTTCGTCAATCGCCAGATTGAATTGCTTCCCTGGCCAGCTCGCTCTCCGGATCTTTCGCCGATAGAAAACATGTGGTCCATGGTTGCTCAACGATTGACCCAGAATACATCCCCAGCTGCCACACCACATCAACTTTTGCAACGTGTGGAAGCTGCTTGGTCTGCTGTACCCCAAGAACACATCCAAAGTCTCTTTGAATCAATGCCGAGGCGTGTGGCAGCGGTGATCTCCAACAATGGCGGCTACTCTAGCTACTGATTTTGGCAGGAACCACACTTCACAGAAGTCTATAAATTTAATCATTTGATACTTGGTCAACATGTTATCTACAAAATAAATTTTGTTGTGATATCTCTTGTCTTTCTTGGTGTTGCAATTTGGGTGTCCAGCAGTGTATAAGCTTATATGAATTGCTTATTTGACTCCTTTTTGTAGTGCTTTTTACTTCTCCATTTACATATGATAAATCAGTAGCGAAGTCAGGAATTATTGTATTTTCAGAAGGAAGGGTCCAAAATGGAAAATTAATTTTTGTACCATTTGAAGATTTGAACTTATTGCATTTTTAACATTTCTTATTGATGTTTTTATTTCTTTAAAATAAAGAATTACTGTAGAATATAACGCATTTTGTTAGATCTAAACACAATAATAATATTACAAAAGTCGTATCACAGATTTCTATAAAGACAATTAATAGCATTAAGAAATATTAAAAAAAACTATTTATTGAAATTTGGTTTTTATTCTATCGTTGCTTTAAAAACGCTGTTTCATGCTTTCACATTTGATATTTTATAGAGAATGATCAATTTAATAAATTGATAAAAAAATGAAAACTGTTATTATAGAAAGTTAAAAAGGTACTCAATTTATTCATACTTAATGTGTAAAGGGATATTAAAATAAGAAACTAACATTTTCATCTGAGGGTCCCTCAGAGCCCCCTCACTGCCCTTCGGTAGAGAAGCCAGTATTTTATTTTGAACTTGTCCCAAATGTAGAAATGCAACTTTATATGCCAAATAAATACACTAGTGTTTGTGAAAATCGGAACACCGTGAAGGAATCATGAAATTAAACGAAACTTGCAGGAAATCAGGTTAGGATATGCAAATGATTAGAATTACAGAGCGATCACGCATGTTTGGGCCAAGTAACACCCTCTAAACTTCCAAGTGAGCCATGTATAAAAAGCATTGTAAAGGTGCGCTAAATGTGTGTATCGTCGTTTGACTGCTGCAAATGATTGATTAGAAGTCAATATGTCTCGCCAAAAGCGCAGAGTGCCATACGAGCAACTAACGGAGTTCGAACGGGGCCGCATGATCGGCCTCCGTGAGGGTGGACTTTCCTATCGTGAAATCGCCACTCGCAAGGGGCGTAATGCTACAACAGTGATGCATGTGTGGAAGAGATGGACCATGGAGAACCGGACAAGTCGCAGTGGGCAACGCAATATGACGTCACCACGGAACGATAGGCACCGATAGCATCCGCATGGCGGTGACGGACCGTACAGCATCGTCTCGTGCGTTCGCACAACATTGGAGCACGTCTACAGATATGTCATTATCGGCCCCACGGTTCGTCGACGTCTGCTGCGCCATGGGCTACGTGCAAAGATTCCCCTGCATAGGATTCCCTTGACTCTGAACCACCGACGCTTCCGGCTACAATGGGCTCACCAACACAGCCAATGGCGTGCCGATTGGCAACAAGTCGTCTTCTCAATGAGTCCCATTACAATCTGGACGTTAACAATGGACGCGTACTCGTCAGACGCTACACAGGTGAACGCCTTCTACCGGAGTGACCAGCGTCATACTGGACGAACGCCTGGCTTTCTGGCCTGGGGCGCAATTGGATATCATGGGCGATTCCACCTACTTCAAATTGTTGGGATTCTGAACAGCGGGCGCTACATCAGGGAAGTTGTGGAGCCCGAGGTCCTAAGTCCCCCTTCAACTCATTCCAAGGAGCTGCATTTCAGCAAGACAATGCCCGTCCACATGTTGCTCGGAATGTACAAGTCCTCTTCAGTGCCCGACAGGTTCCGCATCTTCCATGGCCTGCACGTTTCCCGGATATGTCGCCCATTGAGCATGTCTGGTATTACATTTGACGGCGACTCGCTCTTATCTTAGTGTATTTTGCTATTTGCCGAACCTCCTTGTACAAATAGTAAGGATTCAGTAAAAATGAACATTGGTTTTAAACTTTGAAAACACATATCCACAGATGTGCATAAAACTGAAATTTGTTTTAAATGGTACAACACCATCTCTAGAAAAATGGCGTCCCCTGTAGGAAAGAAAAACAAGACTTTGGCGAGGAAACCCGAAAAAACTTTTCGTCAAGAAGCCGGAGGTAAAGAAGCCAAAACATGTGCAATTATAAACAATGTGCAATTATAAACAGTCGAGTTGACAACGAAGAAAGGTGCCACGTGTGTTTGTGGCGATTTTGACGGTAAAACGCAGTGATTATTGATAATATTTCTTCCTACCTACCTTTGTAAACGACAGCCGTTTTTGGTTATTTCGAAGACATGCAAGTATTTTTATATGATTATTAAACCTTGCTTTCTAATTGCTCTAGTTTTATTAAATTCCAGAATGGCTTTCACAGCGTTTAAAAAGGAAACCGAACAAAAAGAAAAATTATAGAAGGAATATTGTTCAACGAAAAGTGGACAGATGACTACTTTATTGTCGAGGCAAATACTAAGGCAATTTGCTTAATTTGTAGGGAATTTATGGCAGTTTTCAGACTACAATTTGAAAAGGTATTATACGCCAAAATATGCTGCGAAATTTAATGCGTATCAAGTAATGTATCGTAAAGGCACAATAGCGGAACTGGAAAGTCTACATCTCAACAAAGTTTCAAAAAAAACAATTCAAACGGATTCTATTGTAAAAGCTAGTTAGGTGATTCCAAAGCTGAGAGCAGAAATCAAAACCGTATGCCGATGGTGAGTTTATTTAAGCAATGTATGGAAATCGTGGCAGATATAATTTGCCCTGATAAAAAAGGGGATTTTTCTAAAATCAGTTTGTCTTACCAGGTGAATTTATGAAATAGGAAAATCTATCGAAAAATTCATGAATTAATGAAGTTTAAATTACTTAAATATGTTAACTATATTCTACGTTTTGTTTTGCTCATCAGCTATCGTTAGTGTATTTTACGTGTGGCCCCAAATCAGTCCCCTTCCCCCAATGTAGCCCAGGGAAGATGAAAGGTTGAACACCCCTGATGTAAAGTGTAGTAGCTTTAGAATTGCTAACAGATAAGGAAATGATTGTTTGACTTGTCACCTTCCGACATTTTTACATTTCGTATAAAGGCATGTGCAGCTGCGGAAGAAAAACGAAACATGTCTCTTTATTCACGCATATTTCTTAGTATAGATAATTCGAAGGTACCGTTCGATACTTCTGGTGATTGTCTAGTTGTCCATGCTGGCTGTCAAACAGATAAATCCAATTACATGACACCGAGAAAAAAATCAGGAGTACAAAACATGCAGCAGACAGACAATGGAACAAACCACTGTGCAATTATGTAGCAACATAGACTGCATCACATAAACACAAAGCTCTTAATTACATAGAACACAAGCAAGTCACGAACGAACATACAACCATAGAGAAAACAGTTAAATCTCAGTTTTCAAACGTTTCAGTTGTATAATGACTGAAAACTACTACAAATCGTCGAAGAAAGCAACAAGGAATTGGGTTACACTATTGATCGTTCTGACCAATTGAGTAATGGTCTCAAGTAGCTTTCAATTTATTCAATTTCCAGGATCCTGAAACAACACTTCCAAACTTCCACGGATATTTGAGACCCGACAGATTTAATATGCACCACAACCACCTACACGTCGGTCTTTGATTAGATCGAGTATTGAACTCGCAACCCTCCGATTGTTAATACGCAACTCTACCAAGTGGACTACCAAGGCCCCTAGTTGCACAGGAAAAACTTCTCATGCTGATATTGAATACAAATTTTGTTACTTTCTAAAAATAAGTTAGAGTGGTATTTAATGTCAGCTTTTTTTTGTAAAATTAGGATGTAAAATAATAAGACAAATAATTTGAAGATAGTAATTTAGAAGCAGTCTTTCTCATATGAGAAACATTTTCTGTCAAGCTAAATGTAGATGGCTCTAGTGTTTCATTGGCGGAACATGTTTCCTGTACGTATTCCGAACGTGCTACTACTTGGCTTGTTTATCGAACACGATTTCAGCACATCAATACAAAAATTTAAAAAAAATTCCAATTGATATATGATAATTGATAAAAAACCAATAAGATTAAACGCCACACGTCGCCAAATCGGCGATGAATTCTATTTTGAGGTAACCCCTATATGTATTACGCGAGAGCATTTGAGTAGCGGAAGTAATATCTTCGCTTTCCTTCTGTTTTTTTGTTCCAAAAATTGCTCTAATAGTTTCAAACTTCTAGCAAATTAATATTATGTTTAGTGTAGAGTGCCTGATTACATGACGAGACAATTTATTTTTTATTTTGCTTGTAAATACAACTATTTTATTTTATTTTTTCATTGTGTTCCTACATTAATTCAACTACCAACCAACCATTTTATTTTTCAGTTATGACATGACTAAAACTTTGTTGTCCAATACATATTATTGTGAGTCATCACATTAATAACCAAACCCAAATTTGAGAAAACATCCATCTTTAAATTCAATAGAATTCGAAAGAATCCTTTAAAAGAATCATGCATCGAAACTTGAAGTAAAATTGCTATTTAGAGGAACTCACCTTCTGTTGACCGGAAGGGTTATTTGTTCTAACCGTGAATCGCCGGCTGAAGTATCGCCTAATTCGGTCAGAAATCCATGGGAAAACAAACCACTTCAAGCTTGTTGATGGAAACGACGTCCAAACATGATGCTATTGAAATTAAAGTTTACCCAATTCAACAGATAGGAGTCAGACTTAGTAAAATCAAGTAAGTTATTTAGACATAAATATTACAACTGTAATTGGTTTACGCAAGATACTTGATTATAAACTAGTAGTGCTGAAAATCGTCAAGTCGATACCGTCAATAACAATCACAAATCGGCCCAAAACAGGAAGGCTTGAATGCTTTGGGATAGTACCTTCAGCGTGGAATACCTTCCATTCAATGTAGCGTCACTTCATCGCTTCATCAATCACTATTGCTTGTTTAGTCTTGTTTAGTCGCCATACATATTCATGATGTTCAACTAAGTGGACGCTTGGAAATATCATTGAAAAAGATAAATATATTTTCAACACTACCCAGATATATAATCAAGATCTTCGATAATTAATTTAAGACAGCAAGAGAAAAATATAATGGCTTATTCAACATCAACTAAACTGAAAAAACACCTGTTGAAGTTCCTTTCCAATCCAAAACGATCTTGGATACAGAAACTTAAAACCTGTTATTCAAATTGAAAGTCATTTGAAGAATTTAATTTTTTTAAACTTGGTACAAAAACGAAATGGTATTGCCGAAAGAGAAAGGACGAACGAGTCGGAGATGATCAGGGATCGTCACCAACTGGAGATTCATCGCATACTGATTCGCCGGTAGTGCGGATGCCGGAGTTATGCTCCGCGAACTCCCTTTGCCATGGAAACCAAGGGAGTTCGAGATACCCGGGCATCGAAACGAAGGGGTTTCAATTGGGTTGATTAGTTTGTGTTTTGAGGCGCAAGGTTAAAAAATGGACAAGTCTGTGCCAAACACAAGACATAATTCAAACCAATAAAGATAAAAAGTTAAAATAACTTAACCAACTTATGAAAAGTAGATTTAAAAACATGTGTTTGTAAAACAGAATTATATGAATATGGTTTAATTGACGTAAGGGATGTATGTTAAAAAATGAGATACATGAAAACGAATAGGTCATACACAGAATAACTTATGGAGGATAAAAGTATACCGCGAGAAAAATTGAGACTTAAATGAGGTATCCCCCATCTTAGTTGACTATTAAAAATGAACATCAGATCTAATTAAAAGATGATTATAAATGTGATATACATCCTGAGTGATGTAGAAAAGTAAAACGTGATAAATGCGAAGGGCGATCCAACGACCTTGATAAAATTGGACATAAAGTATTGAAAATGCGTCGATAAAAATGTGACTTGTACGAGGAGTTAAAATATGATTGATGAAGAGCTGTCCTTGGCAATGCTGGGACGATGGATCGATTTCCCCGACAAGTAAATGACTGTGTGTGATTCGAGAATGTCCGATACAAAGTCTTGTTAAATAACGTCGAATAGTCGAGATGTTAGTGATATTGGGAGTAATAATTTTCAAAAGAATTATGTACCTTTAAACTAGTCAATAATATGGGGCGGTAGTTATGGATAAAAAATCAGTTATAAAAAATTAACATAGTATTAATCAATATAGGGATGTGGTGATTGCAACTTGACCCATGTTTATCAGTCTTTTCTGCATCCCCAAAAGTGCGTAATGACCTCAGAAAATTTCTTTATATCTTCTGGTAGTATAACAATGACCCCGCGATGACTTTATTGAGCGAGTTGATCTCCACCACTCTGACCACCTTGGTGCTTTGAAACCCAATTTTGGGTATAAGACAGGCTGATAATTTGTGGGGAATTTAGATGTGGGAAAGTTTGATCAATAATTTCTAGAAGACAAGGGATAGTCGATATTAGAAGTGGAACAATTAGATTTGGAATAAGTATGGAATGCAAAATTAGATTGTTATGATCTTGAACTTCGAGTTGAATTTTTTGGAAATGATCGGACTTTACTCTTGGGATAATAAGGGTTAGTTTTTAGAGGCTCTGATATATTTTAAAAAGCAGTGGAGTTCCCATCTGATTATGGAAAATCACTTCGATTGCACAATCAAGAACTTACGTCACAAAAAATATTTCTAAAACTTCTATATGAATATTGACAGACAGATCAATCGGTTATTTTTGCGTATGGTTTTAAAGATGATTAAATATATAAAATATTATCTTCAAATTGAAAATTCTTTGTTACGGTTCTACTAAAATATTGAATGATTATGTAGCAGTTAAAAATGAGTAATTATAACAGTTGCAAAAATAAGTTATTGGAATATTTCGAAATTCTTGGGATGCAAAGCAACGGAGTAGCTAAAAGGGAAGCAGAAGTGCCTTCATTTTCTCACGAGGTAATGGAACAATAAAACTCACCGAGTAGTATGAAAGGGGCTGGAATGGTGTTTTACCAGCCTCTTTGAGCTTGCAGTCCTCAGAAAGAGCCAACATATGGAGACTTAATTCCATTTCCTCGGCTTCGAGCCGAAGGAGATGTTTAGGGGTTTTTTGCACGTTTTAGATGTATTTTTATGTTTGATGATCCGTCCGACTTCGATCGTTTAATTGCTTTCTTTGTTTGTTCTTTTGTTATTGGAATTTGAGGTGTGGCGTCGTTTTTTTTTCAGTTGAGACTTCGATCAAGTGATCCCCTGGAAAGAATATTTTAAGAGACTTTATGGTGGCCCAAAAAAGATTGAAAGGTTTAATGAATCTAGAACGGCAGTTGTATGAGGGTTCCTTGGGCGTCTTTTCAAGATGGCACACGTTTGCTTACATTTTTGCCGACGAACAAGATAGCAGGGTTTTGATAAGATGGGAGGAACAAGATAAGGTTTTGACAATTTAAGTTTGTTGATAGTTGAGCACCTCTTGGTAAAGAAATGAGAAACCACATATTTTCGAAGTTAAAAATTAAAGTAGGAATTCCTTGGATTCGAATCCGGGACCATGGGATCCGAAGGTAAGCGTGCTTACCATTAAGAAAAATTATAGAAGGAATATTGTTCAACGAAAAGTGGACAGATGACTACTTTATTGTCGAGGCAAATACTAAGGCAATTTGCTTAATTTGTAGGGAATTTATGGCAGTTTTCAGACTACAATTTGAAAAGGCATTATACGCTAAAATATGCTGCGAAATTTAATGCGTATCAAGTAATGTGTCGTAAAGGCACAATAGCGGAACTGGAAAGTCTACATCTCAACAAAGTTTAAAAAAAACAATTCAAACGGATTCTATTGTAAAAGATAGTTAGGTGATTCCAAAGCTGAGAGCAGAAATCAAAACCGTATGCCGATGGTGAGTTTATTTAAGCAATGTATGGAAATCGCAGCAGATATAATTTGCCCTGATAAAAAAGGGGATTTTTCTAAAATCAGTTTCTCTTACCAGACTATAGCCAGGTGAATTTATGAAATAGGAAAATCTATCGAAAAAGATTTGGAGAGTAGAACTGTAATTTTAAATTTTGTGCTTTGACGATCGACGAAAATACGCATGCTACTAATACAGCTCAATTGGAAATTTTTATTAGAGGTCATGATGACGAATATAATATCACTAAAGAAATATAGCTTCTATCGTGCCATTAAAAGACACAACTAAATAAAGAGATTTATACGAAGCAGTGAAAAATACGTTAAAGCGATTTTCTTTGCCCACTGCGCATATATATGGTATAGTAAATGATGGTGCCCTGGTGATGATAGGTAAAAGAGGAACTTGTAAAATTAAAAGAAAACGATGCAACTTCCTACCAAAATTTGCGTATGATGAAATATCATTGCATAGTAAGCCAAGAAAATGTATGCGCAAAAGTTTTAAAGATGGATAACGTCATGCAGATTGTCATCAAGACTGTAAATTTCAAAGGGCCAAGTGATTGAATCATCGCCATTTCCAGGAATTCCTTAAATTTATGGTTATGGGGACATCATTTACTTTTCGGTAGTAAGATTGTTAAGTCGAAGTAAAATGTTGAAAATATTTTGATTTGCGAAATGAAATCAAATTGTTTATGGAATCAAAAACCAAATTTGTGCCAGAACTTGAAGATGAAAACGGGCTCACAGATTTGGCATTTTTAGTAGACTTGATTGTTCATTTAAATGAGTTAAACATGCGTCTTCAAGGTGAAAACCAACTGATCTATACAATGTTTCAGACTATAACAGCGTTCGGAATGAAACTAAAACTATGGCAATTTCAAATAAAGGCAAATAATTTTATGCATTTTTACGGGTTGGCTAAACACGGTCCTGTGAACAACGAAAAATATGCAGACTTGCCTTCTGATTCCATACAGGAATTTCCGAACAGGTTTCAAGATTTCGGGACAAATCATCAAATTTTTGGTATATTTGCGACTCCATTTTCAATGTCCTAACGTTGGCTTGGTGTGGAAATTTGAAGAATGAGGGGTTGAGTTCGTCATCTGACCGTGGCTCAAAATGTTTCGAAAAGAAATTATTTTACTTCGAAAATATATCATTTAAAGGTTAGGAAATTGTTTCTTATTTGGGTTAATTTTTAGGTTTTCTTATACATTATTTAGGTCGACAAAATCCGGGCTCCGTTAATTAGTGACTGAAACAGAATCGTTGACCTTACTAACATTTTAGTTACATATCATATCTAACTGCAAAATTTATACATATTGGGTTGATGCAAATGTTCGTCCCGTTTTCGGCTCTGAATGGTATCGCAAAACCGAAGTGTTATCCAATTCACACGTGTAAAGTTTTGATGTGGTTTGAAAGAGGGAATTTCACAGAGTACTTGGAAAAACAATTGCGTTATTTGGTTGCGTTTTTTAAATTTTGTTAAGCATTAAAAATGGCAGAGGATAAGGAGCATTTTCGATATATTATGCTTTTTTATTTCCAAAAAGGCAAGAATGCTTTGCAGACGCAAAAGAAGATGTGTTGTGTAGGGTGAGGGTGCCGTGGACGATACCCCGTGCCGTAAGTGGTTCGAAAAATTTCGTGAAAATAATTTTAATCTTAGCGATGCATCACGTTCTGGACGACCCACTGAGGCTGATGGCAACGAAATATTAGCTCTAATTGAAAGTGTTCGCCATAGAACAACTCGAGAGATCAGAGAAATTCTTGGAATCAACCAGTCAACAGTGTCAAGGCGATTATGTCAATTTGGAATGGTTATCAAGGCCGATGTATGGGTGCCGCATGAATTAACGTAGAAAAATTTGATAAACCTAATTTCTGCTTCCGATTCTCTATTGAAGCGCAGCGAAATCGATCCATTTTTAAAGTGGATGGTTACAGATGATGAGAAATGGATTGTGTAATGGTCTAAGCGCTGAGATGCCCCTTCAACCAGCGCAAAAACCATTTTACATCCGAAGAATGTTATATTATGCATTTGGTGGGACTGGAAGGGAATCGTTTATTATGAGCTAGAACCTGAAAGCCAGATCATTAATTTGGAGAAATACTGTTCACAACTAAGTGAATTAAAATGAACAATCGACCAGAAGTGGCCTGAATTAGCCGACAGAAAGGGCATTGCGTTGCATCAAGATAATGCTAGGCCACGTGTGTCCTTGGCCACCTGTCACAAACTTTTACAATTTGACTGGGATGTTTTTATCCATTCACCGTAATCTCCCTACCTTGCGCCCTCCAACTATCATTTATTTAGATCGCTTCAAAACAGCCTTATATGGTAAAAACTTTACTGCCTTGGAAGACTTGAAAAATCACCTGGATCAGTTCTTTAGCCAGAAACCTCAGAACTTCTATGAGCACGGGATTATGCAGCTACCGAAGAGATAGGGAAAGGTCATCAAACAGAACAGCACATACACTGAAGAGAAATTGAATTAGGGATAGCCGGCATTATGCAAATTTGGAGCTGTGCGCAGGCCTGGAAGCGGCGTACAAATGACGTAAGCAGCTGTTTGACAAGGATGTTTTTGTCAAAGGGTGTTTTTGTTTTGAAGGCATGCAGTTCACGGTATTAGTAATAGTCAAAAGCAGTATGGGTAAGAGTGCGGATCTAAGCGCATTTGATCGTGGGCAAATAGTCGGGGCCCGAAGAATGGGTCACTCCATCTCGGAAGTAGTGCAGACACGCGGATTTTCACGGCCCACTGTGTCAAGTTTCAACCGTGAGTACGTCGATTCAGGTAAAACCATCCCTGCCAGGGTCAACTGCTGCGGACAACAGCGCGTGGATGAGCAAGGTCGTCGTCGGCTAGCTAGCATTGTAACAGCAGATAGACGGGCCACAGTGCAACAGATCACCCGTCGATTTAACGCTGGTGCACAATAACGTGTAAGATGCCACACCTCTATGGGGTACAGAAGCCATCTCCCACGAGAGTCCCTCTGTTGACTGCACAACATAGGGCGCAACGATTAACATGGGCACTGGAACATCGCCAATGGACCATGGAGATTTGGAAAAATGTTACCTGGAATGATGAGTCGAGATTCACTTTGGTACATGCCGATGGCAGAGTACGTGTACGGCGTAAGCCACATGAAGCTATGGATCCTTACTGCCAGCAGGGGACTCTTCAGCCTGGTGGAAGTGGCATTCTAGTCTGGGGACTGTTCACATGGAATGAAATGGGACCCCTGGTACGTGTGACATCGTCTCTCTCAGTTGAACGTTATCGGGATATCACTGATGACCATCTGCTCCCGTATGTTCGTTTTCGACAGCCCACTACAGAGATTACATTTCAGCAAGACAAAGCACCGTGCCATCGC
This sequence comes from Meta bourneti, assembly GCA_933210815.1. Classification (NCBI taxonomy): domain Eukaryota; kingdom Metazoa; phylum Arthropoda; class Arachnida; order Araneae; family Tetragnathidae; genus Meta; species Meta bourneti. The sequence goes on from OW119923.1 coordinate 572,384, forward strand.
TCCCGAATTGATTCCGAATGGTTCGAAGAACATTCCACAGAACTGCACGTGATTTCCTGGCCATCAAGGTCACCTGGCCTCCATCCAATCGAGAACATATGGGATGCAATTGAGAGAGATGTCCGAGCATCAGACCACCTTCCATCTAATCTTCGTGAATTGTGGGAGATTGTTCAGGAGTCATGGATACGTATGACCCATCGCTTCCAGTGTCTTGTCGAGACCATGCCAAGACGAAACGCCACCGTCATCAAGGTGAAAGGTGGTGTTACACGCTACTAGACAGGTATCCCTAATTCAATTGTTGGCGTGGTGTGGAAGTTTGGAGAGTTGGGTGCCAGCTCAGGTGTTGCCTCGTCATCTGACCGTGGTTCAAAATTACGTGGTGTTGTCCTCGGATCTTTCCCTTTGGGATTGATCCCGGACCGTCACCAATAGCCCATTGTGTTGCTCCAGTGTGACGTTAATTGAAATACCCCCCCCTAATTCAATTGCTCTTCAGTGTATTATATTGATTAAATGTAATTTTTAGTAAATAAAATTTTCTTCAATTTTTGTCAAAAAGACGGGACGAACTTTTACATCAACCCAATACCTATCAATGCATTGTAAGTTGGTTGGTTAATTTAGGTTCAATGTCGCAAGGTCCAACAATGGATAAACTACCCCAAACAGAATTCCAAATAAATTAAAAATAAATTTTAAAAATACCAAATAAACAGCCAAACCAACATTAAAACGTAGACATTGTAAGACGGAAATTTCATTTAGATTGCCATCTTTATGGTTAAATTTTTTATATATGCACTTAAAACTAGATATAAGTGGGTACCCCCCAAATATTTCAGCAATACATGCTGGCCAAAACAACGAAGAAGCGAAAACTCACTCAGCCTGTAAACCTTTTAGACTCCGGAGGTATTCCGCTCCAGATACATATTTCCTCTACGTGCATAAGTCTGTAAGGTCGCTAAAGGCATAATTATAAAACGTTCGGTAACGTTTGCTTTTTACAGAGGAGGTAATATCGTTATCTAAATGGTAATTAATTAACGTCATACTGGAACAGCACAACGGGCTTTTGAGAAAGGTCCGAGATCAATCCCCAAGAGAAATATCTTAATACAACACCAAGCAATTTTGAACCACGGTAAGATGACGAAGTCAACACCTGAGCTGGCACCCTACTCTCCAAACTTCCACACCATGCCAATGTGAATACATTTGAAGCCACGACCGTAACGTGCACCACCTCCCAAGTACATGACGGTATTTTATTCCGATTGCTAATCCGTTATTCTTCCAACCGGGCCACCACGGCCCCGTTTTCTAAAGGGTTAAAAATACACCAAGAAAATTGATAAAAACTCATTGAAAAAGATACAAGGAAAGCATGTTTAATTAAGCATAATAAAATATACCTGATGTAGTTTCTTGGATTATAGTTGATTTAACGATACTTAGATTTTTTGAAATATTTTCCTAGAGCCTTACTATTAGAATGTGAAATGATGTACAAATAAAAATTCACTTGTTTAACCTTTAGACTATGGGCAGTACAGCATCTGTACCGTCAAAGATTTCCTTTCTAGAGCGAATCGGTACAAATGGTGTACCGAAGATTTTTGTCCCATTTTTAAATGACCTCTGATATCGATCACCAATTGCGAGCTGTTATCAACTGGCCCTTAAGAGGGTCCATCCTTTTGTTCGATGTCCATCCCAGTTGATCAGTGTGAACTGTTTGGGAAAGGCAGAAAGTCGCGCTGGTAATATCTCTCTCGCGCCAAACAATTGCCAGGGAGTTTCTAAGGAGCATTTTTGGAGTTTGTTTCTCATTCAACACTAAAGTGATTTACAGTATCTGAAATTGTCACACGAGATAACTGACTTTATCCGTTTGCCTTAAAATCAGAACAAACATAATTTCCATTATTTACGCATCAAAAATAGCTTTTTAGAGGCTGCATTAATTATATGCAACAATGCACCTTTAGAATCCATGACATACATAAACTTATGTATTATTCTTTCATGAACAAATTCGAACAATAACCTTTGATTGATAAGTAATTTATTCTGTAATTTTCTGTTAAATAGTAAGGGAGAATTAGTTTGTCTAGATATTTGGTTTTTGACTAATAATTTAAACATTGAGCACAATCCACTGGAAAGAAACATTTGCTTTTATAAAGTTTGTAAATAATGCTTAATTAAATAATTCATTATTATTTTCACATGAAAATTTATTTTTATGTTTTTATGAATGTTTGATAAATACATCTATGATTAAAATGGACAGTTTATGTACTTATGGTATAAGTTGCAGTAATTAATCATATACTTATATCTTTTACATTTAAATGGAAGGGGTTGCTAATTTGAAGTATGTGAGAAACACAGGAGGCATAGGTTATAAGGAATGCAAAAAATTTAAAATACTCAATTGGTTCAGATTCAGATTGTAGGTTGTGTACAGGACCACTACTACAATTCTCTACTATTGTATTATCTAGTCTAGTGGCCCATTTATTTGGAGTTCACCCTTATCCACGTTTCAATATTCTCAACAGTGATTGATTCATAACGCGAGTCAATTCCGTTGACATCTCGCTCTGATTCAGTATCGCTTTTATCATTCCGAAGGTATAGATTATCATGATCCTGTCTTGGCCACAAGTCATGACTTTTCTAGTGAAATTCACTAGAAAAGTCATGACTTGAAGTAGATCCGAAAAGAATTGAGTCTATTTTTCATGGCTCAAAATATTTCTTTTACATTTATTATACTCATCCCCAAATTTAAACAAAAATTAAAAGTAGAAATCTTACAAGGTAACAATACTATTATCTACGAGTTATAACAGCGCAAGGTTGGTAAGTAGGTATTTCAATTAACGTCGCACTGAAGAACACAACGGGCTATCAGCCCCGAAGGGAAAGTCCCGAAGACAACACGACGTAATTTTGAACAAAGGTCAGATGACGAGGTCACACCTGAGCTTGCACCCCCACTCTCCAAACTTCCACACCACGCCAACGTGAGGACATTTGAAACAGCGCAAGGAAAAATTTAACATTCCTATACACTGCACAACTAGCTGATACGACAGATCAATAGCAAAGAACTAACAAGTACTATGGTCATGCGAAAATCTATAAAGGAGCTTGAAATTTTTTTTCCCTAAAGAATTCGGGAAGCATTTTTTTTCCAAAAGACCGCAAAAGTTAGCAGGTATGTTTGTGCATTTTACTTAAAAAATAATCAAAAGTAAGTTTTCAAGAAGAAAGGAGGTAAACTTTGTTTATGGCACACATGGAATGGTATCAGCATTAAGTTGCGAAAATAAAATTTTTAATCTAAAATATTAAAACGCTTTTACATAAATTCAGCAACATATCTGCCATTTGTGATATAAGAATTTTAACTGAAAGCGTTCTATCCCCTTAATGCCTCTTAATTCCTCAAGCCCTGTGTATTAAAGCCATGGGTAAGCCCATTTAGTTTTGCGCTGATGGCAATTCGTTTTTATCTCGTTTTATGTTTCTGAAAATTGTATTTCGTTTTGCGAATAGAAAAACCCCTTGTACTACACAGTTGCATCGATAAATTAATGCATTAGCAAATTTGTTTATTATGCATTTGTTGTATTGTTTTCTTTATTTCTTATCGAACTCATAGAGCAAATATAAAAGTAGAGTAGGTAATGGTAACCATTTTATATTTACAGGATCATGTGATGATAGAGATGTGAGCAAAGAATATTCAGAGAATATTATGCAAAAATTGAAATTTGGAGAATACTCTAGAATTTTCTACTTAAAACCTAATTTTTCATGTATGGGGCGGTATTGGATATCACTCTCGCACTCCTCTAGTACGCATTGCCGGTACTTTAAACAGCCAGCGCTACATCTCCGAGGTGTTGGAGCCAGTTGTCCTTCCTTACCTTCAGGGCTTGCCCACAGCCATATTTCAACAGGATAATGCGCGACCACACGTGGCACGCATTGTCCAAGGGTTCTTCGTCAATCGCCAGATTGAATTGCTTCCCTGGCCAGCTCGCTCTCCGGATCTTTCGCCGATAGAAAACATGTGGTCCATGGTTGCTCAACGATTGACCCAGAATACATCCCCAGCTGCCACACCAGATCAACTTTGGCAACGTGTGGAAGCTGCTTGGTCTGCTGTACCCCAAGAACACATCCAAAGTCTCTTTGAATCAATGCCGAGGCGTGTGGCAGCGGTGATCTCCAACAATGGCGGCTACTCTGGCTACTGATTTTGGCAGGAACCACACTTCAAAGAAGTCTATAAATTTAATCATTTGATACTTGGTCAACATGTTATCTACAAAATAAATTTTGTTGTGATATCTCTTGTCTTTCTTGGTGTTGCAATTTGGGTGGCCAGCAGTGTATTTACAGGATCATGTGATCATAGAGATGTGAGCAAAGAATATTCAGAGAATATTATCCAAAGATTGAAATTTGTAGAATACTCTAGAATTTTCTACTTAAAATCTAATTTTTCAGAAAATTGTAATCTTTTTTATTTTATTGACTGCAGAAATGAACATGAAGCTTATTTTATATATCATTCACAATATACATAGGCATATAAGCCCTGTGTTATAGAAATTAGATATAACTGTTATTTTTTATTGAAAAACATGCAAGATTTTTCTATTTTCATCATCATAAAATGAAAATCTGCAATTGATATCACAAGGAAATAAAGAAAAAGTTAACATGCTAGGCAACATTCTAACACTAATTTATCATGCCTAACATAAGTTTTTATGTTATTTCACTTATTATGTATAATAATTCTTCCTTATGAACTAAGTTACTAATATTACATAAAACTAATAGTATTAATTTTGATTATTAATGAATATTTTAAAATTTTTGGAGATTTTTTATCCTCAGGAAAAGCATATTTAATATTAGATTTGTAGCAGTTTATAAAGCTATTGCAAAAGTAAAAATCTAGCAATTTTTTACTCAAAAACATGGTTTTTCTAGCCAATAAACATTAAATAAAATATTAAAATTTAAAAATTCTGTGAAGAAAATCACAAATTATAATTTTAATAATGATTAATCACAAATTTAATGTAATGCGTTTGTTTTACAAAAATCAGAAATATAGTAGTTTTGGTTCTAAAATGTGTTTATTTTGGGGGGAATTTGGAGGTTTTTCCGTCTTCTGAGTTGGCAATACTGCCCCAATGCCTTGTTTTCCACCATTACAGTCCTCCATTTTCTGGATTCTTTTCACACAGAAATGCTTAAACAGATAGTTAATTGAAAATTTATCAAAAGATATGGCTTATGAAGTAGGAAAACTTATTAAACCTAAGTTTAGCTTGGGATAAATTTTTGTTAAAAACAAGAGATGGGAAGACTTTGTACTCATGCAAATACTGTGGAATAGAGTTTGTGAAAAATGCATCAAGAATGCAGTACCACTTAAAAAAATGCTTAAATCTCCAGTTCTAGTAAAGAACATGTTTGATAATCCTGCAGTTAATGATGTGGAATCTCCAGCTTCTACATTACAGTTATATAAGTAAGTATAGTTTCTACTTTTTCACTATGTTTATTATTATTTAATAGATAATATTTGACTTCTTGCCAAGAATTATCAATTTTATCCAATTGCTTACTAAGATGGTCATAGTATGGTTTCTTTTTATCACATGGGTTTGTTTATCTCCCCTATCATTCTAATGTGAATGGACAGTGTTAAACAGTATTTACTGTTTAAACCTATAGTACATTCCAGACGTGCTCCATTCGTCCATTCCAGAGTTACCAGAAGTGTATAGTGTTCCAGGCTAAAGAGGTCAATTAGAAAAGGCTTAGGAATCAGGCTTTTAGCTCAGCTGCACTCTACATGAATGGCCATTAAAGCCATCATAAACAAGACCCACAAATGTCCCATCATCCGAGAAGTTCAGTACATTTTAAACTATCCTTCCATTTCCATCTTTTGAATTAAAGCCCACGCAAGAAGCAGACTCCAAAGCAAAATGGACAGCGAATTTCGTTCTATTTCATTCCACCTTCCAAAGACGGCCAGCCACCTTAAAGCTTTTTTGAAGGAGCTCATCCATATGAGACAAATATTGCCAACTGGAAGGTACAGGACGACCCCTTTTCGAGGTCCTTCTCGTAGTATTTATTCTACTACAGGATCCGAGACAGGAGCCCACTTACGCATTTTACAGGCCACGGCCCTTTTCGACTGTTCCTTTTCCGTTTTGGACAAAGTGAAACATATATGTGTGTTTATGGGGATCACCCCTCCACTACGCCATCCGATGTCCCCTCACGACCCAATTTCACTCGCCCTATCACGAAAATGGGCCGGGCAGCTCTTTGAGGAAATTTGTATTTGTTTACCGAGAGGCAAGGTCTGTGGATTGATTCATCTCCTACTGAAGCATGATCATGAAAGGCATTTAATCTTTATACATAAGTTATATTATTCTGTTTTTCTCTTTCATTCCTTGTTTGGTTTACTCAAATTTTATCATGGTAAAATTAGTTTTAGTGGGTAATACCCTCTGCGAAAGGTGTTGCAACACCACAGTGATTTTCTTCAAAAAACCCCGTTTTAATTAATTATTATTCCATTTAGTATTATTGCTTTTTAATAAGGTATCCTGGAGTGCCCCTCAAGTCCCCCAACAGGACAGGGGCACTTCTGGTGGTTGTCTAGTTGTCCATGTTGGCTGTCAAACAGATAAATCCAATTACATGAGTACAAAACATGCAACAGACAGGCAATGGAACAAACCACTGTGCAATTATGCAGCAACATAGACTGCATCACATAAACACAAAGCTCTTAATTACATAGAACACAAGAAAGTCACGAACGAACATACAACCATAGAGAAAACAGTTAAATCTCAATTTTCAAACGTTTCAGTTGTATAATGACTGAAAACTACTAAAAATCGTCGAAGAAAGCAACAAGAAATTGGGTTATACTATTGATCGTTCTGACCAATTGAGTAATGGTCTCAAGAAGCTTTCAATTTATTCACTGAGTGCGGTTTGTGTGGCGGGGCGCAATTATTTTGGAACCACAGGGAAGGCAAGAACGACGGAAGAATATCATCGATAAAGTAGCAGGTAACACATCCTGTAACAGCTGGAAGTTTCTCGGTCCATTTAGTGAACCGTCATAGAACACGGGTCCTATTAGTGGATCCTTCAAAATACTGCACCACACATTCGTGGACCACTGCACCTGCTGCCTGACAGAAACTCCCATGAGGAGTTTTCTAGTGCCCAGAAATGGGTGTTGTGTCGTTTCAGCATCCCGTTTCGGTGAAACTTAGCCTCGTTCGACCATATTATGTTGGAAAAATTCTGGTCTAATCTCCAATTCGTTCAATGCTTAATTGCACCAGTCAAAGCGTCGCTGTTTGTCTCCCGGTAACAATCCTTGCTGCGGAATTGCATGGTAGGGATGTGCACCATTGTCGTGCAGTATTTGCCATACTTGGCTTTGTACTAAACCACTCTGGTTGCTGATTTGCCTAGTACTTCGGTAGGGATGGGCTAATGCGTGCGCCAGTATGTCTTCTGCTGGTATTCTACTACGTGGTCTGCCGGAACGAGGTCCACTTCTAGTGCTTCCTGTGTCTCTGAGATGTCGAACGTTTCCAATGGTTGCAGAAGTTGGATGTGGACCATTTGGAAACCGAACGGCATAAGTCATACAGCCTAGACCGCATTACGTTGCATTCGCCATAGTGAAGCACCATCTCACAATACTGACTATTAGTGAAAGTCGCCATTTCCTCACAGCGTACCATATGAAGTGAAAACACCTGCTCGGGAGATTTTTATCTGATACGTAAAGGGAGACGACACAATGTGAATTTGCATACATACGAAACCGCAGTAAATGTCCACTGTTTTGTCCCGGATCGAGGGCATGGTCGAAACTTTCGTTCCTGTTTTAATATACAAATTTCGTATTCAATTTTATAAGAACGTTTAATACACGCTTTTATCTTATTCGTCTACAAATAAATTTTAAGTTTTACTGTTGTTGTGGATCTACCAATCATCCACTGAACGACGAGTATTTGTTTCTGACATTTTCCCTTCTGCGCAAAGTTTATCAGGGGAAGGGGGAAATTAATTATCGTCGCACTGGAGCTACACAAAGGGCTATTGGCAATGGTCCTGGATCAATCTTGAAAGAAAGATCCGAGATCTGGACTCAGAAATAGACGCTGTAGATGTAGAAATTAAAACTTTATTGCATGAGTCAAATTCAACTGCACGAATTGTCGAAAATACAATTGATAGTAATAATATGGCAATTAAATTACCGGATATCATTCTCCCGAAATTTTCTGGGAATTTGGAAGAATGGTATTTCTTTAAAAATCAATCTGAAAATTTGATTAACTGAAATAAACATTTGAATGCAAACCAAAAACTCTTTTACTTGCAATCCACTTTGGTTGGTCCAGCTAAGCAGGTGCAAACACAAGATGATACTTAGGGTCATTAATGCATGCATTAGAGCAGCGCTACGAGAATAAGCGTTTGATAGTAAACTCGCATTCAAAAGTTCTTAATCGAGATAGAATAAAATGTGATTCGTCTAAGGAAATAAGAGCCTTCCTTGATAAGACAATTATGCATTTGAGAGCCTTAAAGCTTCTGGAACTTGAACATGACAAACTATGAGAAAATATTTTAATTAATTTGTTTGTACAAAGATTAGATTCGGAAATTCGTAGGCAGTACGAAATGAGTTTAACTGATACAGATGTACCAAGTTTAGAAAAGTTTATTGAATTTTTTCAAAAAAGATGTCAAATTCTAGAGAACTTAAATGCATCGCATCCTACATCGACTAAACCCTTTCAGGTTAAACAAAGGTCATTTCTAAATCGTTCCAATAATGAAAATAATGAGTGCAGCCTGTGTAAACAACCAGCTCGTAATTTGCAATATTCTATAAAATTCTATAAATGGAACCGAAAATTAGATTTGAAACTGCGAAGTCTTTTGATCTATGTATACTTTGGGTCGAAATCACAAATTAAATATTTGTAAATCTCGTCTTTTCTGTAATATCTGTAAGAAAAGGTCCCACAATACACTTTTGCATTTTAATGTATAATGAAATACCAATAATGCAAACATGGAGGATGGGCAAGTAGTAAAATTGAATAACGGATCAGAAGATCCTGCCACTTCAGTAGTAACTGCGACGTGTTTTTCACGGCCTTCAAACTCAAAGACTGTGCTTCTCGCAACTACTGTAGTTTATGTGAACAAATCCAATGGACAAAAAATTAAATGCAGAGCATTAATCGATAGTGGTAGTCAGAACCATTACGTAACAACTTCCTGTGCGCAGATGTTACAATTGAAATGCATGAAAGCGAATGTCTTGGTTTCAGCGTCAAGTGGATCGAAATACTCTGTTAAATCAAAAACTGTTGCAACAATTTCTAACAATAGTGGTGATTATGTCAGAAGTCTCGAGTTTTTAGTAATTCCAAAAATCACTGATATTTATACCGCAAGATCTTTAAATATTTCGATTCTCAATCAATTGCCCAACAAATCATGGGTGATCTTCCTAAAGAGAGAATCAATGTAGATTTTACGTTTAATTCTACAGGATTTGATTTTTGTGGACCATTTTGGATTAAGTATAAAAACCAAAGGAAGGGTATTTTACAAAAGGTTTATGTATATATATTTGTGTGTATGGTTGCAAAAGCTGTACATTTGGAACTTGTGATTGACTTAACCAATGATGCATTTATTGCCACCTTGAAACGCTTCTTTGCTAGACGAGGTAAATGTTCAAAACTGTTTAGTGACAACGCGACTAACTTTATAGGTGCAAATACCAAGTTAAAAAGGTTGATAAAATTATTAACAGAACACAATGAAATTTTGATTGGATACCTTAGTTCTGAAGCTATTGTGTGGAAGTTTGTTCCTCCCCGAGATCCGAATTTTGGTGGACTTCGGGAGGCTGGCGCAAAATCCTTTAAATATCATTTAAAACGTGTAATAGGAAGCACTCCATTGACCTTTGAACAATTCGTAACTGTAACCACTCAGATTGAGAGTATTTTGAATTCTCGTCCATTATCAGACCTCGTCTCAATATCAGACCCTTATCGTCTGATATTGAGGATTTGGAGGTTTTGACACCACGACACTTTTTAATCGGTAGACCTATTAATGCTATTGTTGAGCCTAATCAAACTAATATTAATGATAACAGGTTAAAATTGTGGCAAAAAATCTCAAAAATTTTTCAGCTTGTTTGGAAACATTGGAAAAATTCATATTTGAATCACTTATAAAATCGGTCCAAATGGAAAATTGATAAGAAAAATATAGAAGTTGGTGAAATGGTTTTAATAAAAAAAAGACAATTTGCCTATATCAAAATGGATAACTGGAAGAATTGTAGAAGCGTTTGGTTGTAAAGATGGCAAGGTCCGTGTTTGTAGTGTTAAAACTAAATCTGGTATTTTTAAAAGACCATTTTCAAAACTCTGTATTTTGCTTTAGATACTTCTTGAATATGCTAATTGAATGTGCAGTTTGTATTTTTATATTTCATTGAATTCATTATTAATTGTGAATTATTGTAGAACTTTTTAATGTACATTTAATTACATTTATTTGTCTTGGATATACAGGGTATCCCAAAAAGGTTGTTCCACAATTTATCTTTTTAGCATTTGGAGATAGGTAGGCAATGTAAATTGCAAAAGTGCACCAAATAAGGTAAGTAATTAAGATATGTGAATAAAATTATCACGTGATAACAATTTAAGCGGATACAGTTTTTAATTTGTATACAACCCCTCTAGATAAAAATCCGAGATAGCAAAAATGTTCCTTACCTGTATCCCTATCGTTACTAAAAAACCATATTTCTGTAGGTTGAATAGTAACGGAGATACAAGATCATTTTAAGGGGGCCGTATCTAATTTAGAACGGAAACTGACCCATGGCCAAAAATTGAGAGCTAAGTTCTGCATTGCTGCAGATGGAAAACATTTTGAACATGCGTTGTAAATTTCCTTTTATTTTTATTTAAACCATTTTTTCTACAATATTTTTTATTAAAGATTACATTGTCTACTATTATGCATTGCGATTTTCATCTGCAGTTGCAATGCTACATTACTTTCCACAATGTTGCACTTTCTGACAGAAAAAAAATGCTTTTTAGCATTGTGTATACGGTCCCTAATCTGACTGCTTGAACAGCTGTACACAAGCGGTATAAGTCAGTTTTTTTGCGTCATTATGCCTCCGTTACTGTTCAACCTACAGAAATGCAGTTTCTGCTAACGATAGGGATGCGGGTAAGGAACATTTCTGCTATATCGGATTTTTATCTAGGGGGTTGTATACAAACTAAAAACTGTATCCACTTAAATTGTTATCACGTGACAATTTTATTCACATATCTTAATTATTTACCTTATTTGGTGTACTTTTGCAATTTACATTACCTACCTATCTCCAAATGGTAAAAAGATAAATTGCGGAACAACCTTTTTGGGACACCCTGTATATTACAGTCCACTTTCTTAAATTTAAGTTTATATCGTTGTAATGTATATTGTTGCATGTTTAAGACCAACAGTGCAAGGCGGGCAGTATGTTGGAGCACTTGGCGTGCGTAAGTGTAAAACGGCGCCAACCCGCTTGCATATATACTGCAACCGGAATGTTGGGTTTTATATATTGATTCATTTTGTTGCTTGAATTTCGGAAATAAAATGCGAGTAAAAGTTTTTCTTGTACTTTTCGATTTCTTGTAGTCGATTGAATAGTGCTATTTCATTAGGTTGGTTCGTAATTTAAAACTTCGCTGAGCTATTGCTAGTAAATAATATTTGAATTTAAAAGAACCAGCATACTTCGCAACATACCGGAGGGTGGTGCCGCTTTCACTTCCGACCGGTGCAGGACGAACCTGGCGCTTGGCCTACTCAACCAGAGACAGGCGGGAAACATGATCGTCCAAATTCTCCAGATGGCCATCAAGTCTGACCGAATGGAGACAGAGGTTCTCATTTGCATTGGTATGAATAGCAGTACTTTTGTAGAAAGATCTGGAAAAGAGAAAACTATACAATCAGTATTCACACAAGGAAAATGAAATTAGAGAAGTGAGCATTATTTAATCATAGTACTATTATCATTTCTTTTTTTAAACCATGGCGAATTTCTTTCATTGCAACATTCTTTACATGGGTTCTCATTACACGTAAAGTCATTTAAAAGAGAAACGAGTTTATTCTAGGAAAAAGCACAAAAGATACCACAGAAAAAGGAAGAAACAAAAAGCGACATTCAAACGCAGGGTCATCGGCAGGAAAGGGGAAACGAGTGCAGGGTTCACCCTATGCCATATTACAAAGTACTATGAACTACACATAATTATCAGTGCCGTTTTTCGTTAACATATGAATAGCAGTACGCACGAGGATACATGAAAGAGGGCTCTACGCTATGCGACCGGTTAGTGTGCATATTCCCCTTTACAGAAGGGCTTGTTTAAATTGGCACGAATCCATGTCAACTGATCAGCAATGTCCGTAAGGAACATTTGACGCAATATACCTCTAAACACATTTCAGTTTTGTAGTTTTTGATGCCCTGTTGTGGCATAAGCCACAACTACTTCTTGAAATCACCTTTCTAGAGCAATGATGTACTAAAATGTTGTTCAGAAAAGTTGATGGTACCGGGAGAGGTATTTGTAATTTTTGAGCTACAAAGTTTAGTCGGAAATGTTATTTATTTTTAATACTTTTCGAAATATATTTCCGTAAAATTTTATTGCTCTACCAGATAAAACCTTTTATTGTGAGCATTTCTCACATAATTCCTATGTTTGGTTCAATAACAATTTCCACATGTGACATCTCTTGTACCTATAAACCCAAGTTCGACATGTATCTTTGAATACTGTTCAAAGACGTGTATTACGGAAAAAGGCTATTATTTGAAAATAATTCTTCAATCAAATCAAAATCTTTTGACTATTTGTCCTTATTAGTATTCTAGGAAATAGTACAAATTAAAACTAACAAAAAAAGGAGAAAGTATTGATGCAGCTGTTGCGAGAGCTGCTGCAGGAGCTGTAACTGCTTCTAATAATCAACGGATATCTCTCATTGAAGCATGGAAAATTTACTTCCTAAACATGCACCATAAACCTTTCGAATTTGAAATTAAGTTCTTAAATTGTTTTGGATAATCCAAAAATTGTGTTTATTATAGGGAGAAAGTATTTGATGTGATGAAGGAGTATATAGCTTTGGCTTTCACAACCGTGTAAGCATGGCACCGGTCAAATAGAATAGTTAATTTTTGAAGTTGATTTTTGCAATAGCAAATACCATGTTTAATGATAAATCTAAAAGCATCATTTTGTTCAATTATTTTATCACCTGATTTGTTTTTTATCTTTATTAAAATATAATTATTTCAATTAAAAAATATTTACTTATGCCTTTTTCTAATGTTATTTAATTTCTATCATCTAAAGAACTTGAAATGGTAGCGTGTGCGAAAGTACAAGACTTTCCGTTCAAAGGTACAGTCGCGTAAAAAAGAAAACGAACCATCCTTCTTCATTCGAGCTATGTTAACAGTTGAGCAAATTCAAAGATGGTGTTCGAGAGAAGCTAAAGTCTTATATAAATTCAAATGTATAAAATTTGCATAAGGGACCATCGTCATATTAAATTGAGCACCAACTTCGCAATTTCCAATAGAAACTCCAATTTTGAAACACAATTTCGAATCTATATCATAATTTAACTGAAGATGTCAAATTTCCTGTCATTAAGTCTTGGCGTTTCGAAGTTATGAGTACAGAAAATTGGAGCTCCTATGTTAAATCAGTATCTCAGACTTTTATTATCTTCCTAAATAATATTTCTAAAACGCTGATATTTTGTAGTATGTTGCTATTAAAGTACCCAAACAAAATGTGTACAACGTTTTAGTTTTTAACTAATTTTTAGTTTGCAATATTAAGTATTAAATTAATATTCCAAAATACAATAAGTAGGAATTCTGATATATTTTGACAGAAATCGTTTCAAAAAGATTTTTAATAATACAATAAAAAATTTCAACTCTTTACTCTGGATAATTTTTGCGCGACTCTTAAATTTTTGTGACTGAAGTGATTTTAAGGAGGCATCGAAAAGGTGAAAAAAATTTGACAAACCTGAGGGATGTGAAAATGTTTAAAAATACATCTGAAATTAAAAAAAAGTTTTACTATTTAATAATTTTAGCCTGATAAACTTTGACCAGATGCGAAAATGTCAGAAAGAAATGCGCGTCATTCAGTGTGGCACATTGGAAAAGTAAGACACAGAAGAGCAAAAGCAAGAATTTTATTGCTAAACAAAAACAAGGCGACAGTGTTTAAAAAGGTCACCATCGGTCACAATACACATTTGTATTCGATCAAGCACGCCGGAATGCACATTCCTTACCATCTGCGGTGTGACAATAGCGCAGCTGTCGATGATACGCTGCTGCAGATCCAGCAAACTTGTCGACGGAGCTTCATACACCCGATCTTTGATGTAACCCTGGAGGAAGAAATCGAGTGGGGTAAGATCTGGTGATCGTGGAGGCCATTCAACACAGTAACCGTAGCCGATTATCTGTTGGCCAAATCTGTTGTTAAGGAACTGTCGCACTGCGTGCGGTTTTTTCATGTTGGAAATGTTGGAATCACAGTGAAGACAAGAACTCCAGAGGAATATCATCGATAAAGTCAGGTAACACATCCTGTAACAGCTGGAGGTATTTCGGTCCATTTAGTGAACCGTCATAGAACACGGGTCCTATTAGACGATCCTTCCAAATACCGCACCACACATTCATGGACCACTGCACGTAATTTCTGACGGAAACTCCCCATGAGGGATATTCTAGTGCCCAGAAATGGGTGTTGTGTCGGTTCAGCATCCCATTTCGGTGAAACAGCCTCGTCCTACCATATTAAATTGGTCCAAAAATTATATAAGCACCGGTACCCTCTCTATTTTTTACAGAATCGAGTTTTTTTTTTTTTTTTTCTTTTTCAGAATCGATTCTCGACTTGTAAAATCTTTTTAGACCATTTGGCCCTATTCAACATTGGTGAGAACTGAAAGAAAAATATGTAATTATATTTTGCGTATAAAGTATTGCGTCACGAGTATAACGAAAAAATTTTGAATTGATCGAAACGAGAAATTATATTTTTACAAAAGCGAACCATTATTTTTTTTCATTTGATACCTCCAACGTTGTCAAGAGGCTAACCAAATAAAAACTCTCACGAACCATCTCATCTCTTTCTAGACGAGATGGAACAGTCCGCCTACTCCACCATATCCTGACTGGTATCATATCCTCAGTAAAAATTAAGTCCATTTCCAGTTTGTTGTACATAATAATCCTCAAAGGATTTTTGGCAACATGTATATGGAACGTACATTATGAGAGATGTCTGTCTAAAATGAAGTTTCACGTACGAGCGCCCACATTCAAATGGTGTTAAATCTCCTCGGTGCGTCCTTATAACTATTTCTAAAGTGTCAATTATTTTTCTGCTCACGGGCATATAATGGGGTCTATCATATTGTACACATATCACCTCACCGTCACTCCCGGTAACATTCACAATGCTAAGCAGAGGAGCAAATACATCCCCAACAATCTGAGACTCAACTATGTCAGTATAGAGAAGCAGAACGCGGTAACAGGGGTCTGCCACCAGCGTACTTTCAGCAACAGTTTCAACGTTAGGATGAACTGAGACTATTTCGACAGGGTTAAAGCCTAACATTTGGGATAAACCGTCATGTAAAATAACTCGAGCTTTCCCCTTAACCTTAATTTGCATTCGCTTAGTGACGGCATTCAATCGGAAGACAATCTTATCTTGGAATTCTCCGAGGGAAATACCTTTCAAAATATCCGGAACTGTTTCGTAAAATCCAGGTGGAACTCTGCGACTAATGACTTTACCATCCCCCAATCAAAGCCAATCGAATTATTTTTATCATTCACATTATACTAAGTGTGTGGGTAGATGAACTGTGCTAAAGCAACTTCCCATTCACTTGAAGTTCAAGAGGGGAAAGCAATCGCGTGATATAATGAGAGATTTTATTTTCAGGGAAATAGAATTGTCACTTGGAAGTGTCAAGTACAAACTCATGTTGGCAAATGTAATCTAAGGTATTGGGTTTTCTAGAGTCGTCATATTCGAGGCTTGAATCCATTGGTTAAATTTATTGGGATAACCTTCACAAAGTATTCTAAACGCTTCTTTCTAGTTCTTTTCTGTATAATTTTGTCGGTAGGATAAGCTTCTTTCAGTATTTTAACGCTTCAGTATTCTAAACGCTTCTTTCTAGTTCTTTTCTGTGTAATTTTGTCGGTAGGATAAGCTTCTTTCAGTATTTTAACGCTTCAGTATTCTAAACGCTTCTTTCTAGTTCTTTTCTGTGTAATTTTGTCGGTAGGATAAGCTTCTTTCAGTATTTTAACGCTTCAGTATTCTAAACGCTTCTTTCTAGTTCTTTTCTGTATAATTTTGTCGGTAGGATAAGCTTCTTTCAGTATTTTAACGCTTCAGTATTCTAAACGCTTCTTTCTAGTTCTTTTCTGTATAATTTTGTCGGTAGGATAAGCTTCTTTCAGTATTTCAACGCTTCAGTATTCTAAACGCTTCTTTCTAGTTCTTTTCTGTATAATTTTGTCGGTAGGATAAGCTTCTTTCAGTTTACTTTTTGCAATTCTTGCAGATAAAATGTACCTAAGATAGGTTCACCCAATAAATCTTTGATTCGATACACTGAAGGACTTCTTTTAACACATTCACTCACAACAAATAGTTCTTCTGTAAAGTTCGTCTCGTATCCCTTCTCGAACGTAAGTTTCTTTTTTGAAATGCGAACAACGTCACCAACATTTAAATCACATTTGCAAGGAGGTGAGACTTTTCCATATAGAGTAAACCAAACACCTCTCATTTTCATAGTTCACAACTATAGGAGCTCTTTTTATGGAAGAATGATAAGTGTGATTATAACTTTGAACTAATTTTGGCAATACATTCAAATAACTGTAAGTGGTTTGACTGGTAAAGTACTTCCACATTTTTGTTTTTAAAGTGCGGTTGAAGCGCTCAAAATCGAGGCTTTTGTGGCGTTGTAAGTCGTAAAATATTTCACATGGTTTTCCTTCAAAAACTTGTGGAAAATGACATTTTCGGACTCTGTCCCTTGGTCCGTCTGGAGAAACTTAGGCTCTCATTGGGAAATATTTTCTTAAAAGCTTCTACGATGCCCTTAACACGTTTCTGTTTCCAAGGGGGCATCCATACAAATTTCGATAATATATCGATGCCACATAAGAGGTAGCGATATCAACTATTATGCTTGCTTAGATTTGAAAGGTCTATTGAGTCAGCCTGCCATTGTTGATCAATTGAATATACTATCACTTTATTGGTTGGAAATTTCTTGCGAATCGGCTTGTGTAGAGTGTACGCATCAACACTCTCTAGCCAATTTTTATCCTTTTCTGCTTACCTTTCTTTCTAACGCACGGTATAAAGCATCTACACCACCATAACTTGCTGCGTGTGATGGGTCTCGATATGTTTGATTCATTACTACAGGAAAAATTGCTATTTGTAATCTGTAGTCTAAAACGCATTATTTTTTCATAAAATATGCAGATGAATCTACTGTTTCGTTTAAAAGTGGAATAAAATCTTCAGCAAAATTTGTTTTTCCCGTAAATATATATATCAAGAAAAAGAGACAACAGAATGATATATAAAACCACTGTCCAAACTAGTTCTTCTCTAGGTGGAGACATAATCGCAAATGATGATTCATTTAAAACAGTTCCCTTCTATAAGTGCACATGAAGGTACTCTATCTTAATTGTAACGTCAATCACTAGGTATTCCCGGCTGAACGTTTAGAATATCATGTAAATCGGTCGGTAGGGAATACTTTCGTTGAGGCTTCGAATCCACCATTACAGTATTATTTTCTTAAAAATAATTCTAGAGTATCATGCTAAAATACAAGTCAATAGCTAGAAAAGAAATCCATTAAAACTAATTGTTACTTCTTCCAGCACTAGATGGGGGTACCAGTCATTTAGCCTAAAATTTAAGAAAACCGCGTAAATCTATTATATTTTATACATCATAATATTTTCACTACAGTACGTTTACTTGTTCAACCCCTCACTAGATGGCGCTACAAGTTATTTTGTAAAAACATTTATTAAAACCCCATACAATTATTCAAACCATTTTCTAAAAATAGAACATTCCTAGTATTAAGGAAAAATACAAGTCCGAGTGAGAGAAATCAAATACTACATTAATTCACCACTAACATCGTAAGTCCCAATGGCCTAGTGGCTAGCATACACGACTTCGCGTCGCCATGGTCCCGGCTTCGAATCCAAGAATTTCGTTTTTAATTAAAAATCATATGGTTTCTAATTTCTCTACCAGGTGGCGCTACCGGTCATTCATCACCATGACAACATGTCAATAACATGACGTCATCTTGTTCCTCCACCCAAAATGTAAACAAACGATCGCCATCTTGACAAATTGACGTCATCACCGGAACGGTCTATCACCCGTTCCCTTACTCCCTATGTGCGCCAGAACTCTCATTTTCTATCTGCTACTAATGTATAATTACTGAAATACTAATATATGTAAAGGAAATGGAGTATGCATTTGCTACTAACTTAACTTCTTAACTTAGCTACCTAACTTCCTTAAACTATTTTTAATTCAAACCTCATACAATTCCTTGTACGAAGAATCAAGTGAGGTAGAAAATAGAGCATATAGCGAAAAGTGGGAACCTGAGAGATTTTTCAAACAACCATTCCCTAATTTCCATTGAGCGGCATCGGGACAACACTATGAAAGGAAAGCGCGAAAGGTGATGAGTCGTAAAAGTCATTCAAGACTCTCGCACAAGTTCTGTAGGGGGAAGGAAATTAAGCCAAATATGCCGTTCTACGAGGCGTTAACGAAATTTGGCCGCCGTGTCGTAACGGTTGAGTGTCAACTCCGAGATATCTCGGAAACCATAGTGCAAGCTTAAGTTTCACCCCGAGAATCTTTGAACTGCCGCTTTTCCTTACCCTCGACCACCCATATCAAAACCTCCTATAAACAAGGCCCATCAACCAGTTGTAGAACAGGTTCTGACGTCACACAACTTGGGCCATCGCGATCTCGTCACCTCGTCCAGTGCCCCTTATATGCATCAAGAAGCTAAGCCTTATCACAGCCGTTCTTGACACGTGGTTTATATTTGTTTAATTTTTTCACTTGTAATTTACGTTAAAGCAACTTGAGTTATCATGGTGAACAAGTGTTGTATACCCAAATGCCGTGGAAATTATATTGGCACGCCACGCATTTCAGTATTTGGATTTCCAAAGAATGAAGATCTTCGGTCACAATGGTTAGCTGCAATTCCTAGGGATTTCCAAGTTACTGAACATTCAAAAGTAAGTAGTTATCTTTATTTCTTTTAGAAAATAATCATACGAAAATCATTTGTATCGTGATAATTTTGCAAGTATCTCCCTCTCACTTAGTTATAAGCAAATTTATAATTAAATTTAAAATATATTTTCCTCATTGTTTAATGCAATCAATTTTTGATCTCCGGAAAAAAATAAAATGTCACTTTATTTTGCAAGGTTATTTTCACTGTCAAAAAATATAATTTGCATAAATATAATTTGCGTAAACAAAAAATAAGCTGGAAGGTATATGAAATTGATATGTATATGCTAAAATATATAACATGTTGTCATATAAATATAATTTGAAATATAAGAGTGTACGCATAGAGTGTATAAGCATAAACAAATTTATTTTAATGATAGTAATATTATCATTAAAGGTTGGAAGATATATGATAGTATAAAGATATCCATATCATGTATACATTACATATATGTACTAAAATTATTTAAAAACTGAGAAGAGAGTTTTAGCATGTAAAATGATTTATAAATAAAATGTTTAGCTGAGTACAAATTTGCAGAATACATGTATACTCAAGTCCAAAAATGAATGCTTTTCTGTTATTAACAAATTCCTTATTTTTTATATTTAAACAATAAAACAATTTTTAAATCCTGAAATTTAAAAAAATCATATTTCTAGGTTTGTGAAGTACATTTTCAAGAAGCTTTCATACGTCGAGTTAGTTCCTGTTATGATCCTTCCACTGGAAAAAGGATTGAAGTGCCATTGAAGCAACCTCGTTTACAAGAAAATGCTGTGCCGACAATCTTCCCCAACTGCCCACAATATTTGTCTTCAAAAAAATGAGTTCGTGAGAGTCCTCGAAAAAAGTATTCGAGGTTAGAAAATGACCACATGCAGACTGCTATTGCAGAAAGTTTTAAAACATCACAGGATTATGATAAACAGTTTCTTTTTAATGATCTTGATGAACTTTTGAACACATTCAAGAATACAAGCCTACCGCCTTGTTGGAATATTATTCAAAAAGACAATCAAGTGCTTATTGTGAACATTGATCCAGATCCTGTGCCTAAAATTACATCATCAGTGAAAATTGATGAACATTTATTATTATCAGTGTTCGTAAAAAATACAGCTATTGACAACATAAAGGGTATTACTTTGCCATTCACAGTGAAATATGTGCATGAAGTATGTAATATTGTAGAGTGGTTAACAGGTTCACCACCTGAATTAGAGAATTTTGAGTATAAGGTAAGTGCCTTAAATGAATTGTTTCAAGAATTATTACATTTAGCGAATGATGAACAGAAAAATGTGGTAAATTTTCTATTAGAGCAACTAAATCTGTTAGCATCACATAAAAATCATAGGAAATATTCTCATGAGTTTTTAATATTATGCTGTTTAGTATATTCCATTTCTCCACATTGTTATAGGTTTTTACGACATTCTGGCATAATTACTGTTCCCCATCCATCAACATTGGCAAAAATTTGCACAAAATATAATGTCAATCCTAAAACCGAACAAACTGATTGCAATTTTTTGTTATATGCTGCACAAAAATTTAACTTTTTACATGAAAGTGATAAAAATGTTGTTTTATTATTGGATGAAATCCACATTAAACCCTTTTTAGATTACAAAGGTGGAAATATATTAGGTTTAGCATTTGATAGTGAAGATGCTGCTACAAGTGCCCATGTATTTATGATTCAGAGTTTAAAATCAAGTTACAAAGATGTAGTGCATGTTCTTCCTATGAAGAAATTGACTGCAGATTTGTTGTATAAGTATATTTATAAAGTGATAACTGGCTTAGAAAAAATAGGCTTTACTGTATGTTGCATAATTACAGGTAATAATGCTATTAATCGAAAAGCCATTACAAATTTTGCATCCCCTCCCAAAGTTAGTATCGTGTATCCACATCCTGTTGATCCAAAACGCCCATTATTTTATATTGTTGACCCAGTGCATTTACTTAAATGTGTACGAAATAACTGGTTGAACCAAAAAAATAAATGTTTATGCTTTCCATCATTTTCTTTAGAAAATATTGATGCATCAGATGTTAAAACAGCATCCATAGCTTCTCTTCAACAACTTTATAACTATGAAGAGAGAAACTTTATAAAATATGGCTATGGTTTAACGCTCAAAGGATTAAATCCAAGTAATTTAGAACGGCAGAATGTAAAATTTGCACTGCAAATTTTTAATATATTTGTTGTAGAAGGCTTACGAATTGCGGGTGAAGAAAAACACATTGCAGATTATGTAGGCACTTCAATGTTCGTTGAAGTTATCTGTCATTGGTTTGATATTATGAATGTGCGAACGCCCTTTAAGGGAAAGCACAAACGTAATGTATTTCAAGAACCCCTTACCCTGAAGGATGATCACAAAATGAAATTTTTAGATTCCCTTTTGAATTGGTTGACAACATGGGAGGGTTTAAAATTAGGAAGCGGTACTTTCACACGAGAAACTCAAATGGCTTTAAAGCATACTACATATGCAGTTATTGAAATGACAAGGTATTGTGTTGAAGAATTAAAGCATGAGTATATTTTAACAGGTAAGCTTCAAACAGATGTGCTAGAAGATCGCTTTGGAAAATATAGGCGATTAGCAGGTTCAAATTATAACATTTCTATAACACAAATTTTTGAGACTGAAAACAAGTTAAGAGTACAGAGTCTGTCAAGTATTTTAATGAGAGAACCAGATGATGATCAGTCAGTAAGTCAATTGCAAGAAAATATTTGTTTGTGTGACATTGACCATTTAGAAAAATTACTGTTAATTACAGTTGAAGATTTAACTAATCAAACTATGTGTCCTCTTTTAACTTATGTAGCAGGTTATTGTTGTCATATAGCTCTCAAAAGACTGAAAAATTGTTATTTTTGCAGAAATATAATTTTAATGGACGATGATTTAGAAATTGATGATAGATTTAAATTAATTAAAAACCTGGACAGAGGACAATTGAAGTATCCATGTGAGGATATAATAAATATAATTTTATATACTTACATAATAATTGATAAGTTAGTTACACGTTCGAAAGAAACTGGATTTTTAAAAATGAATAACCAACGTTCTGTTCTTGTCGGTTTAGGATTTTGTGTTCCAATGAAATATTCATTGAAACAGATGGTTGCCCTTGTAATCATTTAGGAGACAATGTAATGAAATGCATAATTTGGTCTGCTTCAAATATATTATTAAAAAATTTGTGCAAAAATAAAAACGATAACTTGATTAAACAAAAAGAAGGTACAACTTTTTTGAGAAAAAAGCGCAAACTTCAAACGTTCCAAAAATAATAATTGCAACAATTTCCCAATCAAATCATTTTGAAATATAAATATGTATTTATAACTTTATATACTATATGTATACCATTCTAATGCCTTTTCAGTCTTAAAACGTCTTTAAAACACAGTTAAATATAAGCATATTTTCATTTTATAATAATTCAATTTATTCCATGTTAACCTCAGGACACTATTTTGTTACTTTTTCTGAAGGGTGTATATAAAGATCTGCATGTATATAAAATCATTTAGTCCTTCTATATAAATTATTTGTATTCTTTCTTCTATGAAACATTATTTAAATGTGACAGCAATTGATTTGTAATGCAGTTTCTGCATTATATTTTGCTTGTGTAAATAAACAACTTATTTGAAACTTTGTGTTTTCATACTTATTTTTTTAAAGTTCCTTTATATTTAAGTATCAGAAGACTTTTTCTTTTCCATACTGATTAAAATAGAAAACTTGTTTGTTTTAGTTAAAATTCACTAAAATGACACTATTATCAAATTTATATAACGTTGATCTTAGTTTCCAAAACAGATTGAAACTTGCCGAAATTTCACGTTTGAAATGTTATCTAAAAAATTTAATATACTTTGCTCTTTAATCAGCTGATGTCACTAAATCAAATTTAATAAGCTATTAATATTTGTGTTTTAATATAAGGTTTTCAAACGTATATAAAACAATTACCGAGGAACTCGTATCTTAATATAAAGAAAAATGCCCTACTCTAGATTTTAGTGTACTTTTTTTTATAGATTGGGCTAAAAAAACCTTTTTTGAGAGTAATTTGGAGAAGTGTAGTCTCTTCATTTACAGCAGCGAGTGTTGGGAAAATTACGTATGGATTCTACATGGCCCAAGTTCGGCTACGTCACGAAACCTGTACTTCGGCCTTGTATATAGGTGGCGTTGCCCATATCCCCTAATGAGGGAGAGTGGCTGGAGACCTTTTGTGCGAGGGGTCCTGATGGGATCGGACAATCCCTAAAATGCTATCTCTCAAGTCACTGCCTTTGGCGTGTTCGTTGAGTACCACGATGGCATTCCTGTCTTTGTTAAGCTACAATTTCGAAGTGTCTATGCTCGGGTTCTTTGGGAAAAAGAAGTTAAATTGGAAATGGGGAACTACAAAAATGCTTCATCTGAAGCACGATTACAATTTTACCAAACAAAAAGCAAATAACAACTCGAGGGGACATGAATTCAGGAAAAAGATTGAAAATTAAAAAATTAAATGTATGATTTTTGCTGCAGCCAAAATCACAAGACATACTTTTTAAGCTACGCACAATTGTTTAATTCAATATTTCAGTACGTATTGAAAACTTGACGAAGTGCGATAATTGGCGGAGTTCGAATATATTTGGTGAAGCCGGCGACCTGTGGGCCACCGAAGCGATAAAGAATGTAAAAATTCCAAAACCTCTAGTTTGGTTCTTTCTCACAAACATTAATTACACTGGTCTACACGATTTTCGTAACAGATAAGTCAATGAGTGTTTTACAAAGTATTTTTAATGCTGAAACAGAAAATGTAATCAAAAATTTTCTATCACGTCACATTTTTTATTTATATATCTTTAAAGATCCCTATTATGTCATTTTTGGCATATAATAGAAACGATCTGCTATCTTTAAAAACAAAGAGTCACCCACCCGGAACCAATAAATAATGAGTCAAAATTGATGAAAACTGCTTATATACATTATTTCAGTTGTCCACTCGGAGATCAGGATAAATTGTGAGCGCCGCATCTAACGTGTATTAGGTGTTATGTGGAGCTCACGCAATGGTTAAAAGTGGAAAAAAACGCATTTGGCCTTTTGCTATACCTATGATTTGGCGGGAACCGAAAAATCATTATGACGACTGCTACTTCTGTTTAACAAGTGTCAGTGGTTTCTCTGCAAAAAATAAAAGTAATATTGTGTACCCAAATGTTCCATCGGCTATGAGACCAGTTGCTCATGGACATGGTTTACATATTCCTACAGCCCCAGATTCGTGGCAGGAAATTTCTGATTCTGAAGAGGATTGTTCTGAAAATACTGCGGTGGCACAAGCTTCAAAAGACGTTGATTTCATACCAGAAAAATCAAATAGTGAACAGCATCTCATTTCACAAGTGGAACTGAACGATTTGGTTTGCGACTTGAATTTATCAAAACAACAAGCAGAAGTTCTAGGTTCACTCTTAAAGGATTGGAATTTATTGCATAATGATACCAAAGTTTCATATTTCAGAAACAGAAATAAAGAATTAATGCAATATTTCACTAAGACAGATCTGCTGTGTTCCTGCTGCAATATACAAGGTTTGATGTCTGCTCTGAGTATTCCTTATAAAACTGATGATTGGCGGTTATTCATAGACTCGTCCAAAACCAGCTTAAAGTCAGTACTACTGCATAATGCAAGCAAGCATCCCTCCATACCAATAGCGCATGCTGTTGGAATGAAAGAGGCATATGAAAGTATGTCATTGATTTTAAAAGCAGTGAATTAAGATGCTAATTTATGGTGTATATGTGGCGACCTCAAAGTTATCGGTATTCTTTAAGGTGGCTTTACAAAATACTGCTGCTTCTTATGTTTGTGGGACAGTCATGCAACAAGTGAACATTATGTGGTTAAAGACTGGCCCAAAAGAGAGACCTTCACTCCTGGGGAAAAAATATTAAGTATGTTCTATTAGTCAACCCTCAGCATGTAATTTTGCCATCTTTACATATCAAATTGGGGTTGATGAAGAATTTTGTGAAAGCACTAAATAAAGAACAACAAGGATTTAAATATTTAAGCCAAGTGTTTCCAAGGTTAAGTGAAGCCAAATTAAAAGAAGGTATATTCGTTGGACCTCAGATTAGAAGATTACTCAATAATGAAAATTTTGACAGCAAGTTGAATAATGTAGAGCTAGCGCCATGGAAATCATTTAAGGATCTAGCCCCATGGAAATCATTTAAAGATCTAGTCCATGGCAATAAAAAAGCACACAATTGGGATCTTTTAGTACAAAATCTTTTGTTGAACTATAAAAATTTAGGCTGCCGGATGTCATTAAAAATTCATTTTTTGCATTCTCATCTGGACTTTTTCCCACCAAATGTGGGTGCAGTGAGTGACGAGCAGGGAGAATGCTTCCACCATGACAGTGCAAATTGAGCAGCGTTACCAAGGTAGATGGGATGAATCAATGATGAGTGACTACTGTTGGTTTCTCCAAAGAGAGGACCCTACTGTACACAGAAGGAAGAAGTAATTTGTGTTCCCCAACTCCAGTTATAACACATTGTAGGTACATTTGATCTCTTATAGTTATATTCTACAAGATTTTTCATATAAGCTAAATAAATTATGAGTATTGCAAATTTATTTAACATTTTGTATAATTTCATATACTGATAAACTTAGTCACTTTGCAAATTTTATACTTTTCTAGCAATTACTCAAGGTTGTATAACAAAAAAGTGATACGTGATAGAGAAAAACTGACTTCATTTCCAGATTCAGTGTCGTCAAACACATAAAATTCAATTATTGTGGTTTCTGTTATGAAAATTATTTTTCAATTTGTAGACTAGTGTTATCAATGGATGATTAACACTTTAAAAATCATGCTTAGTAAAATATGTTTCGCAAAAAAAAAAGAAACTACAGGTAAAAAAACTTTCGCGTCGTATGAATGTATAATTTGCACAAAACAAATTTAGTTTAAAGGGGTGATGCCTTCTTGTATGTCACTTCTAGAACACCTCCTAGATATTACACTATCAAATAAGAGAATATAGTCTTAATATGCCTAGAACATACCTATACCGAACTTTTACCATTTGAAGGTAATGAGACGTCAAACCGCCCTCAAATTGGAAACATTTGCCAGTCTTGTACTAAAAGCTTATACAAATTACTTTTAACTTATTTTTAAGAAACGAAATGTTCCAGTAACTCACATTTTTAATGTCTTTAAGAGAAATTTAACCAAGGTATATACAAACATAGGTATTTGCAGTCACGAATGAATTCCGTTGATGGGACACTGATGACATTCAGAATCCAATCCTCAATGAATCAGAGTGATTGAAACAAAAAATTGGTTCCTAACTTGTCTTTAAAATTCTTTAACACCACCATACTACTAGCAGGTGTGACTAAATTTTTTTAAATCTGAATTTCCCAAATCATCCTATTTGTATAGCTTTTCTTATTTTATCTGCCATATATATCTAATTATAAACATTTCAGATAAGAAACAAAATATATTTAAAGCACATAATGCAACAAGGGGATAGACATCTATATATAAAGCTCAGTTATCTTTATCTCTATAGAAATCTGCACCGTTTGACCAATCCACACCACCTTTTTAAACACTGTCGCCATGTTTTTGTTTAGGAATAAAATTCTTGCTTTTGCTCATCTGTGTCTTACTTTTCCAATGTGCCACACTGAATGAAGCGCATTTCTTTCTGACATTTTCGCACCTGGTCAAAGTTTATCAGGATAAAATTATTAAATAGTAAATCTTTTTTTTTTTAATTTCAGATGTATTCTTAAACATTTTCACATCCCTCAGGTTTGTCAAATTTTTTTCACCTTTTCGATGCCCCCTTAAAATCACCGCAGTTACAAAAATTTAAGTGTCGAGCAAAAATTATCCAGAGTAAAGAGTTGAAATTTTTTATTGTATTATTAAAAATCTTTTTGAAACGATTTCTGTCAAA
Organism: Meta bourneti; assembly: GCA_933210815.1. Classification (NCBI taxonomy): domain Eukaryota; kingdom Metazoa; phylum Arthropoda; class Arachnida; order Araneae; family Tetragnathidae; genus Meta; species Meta bourneti. Next base: position 600,061 of record OW119923.1, read on the forward strand.
ATATATCAGAATTCCTACTTATTGTATTTTGGAATATTAATTTAATACTTAATATTGCAAACTAAAAATTATTTAAAAACTCAAACGTTGTACACATTTTGTTTGGTTACCTTAATGGCAACATACTACAAAATATCAGCGTTTTAGAAATATTATTTAGGAAGATATTAATAAAAGTCTGAGATACTGATTTAACATAGGAGCTCCAATTTTTCTGTACTCATAACTTCGAAACGCCAAGACTTAATGACAGGAAATTTGGCATCTTCAGTTAAATTATGATATAGATTTGAAATTGTGTTTCAAAATTGGGGTTTCTATTGGAAATTGCGAAGTTGGTGCTCAATTTAATATGACGACGGTCCCTTATGCAAATTTTATGCATTTGAATTTATATAAGACTTTAGCTTCTCTCGAACACCATCTTTGAATTTGCTCAACTGTTAAAATAGCTCGAATGAAGAAGGATGGTTTGTTTTCTTTTTTAAGCGACTGTACCTTTGAACGGAAAGACTTGTACTTTCGCACACGCTACCATTTCAAGTTCTTTAGATGATAGAAATTAAGTAACATTAGAAAAAGGCATAAGTAAATATTTTTTAATTGAAATAATTATATTATAATAGAGATAAAAAAACAAATCAGGTGATAAAATAATTGAACAAAATGATGCTTTTTGATTTATCATTAATACTGGTATTTGCTATTGCAAAAATCAACTTCAAAAATTAACTATTCTCTTTGACCCTTGGATGTGCCATGCTTACACGGTTTTGGAAGCCAAAACTATATACTCCTTCATCACATCAAATACTTTCTCACTCTAATAAACAAAATTTTTGGATTATCCAAAACAATTTAAGTACTTAATTTCAAATTCAAAAGGTTTATGTTGCATGTTTAGGAGTAAATTTTCCATGCTTCAATGAGAAATGTACGTTGATTATTATAAGCAGTTACACCTCTTGCAGCAGCACTCGCAACAGCTGCATCAATACGGTCTCCTTTTTATGTCGGTTTTAATTTGTACTTTTTCCTAGAATACTAATAAGGTAAAATAGTAAAAAGATTTTGATTTAATTGAAGAATTATTTTCAAATAATAGCCTTTTTCCGTAATACACGTCTTTGAACATTATTCAAAGATACATGACGAACTTGGTTTTATAGGTACAAGAGATGTCACACGGAAATCACTTCTCTAATTTCATTTTCCTTTTGTTTGAATACTGATTGTAGTTTTCTGTTTTCCAGATCTTTCTACAGAAGAATATATCAATGCAAATGAGAACCTCCATATGAAAAAATTTCTAAAAAAAAATGTCAAATTTTCTGAAAACCAAAAACTATTATGACTCAGCCTCATCAATTTACGACGACTTCTACGAAGAAGTTTTGGTAAAATATCTGAAGCCCCGTGTTTGCATTTACGACTACTTTATTTTTGTGTTTGCTGCATCATCGTCATCATTTTGTGCATTATTTTGCTATCACGGAAAACAATGCAATCGCCGATTTATGCAATTTTAATTGCCATCGCCAACACGAATTTGCTCTTCATTTCTTCTCATCTACCATTATAGTTTCACAAATGTACCGACCTAAAAGAGAAAGACAACTTACTGTACAATTGGGCACAGTTTGCCCTACTTCAACAGAACTTCGCAGTTGCGTTCCACTCCATTTCGGTCTGGCTTTCCATCACGATGGCCATCTGGAGAATTTGGACGATAAAGTTTCCCGCCTGCCTCTGGTTGCGTATGTCACGCGTCACCAGAGGCAGGCGGGAAACTTGATCGCGTCCACTTGCGTTTGTCACGCGCCAGTTTCACCATCCTCGCCACTCTCCTGAGTGCACTTCAATGCAAATACCTATGTTCATGAGCTTCGACGTAGCACCAGTCGGAGGTGAAAGCGGCACCACCCTCTCCTCCGTACATTTAAGTGATGTATCTCGGCGCCAATCCCATCAGCTGCAGAAATCCAGCTTCTTTATATACAGCGTGATCATGAAGCTGGTGCCTGCTCGACGCTCTGTGCCATCACTATCGAGGTATTGAAAACTCTCCGCTAGAGGAACTTGAGACATCCTCCATGCTGGAAGTGATCCATCCTCGTGCACGCTTCTGCTGTTGCTGTTCGGAGTGACTGTTCCTCCTCGGAGAACTCCCATCAGGACTGCTGTCACTGCTGATGGGAGTTCTCCGAGGAGGAACAGTCACTCCGAGGAGGACTGCTGTCACTGCTGAGTGGCGTCTTGGGCACCGAGATCTACAGTGAGGTGTACTGTTTACTTGGAGATGCCACTATTTCGTTTTGTTCTGGCGAATTAAGTTATGAGCTTCTTGATATACTGCGCTATGAGCAGGCAATTCCCAAACACAATCGTGGATTTGTTCACACCTAATCTGTCGCATGAAACTTGATGTAGCGCATGTTAGTGTAGAAATATGTAAAACTGTAAGATTGTGCAAAATTGTGGAAAACTTCAAATCAATTTTAGTACTTGGCTAAAAAGGAGCTCAAAACCTACGCCTCTATATGAATGCGAAAATCTGTTATATACAGGGTGACCTATAAAATCCCTTTAAATTTGAAACAGCGTTTGAAGTAACGTGTACCTATAGTAAAGTGACCATACTGAATTTATTGATACAGCTTACAGCGCTCCTAGCGGCGAAATAAGGAAGTTAAAAAATAACTCGAAAGCTAGAGGAGATGGGCCAAAAGATTCAATTAGAAAACTGTGCGCAATACCATAATAAAAGCACAGGAAACATTTCATGGAGTTATTTGTAAAATTGGCGGAGATATTAGCGATTGAAATTTGAACTATTCCATGCCTTGAAAAAGGGGTCGTTCAGAAATTCAGAAACGTGTTCTCCGGTGTTGTCATACAGTTTTTCTGAGTTCAACGACGACTTTAAATTCAACAAAGAAAGTAAAACAAATATAAATAAAAAATATCTGAAAAACGCATTCCGGAAAATAAAAAAAACTAACGAACCGAAATCACAAATTTCGCTCAACAACTCTCGGTTATACAGCCACGAACGAAGATTTACTTTTTAATAATTTTATCCTGATAAACTTTGAGCAGATGCGAAATTGTCAGAAACAAATGCGCGTTATTCAGTGTGGCACATAAGAAAAGTAAGACACAGATGAGCAAAAGCAAGAAATTTATTGCTAAACAAAAACATGGCGAGAGTGTTCAAAAAGGTCACCATCGGCCACAATACACATTTGTATTCGATCAAGCTCTTCGGTATGCACATTCCTTACCATCTGCGGAGTGACAGTAGCGCAGCTGTCGATGATACACTGCTGCAGATCCAGCAAATTTGTGGACGGAGTTTCATACACCCGAACTTTGATGTAATACCAAAGGAGGAAATCGAGGGGGGTAAGATCTGGTGATCGTAGAGGCCATTCAACACAGCCACCGTAGCCGAGTATCTGTTGGCCAAATCTGTTGATAAGAAACTGTCGCACTGCGGGCAGTTTTTGCGGCGGGGCGCCATCATGTTGGAACCACAGGGATGACGAGAACGCCAGAGGAATATCATCGATAAAGTCAGGTAACATATCCTGTAACTGCTGGAGGTATTTCGGTCCATTTAGTGCACCGTCCTATTAGACGATCCTTCCAAATACCGCATCACACATTTGTGGACCACTGCACCTGCTGTTTTACGGAAACTCCCCATGAGGGATATTTTAGTACTCAGAAATGGATGTTGTGTCTGTTCATCATCCCGTTTGGATGAAACTTAGCCTCGTCCGACCATATTATATTGGAAAATGTTCTGGCCTAACCTCCAATTCGTTCAATGCCCAATTGCACCAGTCAAAGCGTCGCTGTTTGTCTCCCGGTAACAATCCTTGCTGCGGAATTGCATGGTAGGGATGCGCATCATTGTCGTGCAGTATTTGCCATACTTAGTTTTGTACTAAGCCACTCTGGTTGCTGATTTGTCTAGTACTACGGTATTCATGGGCTAAAGCGTACGCCAGTATATCTTCTGCTGGTATTCTACTAGGCATACGTGGTCTGCCCGAACGAGATCGACTTCTAGTGTGTTGTAGTTTTTTCAGGCCAAAATTAAAATAATTTGCGCTGATTTTCATATCTCATTCTGATCACCAAATATTTATATTTGTTGGGCCATAAACAACTTCCATACGAGACTTCACCAAAGTTAAACGAAGTCCCTTGTCTCTAATTCATATTAAAATTTTAATCTTTAGGTTTATTACTTTAAAAAAAATCACGACACTCGATTTTCGAAACGAGAACTTACACTGCAAGGGGAACTTTCGAAGAAACAGTATTCAGTATTATCGGATTTGAGACCCCGATAGACTGTTTTGATCTTCATTTTCAGAGGAAAAACTTTCTTTACAGTTCCTTGGTCAGTGATGTTTGCAATACCGATGTTATTTAGGCTTTCTGAGTCTGAATATTTATGCACATTCACGAATATTATTCTCATAATATTATCACTATAAAATATTTCATCATAAAAAATCCTTAGATATCAAAAATGACATTTCCCAGGATAACCTCTTACGACCCGATATAACTAATGCTAGGGCAAGGTAATTGGCTGCGATCCGGCGGTTGAGAAACACTTCATTTTCAGTGGGTAGGTATTTAATGAACGTCGCACTAGAGCAACACAACAGTATTAGCGACAGTCCGGGATCAAACCCGAAGGGAAGATCCGAGGACAACACCATGAAATTTTGAAACACGGTCAGATGACGAGGTCACACCTGAGCTAGAATCCCACTCTCCAAACTTCCTCCCTCGCCAACGTGAGGATATTTCAGGCCACTGACAGAATTACTTGCACCAGTCCCCCCCCTTTTACGCGACGGTCTTTGGTTCGATTCGGACTCGCACCCCTCCTGGTCTCTCAATCCGTTACTCTTCCAACCAGGCTACTCATTTTCAATGGAAGACAAAATAAATGACACAGAATGAAATTTAGGTTTTATGTAAAACTATTTGAGGTTACGTCAAACCATTATCACTCAAATCATATGTGTATACATTTTATAAAATTATTTTCAACCATTTATATTAAACAAATCGAAAATGTTTCGACACTTTTAAAGGGAACTCGCTTTTTCGTTTTCGTCAACACAACTGCGAGATACCTCGCCGCCATTAGGGTTAACGTTGAAAAGCTGACGTTGGTTGTTAGGTTAAACACTGTATAAACGTTGAAATATTGTTGAATCTTCAATAATTGAGAATACAAGTTTTTCAACGTTGAACAAATGTTGAAGATACGTTTAAAATTGGTTAACAGCTGACATTTAATAAAAATTGATAGAAAGTTGAATCTTGAACGTAGATAATGTGTTGATACCTAAACGGTTGGATAGACTTTCAAGGGAAGTTAAATCTTGCACTGTGTGTGTGATAAAATGTGCGTGTTTTCATCTCAGGGTAAAATCGATCCAAATTTTACTCTAAAAACATTTCTTATATATACGAACACACAACACAAAGAAATACACGGCTGGTTGGCGGATCAATGGTAAGGCACATCCTTACCCTCCAATATCCGTTCTTAATTTAATCTCTCCCTTGGGAGGGGAAATCTTTTCACCCTTTTCCCTCTTGGGGATTTTCATCCCAAGTTGGAACAGTGTATACCAAAGCGTTTTCTAAAGTGTGTATATTGAAGAAAAAAAAATTAAAATTGGTTGTACTGCTGACATTTAATAGCTTTGATGAAAAGTTGTATCTTCAACGTGGAGAATAAGTGGATGCCTAAGCATTGAATAAACTTTGAAGATAGTCCAATCTTCACCGTTGAATATGAAACAGCTTTTAAACGTCGGACATTTGTAGAAGAGACTTGGAAATTATATGAACATCTGATATTAAATGAAACATTGGAGAGCAGTTTAATTCTCATAGGAGAAAATAAGTTAAAAGTCACACATTCAATAAACATTCGATATAGGTTGAATCTTCATAACGGAAATACGTTTTATATGCGAAATGGAGTTTTCAAACAAAAATGAATTAATTTGGAAATAAATTCGTCATGAATATGGTACCAATATGATTTATAATTTTTTCATAATGGAGCCGTCATTGTTTAATGGGTGTATCTAATGCTCTAGCAACCTGCGAGTTGTAGACAGCGCAGATTCGATTCTTCTGTAGGCGTATTTCTCTTTACTCTGTTAGTAAAGTTTTCATTTTGTGTGTACGTCTATTACATGACGCTGTCTTGTATTTGGCAAAGTATGGTGAAATATGGCTCTTGCGCCATAAAAACACAATCCAATCAACCAACTTCCATAATGATGGTGGAATTTGGATACATCGCATTCCTGGTGTAAGAGTGCTTCAAATAAAAAAAATATTGATAGAAAAACTAAGTGCAATACTACGCTCTAAGTTCGTCATTTTTACAGGAAATGACTTCAAGGGCCATTCACAATCACTCCAAAACTCAAAATTGGCTTCTGTGATAGACATCTTGCCTTCACCTTTTGTTGTTTTGTCTCACACTATAGTACAATGTATGAGTTAAGTTGTATAAGCTATTAAAAATGGCAAAATGGAGTTTCAAAAATTATTTTCCGCTCTTATTTCAGTACTTGCATTTTCTATGATATTGGAATTTTTCTAAGATAGGGAAAGTTATAATTCGGATCACTTTCAATCAACGTTTAACCAATTCAACCCGAGCGACGGCGGGTAATTGTGCTAGGCAAATAGACAAACTTGGCCATCACATTGTATCTTCGTGGATCACTTTTCATACTCGCCCCCTCATTGGTTAAATTTATATTTAAATTATCCTCGCTCTCTTTGTTTAATTTTTCAAATATTTTCATATGAAATTGCTTGCGCACAGTAAATAAACACTAAATCATGCTATCATCTGCTTAGAGAAGAAACTCATTAACTGAGAAAAAAGATGTAATTCTACAGCTGTTTAAAGAATAACTATTAGTTTTAAGGTAAAAAACAAGAATATATAATCATTTTGATAGTGTTATGTATCTTTTATACTGCTTAATATATAACTATATATTTCTCATCTTAAATATCAATATTTAGTGTCTCCGAAAAAATTGTCGTTTAAGGAGTTTTTTCTCTAACCTGACGATATAAATGTAAGGAAACGAGTAGTGCAGGCGATAGTATTTATAATTATAACAGATGTATATAATTAGAATACCAACTGTTAGCTTTGAGAGAGGCCAATAGATGGCATAAAGAATTCTAAAAAGCAGACGATTGTTCGGTTTTCATTTTGAGATTTATTTTGTCAATGTTTTTTTGTTTGATACTTGAAACGATAAAATAAAAATATTTTATAATTTATATCGAGGGATTTTGATAGCAAGGCCGTCATTTTACATTTTCAGGTATAATGAATTAATAAGCACGTTTATTTTGATTGCTTCAAACAAATGTATTAAAAAATATCGTCTGTTCGGTTTTTACTTTGACTCACTGTATGCTTAAAAAAATTATAAGAAATATTTAAAAAATATTTCTGCAAATATCATCTAATTTAATTTTTTTTACTTAAATGAATTTTAAGTAAAAAAATTTTTGGTCTCAATTGATGATTTTACTCTTTAATTATCTCTTCATAAGTTGATGATTTTTCCCTTTCATAAGTTGATGATTTTACCCTTTATGAATCACTTTGCTAGAAATCATTGCTTGAGTTCATAGCAGTATTTGCATGATGGCTATAGCAGAAAATATTAATATAAATGGAACTCGAGTATATGAATTAAAATAGCCTTTAAAGAAATGAAATATGTATATAATAAATGGATACTTTGAAAAAGCTCAACTCATTAGGTTCTCTTGAAATTACACCATTCCAAAAGCTTCAAGAGAACTCAAAAGATCATGAGTATCCAGTTACTGAAATATAAAAAATACCTACTAAAAAGGGAAACAAATTTGGTAGCTATGGTTATTAGATTCGGAATAGAGTGACTTTTCAATTTTCTGCCTGATCGTTTTAATAAGAAATTATCAGAAAAAGAAATCAAAAACCTGAATAAAATTCCAGATTTGAAGTTTGTATACAAAGGAACTAAAGAGTGGAAAAAATAATTCTGCAAATATTATTGAATTTACTATTTAATTTAAATCTATGTTTTCACTTCACAATTACATAAAAATGACCTTTTTTGTCGAAATAAGTGGTAAATGTCCATTTTATGCCAAATATAGTGTTTTGGCTGCAATATGTATAGATTTTTACGCTCTATCCCTGTTTTTATTGAATTTGTGGTCGTCCAAAGTGTGGGGCAGAACACACATATGTATACTATTAATAATTCAAGGCGAAATCCGATTCAGTTGTGTGGGGAACGTCGTGGCGCTAGTGTCTGACTTTCCCGCCAGTACGTCACGATCATTTTCCCTTTCAGAACAAGTTTCGTGTTATTGGAGCAAACCTATTCCCCTTCTAGGAACCTTGGTAGGAACCCATCTGGCCGAATCGCGAGTTGCACTATGACGCGTTTTACGTAGTATCGTGAGGTACCGGTGGGAAAGTCAGACACTGGCGCCTAGATGTTCCCCACACAACTGAATCAGATTTCGCCTTGAATTATTAAACTCGATGAAGACGAATCTGACGCCACAAAACGACAATTGTTCTTATTCTGACCCCACAAAACGAAAATTCTTTTTATTCTGGTGCCCTTGGTGTTTGGGGGCGCATGTGGGTGTTCGGCTGTGCATCCCGCCGTTGGGGCGGGTTGGCTCTTGTGCTGCGGTGGAAGTCACCCCCCACTTCCCATGCAAAGGCTCTAAGCCTTGTTTGGCGAGACGGGAAGTGGTGGGTCTAGAATGTTTTCATTCAATAGCTGATAACATGAAACATTTACACACGAAGCCTCATTAATGAAATTAATACCATTTTTGAGCAAAACGCTGCTGTAAAGTGCGGAAAATAGAAATCTCAAAGACCATTAACCACTCACCCTGCTGTTTTATTGCCTTTGGATTGCCTGGGCCCCGTTCCGCGGTTTGACTCGACATCTGTCCTCAAGGGATTTGCAGTGAAAGGGGAAAGTTCCTGCGTTTGATTAGCGTAGCAAATATGTTATTTATTTAAGTTTACAAATATTTGAGTATGTATTCAATTCATTGAAGGCGAATAACACAAAATTAAGTGTATCCTATTTAATTTCAAAATAACTGGTTTGTAAATATTGATTACGTAGATAATTTCTTTTTAAAAAATTAGGGTGTTCAGTAGTTAACCTTTGCTCATTTACAGATTCCTTGTAGAATATTAGAGGACACAATTATACAAAATTGGAAATCATTAAATACAGTATTGTTCGAAAAGTTCGTGAGTTCTGGGGAACCAAACTAAAGTTTTATGAAAAACTATATCTAGAGCAACCAAACCTCAGGAAGGTTACTTTAGTCCTGAATGAAATCTTCTACAATTAGCTTTAAGTATGAAAGGGTTTATCAATTTTCAGTCTCTAATGTAGTCTAGTGGAAAGTATTTTACGAAAAACAAATTTGATAACAATCTGAAGAGAGGAATACAAATGAACCCCAAGTTGTTCCTATTATTCCGAAAGCATTGCTAAGACATTGCTAGGTAGGTAAGTATTATAATTAACGTCGCACTGGAGCAACACAATGGGCTATTGGCGACGGTCCGGGATCAAACTCGAAGGGTCATATTGCTAGGAGTATTAGACATACGAGGGGTTGACAATGAAGTTGTATTCTTCAATTACTGGAGTCTTGCTCAACGATTCGTAGAAAATATGAGCATTAACAACACATAAATTAAATTTTAAAAACAATATTGATATCAAAACTATATTTTTCATTTGTGGAGTTTCATCAATGCATGAAAAATTGTGATTAAGCAATGCATGGAGTGCATGAAAAGTAAAATTTTTCTGATTTCTCCCATTTGAACCGGTATCAATAAGAACATGATGCATATATTATGTTCGAAATGCATTCTTTAATCATTAGATCCATGTTAAACCATTTGTAGAAAGTATGTGCATTGGTAAATAAATTTTAAAAAGGAGCTTCATATAAAACAGTGTACATACAAACATGTACTCCAAAATATCCCTAAAAGAATGTACTAATAGAAATAAGCAAAAAAATAAAGTAAACTATTTTTAGACAAACGGAATTTATTCGAACATTATATATAAATATATATGTGTATAACCTTGAATAGAAAATTGCGGTATAGTAATTATATTGCAATATATGTATTACATAATAATATAGCAATAGCCAAATTCAATGCAGTAATGTTTATAGACATTCTGATTCAAATCAAAAGGAAATTTTATCATGTAGCACGAATTAGTGCTTTTTACATATTAACACCAGACGTAAGGAAGCGGTCATTTTGACCGCAAAGGAATTTTAACGATCTATAAATATCTAATTTTCCCGCCAAGGGCTGCTGTAGCCCGATTGGAACAGCAGCGGATTAGCAACCAGAGGGTTGCGATTTCGAAACTCGATCCAACCAAAGACCGTCGTATACGTGGGGAATGGTGCACGTTAAATCTGTAGTGGTCTGAAATGTCCTCACGTTGGCGTGGTGTGGAAGTGTGGAGAATGGAGTCAGGTGTCTCCTCGTCATCTGACTGTAGTTCAAAATGACTAATTGTTGTCCTCGGATCTTTCCCTTCGGCTTGCTTCTGTTTGGGGACAGGCAGATGTGATAAAAGTAAGGTGGATCATAGTTATCGTACATTCTAATAAAAGGATCGTGAGAAAGTGTGAAAACAAAAACACTGCACGAAATATATTGGCTTTGAAAAATATCCCTTTTCCAACAAAGAATTTATTAGAAAGCTGGCTCCATTTTGCTTGAAATAATTATATTCCAGTGTTCCCCCCTGTTTTTCAACACTGTTGTTCCGAACCATTATGAACATCCCTTCCCAGACCAAGATTTGAACCCAGGGCCAAGAAGACGTGCGTGGATAAGGAATTATTCCGATGCGGCTGCGATCCTTCATTCGCGGACACTACTTTAGTTCTTGGTTACGCAAACTCACAAAGAATTGAGTAATTTTTCCAGAGATTGAGCTATAAGTTGAATTTTTGAGATTTTATTCCACATTGAGTAGTGCTAAAGATTCAATGCATTTGCTTGAAATCCCCCTCCCGGTAAGTTTAGTTTTTATACTATAAAACGTCATTTATTGATGTTTGCGATGCCCCTACCCGTAAGCTAAAGCAGCACGAAATAATAAATGCAAGGGAAACAAAACTGAAAAATACACCAATTGTGATAAATCTGTATGTACCTTCGGCAGGAAAATTACAAAAGTAAATATTCGTGTGAACTGATGAAAGGAATAATGTAAGTAATAAAGTGATTTCTTTTCAATACAATAATTTGAACTTGAAAACAACTGATTTAACTTGCTAAATGACTACTATAGATTAGAAACTATCAATCGTGAAGTTATTTTGAATGATTTCCTTTTTTTAACATTTTTTTTAGAATAACTTAAGTACGAAGGTGTTGCATGAAGATCTATCGAAAGTGATCAACAGAAGATTAAATTTAAGCAATCTGTAGGGTTTTTCTCATAATGTTTGGAAATTGAGAGTTATTTCTTCTACTCCAAACAGGGGAGAGAGCGGCCAAAATGACCTTCCACCCAAAAAAACTTAAACCCCGCAATGGAAGTGTTTAAACGTAAAAAGAAAACAAAAAATTCCCAAATTGCACTATTGAATGATTTACAATCCCCTTTCACTAAGCAAAGATATCGAGTTAGACCACGAAACGGGTTGCAGGGAGTCCAATCCACAAAGGCAATAAAACAGCAGGGTGAGTGGTTAATGGTCTTTGAGATTTCTGTTTTCCACACTTTTTAAGCAGCGTTTTCTCAAAAATAGTATCCATTTCATTAATGAGGCTCCGTGTGTAAATGCTTCAAATTATCAGCTATTGAATAAAAAAAATCGTCGTTTTGTGGGGTCGGATTGGTTTTCAGCGAGTTTAGTAATTCAAGACGAATTCGGTTCAGTTGTGTGGGGAACATCTAGGCGTCAGAACGTTAGGATCATTTTCCCGTTACGAGTTTCGCGTTAATGGAGCAAACCTATTCCCCTTCTAGAAACTTAGATAGGAACTGTATATGTCCAAATGCCGATTCCGTCGAGTGACGTCACGTTTCCTCCCTTTCCGAAACCGCTCTGGTGAACCCTACCTTTCCCCTTAAGGAGAGAAACAATGTCAAGTAATTGGGAAAAGAAAGCATGGGAAGGAGAGAAATATAGCTTGGTTTAGCCCCATGTTTTCCAGAGGCAGTAATCCCCAAGGGAAAAGAATAGATCACTAGGTCCGCTCCAGTTCTTGAATCCCGTACAAACCTAAAGAAGACCTCTCCTGGCTTTGAGGGTTAGAATTCTACATCGGCTTTTATAAAAACATTGCTATTGTTATTCTCTTTTTGCCAATTCCCAAGCAATACGACACACTAATACCACCTGACCTCGTCCGAGACACACATACGTATAATACAATTGGTTTTCGGCCAGTTCCCTAATTTTGTGCGTGGCCAATCTCCAAAAATAAGCGTTTATTGAGTCTTAGAATAGCTTGGAACTTTTGGCTTCAAATTTACATAATGGTTATTCCTTTCCCTATATAAGAAAAGCGTTAAAACTATACATAGCACATTAAAACTATACAATGCACTGTTATTCTAAAGTTATTGTGAAGATTGAGTTAAATTCCATGTAAAAGGTTCTCTTCGTCAATTTTTAAAAATCTGTTACTTGCCAAAGATACTAGTTTCCTTTCAACAAAGGCAAATACTTGGGCCCACAAATAAATAATTCAATTTGCCAATCTAACTTTAGAAAAATAAAACTGCAGAATCAAGAGAATTCAGTATACTTTAAAGTTCTCACTCTAAAAACGTACGTTCCTCTTATAAAATGTCTGGTTATTTTTTTCTTGTTCAAGTTTAATCGTAGAATTAAACTGTATTCAGCTCATCAACGTGTAGAGTAAAAAGAAAAATCACAAGCACATTCAAGTACATCCTTTCGGTAAAATCTAGTATTACAATACTGTTTCATTTGGCACATCATCACAAGCACATGTTTTCTCACTACATTTTTCACTTATGCGTTCATAGTTATTCACTAAAGATAAGAAAGACTAAGGTACATTTTAACTTCACGGATTATTATGATTAATAACACTAGTCTACAAATTGAAAAATAATTTTCGGAACAGAAACCACAATAATTGAATTTTATGCTTGTGACGACGCTGAATCTGAAAATAAAGACAGTTTTCTCCATCACACAATCAATTGTTAAATGACTAAGTACATAACAGCTTTTTTGTAATTGAAGTAACGATGATGCATATAGTATCATTTTTAAGAAAATTCGAAGATATATCTTTGCAGGAAGGATGGTACTTTATCACATATGACACATTGATGCAAAAACTTCTAAAATAAATTCTGAAATATTTTTTAAAGTGAATAACGGATTCTCACATGAAATGTAATATCTTAGGGTGCAATTTGCTACTGTTAACCATAGAGCCTATGATAATTCTGGAGATTGACAATTATCTAAACTCGAAGAACATTATTCAAACGATATAGCTTTGAAAATGTTGAATAAATATCGTTAATTTAAACCTATATCCTATTGGTTGAGGGGGCCGCGGTGGCCCGGTTGGAAGAGTAACGGACTAGCAACCGAAGGTTTGCGAGTTCGAATCCAGCCAAACACCGTCGTGTACAAAGGGGGCTGGTGCACGTTAAATCTGTCGTGGCCTTAAATGTCCTCACGTTGGCGTGGTGTGGAAGTTTGGAGAGTGGGGTGCCAGCTCAGGTGTTGCCTCGTCATCTGACCATGGTTCAAAATTACGTGGTGTTGTCCTCGGATCTTTCCCTTTGGGATTGATCCCGGACCGTCACCAATAGCCCATTGTGTTGCTCCAGTGTGACGTTAATTGAAATACTCCCCCCCCCCCTATTGGTTAAGCTCGGATAAATCGCAAAAAATCGATAAAACTAAAGGTAGAATTTACGTGGAGTGCCAAAAATAGGGCATTCAACTTGATGCCTTGTAGTCACCGTTTTGGTGTAACTCATTTTATTTTAATAGTTCGCAAAGCAAAAGTCCCTGCTGGCGACTCATATTCAATTGTATTACTTAACTCGAATTGAATTAACTCGGAAAAGGTATTAGAATTTTTGGTATAGGGAGGGGCTGGTGTTAGTTACTCAAGTGTTTGCTACTGCAACAGTGTTTTCAAGTGTGTAAGTTAAGTTTACGAAAATCACTGAATGTCGAGCAATATAGTTACTGACGTCTTATATACATAATTTTCATTCTCTAAAGTACACGCATTAGGTAGGTATGTAGTTAATTAACGTCGAACTGGAGCAACACAACCGGCGACGGTCCATGATCAATCCCAAAGGGAAAGATTCAAGGGCAGGGCAACGCCTCGTAATTTTGAACGAGATGAATTTTGAACCGACAAATGACGAGAAAAACACCTGAGTTGGTAACCCATTCTCCAAACTCTTCCACATCAAGCAAACAGGAGGATAGATGAGGCCACGACAGATTTAACGTGCACCAGCCACTACGGTCTTTGGCTGGACAGAATTTCGACTTCTTAACCCTCCGGTTGCTAATCCTTTGCTCTTCCAACTCGGCTACCAAAATTTTGTGAAATTCTAACGAATGACGGGATGGTTAAAAATGAATCTGATGACTGGAACACTAAAAGAAAGGACAGAAGGAAAGGTAATAGAACGAGCTAAAACTAGATCGAAAACTTGATTTGTATACGTTGTTCATTCTCCCATTGATAAATTGACATCAATTTCATATAAAAGTTCATTTTTAAAGTCAACAATTTTGACTGTTTTTCACAAATACGCCAATCCTTGAGAGGTTTTTAATTTAGGTTTCTTTGTAAAATATTGTGAACCCATTCTACCTTCCCCTCCCACATATACTATACCCATTTACCCCTTTGGGGGATAAAATGGAATCGGGGATGTTTTCTCATATGCATCTTTCTGTAGATATATTTTCAATCACAAAATGTGCAATATAAAGAAAAAATCCAACAACGTTAGAATTGAAAATTTTCTAGAAAAACACAAATTGCCATACATTTTCTAGTTAGCTTAATTAAATATCTGAAAACTATAAACTTCACATTCATTTTCCACCACCTGACCCAATTTAACCTGATCCCTTTTCGTAAACCTTGCTCAAGAAATGAAAAAAAGGTTTCACCAAGATAGAAGTTTTGTAAAAATTATATATATATATTTTCAAAGATGAAATTGAAACAGTGCAAAAATTGATTGATACCAGCAAAATGCATATTGATAAATTACATAATATAATCCTATAAAAATGTAATAAAAGAAATACAAAAATATATTAAATCAACAAATTGAAAAATAAAGAAATAATGAACAGTATAAAAGAACATTAGGACAATTTTATATTAAATAAATGGGAACTTAAATTTATTTAAGTAAAGACAGATCAGCAAATTTAAATCTGTCATTATCCTTAAAATATATACTCCATTTAAATCCAATTAAAATATATACTCCATTTAAATCCAATTAAAATATATACTCCATTTAAATCCAATTAAAATATATACTCCATTTAAATCCAATTAAAATATATACTCAAATCAATGTAGATCGGATCAAAAACGAATAATACTCACTGGCTGGCCCCTAGATTATGAATCCTTTCCAAGGCGCTCTTTTTCTGCATATCGTAAAAATATTTATAGCGCAATCGCAGACAGATTCTAGACCCTCTCCCGGGAAGGCTCAAGTTCTTCCAATCAAAACGGAGATCGATATGCCGGGGAGATTCCGAGATGCAATGACTTGGCGATTTAACGCCTTTAGGCCCCGTTCACATGAGGCGTTTTCCAACGCGCGTTTTACGTCTAAACAAAACGCGGGTACCAAAGTACATAGAGTTCTACTGGAGTGTTCACATGCAGAAATCGCGAGAATCCAAGCGCTAAATAGCTTCGGCGCTTCAACAATCTTCGGTCGTTCTAGCGATTAGACGGCCGTTTGGAGAAGCAAGGATTTTTACTGCACCGTTCACATGACACGCGTTTTGAGGCGCCGTTAGGGCTTTTTTATTCCCCTAGTCCAAATTTCTATCATCGCGATCGTTAAAGATAGAGTGAGAATTCCAACGGATTTGAAATCTGCGGAAAATTATACACCAGATCGATACCTGAAATGTGATTTTCTTTAAATAAATAATTTTTCAACTGTAACTTAATACTTTCGCGATACTCATTTGACGAATATATCCATTATGAACACAAAAGGGAGTATTAATCTCGTTTTTATAGAAAAGATATAACTTGATTGGAGTATTTTGTCTTAATCTACTGCTTTATATTTATGGTCCTTAAAAATAGGATGAGAAAATTTAATCGTATTCGATTTATTGAAGAAATTTACCCTGCTTTCACACAAAACTTGCAAAAATGTGATAGTTTATTTCTGAAAAGGATAGTGGGTAATTTTATTTCTGAGAATAACGTATACCGACAACTCTCCGTTCTAGTTTTCATGTGCGGCAAACGTCTTTAAAATAAAGCTAAAATTAAGTATTCAATTTAAAAGAGTTAAACTTTAGTTATTTTTTATTTGTCTTCAACGGGTGAAATGCGTAAGATAAGTTTCAATTTTCATTCATTTTTCACATCCTCGTGTTATATTAAACTCGATATCCCCTTTGAAAATGAACTTCTGATTTACTGAACTTAATTTACTGCCAAAATATAATTATTTTTTTCACTTTTGCCCTCGTTTTTTTCTTTCAATTTCATCACTGCCCACAATCTTTACTCCTTTTCACAATTTTATTTTCTTGTTAAAATTTACCTTTCTTCCCTCCCTTTCATTTGCACTAAATTGTTCACATTATCTCCAAGCCACCCTCTTTCTTTTTTAAATCCGTTATTCTACATAATACGGATCTGGCAATGTTTTGCTCTCCTAGCTTGCGCGGTAACTTTCGGTAAGGTATTACTTTGGCTATGTTCTTTTGATTCCTAACCTTGGTAACAGGTATTATTTTCATGATTTTTTTCTCTCTGGTAGTACTTTGAGTTTTCGGGGGGTAACTTATGTTGATCTCTTCGGCCTGGCCTCACATAAGTACAGAAAAAACTCAAAGCATCGCATTTTTAAGTGACAACCTGGCCTTGCTCCCCTTGAAAAAGTAGGCAGGCTCACTTAACATTTACATATTTTATTTCATCTTGTTTCTCGGGGAAATCTATTCTATTCTTAGGGTAGTTTCACTTATTATATATATATATATATATATATATATATATATATATATATATATATATGTGTGGGGGTGCTGGTTTGTGGGCGATTGGCAACATTACGAAAGTTTTAAAGAATAACTAAATTTAATGAGATTTATGAATATTTACAATGAATTTGGTTTAGACAATTAAAGTTAAGTGCACAGCACAGACATCATAAACTCCATCGGCGCTCGTCGCCCGTCAACATTGCACAGTCTAACGCTACGTCCGTCTTGTAGCTTCGTCGTCTTCCTTCTGTGTCGCTCTTTGACTGCGTTCCTCCAATGCGCGGAATGGCTGCGCAGTGGTCGGAGATGACATCAGCGCGGAGGTGCCCTCTAGTGGCAGTCTGGGCACCACATATATATATATGCATGATACATCCGTTAATATAATCTATTTCATATTCATCGCAATCCTGCTGTATGACAAATTACGAAATAGTTTTTTTATAAGGTGACTGCTACAGAAGTCGATTTGAGTTTTGGAGTGATTACAAATGCCCCATAAGTGCGTTTTCAGTAAAAATGACAAACTTCTGCCGTTTAGTTCCTCAGTTTTCCTATTAATATTTTCCTATTAATATTAATATTTCCTATTAATAAAACCCACATGCTATCCATTTAACGTAGTAATGAATAACATGTAAAATTAAGAGAACAATATGAAGTATCTTGTAAAATACTTCGTAACTAGGTACAGCATTGTTATTTTGCTGTGCAATTTAAACTGTATGATATGCATAAGGTTTCAAATAAGTAAAAGGAAGTTCATATTTAGTAAATTGTGCGGTTTGCAAAAGCATTAAAGAAAAAGAACATTTAATATAGAAATTCAAGTACAAATGCTTTTAATAAACTATTTTTCACTACTTCAAATGTGCAAGCAAACATGGTATGGGTCTTGCAAAGTTTCACAAATTAATGTATAAAATATTTTTAATCTTACAGGTTTTTAGTACTGTTTTTTTTGCTATGCATAAAATACACTTTAAGAATCAAACTTTTAAAACTGTCTTAATTGTAAAATTAAAAATAATAAGCAAATCTGCATATAAATGCTTGTAATGATATCTGATGTATGTTCCAATTGCATAATGTTTTCTAAAAATCTGCAATGCTATAATACGTGTAATAGTATTTAATATATAATTAATTTTTGTGAACATCTAAATTTTAAAACATAAATCCTTATATCAAAGAAAATTGTATTAAAGAACAGCCTTGTAAATATTTATATCAATTAAATCATTAAAATTTATGAAGATTTATTTAAAGTAAACAATAATATGCAAGGAAAGATTAATTAAAAATAATATTTAATTTAGATTTTATAGGATAAATGGTTTTAATACTATCATCACTGCTTTCAAATGTGTAAGGAAACATGTTCATAATATGTGTCATGTAAAGTTTCAAAATTTTACGCTCACTTAAGTGCATAATATATAAAAAAAATTCTGCAATAAAATATGTGCTATAGCATCTAATGTATAATTGATTTTTGAGTAAAACAAAAATCTTAAAATCAAAGAAAATTTCATTTCAGATGTTGCATTTTAAAATAAATTTATAAAACCATGTAATAAAAAAAACCAAATAATCCAGAATACAGTGTATGTGGTAAGACAAGCAAAAGTTTATTTAAAATAGAAAGGTGTAAGCATTAAAAAGATCTCCAATATTCCCTTACGGATCTGCATTTAAATGTTTGTAATAATATTTGATGTATATGTGTTTCTCTCTCTCTCTCTCTCCAATTTTAAAATGTTTTCTAAAAATCTTCAACAGTAAAAATATGTGTAATAATATTTAATATATAATTAATTTTTGAGTAAAAACATTAAATTTTAAAATATAAAATCCTGATATCAAAAAAAATTTCATTAAAAAAACAGTATGTAAATCTATATAATATAAATTAAATCACTAAAATTTATGAAGATTTGTTCAAAGTAAAAAATAATATGCAAAGAAAGATTAATTAAAAAATAACATTTAATTTAGATTTATAGCATAAATGGTATTAATACTATCATCACTGCTTTTAAATATGTGAGGAAACATGTTCATAATAGGGGTCTTGTAAAGTTTCAAAAACTTTACGCTCTCTTAAGTATTCATTATTTTAAAAAAATTCTACTATAATATAGGTGTTATAGCATCTAATGTATAATTAATTTTTGAGTAAAAACATCTAACTTAAAAAAACAAGTCTATAGCAAAGAAAATTTCATTTCAGATCTTGTATTTTAGAAGATCATTTATAGTGGAGTTTGAAATTATACTATGAACAGCCTAGTAAACACAGTGGTAATGTTTATTTTTATAAATAGAAAATATCGAGGTCTAACGAGTTAATAGTACCTAAAGTTTTGCCATTTAATACACTGCCTTCGTCATTTCTTGTTAAACAGGAGTCGAAAAATTCATCCAGAAGCGGACTCGAAAGATCGGAAATTTCGAAGAGTTTGGCGATGTTTTCTGTCGCCAAGAAGTTATGTAAGAGTTGTGGCAACCCGTTGAAAAGTCAGGGAAGAGTGAAGGGAGAGAAAAACAGGGCGCAATGGGCCTTGATCAAGGGCTATTCTGAGTGGAGCAGACTAAACAGGGAGGAGTCCGAAAGCAACGTCACGACACGTGTCCCGTGATGGGAAGAAGCCGATGAGTCAGTGATTGTACTGCAAGAGGAAAAAATTTAAAAAGCTTCATAACACATGACCGTCGCTTTCAACAGAATTTGACTGAAGCAACACGTTTCGTTTGTCATTATATGTGAAATTTAAAATTGTATGAAATTTTTTGTGCCTACGCATTTAAAGTAATAGTTGGAAAAGATATATTGTGTTAAGAATAGCTTCGAAATTGATTTACGATCTAGAAATGCTAATTTCGCGATTTATTTAGTGACAGTAGGGTGGTAGAAAGAATGTGGGACTTCTAATAGAGGCGAGTTTTTCCTGCCTGTCGGCTTTATAAAGTGCAATACAGCGAAGTATTGCTCGGTCACTTAAAAGTTCTCAGTGTTTTTAGGAAAGGATATTAAAAAGTGCCCACAAACCACCAAAGCCTCTATTTCAGGAATTTAATTGGGCTGTGATTCTAGTGAAAGTTCACTGATGTACTAGATGTTTTGGATCAACATTTGGAAAATAAAACCATTACCAAAAATTTTCACGCTGTTTTGAGATGCTATTTATAAAGAATTATTGAAAATGACCATTTGTATCATATTGCATTATTTTTCTGATTTTCTTTTTTAAACATAAATTTTAAAACAAAATATATATTTTTACTTAAAAAAATATCGTGAATTTCTTTTACACTGCTTTAAAAATAAAGTTAATAATTACAAACTAATTGCTGACGGTACAACAGAAAAACCAGAACCCATTGTATTCCCGTTGAGAAAGTTTTGAAATAAAAGACATTGGAGGGAAATAAAAAAAATAAATAGCTTTTTTAAAACATTTATTGAAACAAATTTGACAAATCTTATTCTTAGAATAATGTGATCTTATGTATTCCTAAAAAACGTGATCTTATGTATTCTTAAAATAATGTAATTGATCAAACATAGAAAAATATTTTTCCTAGTTCTATCATAATTAGTATCACATACATTACGGATTAGCAACTGGAGGGTTGCGATTTCGAATCCAACCAAAGACAGACAAAGGGGGCTGGCGCACTTAAATCTGTCGTGGCCTCAAATGTCCTCACGTTGACGTGGTGTGGAAGTTTGGTGCCAGCTCAAGTGTCACCTCTTCATCTGACCGTGGTTCAAATGACGTGGAGTTGTCCTTTCCCTTAGGGTTTGATCCCTGACCATCGCCAATAGCCTATTGTGTTGCTCCAGTGCGACGTTCATTAAAATACCTACCTGTAAGACAAACTACGTTGTTGTCTAAGGGGACTACTACAGAAGTCTATTTTGAGTTTTGGAGTGATTACGAATGCCCCGTAAGTTCATTTTCAGAAAAAATGACGAAATTCCGGCCTACAGTCTTGCACTGCTTTCCTAGCAATATATTTTCGGGCCCCTTGTATCGGGGATTCGATGTTTTCCAATTTCATCATCATTATGAGAGGATGGTAAATTAAATTTTTTCGGCATTGGTGATTAATTTATTTTGAAGCAAACACATTTTTTCTTGAAAATTCTATTCATAGGCACGTGGAATAACTGAGCTTGTTTCCAAAATAAATGTCATCAGTGTAGACAAAGCAAACTCAATCGATTACAATTTTTACAAAATCAATGCTTTCAACGAATGTTTCACAATTACCTTAGTTGCATGAGAACAGCTTCAATTTAAAGTACGCAACCTCGACCTACTCTCAATTAAGACAAAAAACTTCAATTTTCGAGCGTCCTTGTTGAAATACTTCCTGACTGTGATATTATTCCAAGAACAGGGGCATAGGACGCTGCCTTTAGAACTTGAATTTTACTCAATAAACAGAACTTCAACAATCATAACGTTGAACAAGGATTGACTCTAGTTGTAGCTCTTCATATCTCCGCTGTCGATTCCAAGGGAAACGCAACTCTGCATCTGGAAGTACGCACAGGGAACTAAACATGCTTCTGTTTACTAGGTTAGACACACAATTTTCCCCTTCGCAAATACTTTATGATTGCGGAGCAAAAGACTGCCATGAGTGACTCCAACACCGATTTACAGTTTGGGAATACAAATGGGAAATAGGGAGCGATTCAAAAACGGCCGTCGTACGAGCAGCAAAAAAAAATCCACCTTTGATGAATTGCTATATTATTCGTTACATACGTGTAGGTGTTTGTGCAATTAACCTTAAACATCAAAATACAAATCAAGATAAAGAACACAATAAAAAAAGGGAAGAGTCTATTACATTTATGGCAACATTTACTTCAATTTGAATTTTGTAAGAAAATGAAAAATATTTTGACTGGTTAAGGTGTCATATAAGCACAGCCATTGAGGCTTCGACTGTTTCTAAAATTCATCACTTATTTCAAAAGGCTAAAATTGTTTCGTTAAGACAATTATATTTTCAATATTTCAACAATTATATGGCACTGTCACCTCTTCTCGAAGATTGCTCCACACAATTTTGTTCCCAGAAATACAATGGAACAAATATATTTTTGCTTGAGAAAATTAATCAGAAATAAAAAAAGAACAAGCTTTTTTAGTTACAAAATTTGCTTGAGAAAATTAATCAGAAATAAAAAAACAAGCTTTTTCAGTTACAAATCGTGGAAAACATGGATTGATGGGTTTGCTTTTGAAATTCGAGGGTAGAGTTACTCGATTAAGTATAATCCTTAAGCTACACGTGTCTCCTGGGTAATGCGTAACAGCGCCCCGCACTGGCCGTGTTATCGATCGGGTCATTTCTATCGAGTTATCGGGTCGATTTCTAACTACGTACATCTGTTAGTTCCCTGCGGATTGGATAACCTCGTGTGAGGTTTTCGACATGAACTAAAATATCCAAAAGATGTAGTGTTGCTGTTTGTGTAAATTGCAGGTTAAGGGAAACCTGAGATTCTTGAGTGAGTTCGTGTCCATAAGTCAGCTCCTCAAACCGCGTCCTCCGACTGGTAGTCAGAAATAATTCGAGAGGGGTCGCCTAGGGTACTCAAAAGAACAAAATTCCTTGAATGTATACCACAAGAATGGGATGTCATTAGTACATTTTCCCTTATTGGAAAAACCAGTTTCAGTATCTTTTAGAATGGTGTTCAAGGATTTCTAACAGAAGGGTAGGAAGTATCCCACACCTTTTCGTGTCCTTATTCTTGGGCTCAAATAGAGCGAAATTCTAAGAACCTACAAATGAAGTGTCGATGACATTCATGTGAAGTTCAGTGGTAGTGCAAAAGGGCTTGAAATAACACTGAAACTTCTTTTACATTTAATTTAACAATAACAATATTAAGGACAGGACAGTTACGAACATATTTGAAACAAAACAAAAAAAGGATGTCCGTCTGCCATTGACACGTCTTCCCGGTTCATCGTCTGAAACTCTTCTCCCGCTCGAACGTCCTTGTAACCCTTTCGGCGGGAATCGCTCGTGTTCTAGAATGTTCTCGGAGCTTCAGGAAGTCGCTCGTGTTCATCTGGAACGTTCTCACTGTTACGTCCATGCCGGTGTTCACCGTTGGTGAATCAGAGGTGGGAAGAGAAGCGGGTAATCGCACATCACATTCATGTAATCTGCCCTTACACATTTAAACCATTTCTAGACTGAACCCACTCTGAAGTACCCCACGGTATTTCAGAGTGGGAGTTCTCACGAATTCATAACAATGGAGAAGAGGAAATTATCCTGCGCTACTTTTTGTGAAAGGACCCCTAACACATGATGAACAGGTTCTTCAGGTGACAAGGAGATGTTCAAGGAGCCTTTGATCGATTTCTTTCCTCACTGGTAGAGGAGAGAGAAACAAATATTACTTTTTCGGGCGTATGGGTGACTAGCGAGTGTCTGGAGCGACTGGCCTTTAAGAGGGTCCTTCCTTTTGTTCGGTGCCTCCCCTATCTATCATTGTGTGAACTCTTTGGGAAAGATAGAACGTGGCCCAGGTGATATCTCTCTCACGCCAAAGAATACGCTAAGTACAAAGGCATCTGTGGGAGCGCTTTCTCATTCAACGCTAATCTTAGGGAAATAACATGTCATACCTTCCTTTATCACATTGGTAGAATGGCTTAAAACATACCGACAGCAATCTGACTCGAGGGGGCACGAATGGTTGTCATGGTGACTATAAAAGCATCTTTTCTTTGACTTGTCCAAGCATCACTCACGACGGAACGGTTGTACAGCACTTTCTTATCTCCACTTGGATTGGAAACATTTCTAACGTTAGCACTATTTTCAATCTTCCTCTTTCAGTCGGTCTAATTAGCCCTTATATTGCAATACATGACATTGACCTAAATCAACTTTCTTTTAATACTATATATTACGCGGTAGTTTATTTATATTCAAATCCGTTTATCCATTAATGAAAAAAGAGGTCGAAGGAATTCGACGAAGAAAATTTTTCTGATAGCGATTTAGAATGCGAAATTGAGCATCCTGTGACGGATCTTGTGTCCGAACAAGAGACTTTTGTAGTTGATAGCTCATCTACAGAATTCCCAAATATAAATTGGAAATTTCCCGAACCATCAGATGAAGTAACTGTTTACGACATCAGTGGAAATGTTGGGCTTTCCTCAAACGTCCAACCTTTTGAACTGAAACAAGGGCTTGATTATTTACCCCTAATATTCAATTTGGAAGTTTTACGAATTTTAGTTGAAGGAACTAACAACTTTGCAGTACAAATTTTAAAAATACGTGCAAACTCTCCAGAGAAAACACTCATCGGATTGGAAGCCCACGACTGCTTCAGAAATGCAGGAATTCGTAGGATTGGTTCTACTCATAGGCCACATAGAGAAAGAAATTTTCCACTAAATTTAAATATTTTACTTTACAAATTGCCAATTTTGAATTGGTTGATTTTTGCCTGATTTGCACAAGGGCATGTTGAAGAATAAGAAAATTTTAAATTTCTAAGTTTACAAGTTTACTAAGCATCAAAATTGCCGCATTTATGTTATTTTAATGTTGGTTGGTTTCGGGTCTTATGGCGCAAGGGCCATATTTGGTCAAGCTGTGCCAAACACAAGACAGACAACACAATGAGGGAAGAATGAAAAGCAAAAAGTAGGATAGATTAGGGTAAAAATGAAAGGGAGGAAAGATCACTTGGATATCTCGGGGTCGTAATACCCGTATACACCTAAATAAGATGAGGGCGTTATTTTAACGTAAAAGAAGCATCCACTTTTCATGACCTCAACATAATGGTAGAATGTTACCATGATTTTTATTAGTCAAAAATTATTCGAACTGTTCCAATAATTTGTTTTTACAACGTTTTAATTGTACCTAAACGTACAATATTTTAGGTGGAACCAATGATCTCCAAATTCTTTTAATTTAAAAAGATTATTTTTCAATCATCTTTGAAACCATATGCAAAAATAACCGATAAAACTGTCGGTCAATAGTTATAAAGAAAGTTTGTACATCTTTTTGCACCATAAAATCTTTATCTCCAATGAAGGGGTTTTCTTAAATCCAATCGAAACCTGAGCGCTATAAGAATATTAAAATTAGATCAAAATGTTGGAGACAGGTGTGTATATGATACTCACTTGATAAGGAAATTTACAGTCATATTGTATCTCTTCTCTTCTCTATAACTGAATTCTAAAACTGATTTAAAGTGAATTAAAACCTTTACAACATCTATGAAAATAATAACCAGTCACTTCCCTGCACGTACAATTTTCAATAAATTTCAAAACAAGGATTGACGAGAGTTTCACATTCAGTTAAGAAAAAAGTTTTTTGAAAGCACAGTAGTAAGAGTTTTTCTCATAAGGTATTGAGCCTATTGAATACCGTCGGTCAAGCAAACATTCATTTCATTATTTAATCATTTTTAACAAACTTATAAAATAATAAAATTTTAATCATGTGCAGTAAAATAATACTCCTAAAGAGAACGAAACATAAGTGTACTCTTTATGTGCTTGTTTACGTATTAATTATTTATATAGAAAGTATCTGTCACTTTTTGTAATGTAAACACTTTACACTCTATTTTCTACCAAAATATGAATATTATGAACGATAATTAAGATAAAAGATTATAAAAATACAATGACCATTTTAAAAATGAACTATCAAAATCTTGTATTTAATTTGAAAAAATGATTTGTGCTTATCAAAATCAGTCATTGAAATACAAATATATGTAAAGCAAATGGAATATGCATTTGCTACTAACTTAACTTCTTAACTTAGCAACCTAACTTCCTTAAACAATTTTTAATTCAAACCTCATACAGTTCCTTGTACGAAGAATCAAGTGAGGTAGAAAATAGAGCATATAGCGAAAAGTGGGAACCTGAGAGATTTTTCAAACAACCATTCCCTAATTTCCATTGAGCGGCATCGGGACAACACTATGAAAAGAAAGCGCGAAAGGTGATGAGTCGTAAAAGTCATTCAAGACTCTCTCGCACAAGTTCTGTAGGGGGAAGGAAATTAAGCCAAATATGCCGTTCTACGAGGCGTTAACGAAATTTGGCCGCCGTGTCGTAACGGTTAAGTGTCAAAGTGCAAGCACCACCCATATCCCTAATGAGGGAGAGTGACTGGAGACCTTTTGTGCGAGGGGTCCTGATGGGATCGGAGAATCCCTAAAATGCTATCCCTCAAGTCTCCGCCTTTGGCGTGTTCGTTGAGTATCACAACGGTATTCTTCAGTCTTTGTTAAGCTACACTGGAAGCGTCTATCCTCGGGTTCTTCGGGAAAAGAAGTTGAATTGGAAATGTGGAACTTCAAGCACTTTTCGAAAATGTATTCTCACTGCTATTTTGCTTTTCCTTTTTGGGATGAAAACATTTAAAATGCTTCATCTGAAGAACGATTAAAAATTTACCAAACAAAAAGCAAATAACAACTCGAGGGGACATGAATTCAGGGGAAAAGATTGAAATTAAAGAGTTAACACGGTATGATTTTTACTGCAACTAAAATCACAATACATACTTTTTAAGCTAAGCACAATTGTTTAATTCAATATTTCAGTACGTATTGAAAACTTGACGAAGTGCGATAATTGGTGGAGTTCGAATAGGTTTGGTGAAGCCGGCGACCTTTGGGCCATCCATGCGATAATGAATGTAAAAATTCCAAAACCTCTAGTTTGGTTCTTTCTCACTAACATTAATTATCAATAGATGATTAACACTTTAAAAATCATGCTTAGTAAAATATGTTTTGCAAAAAAAAAAGAAACTACGGGTAAAAAAACTTTCGCCTCGTATGAATGTATAATTTGCACAAAACAAATTTAGTTTTAAGGGGTGATGCCTTCTTGTATGTCACTTCTGGAACACCTCCTAGATATTAGACTATCAAATAAGAGAATATAGTCTTAATATGCCTAGAACATACCTATACCGAGCTTTTACCAGTTGAAGGTAATGGGACGTCAAACCGCCCTACAATTGTTCCAGTAACTCACATTTTTTAATGACTAAGAGAAATTTAACCAAGGAACATAGGTATTTGCAGTCACGAATGAATTCGGTTGATGGGACACTGATGACATTCAGAATCCAATCCTCAATGAATCAGAGTGATTGAACCAAAAAATTGGTTCCTTACTTATCTTTAAAATTATTTAACACCACCCTACTACTAGAGGTGTGACAAAAAAAATTTGAATTTGAATTTCCTAAATCATCCTACTTGTATAGCTTTTCTTATTTTATCTGGCCATATATATCTATTTAATTATAAACATTTCAGATAAGAAACAAAATATATTTAACGCACATAATACAATAGGGGGATAGAAATCTATACATAAAGTTGAGTTGGAGACCTTCTGTTCTCTATTGAAATCTACACCGTTTGACCTATCAACACCAAATTTGGTACACTTATTCTTCAGAACCCT
The DNA here is from genome assembly GCA_933210815.1 of Meta bourneti. Taxonomy (NCBI): domain Eukaryota; kingdom Metazoa; phylum Arthropoda; class Arachnida; order Araneae; family Tetragnathidae; genus Meta; species Meta bourneti. The sequence continues at coordinate 627,990 of OW119923.1, forward strand.
GCGGGTAATTTAGGCTACATATTAACCCCGTTCTATTTTTATTGGGTGAGCAGAGGGGCTAAAACCATTCGAAATCACCAAAGGAATAGCTTTGAGTATTTTTAGGATTAGTGTCTGAACAATTCACACCAAAAATATATGGTACATTCATTTTGTAGAATCCTGTGGTAAATATAGACTACATATTTTACCCATTCCATTTGTCTTAGGTTTGGAGAAGGGCTAAAAACAATTCAAGAGCTCCATATGAATAACATTGAATGTTTTGAAGATCACCGATGTCAGACGAATTCACACCAAATTTAGTGCATTCAATTTTTGGAATCCTGCGGGGAACATAGGATATATATTAACCCCGTTCTATTTGTCCTAGGTCGGGAGAAGGGGCTAAAACAATTCGAAATCCAAATAGGTAGGTAGTTAATTAACGTACCCATGGAGCAACACAACGGGCTATTTGGGAGGTCCGGGATCAATCTTGAAGTGAAAGATTCGAGGACAACGCCTCGTAATTTTGAACCATGGTCAGATGACGAGAACAACGCAAGAGCCGACACCCCACTCCAAAATTACACACTTCGATAACGTGAGGACATTTTAGGCCATGGCAGATTTAACGTGCACCAGCCCCCGTGTGGACTGGATCGAGTTTCGAACTCGCAACCGTCTGTTTGCTAATCCGTTGCTCTTCGAACTGGGCTACCTCTGCCTTCGAAATCCCCATAGGAATGACATTGATTATTCTTACTATCACAGTTTGATCAATCCACATCGAATTTGCTACACCCATTCTTTAAAACCCTGCAAGATTCATAGTCTATTTATGAACTCCATTCGATTTGTCCTGGATCTGTAGAGAGATTTCAAAACAATTCGAAATCCCCATAGGATTACTATTGAGTATTACGATGAGTTTACAAACAATTCGAGCAACGCCGGGTAATTCAGATAGTGTTTCATAAGAGGAGGTCCCGGTTTCAACAAATTTACTCGTAAATACTTCTAAAATTCTTTTAAAGTGCATTAAAAAACAATTATTAATTATGTCATGGTTATAAGGAGTGTGTATACACTTATGTATGCGATGTGACATGTTACATTTAAATTAATTATCAATCACTGGACTAATGAAATCTTCTAGCGTGTTGTAGTTTTTCAGGCCAAAATTTAAATTATTTGCGCTGATTTTCATATCTCATTCTGATCACCAAATATTTATATTTGTTGAGCCATAAACACCTTTCACAAGAGACTTCTGTACACCAAAGTTAAACGAAGTCCCTTGTCTCTTATTCATATTCAAATTTTTATCTTTAGGCTTAGTACTTTTAAAAAAATCGCGTCACTCGATTTTCGAAACGAGAACTTACACTGCAAGGGGAACTTTCGAAGAAACACTATTCAGTATTATCAGATTTGAGACCCCGATAGACTGTTTTGATCTTCATTTTCAGAGGAAAAACTTTCTTTATAGTTCCTTGGTCAGTGATGTTTGCTATACAGATGTTATTTAGGCTTTATGAGTGAACATTTTGTCACATTCACGGATATTATTCTCAGAATATTACCACTATAAAATATTTCACCATAAAAAATCCTTAAATATCAAAAATGACAAATCCAAGGATAACCTCTTACGGCCCTATATAACTATTGCTAGGGCAAGGTAATTGGCTGCGACCCGGCGGTTGAGAAACACTTCATTTTCAGTGGATAAGTATTTAATGAACGTCGCACTGGAGCAACACAACGGCTATTAGCGACTGTCCGGAATCAAACCCGAAGGGAAATATCCAAGGACAACACCACGTAATTTTGAAACACGGTCAGATGACGAGATCACACCTGATCTAGCCATCCCACTCTCCAAACTTCCACACTTCACTAACGTGAGGATATTTCAGGTCACCTACAGAATTAACTTGCACCAACCCCCTTTTACTCGACGGTCTTTGGTTGAATTCGGACTCGCAACCTTCCGGTTGCTTCCAACCTGGCTACTCATTTCAATGGAAGACAAAATAAATAACACAGATCTTTAAACAAGCTGGTTGAAATTTAGGTTTTATTATGTAAAACTGTTTGAGGCTACGCAAAACCATTATCACTCAAATAATTTGTATGGATTTATAAAATTATTTTCAACCATTTATATGAAACAAATCGCAAATGTTTCGGGATTTACTTAAGCCCTCCATTTTTTTGTATTCTGTACCTTGCACCTATGAATCGTTAATTATCCGGATTCCATATTAGTCTAATGGGGTTCTCAGTGGTTTGTCTGAAATAACTAGCCCATTAAAATTTAACGAAAAATAATCATTCAAAATTATGATCACGGAGATTCCAAACGTCCCATACTTCCTTTCTTTAAAAAGTTATTGGTGCAAAATGACACAGTTTACCGTATGTGTACGGTTTTGTTTCTACTCATTTCTTCACTGATATGTGAACACCCAAAATTTGGAACCTTTGGGAGTAATATCCGTTGTGATTCCCCTTTTGGATATTTTACATTAGCAAAGCAAGTATTGAATATTTTTTGTTTTTGCTTTGCTGCAAGTCTCATGTCTAATACAACTGCGATAAAGAATTTCCTCGCTCGATTTAAACAAAAATCAGGCTGTAAATCTGTGTAATGGAGACAAACGTTTGTGGGGGAAGAAAATCAATGCTAGAATTTAACTTATTTACAATTAGAATAAAATTACTCATTAAAAGAAAAAATATATAAATTTATAATTTCAAAGTTTCCCATTGTTACAGTAAATATTTGTTTTTCAAACACGCGTAAGAATATTTGTATGGATCAGTCGAATATATCTTGAACCCCTGAATTACTATTTGAAAATCATTCTATAAGCATTTGAGAAGCACCCTCGAGAAGATTCTATGTATGCTTAGAGTATTCTGGGACCTGGGAAGTAGCCTGTGGCTTTGCTATCTATCACTGTCATCGCTCCCATTTGATGTCTAAATAGACTACTGCTGTGACCAATTGACTGAAGAAGGGGAAAGCACTCCCTTTGTCCAAACCCTGGCACTTTTAATGGGACTTTTTCTCACTTTTTCGAGGTGCTGTCTTCGTATATACAACTCTGAGACACCTCGCCGCCAGGAGGGTTAAGGGGCCAAGATGGTCCCCTGGGAACTGTCCCCCAGGGAACTAGTAGGGATTCGTAATGAGAGCGTGCCTGAGTCATCACCTATACAGAAAAGGTCCTATAATAAGATATATGACTACTTGGGTCTGCATCTAGCTAAATTATTTTCAATCTATAGTTTTTGATTACCGTTGCGTCGATACGATATCCATAGTTAAAAAGTTGCAAGCGCAATATTTTCAACAGTATCCGATAATTCAGGAGGTTAAAATATATTTCAATATTTATAAAGGGGAGAAAGGTATATATAAATTCCAATAACAAAATCTGGTAAGTGCTTGAATGATATTGTAGTGCGCAACAGCAGAATTTTATTTTGTCTTAACATATACATATCGTTAATGGACAAAGCGAACATGTATACATGGAAACAAGGAAATGCCGCCTTTTCCTATATGCAATATATATGCATATAGGGTGAACCAGTCAGTAATAATTGAACAGTTAGTGCTAATTTTTCATGAAAGAATTTCCTTAGAGCTAATTTACAATTGCAGTTTCGAGATTTTTGTACTTAACATCTTATATAAAGATGATGATTAAAAGAGCTACGTATATTACAATTTTTAATATCCGATAGGGTTTATCAGAATTTTTATCTCAAAGTTTAGAATAGTGCTTGGATCAGTAATTGACCACCTGAATTAAGACTACGAAATGCGTTCATATTTGAGTATTTCTATTGAATATGTGTTCTAGTTTGCAAATAAATCATTCTTTTTATCGGTATTTTATTCTGAGTATTTTTTGAATTAATGTAATCACAGTAGACAGGAAGTTGAAATCGATATGTTTGCTCGCATCTTTCGGTTTACAGAATTCTACAATACATTTTTTAAAAGACCGAAATTTCATTCCTGTTTAAGCTGTTATTGCTACATTTATGTGTTACATTATCTTATTTTTTATCTATATAAATAAAAATGGAGTATTTGAGCATTGAATATTTTCAAGTTGTTTACATGTTTTGGGTCATTTAATGCAAAATTAGTGGTTTTCGCGTATGGTGTCTGTATGTACGTGTGCGCCCGCACTACGTCTGAGACTGGGTATGTTTTCAACAAACTTTGCATACTATAAGTATTCACAATCATTTAGTGACTGAATTTCGTTGCGTGAGTCTGTCTTCCCATTTTGTGTGTTTTTATGTCTGCAAATATCACATCAAATTAATGTAATGTATTTTCATACAATGTACATTTGATAAATTACATTCTAACTAATCGAATTTATTCAAAATATTTTTAAATTTTGACATGTTTCCTTTACAAAACACTTAAACTCGTTAAAACTTGCATTTCCTTCCCATGTTTCAAATAAAATTACTTGGTTTCAATTGAATTGAATAATAATTGAATGCCTACACTCAATAGGCAAGTAACACAATCACTCTCATTCTGAACAGGTTGGTTTTTTCCATTCTAAAGGAAATCTCTGAATTAAAAAAAATCGCTCTAAAGTGTAGCTCGTGCTAAAAAACGAAACGTAAACTCGTTGACCAGGCAAAGAATAATTATTTTCTGATATTTTCGCTCGGAATCAATTTCGCATTTTTAAATTTTGATCTATATATTTAGAGTTGTAAATTGTAGCAACTATGTGAGATCACGAGATAGAAAAGAATCATGAATGAATATCTTTAGAACACCTTTTTTTCCGCCGACTTACGTTTTATTTTGCTCTAATTTTTGTGGTTGCAAATTTAATAATTATTTTTTAATCTATATATCTGTACCTCGGAGGTATAGGACACTATGCCACTTTTACCAAACTTTACAGAAGAGCAGTTTTAACATGTTTGATTTTGTTCTCCCTTTATTTTCTTACCTGTTAATTGGATTTTTGTAACAAAATTTTTCCAGAAAACTCCTTGTACATTATGTTTCATGTTGTTTTTTATTTAATGTAATTTCTTTTGTTATTTATCGATTTCTATGGACATGGTGTTGTTTACCTATCATGAGCTTGTTGTATTGCATGACATGTTTTTGGGTGTTTAAGAAATAACCCATATTTGAAACGCATTACTCAACCCATATGATTTTATTTTTAAATATATTGCATAAACAAAACATTACAAATGTTGTGGTATGATTTGCTGTAAGATCAAAATGTTACATAGGATCCAGGCCATCATCTGTCTCCTGGATAGTCCCTTTTGTTTTTATTACTTGTATATTCTAAATTTTTATACAAATCAAGGCAAACTGATGGAACATAGGGCAATAGTGCCATTAAATCATTGTCTTTCTGCTGGGAAATTAGTAGTGGGACATTTGAGACTGGTTTCAAATCTTCTGGAAATGTAACTCCGTGTCTGCGGAACCTAACGAAGTCAACCTCTTAGTTCTCACCATCAAAAGATGTTTTTAAATACAGTATTCCCATCTTTAACTGTTGCACTTGTAATTGTACACATTTTGACAGAAGAACTTGCTGTTTGCCAGCATCCTTCTACCTATTAACAAGAGGAAGGTTTGCAGATTCTTTTTTGTCATACAGTGAGCTGAAGCTTTTAAAATCTTGAAGTTCCATATTATGAACAATATATTTACTGGACGTTTGTCTTACCAGTTGTTGCCAGTCCCAGGATGTTAAAATGCTCATATTATGAAGTTTCTTCCTTTTTCTCTCAAGGCTTGAACACTGTCAGCCTCCATATGGGTATGGACTTTTAATAAAAACTTCTGAGTTATGGTCTTAATTTGAGGATACCTATGCAGTATAAAAACACATTACAATATTCACATTTTTATTTTGTCCATAACAATTGCACAGGTCTGCGATGAAAAAATTGTCTTAATATTGTTGTTTTTTATAGTTTTTTTGGATGCTAATTATTGGAAAAATAATTAAAAAATTCCATCACATACAGTTTTATCACAAATCGCAGGTCTAATGTGTGCGAATTTTGTATATTTAAGAGCAGCGTAATATTATTTGTATGAACTTATTAAACATATTTATAGATTTTAAATAATAATTTGCTCTATACAAATTCTATCCAAGAATAAACTATTATTTATTTAGGATTTTCCTCTAAACTGGTAAACAGTCTGTTAAACACAACAGTAAAGCCAGAGAAAACAAGTTAAAACCGGATCACTCGCCTGTTGATCTGTCCTCCCCTTCCCCTCCGTCATTCCCCTTCCACTTTCCTGCCATTTTCCTACTCCCATCAATGTCTTTCTTAGTTCAGTGCTGCACACGTGTATATACTAATTCCGAGCTTTGAGTAGAAGTGCTTTTTACTTTTAGTTTGTGTTGCGGTTGAGAGAAATGGCTGCCAGAGGATGTTACTTCACCAGATTGTTTCTGCTATATTTATGGTAACTATACAGTAAGAAACAACAAAGAAACATTTAAGATTTTGTGGAAAAAGTGTACTTTGCTTATTTAGGCATAAAATTGGGGGATCAAAACAAGTCATGGCCCCACACAAAGTTTGTTACGTTTGTGTAGAAGAATTATGACAGTGGTTTCAAGGTAAAAAACAATCTTTTCGGTTTGGTATACCAATGGTTTAGGAGAGAGTCTAAAAATCATACTGATGACTGCTATTTTTGAACATGCAATGTGAAAGGTTTCAATCTAAAGAACAAAAAGGAGATATTTTATCCTAACATCCCATCTGCCATACACCCTGTCCCTCATGGACCTGGTATACCGCTTCCGTCCCCTCCAGATACATTGGAAATTTTTGGTGTAAAAACAGTACGTCCATGTGGAAGTGATGATTATGATACATATGACCCCGTTAGTGAGGAACCTAAACTTTTTACCCAATTTGAGTTAAATGATTTAGTCAGACTTAGATCTTCCTAAGGAATCGGCACAAGTTTTAGATTCCAGATTGAAAGAAAAAAATTTGTTGGCTCCTGGTACGTCATTTTCTTGGTTTCGGAGCAGAGAAGAGATTGTTCCGTTTTTCTCTTAAGAGGGTGAACTTGTTTATCGCAGCGATGCTCCAGGTCTCATGGCAACTTTCAATATGCAATACAAATCTGACGAATGGAGACTTTTTATTGATTCGTCAAAAAAGAAGTCTAAAAGCAGTACTATTGTATAATGGAAATGAGTATGCTTCTGTACCTGTTGGGCATTCAATTCATTTAAAAGAGTACTATGAAAATCTTGAATTGATACTTAAAGTTTCTTTTTTTTTTCAGAACACAAATGGGCAGTTTACGGTGATTCGAAGGTGATATCTATGTTGCTTGGTCAACAGAGTGGATTTAAATGAAGCTTGCATTTTTTATGAAATAGAAGTGATTAGTCTGATTACTTTTTAATCAATATTTAACCAATTCAATCTGAGAAACTCCGGGTAATTCTGCTAGTCATATTATTTGGCAAATAATGTTTGCAAAACTATACTTTTTAAATAGTACTTGCAACTTATTAAAGTTAAGGATCGCTTTCTTGTCTCAAAAACAATAGAGAACGTTGAAAATTGTACATGGTTTTTGTTCTAATAAATGAAACTATCGGCGTAATTAAAATACGTTTTTATCGAATTATGGAAAAATGTATATTTTTCACTTTTTGTTACGATGTATTGTTGTACATGGTACCAATTGGAATATTTTATACGCATTGTTTTAACCCTGTGGATACGGGGACCAGCCAAAAGTCCCCTCGATACGAAAGGATCAGATTCTTTCACACCTCAAACTCCTGAAGAATCGCCGCAGCACAGTACGATTTCCATCCCCTCTTTTATATGCTACAAAGAGACCCGCGCGTGAATAGACTTGTGTCCCCGTTGACAAAGATGTCAGAGTTATCGACGGGGAGCCTCGCAAATTGTTATCCTCGAGCATCTAGTTTATGAGAGGTTGAGTAAATGAAAATGGATACACTAAAAAGTCACCGCCGCCCTTTCAGTTTACCCGGGAACAATCTGTCCCTTCTAGGCATACCCACGACCCGACACTAGAAACCGGCACATTAGGTGATAATGACACGACACATCTCCTGGGGGAAAGCATTGTAAAGCCCTTTTCGGCCGGTTTCAGTAAGTTGCCTGTAAAGCCATTGGGCCGTAGCCAAAGAAGGAAACGATATTCTGCCCCGACGTATGCAGAGGGCCTTTTTTGTTTTTCTACATAAATTTCATTTCAAACGAAGGGCGATATCGGAATCATTTGCCTCGGTCCCCAAAATGTCTTGCTTCGCCACTACATTCCCCTCGGTTCTAATGAAAATCGAACACGCTCTTCAAGTATTCACACTTCAAACAGATTTTTTATTGAGATTTTCTCTCTCTCGACATTCCACTTCGATATGAGTTTTAAATTGAGACGGATACAAGTAATTCAGAGACGAAAACGATATTGCTGTGCCTCCCCTCCACTTCGAGCCCCTTTCGCTTTCCTTCCCCGCATTCCGGAATGCCCCTATTTTTTGTAACCGGAGCAACAAATTGATCTTGTGAAAAGCACGCCGAATTGTAAGAGAGGGAAGAGATTTGTTCTACCCCCATTTTATATGAATACCATCAGACGATTCCAGAGGGTGACATCAAAGGTGACAGAAAGAGCTCGATTCTAATTATTTGAGAGCGACCCACCATACTTCGCGATGATGAAAAAAGTTTTTTTGACGATTGTTGACGGAAACGATTGTTGACGGATTTGTGGTTTGGAGGGGTTGTGAACTAAAGCGATGGGTGGGGCCGACGAGGAATGAACCGAATGCGAATACCTTATAAAGGAGGACTTGCGAAGAGATTCTCTCATGAAATAAAATATTTAAAGTATTACAACTGGCAAGTGGTTCATTTTTCAAACGTTTTTCTGTGTGAAAATGTCGGAACTTGTGAAAAGAAGGATCAAAGACTTGCGTTTTTGAACTGTAACTACCGCAGGTTTTCTATTAAATGTTACATCTGAGACAACAGATACTTTTCATCTCAATAAAACGCAGACAAATCGCTGAGGAATTAAAACAACCTCGCCTATGAGTCTAACGGTACTGGAAAAATCTAAGAGACGGTAAAAGGTAGTATATTGTTTGAAAAAGACGTATTCAAATAAAATAAAAATCTAAATTTTTTAAAATTTCATTTGAACCTTGTTTTTGATTAGGCTATTACAAGAAATTTTTTAGGTGAAAAATAATGAAAAATTAACCCCCTTAAAAATCAAATTCATAGAACAGTAAAACCTCGAAAATCCAGCATCGACGAAATTGGACGGAATTCTAAGGCTACGTAATTAGTACGTAATAGACAATTGTACTTACACGTAATAGGTCACATTAGCGCAACTTTGAGCATATCTCTTATAATAATCTACTCTAACTATGTATATAAATAAAAATAGTGTTTGTTTATACATTGAATATTTTTGTCCCCTTCCAAGATAGTTATCTGTTTTGAGCCATTTAATGCATACTTTGTGGTTTCCTCGACTTTCTATATGTGTGCTCCCGTACTATGTCCAAACGGCTGGGTATATTTTCCTTAAGCACTTACAGTAACTTAGTGACTGAACTTCACTGCGTCAGTCCATGTGTGTTCCCTTTTTATGTTTGTCAGTGTATTTGTATGTTTGTGCAGTATCACATAAAATAAGTCATTTTCATTTTATAAAATAAGTCATTTTCATTTTATAAAATAAGTCATTTTCATTTTATAAAATAAGACATTTTCATTTTATAAAATGTTACAAAGTTTGTAAAACGTTTTCCGAATTCGTGTATAAAATGTATAATATTCTTCATTGTGCATTTTATGCGAATCTCACTCTAAAGCAGTTGACAAATCCCACCCTTCACCATACTTCAATCAACTTTAATCTGGCAGCGTTATAGAAGATGAAATATAAATTGATCATTGCAATTGGGATTGAAACATTGTTTTACATACTGCTAGAAAAGCAATTATTTTCCATCAATCATTTTGTGTTCATTTTTGGATAGCATGTGTACATTTTGATCGACTTTCCTCAAAAGTTCTGGGTTTAGCACAAGTGGTTGTAGAATTCCATTTCATATGAAAAGAAGTAATGAAAGTCAGGATTCATGAAAGCAATAATGCAGTATAAAACCTTTCTAAATACGATTGTAGCGAATTTGTAATTACTCGAATTATTTTCATACTTTGTCATAGGTTCCCTTACAAAACGATTAAACTCATTACAACTTGCATTTATTTTCCATGTTTCAAAAGATTACCTGGTTTTATTGAAAGCTGCACTTAATAAGCAAGTAACATCGTTAGTATCATTCTAAATAGGTAAGTGGTTTCCATTGAGAAACTGAATCTCTGAATTGAAAACAGTGCTTAAAGGATTCTGTTTAAAATTGCATGCAAGAGTAAAGTAGATTTCAAATGGAACCTTGCCTATATTGAAGGAATATAAATGTTAGAAATATCCCGAACTACGACTTTTGAAATATTAAAAATTATTTGTCGTGGTGACAGAAAATCAAGATTGCCTACTTTATGAGTTGATATTATATTTAAGCAAATAATTATACCTGGTGTAAATTTTTGAAAATAGTGGTTTTATTTTTTGAAATGCTATCAAATCGACTTTACATTACGGCTGCCTTTGCTTTGTCCGGAACTGAAGGCATACAATTTTAAAATAAGTTCGTTTGTTATTACAGATGACACTAAATGGAATTTTCAAGATAAAAGGTACTCGCTAAAAATTAGTTATGAATATCGTATCAAATTAATTAGTCATCCTTTCCTTGAAAGTGGTGAAATTCGAAAACTTCGCAGGCCTGATACAAGAGTGTCACAAGTGAAAAAATATTAATAGGAAATCTATGCATGCCAATCTATTTGCCATAGATTCGCCATTTTGAGTTACTTCAATTTGTAAAAATGACGGAAAGAACTTAAACAGCATTCATAATCCCCAAAAATACTATTGTAGTAGTCACCTTAGTTTTTCGCATTTTGTGCAAAACAGGGGTGCGATATATGTGAAATGTATTACTTGGATGGATATGCATGTATACGAGTTTCGCAGAAATTATAAAAATATCGAAGAGGCGTAAATAAATTATTTTCCAGACACTAGAAAACGATGTTGGAATTTTTCTACGAAAGAGAAAAAATGGCTATTCTGGTCAATTTTTCAATCTACATTTAACCAATTCAACCTGAGTAAGGTAGGATGATTCTGCTAGTTTATAAATATAAGCAGAAATTTTAAAATTGAAACGGTGATAAAATTTATTTTACATGCGTTTAAACGTTATTTGCATTTTTCTACGAAAGCGAAAAGTTATTCTCTGCTCACATTTTCAATCTACAGGTAACCAATTTAACTCGAATAACGTAGGGTAGTTTTGCTATTGCTATAAATAAGAGACCGAAAGAGAAAACTAAATATTTATAAACATTTTCGAATTAAAAAAATTACGCAATGAAACAAAAGAAAACTACCTGACATAAATTTAATTTTAAACAGTTTAAAAGTAGTACTACGTGTGTATAAAATGTGAGTGCGGTGTTGCCCCATAAGGATTTACTAAAGATCTGTTAATCTCAACTGCTTTAAATGTTTCTTCTCTCTCTAAATAATTTGTCTTGAATCCTGTGGAATTGTAAATTTCCTGTTCACATGTACCTGCGATTGTTTACCTGATGTAAAACCGCTTTCGTCTCATTTGTTTTGAGAGACATGAAAATCGTTTTGTATTAAGACCATCAGTTTGGGAGGAGGAACGAGAATGAAATAAAAGAGCGCGGGGACGGGGGAAGGAAATTCTCCCTCGCAACACGTGCCGGCCGGGGATCAACGATCTCGACCCTAAACGAGTGGGGGAGGACTGACAGGAGGTGGGATGAGAGTTTGGGGGACTGATTCATCTCCTGCAATTGGGAGTGTTTTAATGAAAGAGTTTGCCGTCTGCGGAAAGACAAAGAGAAAATACAGAGTGAAACTAAAATCCGTGAGTTGAAAGGAACATAACAGGAAACGTAAAAACTTGAAAATAAAAGTGTAGTTTTAAATGTAACCAACAAATAAAATTATGGAACAAACGAAATATCTGAAAAAGCGCCAGACTTCTGAACTTGCTTGTACACCAGACTATATTACCGGGGTTTCACTGAAAAAATTAGAATAAGATAGGTAGTTGAATTAATTTCGTACTGGAGTTGCACAACGGGTTGTTGGCCGGGATCCATTCAGAAGGGAAAGAACCCAGGACAACGCCTTCGTCATTTTGAACCATGGTTCCACATAGTCACCTAGAAATTGAATATCTTTAGGAACTTAATTTTTAACTATGTTGAGTTTAGACGTGTAATGCATAGTGTCACTTAAGTCACCTTTGGCGTGGTTGCGACTAAGTGGACAACCAAATTAATATCAAAAATGAATTCATATTTTTCCATAAATAGTTACATTGATTAATTGAAATTCTTTCTGTAAAGTCTCTAAGTGCTCGGAGAATTCTCTTTTCACTTTTTGAAAACTTTCCAAAAACGCGTCCTCCCAAAATAACACCCATTGGAATCAGAAAAATCTCATCATAATGCAGAACGAGTGTTAAGTAGTGTGTGACTGTTATAACTTTTTTTTATAAATTTCACAATTGTTTCTACAGTTTTTATAAATTTTATTATTATCAGTTTCGATTTCTTCGTTATATTTGTACTCCGAAAATTGAGAAACAATATGGTTACAAGGATAATAGTGGAAAAAGTGTAATGGAATTTGGAGATACATAAAGATAGGTTTCTAAATTGTGCTCAATTTTGACGTAATGAAAACTGATGAAATTGGCTCAAGCAAAGCGAGAGAACCATACAATAAGTCGAAAGGGAGAATATTATTGTGTATAAAATTTCCAATGAATGTTTCTAATGGTTTATTTTGGAAAAATTAAGGTAAAGATGTAGAATCCGGGGCATGTTTGTCGCCAAGCAATTTTTGTCGCCAAATCAAAATGGCGTCCAATACCGGTATGGCGTCCATCTTGACGATTCGATGTTATAATCGCAAGTTAAAATGAGGAATGCACAAATAAACAATGAAAAGTAAAGAAAAATTAAACTTACGGTCTAATCTTCTGGGTTGAAATTACGGACAATTTCTGCCACAAATGCCAGAAACATCCGCTGGATTTCTGTTCCCATGTGTTGCCGCCGCCAGATGTATTCGGCAAGGTAACCGTCAAATTGATCCTTGACTGAACTTGTTCCCTTCAGTGATCGTTTGACGGCACCCCACGTCCCCTCAATTGCGTTGGTATGGGCTCCTGTAGCCGGGTCATTAAAGTGTTCACTATGGTTGACCGTCAGATGCTCGAATCGATAACCCCTGAATTCTTTGTCTTTAGGGTTATCAATACCAGCATAAGACTTCCAACAGTCAGACACTATGGTAGTTCCCGGCAAAATCCTTTCGCGTATAATTTCAGACAACACAGCCTTACTCCTTTCATTCACAACAACCATAAAACATTTGTCCGTACCCCTTTCAATTCCACCAAACACCCATTTACCTTCCACTCGTCTACCCCTATTAAACTTCCTTTTGCCAAACTTACTCTCATCAATTTCAACAGTCTTTCCTTCTCCTCCAATCTTACCATTAAATTTCAAGCAAGCATCCAAACACACTTCTCTACAAAAATTAAACCAGTCAGTCATCGTATGGGTCGCCACACCCATTTCATTCATAACACATTTAATTGGCATTTCATTCACCCAGTACCATGTAATCAAAAGAATCTTACACATATGCAAATTACTATTTTCAAACCACGTTCCCTTTCGCACCGATCGCTTTCGCTTATGTCCATCCTTTCTACACAGCCATTCGTACCTATCGCCACAATCCTTTCTCGCTTTCAAAGACATTTCACTCCCACATTCAGGACATTTAACACTTTTAGCAATCAAACCAACTCTCTGACACCATTCAATTACTTTCAAGCTTTCCGGATTCGCTACAGATTCATCATACATTTTTCCAAAAAAATAAGCATTTATTCGTCCAGTCAAACCATCTACTGCCATACCTAATTAAGGGAAGTGAGCGGCTAATAAATCTATAAAATCACGAACGATAATTAATAAATTGAATTTCAAATTACCAAAATTAAAAAAAAAAACCAAAAAATCAAGAGAAATCAGCCACTTACTTAAAAAAACTGTATTCCGAATTTGGGAAATCCAGCGGAAAGCACAAAATTTCAATAAGACAGTAACGCACAGAATGCAAAGAACGTTGTGACCTTTGCTAACTTCGTTTAAGCGGTAAGCAATTAAAATCATTCTAAGCAATCAGAGAGCGCAAAAAAATCCGAATTTCAAAACGGCTGACCAATCAGAGAACGCAAAACATCCACATTTCCTAATAAGGAGCGATCTTCCCTTGGGAAAAAAATCACCTCATAGGGGAGCGATCTTCCCTTGAAAAAAAAACCCCTCATAGGGTTGCCATAAAGCCAAAACGACAAACCCGGACAAAACCACAGGGTTACCATGTTTGGCGAGAAATCGCCAGTGCCCCGAATTCGACATCTCCACCAAAATTAAGACATAGAATTTTTTAAGATCTATTGTGACAAATATATCATATTACTGTATTCTGAAAAGCAAACTTTAAACGGCTTATATTCCTGCTTCATTTTCCCAGAGCCAATCAAATTCAAACTGTTAAGGCTTTTTCGAATGAATATGCATGGTAACATCATGTGTAACTTTTTGGGCCTTTCACAATCCAAGGTTAACAATTGTATCACTTTTTTGAAAACATGAAACAAAAAATATGCTGAAAAAACTGTATTTACAATTCGTCCTTTTTGCAAGATTTTAAATGATGTATTAAATTTAATTTTTTATTCAAAAAGCAACAAAAAATCTGAATTCTGAAACTGAAATGTTTTGCAGTGACCAAATGAGTACATTAAGAAATACAATTTGAAAATATGATGTGATTTGCAGGAGATGATAGACTTAAGAAGTGTGAGAAAATTGCGCTTTTCTATTTCACCACCTATTCTTAAAAATTAAACATTTTTTATTATTATTTTATGTATTCTTTTGATTTGCTACAGGTATTGGAATAAATGTTTGTGTTAAATATAAAAGAAAAAGTATTTTCCCCAACGAATAGAATGCTTTTAAAGCTTCTTGATCTGATTTTGACCACTCGAGTGGTTTGCAAAATTGACATGACGAGCTATGTTGAAAATCGTGACGTTCTATTCTATGAATGAACTAATCATTCAGTGAAACGAACACTCAGGTGTTAATTTGTTTCAAACAGAAAAGTGGTAATGTAATTTGAAAGAAATTTCGCCTTATAAATTAAATTTTTTTTTTACCGAGTTCGTTATGGTCTGATTACGACCCTGTTTATGAAACTTCAGAAATTTCAACATACTGAGACCTCACGCATCTTCTCCACATTTATAAGAGGAAATGAAAAAACTGAACACTTTTGTTGACTTTGGGCTTAAAGAATTGACGACTAGAAAAAAAAGGGGGGGGGAATAGTTAATCAACGTCGCACTGGAGCAACACAACGGGCTATTGGTTAAGGTCCGGGATCGACTAGAAATGAAAAACGTGGTAAGTGCAAAAGGGAAAGTTTCACGGGAAATAGGAGAAAATAATTAATCCAAATTCACGGCACTTAAATGTTTTCCATTCTAGTGGTACTTTCAGATTTTAATAATAATAGCTGCTCTCAGAGGCACTTACAGCGCTTCCTGGGTTGCTACCTGGCACTCGGAGACATCTTTTGTTGCAATTTTGAACTATTTAGAATGATCCAGGCACTTTCCAGATTAAGTTTGACACTCTTACAACGTTTTAACTTTAAAAATCCACTTCCGACTTTTTTGGTACTTGTAGTGTTTTCCATTACCAGTCTTCAATTCACTTGCACAAATTCTGAATGAATAAAAACTTTGAAGTTGGCTTTGAAGTTCAATCAGGTAAACTTATGAGACTTATTTAAGTGCACTGACAAATACGTATATGTGTGTCGTAGCTTTTACATTCGAAAAATGGGACAACTTTGATACACTTATAATAGTTTCATAAGTAGGTCATTTTTACATTTTAATTCCACTTTAAGTGATTTGTCAGTTTCTCAATTTGTCTCACCCCAGTATTTGAGCCCTTTCAGGAGCCTTCATCGTTCCAGCCATTGATGCCTCATTCACCCCGGGGATGTGAATAAACCACGTTTCTGAGGACCAACTTTCGCAATTTGGAAGGCGTAAGCTGACGGGTAACAGTCCCGTAAATACGGCTTTGAAAAGCTGTTTAGCGTTTGTTTGATAAAACTCAATCGGATCAACAGAGGTACCATGAATTAATCGCCTTCTTGATTTGCCTTCCAAGAAAGTGCTGAGCGACCGAATTCTCGCGTCTAACGTGAGTCTTATTACTTGCTTCGGTGGCTTAATGCCGAAGCTCATTCGCTTGTCAGCTAATAATAACTGGGACCATCTGGTTTGTGAGTGTGCCGCATGAGCGAGAATGCATATTTTATCCAAGCTTTACCACTCTCACAATAGAGTTTCAATCACGGTGCTCAACGACCGAAATAAGCGGTCGATCCTCTACGACACCTGGAAATGAAGAGTTAAACAAAGGGCGTGGGGGGGGGGGAAGCAATTGGCAGAATTGAGAGCAATAACAAAGACGCTTACTGCAAGCCGTTCACTGGCTTGTTTTGAAAACTTATAATTAAGCGAATTAATTTGTACAAACTTCATAAAAACTATGCTTTCTTTTCTCCTTGTTTGTAGTTCTAGAGTGAGACGCTTCGTTTAATCATTCCGGTTAGGGAACCCTTTTTTAGATGGAGTAAAAAATGAACCGGTGGAAAATAATCCCCCGCCTTTATCGATATCTCTCCTCTGCTGGTGTTAAATATTTTCAATAAACAAATTAATCTGTCAACCAAAAATATTGTTGTTAGTCAAATTTGTCAGCGAAAAGAATGGATCTTGTCAGTTGACTTGAAGAATATCAGGAACAGTTGTATTGTGCTTCTATGAATTATGAGAACAGTGAAAAATTATTCATTTTCAATAACTATTCAACATTATTAGTGTATAAAACTTTGTCGTAAAAATACAAACGTCACTTTTGAGATGCATGTATCATGAAAATATGGCTTTCCTGAATCTCCACAGAAAATCCATTTGAACCATGCTTCAATTGGCTTTCTAACGTATCGCGCAAGTAGAAAAAAGTTTCGCGATCTGGGCGATATCTGCAACAAAATTATCTATGAGTAAAGTCCAAATTGTTCAGCGAACTCGTAAGAAGGAGGAACATATCTCCTCTGAATAATGTGCAAGATAACAGTCACATTTGAACAACGTAAACACCACCATGCGTATCATTTGAAGATTCATTCGCCGGGTTAAAAGGAGTCGAAAATTTTCGGAATTCGATGATGACAGAAAAACGCTATTCTTGTTGAAAAGGAACGTAAGCCCATTCACATCTTTCAAATGCTCGTTAGATAAGGGATATTTGAGCGTTTCATGTGTACAGCACTCTTGATTTTTTTTCAAGGTCAGTTTCCCGTTACGTCCCATTTTTTGTGCTTTTTATTCCCCCCATCCAATTTTCATCTTTGCGATAGTTAAAGATAGAATGAAAATTTCAACGGATTTCAAATCCGAGAAAATTTTTTACTTCAAACTGATACCAAAAGCATGATTTTATTAAAAATAATTTTTCTTTTGTTGTAACTAATCTTTTTACAAAAAAGCATTTGGCGAAGATATTCCTTTTATAGCAAACATAAACGCTAGTATTACCTCGGTTTTAAGGGGAATGTCACTTTAATTACAGTATTTTGTTGCCTGCCCCAAATCGACTGTTTTAATTTTAGAGGCATTAAAAATAGGATGAATATTCTTCTTTACCAAAATAGAAACCTAAAATTTACTTTTCTGTGCTCACAGAAAAATCAATTTTAGTGATTTTCTCGACAGGATCCAAACTGGATTTTCTTGACTTAGAAATGTATAAAAATGATCAATAAAGTGCCTAAAAATTACTGAAATTGTAAAACTTTTATTGATATACTTTCGATAAGCAAATCATCCATTTTCTTATAGCCTGTGAATAAAATGTGCTCTTGCATTTACCTCTCTATGCGTAAATTAATGTAATATAATGACCAGAAGTGACCATCTAAACAGATAAATGTTTCGTTGGATATTGAATACGATGCGTTCTGGTGCAATACTACTGCCATCAACCTCGATTGTAAATTTTCGTAGGTTTTTCAAAATATTTCATAGTAAGAAGGATTTGTTTTGTGTTAAGGGGTGATCACGGATTTGTTGGGCGCAAGAGGCTAGCAAATAAGTCATTTGTAATGTGTTTTATCGTAAAAGCGAAACTGCGTATGAAAAATTGTGACTAGGGAAACTTTGATTAAAACAGAACTATATTTTTCATAAAACTAAAGCCTCGTGCTTAAAACTGGAAATGACTAATGACTAATTTTAGGAAATCGATTGATTTCCTAAAATCTCATAATTGACGGCAAAATAAAAAACACACCCAAAAAGTACTTAAAAATTATGTTTCTAGAATGAGGAAATTGGAAACAAATTTCTATTTATGCGGACATTCTCTATGAAGTACTATCAAAATGATGACATGCTAATAATATCCGACACTAACCTTTCTTTGAAGTTATTTTTTTTTGGTGTTTCCTTCTATGTATAGCAAATTTTTATTTAATTTTATTTTGAATAAATTATGTTTAAAAAAATATATCTCTAAATATCTTAATGTATCAGTATAAGGAAGACATTTGAAACATTTATTAGTTTTCATTTTAAACATAATTTTCCGAGTTTCGACTATCTAAACGAAACAAATCTTCCAGCCTTTCCTCTTTCACTGGTCAGTTTTGTAGGACAAATGGAATCGCGAATGGTATTATGACTGAGGAATGTTTGAACTACAATTTGATTACAACCCACGACAAAATGACAAAATTATGTTAAAACTAAAAAAATCTCTAGGAATGACCAAAAAGTATATATCGAAAACCAGGAGATAGAGAATAGATTTTCCATATACACGCACATATAATACAAAAATTTCAATACAAAAGTAGAAATAACATTAACTGTAGGATTAAAATAAAATATATTACATGAAAAATAAGCTCAGTAAGATACACAGCTACTAATCTCACTTTCAAAAGTAATATCGAGTTCAATTTGACACGAGGATGTGAAAAATGAATGAAAATTGCAACTCATTTTACATTGAGGACATTTTAAAAAATAACTTTAAAATTTAGTTTTTAAATTGAATGTTTCATTTTATTTTAAAGAAGTTTGTTGCACATAAAAACTAAAACAGATAGTTGTCGGTATACGTTATCACTGAAGTAAAATGACCGTTTATCTCCTTTTGCTGTAAATTATCATATTTTTACAAGTTTTGTAAAATCCTTCAAAATATCGAATCCTATTAAATTTTCATTCTATTTTCAATAGTTATAAATATAAAGCAGTAGGTTAAGACAACATAGTACTCCCTTTACAGTGCAATATCTTTTCTATAAAAACGAGATAAATACTCTTTTGATATTCGTTCTTTACCTTCAGTGTTCGTAATGAATGCCTTCGTCAAATGCGTATCTAGAAAATATCAACCTCATGTGAAAACGCACTTCCTTCCAAAATATCTCGAGACTCCGTCAAAATGCCTCTCTAACTTGCAAGTAGTTTCAAATCAGATCACTTGTGGTGTTATTGTCGCATGTGATGACATAGAAATTACAATTAATTAAAAAATAAATATTTATTAAATTTACAGCCATGAAATTAGAGCGAAGCAAAACTAAACTCGGCAGAAAAAAGAGGGTAGCAACAGTCCCCACTGTACCGTAAGGTTTGGTTCGTGAATGCTTTTGGGCGGCATACCTGGAAGTGGGTCGCTGGTGAAATGAAGACGGCGGGTCTTTGACATTTATTTATTTAACCAGTTTTGGTGAATACATAACAGTAGTGTTATTAGAGTATGTGCAATGCTTACTATTCTATGTATGGCGACCTTATGGATGATGGGTCTGTGATAGCTTAAGCACGAGACAGCGGCTTGTTGTCCAGATCCGAATACTCGGCCTGCTCCATCTTGCGTCTTCGGTAAGCTCTAGATATCTCCACACCTGTATTAGGTTTAGACTTCTTGGTATCATTTTGTTCGTCTTGAACTGCTCTTTCAACCTGTTTACGTTTCCTATGCCGCAAGTGAAATTTTGCGTGATATTTTGGCTTCATAGTGAAATCTTCGACACATCGTCACTTTCCACTACACACAATTTTCACACAAATGGTTTGTCAACTAGTCAAATGGAATTGTAGAACTCTCTTCAATTTAAGCACGCACTCGCCACGACCCGTCGATTAGAACTGAAGTTATAGTGGTTAAACTGGCCAGCGTATGCCCGAAATGTGACTCATTTCTCACAACACGCGGTACAGAGGTCAGAGGGGGGAGTGGTTTAGTGGTCGATGCGATCCACCTTCCTCTACACGATGGTAGGTCATTTATCCCCATAGGCTGATTCCCCGGGAGCTATGGGGCTTTGAGATATCAACACTTTTAGAACGCGCAAGTTTCTGCCAATAACCTCCATATGGATTTTAAAGATGTATTCGCGTCAAAAAGTTTTTCTGTAGGTATTAATTCATGATATTTTTCTCACTCGTGATCTCGCATATTTACCACAACCCTTACAACTAAAAATATAACAAAATTTAAAAATGCGGAATTGATTCGGAGCGAAAAGAAATCAGAAAATACTGCACGTAGTCAACGAAGGGAAGTTTCCGTTTCTTTAAGTACGAACCCTACATGTTTTAAAGCTCTTTTTACAACTCAAGAGATCTAATTTTGAATGGAAATCACGTACCTGTTTAGAATGAGAATGATAATGTTACTTGTTTATTGAATGTAACTGTAATTTATTTGAAACATGGAAAAGAAATAAAGTTTTAATGAGTTTAAAATCGCTTTGTAAAGGAAATATATTTCATGATTTTAGAATACTTTGAATGAATTCAATTAGTTGTCATTCTTGGTTCAAAAGGGTTTGTGCTCTGTTTTAATTATTTTCAAAAAATGGGGAATTCTACCGGTAGTTGGTAGTTCGGTGCAACATAAAGAGCTATTGGCAACGGTTTGGGGTCCATCCCGAAGGGAAAGATTCGAGGACAACACCACGTAATTTTGAACCACGGTCAGATAACGAGGCCAACACCTGAGCTGGCACCCCACTCTCCAAACTTCCACGCCACGCCAATGTAAGGACATTTGAAGCCATGACAGATTAAACGTGCACCAGCCCCTGCATACACACATAGTCTCAAACTCGTAACTCTCTGGCTGCTAATTCGTAACTCTTCCAACTGGGATACCGTGGCCCTAGGAATTCTACAAACACGGGTGTTAAACCAAGAACTTCTGAGGAAAGTTGTTCGAAATGTACACATGCCGTCCTGGAAAAGCACACGTCTTTAACCAATTGGACATAAAATATGCACTAGAAGAAGGTAAAAAGTGTTTAATTGAATGTATTTTCTTTATATCGCCTATCTTAAAAATTCGGAAATTGTTTATATTTCGCAAAGGAAGAATAAAGTTAAATAAAATAATATTATTTAAATTCTGTAAAAATAATTCTTGGAAAAAGCAATTGCTTTTCCAAATGTACTGGTAAAACAATCCGAGAAATCGCAACGCTCAATTTATATCACATCTTCCCCAAAACTGTCAAATTAAGGATATTTAGGAATAGCTATTCAGCTGCTTTAGCGTGGAATTTGCCTATAAATATATGCAAAGGAAATTTAAATAATGTGCACCCTAAGCTAATGTGTTTAGTAAAATATCAACATTTTATGAAATTGTGAACTTTATGTCAAACACACAGACACAAAACCGGAAGACGAACAGACAGACTGACACAATGAAGTTCAGACACCAAATGACTACGAGTACTCCCAGTATGCAAAATTTGATGAAAATATACCCTGTTATTTGGACGTAGTGCGGACTCGCACATCCATAGGGACAGATACAAAACGCTGAAACCACTGATTTTGCATTAGAATGACCCCCAAATGGATAAATAACTTGAAATGGGGCGAAAATGTTCAATGTACACTTTTATATAGATGCATTCTTCGTTCTTCCCATAAAATAGGGAAATATTCTTGCTACAAATAATTTACTGTTACGTGTAGATTTGCGAATATTATTGCTGCGAACCCTTTCATGTTTAAAGAGAACAGAAGTGAAGTGAGCTACGCAGTCTCAGTAGGCACTCCTTAGTTCCAGTTCCCATTACTTAGTTTCAGTTCGCATTTCGCGTAATTTTTACTTCCTTGTCTGCTTGTATGTACTTTTGATTCTGTCCTGTTGTAATGTGCATGTGCTGTATTCAATAAATAACTGGAAAACTGGAATTGCTTGCTGTGAATTGAAGGTAGAGATCTCGTCTCCAATAGGTTGATATTAGGTAGATATTCTAAAGAACCTAGAAAGTTAATGTGGGAATGATTTTATGCCCTGATGTTTCATAATTGGCGTCCGAGACAGGACTATCCTTGTTTGGCGAGTCCATGATTTGCTTTGAGACTGCCTTGTAATGGAAATTTTGAAGAAAAAACGAGCTGTTCTTCGACAATCGTTCTCTGCAACAGCCAATAAATTGGAACAATTCCAAACATATCAAACTTGGAATGTGATTTATTGGACACATTGAAAGATCAGTTGTCGGACAAATATTCTCGTTCAGAAGAAATACAAGTGAAAATTTCCAAGCTTCTTGAAAGCGGAAATCCTGGAGATACGAATAAGTATGAAGACATCTTGACAGTTGAAGACTACCGGGACACATACTTGGAATTAAGTTTTCGATTTGCCAAATTTCCAACGAAATCTAAACCTGCACTCGATCGCTCAGTGTTAAATGAAAATACAAAGCTGAGACTCTTAATTATGAAATTCGCGGGAGATCATAAAGAATTTTTAACCGTTTAGAGTATATTCTCCAAAATTCAAGATAGTGAGGAGCTGACTATACTACCCGAAAAAAAATCGAGCAATTGAAATTATGTTTCGGCTCCGATGAGCTGTTAGTTCAAATCTGCGTCAGAGATCTTTTGTGCTTAGTAATGAAAAATGCCGCCACTGGAAAAACATCGAATGATTTGGCCACCCTCTACGGTCAAATAGAGACAAAGCTGTGGGTTCTTGTAACCTTGGAATGCACCAAGAAGTTTGAGGACTTTCTGGGAAAATTAGTAGTCCTGTCGGCCCGAGAACATTTTGCAAGCTGGGAACGAAGAATATTCGACGATGGTGGAGCCAGAAGATGTGAAAGATCCCTTGATAAACTAATGAGTTTCTTGCGACACAAAGTTGAATCAGAGATGATCAATTTAGCGCTGGCACACAGGATTTGGTTAGAACAAAAGTGGGATTGTGAATAGACCGAGGTGATAAAAATTCCCTTTTAGATATCCCTGATTTTGTCACTGCTGCGGCATTGGTAAGTATAGATCCTCCAAAAGGTAAGAATTATAATTGCTTATTTGGGGCCGTTGTGGCTCAGTGGGTATGCCACTGAGCCAGCAACATTCAAGTTGTTGGCTGTGCAGATTCGATTCCTGTCAGGTGTATTCCTACCTGGGCGTATTTCTCTGTTCTGCGTCAGTAAAAATTTCATTGTATGTGTATGTCTATTATTTGATATTGTCTGGTGCAGCATGGCCAAATATGACCCTTGCGCCATAAAACCCCAACTCCTCTAATTATTTATTTTGTAACGATAAATCACATCCTAGTTCTGAATGTGATAAGGCACAGGAAAGGAAACTTTTATTTAATAAGGGAGTTTGCTTTATTTTTCTATCTCTTGGACATATAAGTATGAAATATAAAGTTATAAATAATACGTTCACGTCGTAAACAAGTTGTGGTGGAAATTGTTCAGCAGCATTCATAGTGTGAGTTGAAATGCAAGTTAAAGCACATCAATCTATGCAGGATCTTACAATTTCAAAGAAAGTGGGATTGTGTGTGATGAAGTAGACTTTTCTGAAGAGTACACTTTTACCCTTCAGGATGAGATCCAAGGTTCACATTGGAATCAGAAACAAGTGAGCTTGCTTACAGTTGCTCTATATTATTTGGGTTCCATCCATTCTGTAGTATAGCATCCGATTATGTAGATCATTCCAAAGAGGTCATTATTGCATATGTCTCTTTTCTATTAAAAAGTATTCTAACTTATGTGTAAAATGTTGCAATTTGGTGTGTCCATACGGTCCAATTTCAAAACTGTGTCGCGTCCTATGCGGACGTATCTTTAGGGGACGTGTTTTGTTTTGTACGCTTGATTTATTTTTATGAAACGGAATTCTACAAATCATTATGACTTTAATGGAAAGATGTATGATCGAATTATACACATACCGCCAAGAAGTACCCATGCATTTAGCGATATTTTGCACAATATAAACAATTTGTTAAAACTAACTCCTAAATAATTTATTTACAACACATAAAGCCTTGGAACGCAAAAGTGTTAAAAAATAACCATATCATTTCGTTTCTTTACTCAAATGCATAAACTCAGAATTCTAAATAAAATTAGAAAATGAAACATTAGTTTTGACGTTACCAGATACCAAGTAGCAAAATAACACTATCGGTGCATCTTTAGCTTGTTCTTTTCTTATTAAATAGACTAGTTTAAGTAGACAAACAGAAAAATTATCCGAAGTTACACCGCAAAATGATTTAAATGAAGGTATCGAGCCAAATAGAGCGGAAAGATACAGAAATGAAAATGTTAAAACTCCCAAAAACTAAATGTCGCGAAATTTTATGGAGACTAGTTATTGGCTGGATTTCTGGAATTCATGAAGTCACTATTGCCGAGAGACGTCCTTTTTATTAGCTAATCCTAAAAGTGTAAGTGGAAGTGAATGGTCCTTTCGTATCAGAACAATAAATCAAAACAGTCAAAATTAGCATTATGTAAGCCTAAAACGAAACGCACCAGTAGCTAACATACCAATTGCAGCAGCCTTAACCACTGCTGTGAATGAAATTTGTATTTTTTGTTCCGATAAATCGCATGTAATTCAAAAATTTCCATTAACAGTAATTGAAAGAAAAAATTCTCTTAAAACCCATGGTCGATGTTTCATATGTTCAAAATGCAGGCATGTATCTAAGCTTTGTTAGAAAAAGGTTCAGATGTGTAACAATTGCAAGCAGCCTCATTATTATTTGATATGTGAAAAGGCATACTGCGCACAAAATCCAAGCGAATCCATTCACAACGAACCAGAACAAGTTGAGACCTCCGTATCTTCCCTACATTGCTTAGAAAATAAACAGAAAAGAGATAAATCAAAGACAGTTTTATTACAAACATTCACTGTAGTGGTTAAGGCCCTGTTCACATGAACTTTTTCCAACGCACGTTTGATAAGAATTTTCGAGCGTTACCATGTGAACAGAACTTGGGCGCTTTTCGAGGTCAGTTTCTGTTATGCATTAAATTGTGTTTCTTATTCCCCTAATCCAAGTTTGTATCTTTTAATGGTTAAAGCTAGAATCAAAATTTCAACGGATTTCAAATCAGCGTGAAATTTTACGTCTGATCGATATAAAAAACATGATTTTTTTCGAAAAAATTATTTTTTTGTCAATAGTCGCAACTAATTATTTTGCAGATATTCCTTTTATACGAAAGCCCCCTTCACATGAGGCGTTTTCCAACGCGCGTTTTACGTCAAAACAAAACGCGGGTAGCCAAAGTACATAGAGTTCTATGGAGTGTTCACATGCAGAAATTATATATAGAAATATTATTGTAAAGGGTTTTCTCATTTTGAATATATATCTTTAGGTCGGATGTGGATATTTTACGAAGGTGTTGTATGCAATTCAGAAGGGAATTTTTAACCGTGACGGGTGTCTACCACTTTCAATATATCGCCATTTCTAGTGCCTGTATGGCTACATATCGCTCTAAATTTATTTCCAACGAGGCGATAGCACACATGCCCAAAAATATGCACGTGAATAGAACACGACACAGTTTGGGTCAATCCAATGGCTAGACTTTCTAAGTCATAAAAATGGAATTGCCATTATACATGCAGGTAATGGACTTGGTGAAAGGAAGGTGGGAGGCATATCCGTTGACGGTTTCTGTGAAGATACCAATACAGTATATCAATTTCAAGGTAAATATTTTTTTAAAAGTCTAACACTTACTTTTCAAAGAAAAGTTGCTCATAACTTTTTAAAACATTTTAGGTTGTTTTTTTCATGGCTGCCTCCATTGCTACACCGATCAGGACGTAATTAATCCGTTGAATGGCCATTTTATGTGGGAGCTGCATCAACAAACCATTGCAACTCAAGCCATGCTGCAGTCCTTAGGATTTCATTACGTCGAAATGTGGGAGCACACTTTTAACACATTGAAGAAGACAGATGCAGATTTGCAGGTCTTTCTGTCCACGCACGACGTGAAGGAGCGTTTAAACCCCCGAGACTCGTTCTTTGGAGGCCGGACAAACGCTGTACGTCTTTTCTACGAAGGAGAGGCTAAGTATATAGATTTCACAAGCCTTTATCCCTACGTAAACAAGTACAGTCGGTGAGATATATTTTACTTTGAAAGCACAATTTTAAATGCATTTTTTAGATGTGCGTATGACTAAAACGTGTTTTATATATATTTTTTGCAGTTATCCTATAAAACATCCGCAAATTATAGCCTCGGACTTTGGCAATCTAAACCAATACTTTGGAGTCATAAAATTCCGAGTTTTACCTCCTAGGAAATTATATTTTCCTGTTTTACCCCATAGGTATTTATATAATTATGTCGTTACCCTTTTTTCACATAAAAATGTAATATTACTTTTAAAAATTGTCTCATTTAATTTTTTTAAAGCAGAAGATTAAATTAAACTTTTTTTAATACAGATCAAATAACAAGCTGACGTTTCCACTCTGCAAAGTATGTGTGGAAACCTACCAGCAAACTGATTGTCAGCACAGTGATAGCGAGAGAAGTTGTGTGGGGACATGGGTGACCGAAGAGGTGAAAAAGGCAGTGGAGAAAGGCTACGAAATTCTTAAAATTTATGAGGTGATTAATTACATCATTAAAACTATCAATTTATGATAATATGTTTAAGACTCTTAAAGCAACGTTTTTAATGTTAACAGATCTATCACTTCAAGGAAACCCGTGTAGGGCTCTTTTCTGCCTACATCGATACGTTTCTGAAATTGAAGCAAGAGTCCTCTGGATGGCCTGCAGGGTGCATTTCTGATGTACAAAAGAACCTGTACATACAAAATTATAAAGAAAAAGAGGCAGTTGATTTAGACCCTTCCAAAATTGGTATTAATCCTGGGAGGCGGCAAGTTGCCAAACTGTGTCTTAATAGGTAAATAACGCATTTCTTTTACACGAACACTGTAAACGAAAACGATGATACTAAAATATTAATTACATGTATTTCTTTTAGTTTCTGGGGGCGTTGGGGTATGAATGAAAATAAGACACAACTGAAATACGTCACAAAGCTCTCTGATTTAAACAAGCTGATAACGGACCCTACTATAGAGGTAATTTACTTTTAAAAACATATTAGGACTACGATTGAAGAATATTTATGCAGGAGTAAAAAACTGTTAATATTAAAGTTTCTAATATGCGTTTTTAATTGTTATAGGTTAGTGATCTCTAGCTACCCACCGAAACTGTAGCGGCCGTGCAGTACAAGACCAAAGAGGAATATGCACTACCGACCAACCAAACCAACATCTTTCTTGCCACCTTCACCACTGCATGGGCCCGTGTGATGATGTAAAGACATCACACATTATATTCGTTCAGATCGCGATTCGAAATCAGTCAATTCACCCTTAACGCGAGTTTCTTCCTAAGCACGAAGTGAGAGCTAAAAATAGCTTTTGTATTATAAATGCCACATAACTTCCCTGACCGCATGAAAAGGGGATTCCTAGAAATCGAGTCACCTCTACCCAACCACTTTCGGGAACCACAGGCCAACGCTATCAGTGAACGTGTAAACACTGCCATAAAATCCACAATTGGTTCTTTAATTGAACAGGGTTATTCATTTCATGATGCTGTCAAAATTCACCAAAATCTCTACAATGGATCTATTCACAGCTCTACGAGTTGTACGCCTAATTTGGTTCATTTCGGTAGAGAACTTTCCCTAATCACAGATACTTTCGTCAGGAACTTTCATATTAACAACCTTGGTCAAGTCCATAACTTATTGGAAATCTTGCACGCGGTTGATAAAGTTTACACACAAGTTCATAACACGTCTATACAGACAAAAAGTCAATATTATGATCAACAGCATATGAGAACAAAAATTCGTCAATTTCACAAGGGAGAACATGTTTATCTCAAATCGAAAGAAAAATACAGACCTCACTACGATGGTCCGTTTGAAGTAATGGAAATTCATTCACCTGTATTGGTATCTATATCTAGAACTCCTCAATTACCTAACAAAACTTTCAAGGTGCATATTGATCGTCTTATCAAGGCTCCTACACGTCGCAACTACCTTGATTTCCCTTGTACACACAATTAAATCCCAACAAGAAATCGTTATATTATACCTACAAATTCAACAAACTCATATTCATATAACTTACGTCCTCGACGACATTAATTGTATCAGTCACCTTTGTCATTTTTGCGGTCTTCTAGTAATTTCGTCTGTCATTTACAGTGAGCCAACGTAACAGTTACAGCAGAGTGACAACTGCAACTCTGGTGCAATATTTTGCAAAATACTTCTCGTTTTTCTAGTGTACAGTGTTTGTTATATATATAGTGATATTTGTCATGTGCAATCTCTAAAAATCGCAGTCATATACTCACATATTACTATGGCTGATAGTCGTGAACTGAATAAACATTGCATGCATCAAACGTGAACTCTTTATCGAATGAAGGTTATTCTTGTATTACTTAGGGATACCTCGGAGACACATATTACTTGAACAGTATGATAGCACATACAATTCAGTAAGGGATTCAAAGGATACTAATGTTCTGTATGTTTGACAACCTTGATCATAACCGTACTGTATTCAAATCCATGTCTGTATACGATTTGCTGTATAATACTGTGATACATCATATAGGGGTCTACGTTTTGTTTCTCGAGTGTATTTATAACACAAATATGGAAGAAGAAAATTTCATGATATGAACTTTCATACAGTCATACTTCCTATGTGACAGTTGCTATCCTACGATTTCTTCCATTATCAATGCAATATGGATTATCAGTCATGCACGACAGAGTGTTTTGGAGTCAATATGATTTTTTGTAGATACTTATTTTAGTCCGGAAATTTTAGATTTGGTCAACAGAACAGAACTTCTGTTCGCTTTTTCATAGGCCAGTCTTGTTTGTGATTCATTCTTGCTCCTATGCTAACGAGGCATGGTGCGATACACATTTGCTCCTGGCAATACAAGAAGTTGAGTGTACACAAAACGTTTTGTTTAAAAACTTTTTGATAATGTGTATGTGTTTGTCATTTTCGACTTTCGGAAGCTCCTTGGTTGTTCTTCAAACAGCAATGATATTGCGCCATGGTCATAAACCTATATTGTAATGTAGTATAAATTTTAATGATGCATATAATTATGATATTGTTTACTACTCTGAGAACATTTTTATGATCATGAAAGATCAGCTTCTTTTATCTCACACCTAGGAGCTATTTAATGGATTCATCTGTGAACTCATCATTTGGAACAAAGTTTAATATCGTGCTACTCGCTCTACTTGTAATTTGCTATCACTCAATGTGAATTTGGTAAGTTTTGAGCTATTGTGTTCTTTTGTTTGTGTAACAATGTGTCGGGATATTCTAAAAATTATGTTTTGAGCTCATCCTATGTTTGTACCTGTGGTTATACGAGAGAATAAGTCCTGTCCAATTTTTGCTGAATTCTTGTATTTTTTTATTTCTTTGTGTTTAAAATTTTGGTGTTTATTCTGGGTCATGATAGACTACTGTTTATGGCGAATAATTATTGACCACTACATGTTTTTTTGAGATTACTGTATTTTTTTGTGTAATGCTAGCATCATTTTGAGATCATACATGAGTTATGATATATGTTATGTTGTCGGGTGCTAATTTCATGGATTCTTGAAATTCCCCTATTGAAAGGTTAGTGCACTATTAAGAGGTAATGTTCTGAAAATCCATTATGTGGATAAATTTTGGTGGTATTTGTTTTCTTCCCAATGTTTTTGGTAATTTGTAATGTCGACATTTTTCTATTTGTTTATCGTGGGAGACCATTCCTTTTTCATCATACACCTAGTGGCTACTCACTTTTACAACCTCACTAAGGTTTATGTCACAAAGTGGACAGTCTCAAAATTTTTCTTAAGTCATCATCTCATTTGGATACACTTTTTGGTGCGTCAGATCCAATTGCAATGGATTTGTGGTGTGATATCTTAAGCTGGTCTTGGTTCATCCTGCCTGATGTTCGTAATCTTGTGTCTTAATGATGTTGATTTTTTTCACTGCAGTTAATTAAATTAATTCGAAAGGTTTTTCATAAACATGATGTTGACATAAATTGGTCTTCTCTCCCATAAATTATACAATTATTCGTTTTATGTATGAACAGCACTACTAACCACCATTACTGCAGATATACTGTCATATGTTAGCTATGCCCCCGCCGTTTTTTGTTGTTGTTTGCTGTGTTACAGGACAAATTTTATATAACCAGTTGTTTTTTTCTGTCATGAGTCATCTCCGTATGTTTGAATGTTTTACTATGATCTATTCTACCCCCTGTAACTTTACGAGCAATGGGATTCAGAGCTTCTCCGGACGTACTTATCTTATGCTGTAGTCATTTTGTTTACTTTCATTCTTCAGCCCTTAGAAAAATTTTCAAAAACCCTATCTGTGGGAAGAATGTGATGTTGTAAAGACATCACACATTATATTCGTTCAGATCTCGATTCGAAATCAGTCAATTCACCCTTACCGCGAGTTTCTTCCTAAGCACGAAGTGAGAGCTAAAAATAGCTTTTGTATTATAAATGCCACATAACTTCCCTGGCCGCAAGAAAAGGGGATTCCTAGAAATCGAGTCACCTCTACCCAACCACTTTCGGGAACAAACTAGAATTTTCTCGAAGCCGGATATTCACCGTCTCCATTTTCCTTCGTCCTATCACTTCCGTTTCAAAGGCGATTACCTCGGACACTTGGCTCCTTTTTTGGCGTTCGGTCATGCGCACAGTACGAGTTTATAGGTCACTTGTGGTCGCAGTGAGGAGTGTTTGTGAAATCTTGCAACCTTGACCTTGGCTGGAGTTCGTAGGTGAACTGTGATTCACTATGAGTTCTGGTTGGAAAAACCACGTTATGGTAAACTTTTGAGGGTCAGTTTGGAGAGCATTCTTAGAGACTCATTCTTCTTGCCGGCCGCTTCGATGTGTGAAGGTTGTATCGGATCTGCGCTCCGAGTGCCTTTTTGAAAATGGTATGGGCCAGCCATCTTGCCCCCAGAACTTGGATGATGACCAGTTGCTCCTGATGCCTTATTCTTTTTGTTGCGTGACTTCTACAAATATTCGTCCAGCAGTGGTCTTGGAGTCACAATGATTTTGACAGATTTTTGAATAGTACTATTCCATTTCGAAGTCCGTCAGCTCTCGGTCGATATCACATTGTCATCAAAATTCGGAGCCTTACCATTTGCACGCCGTAATTCAAGCCCTATGCAGTTGAGAAGATAGATGTTCCCGTTCGCCGACCAGACCCGGAATCCCTGTTTCCTGTTGCTCGCCCTCACTGTTGAAATAAAATGGAATCCTTGCCTTCTCACGGAACCTTGGTGTATCTTGTCATCTCTTCACCCTGAACCCTCAACACCACCAGTGGAGTAGGAGCCACCACAATTGCTCCTGTAGTACCTCCTCTTCATTCTGAACTCTGGGACGCCGTTCATCGTTCCTGGTAATACCTGCATCAAGATTTTGGTAATATGTAAATCTCCCTTAGACCCATCCTACTATATAACGCATTGCCTTTTTTATTGGGTCAACCTTTTCAGTACCTGTAATTCCGTGCTCGCACTGCATCGTAGATCTTTGATGCGTTCTGGGGTTATTCCGGATCTTTGAACGCACATACGCAATATAATCCACTATACGACAAATTTATGAACCGGCCATCTCTAATTATCTACCCTAAAAAATAAAAACCACCCAACCTCCACATGACAGCCCGCCTAAAATTATATGAGGAGTTGGACAAATTGGGTGAAGACGTTTTATATTTCGACACTGATAGATAATTATCACTTTGTAATGATGTTAGCACTGTATTTCTACTAAAACTGTATGTAAAGTGTTTTATAACAATTGATATTTTCAGTATATTATATATATTTATTTATTTTGCAGTATCATATACGCGTCAAACGGCGAAAACGACCCTCCATTAGGATCCTATTTGGGTGATTTCACAGATGAGTTGGACGGCAAGACAATACAAGTGTTTGTCTCTGGTAAAATATTTTACAATTACATATTTAGCTTAAGTGTTTTTTAAAAATGTACACCCACTCACATATTTAGTGTGTTTAATAATCATTTAAAAAAAGATTCTTATATTATTTTTCTTATGTCATAGGTGGAGCAAAAAACTATACCTATCAAACCGAGGACGGTGTTCAAAGCTGTAAAATCCGAGGATTTAGTTTGAACTTTAGGAATTTGCAAATTTTAAATTTTTCCTCTATGAAGGAGTTAGTGCAGGATTTGGACATGACAAGCACACTTTCAGTTAGGAACGAAACGAAAATTACTAGACACGTTAAAAAGCGTAAAGCTATTAATGTATTAGAAGAAAAAAATATCGACTCGTTTATGACAAGCGAGTCATTAAAGAAAATTATAAAACTCTTCCCTATGGTTTTTAAGGACGCTTGTCATATTTAAATCTTGTACATAGAGTGTATATATATTTTAACTTTATACCCTATGGATGTTTCTAAAATGCTTGCGAAAAATAATGTTATAAAAATGTTTGTTAAAAATAATTCCTGGATTTCAATGTAGTAATTTTAAATAAAAATATTATTTGTATGTATATCTTTGTCTTATTATTTACTTTGGTTCATTACTCTAAACTTACGTAAAATATATTTTGATTTTTAAAGAAAAAAATCTTGAACAATCTTATATACCTTTATTTATAATAGAAAAAGGTTAAACAGTAAAAAAAAGTTAAACATAAAAAGTTAAACAGTAAAAAAAGTTAAGCAGTAAAATAAAGTTAAACAGTAACAATAAAAAAGTTAAGCAGTAAGGTAAAAAGGTTTAAAAAATTAATAAAAATAAATATAAATAATTCTTTTAAAGTGTGAAATATTTTAAAATGCTTTAACAAAAGTTTTAATAAGCCCCCACTAAAAGAAAGAAACACTCAAATGAATATTTTATTCAAGCATTCTTTCTTGCATTACAGAGTACATTTACACATCTTTTCTAAAGCATTTAGTATCTCCTGTTTAAGGCACTCTTTTAAAATTCTTTAGTAAATAGGTTTAACAAGTAATGAACAAACGAAAAATAATAGGGTTTCTCCTTTCACCACTAGATGGCGCTCCAAGAGCAGACCAAAACAATCCAACATGATGAAAAAGAGAGGCCCAAACAGCTCAACTCCTGATGACTTTTTTATTAAAGAATATCAATATGGCAATTTACAAAATGGCAACCACTAGGTTATGCTTTAAGTGGCAATTATTGCTAAAACAATTACAAGAAAAGAAGACATTAAAAAACTTAAAAATTCTAACAAAGACTGTTGGTAATAATGATTTCAAACAATGGTGGACAGAATAAATACCAACAAGATACATACAAAGTGAAATAATGAAAAGAAAAAATTGAGAATAAAAATAAAATATTTTTTAAAAATTACAAAAAATGATAATTACAATGCTTGATGGCAGTGGCTTCCAATGGGTGAAAGTTCACGTGCATATAAAAATTGGAAGTAATGAAAAAATGAGAACACAATATTCCCATGTTATTCCTATGGAACCATTGTTTTGCGAATTTCGAAAAATAATTAAAATTAACAAACAAAATGGCGGCCTGGTCGAAATAACATAAAGGCAATGGTATAGAAATTGACAAAGTGCAAAGTGTCAACAAAGCCACGTGGAGGGTGGAAACAGAAGCACGTAGTTATCAGATAAATAAACAGTGGCACGTGGACAAGGTGACAACAATGGGAAAATGTAAACACAGTATACGAAAATTGCAATAACAATGAGGGAAAAAATGGTAAAAATAAGCAGGTGGTGGCGGATGATAGGGAAAAACATCCGATAAATGAAAACAATTCAAAAAATTGAGTGAAAAAATTTAAAAGTTAAATTAACGGGAAAAGTAAAATTTAACATAGCGTTAAAGTGGGAATATGAACAAGTTACTCTGGCTCGGATCAGAGACGAGTGGAGGGGGGCCCAAAGGGCCAAATTAAGGGACGGTTGCGATGGCAACCGTGGAGATGGAGTTGCTGAGAGAAGTGGTGGTGTCAACTTGGTGTCCTGGTGCAGCAAACTGGGGGGCAAGGGGGGCTGCAGCAGAAAGCACCGCGGACTGAGAAAGCTCAGAAGGGGTCTGCGTGATATTGTTCATGGCCGAAAGTGGGGCAGGAGTGTCACTGGTCGGGTCAAGCGGGCCGTTGGAAGGCGCTGGACGGGAGCCAGTGATATGGGCATGGAACATATCACGTGAATGCCAGATCACGTCAGAGACGCAAAGTTTTCTGAACTTAGCTGCGTAGGACTTGGAGCAAAGTTTTCTGATAATTTTATCATTGCATGGATCCCACGAGCCAAGTGATCCGACAATTATCGCGTCGCATGATATAAATCGAAAGTGCGGGCGAAGGTCAGACACGAACTGGGCGTATTTGGCGACCTTACGAGCCCTCGCCTGTTCGAAAGTAGCCCTGCGATTATCGAAGGGGATAGTGACATCCAGGACAAGGGCTTCGTCTCCGTGAGTAAGGAGAAGGTCGGGACAAAGTCGAGAGTTGGGAAGCACTGACTGATTCTCCGAGAGTACCTGCCACTTCCCTGAAGCAGCCTTTTTGATACGTTCAACAACAGCGTTGTGGCGGGCAGTTCTGGCGGAAGATGCAACTAGGCAGTGATTAAGCGTGTGAGGCAGAGAAACGTAATTGCACCTCCGACAGTGACGATTGCCGGAACCAAACGACTGAGTCGCGTTTAATTTATGCAGGTTAAGGCGGGCCCGATGAACGAAACGCCAGTCCACAAAGCGGGTGAAATCCCCTTCCCAGAGGAAGTGGGAACTGGCTTTCATCATCGCGACGCATTCCATGGCCTTGCCTTGGGACGGGAGGGAGAGGAGAGAGGCCGTCCGTTCGTCTCTAAGTTGGGTTTTGACGAGTCGACAGAGCTTTCTACGCTCTGCTTGTCCTATGTTGGTGGAACCCCGGGTGAGGTGAACCTGATTCGGTTTGGGGATACGCCACTTGAGGTCGAGTCGACCAGACGGAATTCGGGCCGCTGACCACGTAGAAGAGATGGGGTTTGTGGTCGTGCGGAACTCCCAGGCCACATCGCGGACAATAGGATCACCCGAGGTGAGAAATTTAAAAGCGCTGTCGACAAGATATACGTCAGAATCTTCAGCTGCTAATGGGATCCCAATACACCCTTTTTGGGACGAACCGTAAAGGTAAGAATTAGCAGCTTCAGAAGGAAGGGAGAGGGTCTTTTTCAGCAGAGGACGCATTATATCGTCTAGTCATTTCCAGTCGGACTTAGAAAACTGCCTCGTTCTCATGGCAAACGCCAAAGACGGATAAAAAATTTTTTGATAGCGCCAAGGCGCTGCCATGGGGCGAGTTTTGTACTAAGGATTTTTACGCCAAGATCTGCCCAGTCATTGAGTTGGGCATTATCCAGAAGTAGTTGGAATCCTACCGGAGCGCCCAAAAACTGCATAGCCTCACCATCATTTAAAAAGGAGATGGGGGTGCCATTCAAAGAAAACTGTGTTTGGCGTGCACCGACGGGAGTCGAACCAGAGAGGTGTAACGTCGTGCATTTAGAAGGGTTTAAGGCGAAACCCACTCGTGCTAAGATGGAACAAAGATGGTCGAGACGGGACTGGAGGTTGTTAATATCCGAGTCAATCAGAAGGAGATCATCAGCGAAAGCGAGAACGGAATGATCTTGTGAGTCACATTCGATGCTTCTGATGACGGAGTCTGTGACCATATTAAAAAGTAGGCCACTGAGTGGGTCTCCCTGTTTGACGCCAGCCAAGATAGGAATTTCGTCGGAAAGACCCTCGGAGGTAATAAATGAGGTCGACGAGCCAGAGTAGAGGGCTTTTATGCAAGTAATGAAATCGGGGCCAGCCCCAGCAATCTCGAGAGCAGAGTAGATTGCTTCATGGGGAACAGATCCAAAGGCATTAGCCAGGTCTAATGAGGCTAAAAGGAGAGTACCGGACGAGCGGCTTGTTTTCTGGAAATGCCGAAGAACAATAAAACGATGTTCGAACACGCCGTCGGCCGGCATGAAACCTTTTTGGGAGGGACAGGATGTCGTATGCTGACATACAATCAGAGAAACGGCGAGCGAGGCAGCCCGAAAAAAGCTTCGCAATGGTATTTATGAGCGCAGGACGCCAATCCGCGATGCAATTCGGGTCCCCCTTCTTGTGGATAAGAATGGTCTTAGCAAATTTCCACAAGTCGGGCACCCGCTCACATTTAAGGCAGATGTTGAGGAGGAGAGCGAGTGTGGAACACCGAGGGTCAGCCGCTTTCCAGTGGCTGTAGGCCAGACGATCGGGTCCAGGAGCCGAGTTGTGTGTAGCGCTGAGTTTAGCCATAACTTCACTTGCATAGAAAGGGTGTGAGGGAATTTCGGGAGGTAGTGAATTGGGCTCAACAAAAAGAGAGTCAACCGTCTTTAGTAGGAAAAAGAGTTCTCTTCGATGACAGTTATAACAATGGTGCACGGAGCAGAGTCACCCTGGGTGATGAGGCGCACTGCGCGTCTTTTGTTTCGCCGATATAGTCGTTGGATAACGGAGGCATTGCCTACGTCGAGACGATTGGGTGGTGAAGGGCCAGAGGTGGGGGCCCTCACAGGAGGAAGACGCACGAATTCACAAACTTTGTTATTACTGTCATCGAGAATGTCAATGAAGTAAGTCTTCCCAGGAGTCGTCGTTGACGGACCCGCTAGAAGAGGATCACGGAAGCACTCGAGAGGAGGAGGGTCTTCGGGAGGATCCTGAGAGTTGAGGGCATCCGGAACTCCGTCGATTGGGGGAGACCTCAGGGGGATCAGCATCAAGAACCTGAGAGCCCTGGATGAAAATCGACTAAGTAGACGTGAGTCTTGTGATGGCTCTGAGGGTGCGCCCGGAGGGTCGGAAGAGTTTGTGCGGACCGGAGGCAAGACCACAGGAGTGCGCCGAGACGAAGGAGCAGCAGGAGGAGGCGGCTGAACAGGTCTAGACGGAACGACCGAAGAGCGAGAAGGACGAGCTGACTAAGATGGAAGAGGTGGGATGGTCGCTCGTCGTTCCGAAACAGAGTGGGATTTACGGTGGTTTTGTAATCCCTTATTGGAGGAGCAGGAGAAGTCGCATCTGTCACATTTGGTTCGGAAGGACGCACCCGAATGGACCAGGGGGTGTTCCAGACAGGGATGACCCGACGGTTTTGATCGAAATGTGTTACGACAGGAGCCGCACCAGTACTGTGAGGCCGTGAGATCGATCTTGTGGTGCAATAGGAGGTGGCGCCTTAGCGACTGTTTGATTGAGGTCCAAGAAGTACCCTGGAACGATCTGGAGCAGTCGGATTCGGTGCAGCAGAGCTGATCCACTATCGGGAAGACAATGTGCAAGAGGGTGTCGGAGCGGGACTTGCTCAGAGGGCACAGGAGGAGTCTTGCGGACCGTGGAACGAGCGGTGGGTGCAGAGAATGGAGTCGAGCGCTTGCTGATACGTTTGGGAAGGATGAACTCTGTGACGGAGTCTTCGTCGGGAGAGACGTGGACGACGCGCGAGAGTCATTGTTGACAGAGAGTTCCGCAACGGAAGGCGAGAGCACATCAGATGGGAGAATGACCTCGCGTTGAGGTGGCAGAGAGTCAGTGGCGAGAGCAGCAAGAGTGACACGTGGAAGAGGATCAGATGAGGAAGGTGCAGATGGAGGAGGAACAGTTATGGGAAGCACGGCGGAAGAGGACGCGGCAGAGCGAAGGTGCCAACTGAGGTGTTTGCCCATGTGAGTCGATTTGGAGAATACCTTCTCACAGTATGGGCACATAGTGCGTCAATACCGACAAGTTGTTCGTCGGTGGAAAGAGACGGAGGGACAACTTGAAGAACAGGAGATATGGACGTAGGAGCACATAAAGGCGAAGGAACACACGAAGACGGCGACAACGGAGGTGGAACATTAGAGACAGCGACGATCACTGTGTCATGCGGTGGAACCTTGATAGAAGAGTCTTCCGAAGGAAGAGGCAGCAGCGGAGAAAGATGCAGAATGTTGTCTTCGGCCGCCAACCGGGTGAGCAGTTTGAAACGTGAGCAGGATGACAGGTGGAGTTGAAGAGAATCCTTCGAAGAAGCACGGAAGTGGCACGCAATGCGGGAGAATGATTTTTGGTCACTGCAGGCCGAAGCCTCCGAAGAAGTGGTGGACGATTTAAACTTCTGATGCTTCAGGAGATGCTCAAGAAAGGTGCGAACACGTTTCGTGACGAAAGTGCACCGGTGACAGCGTAGAGAAGAAAGCTTGGTGGGATGTGAAGAAGAGACCTGCGGCGGATGCGAAACTTGTGAGGAAACCGAAGAGACGACTTCGGCAGCAGGAGCGGAGGGAGAGATGACGTTGTTGACAGAAGAGACGGTAGATACAGAAACTCGAGGGGTGTTCCAGGAAGACGAGCGGGTGAAAGCGACGCACATGGAGGACACGTTGACTGTGTCGCAAGACTTCGAAGGAGGTTGGGAGACGACAGGAACAGGAAGGGAAGGCACAACAGGAGACGGCGAAACTCGTGCAGTGTCAACTGAGACGGAAGGGGGAGTTGCTTTCCCCATGGACGTGAGAGAGGAACCATTTTGTGAAGACACAAGACCAGAAGAGGACGTATGCTTGGTCGCAGGCGGGGACACGTTGTCCAGGAACAAGTCGGAGGTGGAGACGACTTCTGGACCCACTTCCTCCCAGCTCACCAAAAGGTGTAGAGCTTTTCCTGGGAGGAAGGGGAGCCAGTGCACGAAGGAGGAACAGCGGGAAACCCGCCCCAACGGACCAGCATTTATTACGAAAAATAAAACGTTTACATACACACATGGGCCAACAGGGCCCAAACAAAAACACCAAAAAGACGACCGGCACATCGCCGGTTTACAAATTCGAGTGGGTCACATGACCAACATAAATCAGTTTACGCGACAACAAAAAGAATACAGGTATAATATTAAAATAATGAAAATATAGAATGAATATATGGATGTGAAAAGTGAAATAAATAATTATGGATCATGAAGGTGAGTTTAACATTTTTTTAAATATATATTTAAAATAAAGTAAAGTCCATGATAATAAGATAAAATTTAAAAGCATTTAAAGAGTCTAAAAAGTATTTTAAAAGGTGTAAAAATTTTAAATTGGGCCTGAACTAGTCCAATGCCCACTACTACAGGGGGAGCCACGGTATAGGGTCAGGATTTCAATCATGAGGTGGGGAGTCCGCAGTCACCTCCTCGGCCGCCAGCACACTTTGTCTAATTTTATAAATCGACAATCTATTAGATAGGATGTTGGTACACCACGTAGAAGCATTATCATTTGGTTTAGTGATGTGCGGGCAGTCGAACAGATAGTGATCTGCGTCTCCCACACGAACATAGGTCAGAATTTTTAATTTTAAATCTGTGGAGGTAGGCCATGGCCTGTTAGATACCAAATCAGGTGCCTATTCGTGACGAGGGTATTTATATTTACATCCGGGAAGAATTTTTTTACCTGGAGGCCTTTCGTTGAATTAGTATGAAGCCCCTGCCATTGATATAGTATATATTTTTTAATTTTCCTTTTCAGATAGGATATTGGTGCAAGGGCTTCTAAACCCTCGCCACCTATTGTGGCCAGCTTAGCGCACGTGCCGGCCAACTCCTTTACGGCAAACCCCACATGGGCCCGAACCCAATCCAGGCCAAAGAGGTTTGTATTTAATGCTATTAAATTGTTTATATTATTAATAAATTTTGATTTTATGTTGGGAGATTTCAGGGCCTGGATGGAGCTCAAGCTGTCGGTATAAATATTATTTTTTTATTATTCAGAGAGACATATTCAACTGTTTTATAAATGGCCAGCAACTCCGCCTGAAAGACAGAGTTGTGGCCACCTAATTTATATTTAAAGATTTTATAAATTTTATTATTTTCGAGGATGCACACCGAGGCCCCGATACAGCCATCTATACCGGAGCCATCGTCGTACACCTCGTAATCTGGATTAATTGAAATTAAAGGTATATTTGTATCCAGTTCAATTGCCGACAGCTCGATCTCTGGGTCGGGCAGCCGCCTTTTAGAAATTTTGAATTTAAAATATATCGACTTTAGAGTCACGTGGAGATCCCGCATAGGACATTGAGGGAGTCGGTGGAGGATGTTCTATAAACCCCCAACAGAAAAACTCTTTGTAGAGTTTGAAGTTTTTGTTTCTGCTGGAGAGTGAGGGAGCCCCCACAGACTCCAGCTCCATATGTAATGATTTTTTCAGTTATGCTTAAGTACCATATTTTCTGGAGCTGGGGACCGACCCCCACCTCTAACTTTACAGAGGGATCCCCTATCGCCATACATCTTGATGTTAAAGATGCGATATGGTCGCTCCACGTGAATTTTAGGAACTACCATGGACCGGCACTTGTCGATAGACAGTTAAAGTTTTAAATCGTTTAGTTTAGATATTATATATATTGTTTATAGCTGAGTTGGTATTGGCCTCCAGATCCTTACGCGTGACGCAACCAGCGCCAGATCGTCCGTGAAGGCCTGGAGGTAGATAATATCGGAGTTTAATTTCAGAATGTCTTTAAAATATAAATTCTACAGGGTTGGTGCCAGCACCGAACCCTGTGGGCAACCTTTAATTATATCTCAACTTATTATTTCACCATTAAATGTTATAGATCTATTATCTAAATAAGTTTTTATAAATTGAATTAAAATCCGAGAAAGGGGAGGGTGATTTGCAGATGAAGCACTGCTTTAATTGATGTAATTACGCCATGGGTTCTTAGAAACCAATCCAGGGTAATAGGAAAAGAGGGCGGAGCCCACGATAATCAATTTAGAAGAGGGGAAGACAGCGATCCGGGCGGATCAAATCACTGTTGAAACAGCGGAGGCTGTAGATGTAGCTAAGGGAAACCGAAATTAAATCCCCGGAGGGTTTCGGTCGCGGCGCAACTCAGGAAACCGAAACTAAAAAAGTCCAGAAATACGGTTCCAGTTAACTCAAGAAGCCCGAAGGCCTCCCGAAGCTAAGGGAGGGGCAACACCAACGGAGGTAACCACGACAACCGCTTCAGCCCAAGGGCTTACTGAGTTTGTCCAGATTCCACCTGTTGGCCGCAGTGAGTTTTTCAGGTGTATTTACCCATAGGACCCCGTCCGGTCAGGTCAATCGTCCACTACTACCTTTACATCCTTAGATAGGGTGCAGTGGTAAATTCCAAAAATAACGTGGCGTTAGGAAAGCTCAGTGCAGTAACATGACCCGCACTGGGTGAAATAGTGCAGTAACAAGACCGCGTGGTGAGGATTTTCGGAAAACCGATTAATCTCACCCGCGCGACTTGACTAATTAATTTCACTAATTAGCGCTTTGATGCCCGCTATTATTTTTGAGGGTTCAAATCCAAAGACAATCGAAGACAGTTTGCCGTAAGCCTGTCAATCAAGTCCTGTAGTCCTCGTTGATCTGTCGCTACCAGGGTGGTGTTTTCAAGACCCACTTCCTCCCAGCTCACCGTCATGGTGTAGAGCCTTTCCTGGGTCCAGGGTGGTGTTGTCGGCGTAGGCAAGAATGGTCCTGTTTTCGGGGTTGGGATTGGAAACCCAAAGAACAGGGTCGAATGCAATGATGAACAGTAAGCCACTAATTGGATCACCTTGAAAAATCCCAGATCTCAATGGGATGGGGGAGGTGGCATCGAGGTTAGTATGGACGATGGTGTGATATCTGTGAAATGGGATCCAGCTCCATAAGATGTTAAGGCATTAGTGACTGCTCTGTGTGGAATGGAGCCGAATGCATCAGATGTCTAGCAAGGCAATGAATGCGTCAGATTTGCGGATACAAGCAGCTCTCCAGGACGTAATTGTGTACAAAGACCCCGTCAAAGGGAAGGAAGCCCTTTTGACCGGGGTGGAGAACATCGAATTCCTCGAGCCAGGTGATGAGGCGGGAGGCTAGTAGTCCTGTGTAAATTTTATAAATCGTGTTACAGAGAAATTGGGTGCCAGTTCGAAGGATCATTAAGTTCACCTTTTTTATGCAGATGAATAGTTTTTGATTGCATAAAATAATCGGGTACTTTTCGATAAGTCAGGCAAATGTTGGAAAGAGCAGAGAGGGCATGACCCTCTGGATCTATTGACGCCCAATGCCTACAAGTGATCCTGTCAGGGCCAGGAGAGGTGTTTTCAAATTTAGCAATGCGTTCCGAGACTTCTTTCGGAGTGAACGGAGCCATTGGGACAGGGATGGAGCGCCTTTGATGGAAGAAAAGATGGTGCTGTCGTAATCAAGTGGGGTGCTTCTCTTTTTGAAATGATCTTGGATGAGGTTAATTGGGATGGTGCAACCTGGAGAGCGACCCTGAGTGATTTGGCGTACAGCAGAGCGTCTGTTTCTTCGATATAGTTTTTGAATCACCTGTGCGGGTCTCTTACGTTGAATGGTTTAGCTTAGCATAAAAGTTGGTGTGAGCAGCAGGTAATTTGACGGACCTTTGGGTGGTAGTCACTATCTCCTCGACGATGGAAACGAAATCATCCCAATTTGCGATCGCATTGTCCAACTCACAATGTGTGTTCAGAGATCCGACGAAAGGGGAGAGAACAGAAGTGTGGATTGGATTAAGAGGCGGGAGGGTGGTGACGTGGGAGACACCACCATCGTCTCTAGGAATGGCGACAGGCAGGGGAGATTGTCGAGTTTGTGATGAGAAAGTTGCACCTTTTGGGAGTGAGGCAAAATTAATGTTGCGAAGAACGTCTTCATTTTCGGTAGTAACACCAATACTTTGTGAAGGACAGTCCTGAGTAGCTGAAGGGGGTCTAACCGAGGAGTGGTCAATAGGTATTATGACCAGAGGGCCTGCTGGAGGAGGGGGCGACCAATGTTTGCCCGTCTATGCTTAAACAAATGGTTGCTAAGCGCTCTTTTGGACGGAAGGGAGACCGAACATTGTGGACATCTATACTTGAGAGGAGTATCTAAATGTATGACAAGGGGAGAGTCATTGGAGCACGGATGCTTTGATATCTTCTTGATGGTTACATGACTGTCACAAATTGTGCTGTGAAGGGTGGTGAGACGGATCTTGATGGCATGTTCTGCATTGAGATGTCTGATAATCGTGCACTTATTGTCCGTCCAGACAGGGTTTCGGAAAGTGCGATTGCATGAGAATTCAGAGCAGGTAATAGTATCAACAATTGGGAAAGACAGTAAAAGAGTATCATTGAGTCTTACCGGCTTTGATGGCAATATTTTCCGGTTG
Source organism: Meta bourneti (assembly GCA_933210815.1). Taxonomy (NCBI): domain Eukaryota; kingdom Metazoa; phylum Arthropoda; class Arachnida; order Araneae; family Tetragnathidae; genus Meta; species Meta bourneti. The sequence goes on from OW119923.1 coordinate 672,122, forward strand.
AGATGCGTCCGGGCACACTTGTACATTGGGAGTACAAGGGGCGTCAGAAAGTGGATGATGAAGAGACGCTGAAGAGTCATTAGGAATGGACAAAAGAGTGTTTATAACAATGTCACGTTGTTGAATAAAGTCAGAGTCAACTGAAGGAGGATTGTCAACATTTAGTACAGAAAGAGTAACGATCGGGCGGGGTGACGCAGTGTCAATGGAAATGTCTGATGAAGTCCTAACAGGAGCAGACACAGCATGAGGAACAGCCACACCCGAAGGATGTTGTTGAACGCGGATTGCCCCAACTAGGGGCCAACGAGAAGTCACACACACTGTTCTGTGTTGATGAAGGCACAATTCCGACATCAGAAGCACGCCGCGCTTTCGGAGGAAGAGCAGGTTGAGTTGAAGAAGCGGCAGGGGAGCAGAAGACGGAGGGGCACGAGGACCCGGATAGGCAGGCAAAATGGTGCGAGGCAAGATCCCCACTGGTTTAGAGGAGGCAGTGACTTGGGCGTCAGTCGGTATCCTCATGGAGCAGGCGAACTTGGAATGTCTGGAGAGCGCACGCTTACTTGAACACTCCAGCCCACATAGAGGAGCAGATGAAGAGTGGAGAAGGGGTGGACTAAAAACAAGGCTGGGGTCGTCGTAACAATCGTTCGGGAAGGCGACGTCACCCAGATGCCACTTTACGTGAGAACGGAGATTTGGTGCAGATGAAAATTCTTTCTCACATGAAGGACAAGTGAAGTCGGAGCGTTGTTTCGGTGATGGAGGAGGAGAGGCAGACGAAACATTGTTCTTGACACTGCGGCTGACAGAAGGAATAGAAGACGGCTTGGCACGAGAAGTCAACCCAACAGGAAGACTTACATTAGTAGAGAGATTTTTTTCTGTGGATAATAGGCTTGAATAGTGTCACACTTGTTTCGCATATGGAACTTAAGATGACGCTTATTCGCAGTAAGAAAACCGCAAAAGGGACATGGGATAGGATCAGCACGGACAGGAAGAGCAACCGCAGGCTTTGACGCGGCCGATGAAGTGCAAATCTGGATGGCAGAGGTAGGTGACAAGCCGGAAACCAGAAGGAGGAGAATTTATTTCAAGAGTAGCCAGGGTAACCGACGGAAGCGGGACCAGTGACGAACACGGAGGAGGTAGGGCTGTGGAAGCAGGTGACTTGAGACGATCTTGAGAGACTGATGACGGAGGCAGAGACTGTGGAGGAGAGTTCACGATGGCCAGCTCAATGATGAGAGGATGATGAGTTGGTGATGAAGTCGGAGGAGGAAGATGCGAGCACTTCGGAGGAGCAGGAAACAAATCCATGTTGATGATGTTCTTATCCGCCGCACACCGAACAATATCTTTGAACTTAGCACTGGCGGACAGGTGGGATTCCAAGGCCTGCTTAGAAGGAGCATTGTAGCAGCACGCGAGGCATGTGTAGCATTTGGGTTCAGAAGAAAGAGAGGAGTCATACTGTGAAGAAGCGTGCCTCCTGAATTTTTGGTGTCGGAGGAGGTGAGCCAAGAAAAGCTGCACCTTATGAATTGTGTATGTGCAGCTGTGGCACCTCAATGCCTATAATTTTGACGGGGCGGAGGCAGGAGAACTTGAAGACGGACACGATGGAGAGGTGAGACGAGGACAGTCGGAGCAGGATACGGAGGATGCAGGATCTTGAACTTGAGCAGTGGAGGAAGCTGAGACGAGTGGAGATGGAGTAACGAGATGAGATGATCACGCAGGCAGATGGTACAGAGGAGGCCAACACATTAACAGCAGGAAGCACCAGAGGAAGGCCAGCAGACATGACACGTGAACTCGTTGACAAAGGAGGTGAAGAAGCGGGGTGTGTGATCAAAGGGCGAAGACACAGGCGGTGAAGGAGAGGAACAAGATGACATTCCAGACAGGCTAGACTCTTTACACGAGAATTCTCATTCCGCATAGGGAGTGGTGGTGCATAGAGCGAGCTAGTAGTTGTAACATCACGCAGCGTGGAGAGGGAGGGGCATTTCCTCCTGATGTGGAAGGAGAGGTCCCGCAAGGACTGCCCAACAAACCTACAGAAGGAGCACGAGAACTCGATGGAAGCGACGGTACTGGGAGAAGCATTCGCGGAGCTCTCGACCAAATTTGTGAGTTGGGCCACGTGATTACGGAGGTGATTGATGAACGTCAGGTGGATTTTTGCCTTAAACTTGCATCGTCCACACTTATGAAGACTAGCCACAATATCAGAAGAAGGAGGCAAGACCGGAGATATGACAGAAGACGAGATGGAAAGTTGGGAAGCAACAGACGACGAAGGTGAAGTCGTAATTGCGGCAAACGACGGTCTCGAGAAGGCCTTAACGGACGGAGGACCCGAAGGAGACAATCCCATTGAGTCAAAAGGCGTTGGTGTAGAAGGCCTTGGTATCAGTGGGAACTCAGTAAGGGAAAGACCGGACGGAGGAAGAACCAGAGATTTGCAAGATGTCTTCATCTGTGGAGAAGGCGTGACTGTAGATGGCACAATAACAGATGGAGATGATGAGGGAGTCACGGTGGGTCGTTGAATACCAGGCGAGAGCGGGCTTGATGGAGAGAGGGAGAGGCACGGAGAAACAGACCTGCTCGGGAAGGAGGAACCGAAAAAAAATCAGTTCCGGAATAACCAGAGCAGGGCAAACGGGCATTGACGGGGGAAGCAGTTGCAAGAACAAGCACCGAGGAAGCCGAAGGTGGACGTGATGAAGACGAGGGCAGAGAGTTGGCCGGCGAAGGTTCATCCACCGAAGGAGAAAAGAGTGTCTTCAGGCGTGAGAGCGAGTGGTGGAAGAGACAAGAGCACAACTTCACACAGAACCACAGACACCCAAGGAGGGGAGGAAGACGGAGAAGGCACGGATGAAGGCGCCGAATGCGTAGGAGATACCTGAAGGATGACATCAGAGGAGAATCCCGGAGGTGGAGGCGTTGGTAGAGAAGAGAAGATGACGGCGCTTAGAGGAGAAACACATGATGGAAATGAAGTAGTAGGAGGCACTGGTGAGGCAGAAGACAACAACAACGCTGGAGAAGAGACCACAGGAGACGCTGGAGGAGGAGCACAAAGTGGAGAATCGGAAGAGAGGAGCTTTCTACGTAGTCCAGCTCTAGTGCGAGTGCAAACAAGTGAGGCACGATTGCGAGGCAGGCAGTGCGGAGGAAGAGGCTGGAGACGAAGTGGCAGTGACGATGCGGCATTCCAGTTGCGTCAGAAGAGGGTTGTGGAAAACAGGTACAGAAACTTCGGGAACTGGAGGTGAAGATGAAGGAGGATCCAGTACGGGAGAAGAGTTGTGACTTGATGAGGGAAAGTGTTGTGATCCCAAATGAAGGAGCGAGGACACGCACATGATGGAGTTGGGAGAAAGGTGCGAAACCGAAGATATGGGAATATCCATGTGAGGTGACACACACTTTTGAGGTGGAGTAGTAAGGAACATGGTGTCATGAGGGGAACACGAATCCTCAGAGATGTCAATGAGAGGAATGTATGTGCATTCGAGATCTCCAGCAATGCTGATAGAACTTTGGGATGACATGATAATCAAACGGAACAAAAGTACACAAGGAAAATGCAAAAATGGTAGAGCAGTAAGATAAAAAACAAAAGCAAACACAATATCAGATTTTAACAAAAATCAAACCGCTGTAGATCAAAGTGTAGCACAGAAGATAAGGAAGGACAACCTGTGGAAGGTGGCACACCTGAAACACTGAAATTGGGACAATAAAGCAAAAAGTGACTGTTAATCCTGCAAACTCTCAAGATGCTGCCCTAAAAACATAGGTAATGCCAGTAAAAATACAAGACAAAAATAAAAATAAAATAACAAAAAGGAAAACAATGGGGAAGAGAGACGTTAAGCGAATCCCAACACAAAAAAGGGAGAAAAAAGAGGGACAACAAAAGAGAACCCCTTGGAGGCAAGCCACCAAAACAGAGACACGTGTTTGACAGAAGTCAACACCGAAAAAAACCATGTGCTTTCTGTCAGTTCAAATCGAATGTCAACAGATAATGTCACGCGACCTTCACTAAAAGAGATGGGAGGATCACGAAGACACAAATCGAATGACGTCAACAGTATTGACAGGTATTCCGACCAATCAGAGCACTAGGAGGGATCTGACTGGTTTTCATGCGAGAGCAGCACAGAAAAAACAATTAGTTTAAATTAATTAGTATAATTTTGAATAAAAAACTATAAAAAAGGGATGCGGTCATAGAAACAACAATAAAAAGGGAAAAAATGGAGCTAAAAAAGAACACCCATAAAATCAAAAAACCCATGTTAAGTCTATGGAACCACTTTTTTGAGAAAACTAAAATTAAAGCCACTAATTAATGATCACAGAGCCAAATGCTATCACGAATTCTTGGACGTCCCAAAAAATCACGTCCCAATGGTAAACAAAGCCACGTGGGCCTGAAAAGGTAAATAATCAGTGGGAAGAACCACGTGGTTGGTGAAAAATAAAAACATGAGACATGAATAAGCAAATTGCACCAATAAATAAACGGGGAAGCGCTATAATTTAGAATAGGGATTTTTGTCAAAACGATAAATGATATAAAACAAAAACTTATGGAGAAGCGAAAGCAATAAGACAAAAAAAGGAGGAGTGGCCAATGGATACGTTAGTTGACAATATACAGAAAAGACATGAAGGGCACCATGGTTGGGGGAAAAGAGGGCGGCACCGAGTCGAGGAGACATAGAAGAGAACCAGATCAATAAATGTATGGGCCAAGGCACCTCAGAAATAGAAAATAAAAAGAAAGGTAATATTTACCTTTGGACACTCTTCGATGGAAGAAAAGTCCAAAAGTTAAACAGAACCACGTGTTAAGCAGAATGTAGACAAACATTGGGGAGGTCACGTGGTAGGTGAAAAAAGGTAAACACGATACGGAAAAACGCAATTTTCGCCTAAAAGAAAAAAAGGGAGGGCCCAAATTAAGAACGGGATTGTTAGATAAAAGGGATACGGAAGATTTAGAAGAGATTTTAAATCAGAAAAAATGTTAAAAAAGAGGGAGGCCCAAAACAAAAAATTAATATAGCGATGAAATTCTCAATGTCTCCAAAACAATCGTCACGGGATGGGGCGCCTTGGCAGAACCAAGGAGCCCAGACAAATGGGGAAGGTGGTGGACAAAAGCCAAGGAGTCCTACAAAGAGGGGGACCTAGCAATAATACAATTAATTAAATAAAGGGGCATCAAACAATTGGGGAAAACAACAAAGCATAGCAATAACAGGTCAATACAAATTGAAAAATAAACAAGAAAAATCAATAAAAAAACCGGCATTACCAAACAACAATGAAATATGTACAATGCAATAAGTAAACACAAAATAACAGTGAAAAGGGCACAGTAAATTGACAAGAGAGGGATGCAGAAAACGGGAGAGAGTAAAAGCAGATGAAGTACTGCTTAAATTAGTTTAATTACTCAATGGGGTCTTAGAAACAAATCCAGAGTAATGTATTTAAAGGGCAAAGCCCATGATAAACAATTTAGAAGAGGGGAATACAGCGATCCAGGCGGATCAAATCACTGAAGTTGAGATCAATAAAGGAGTCAAAAGACGAAAAGCAAGATGTCAACAAACAGTGGAGACTGTAGAGGTAGCTTCGGGAAACCGAAACTAAATCCCCGGAGGGTTTCGCTCACGGCGCAACTTGGGAAATCGAAACTAAACAAAAAGTTCAGAAATACGGTTCCAGAGCACCCAAGAAGCCCGAAGGCCTCCCGAAGCTAAGGATGGGGCAACCAGCGGAGGTAACCACGACAACCGCTTCAGCCCCTAAGGGCTTACTAGTTAGGTTCAGATTCCACCCGTTGGCTGCAATCAGTGGTCAGGTGTACTTACCCATAGAACCCCTTCCGGACAGGTCGATCGTCCCCTACTACCCTTACGTCCTGGGGTAGGGTGCAGTTGTAAAATCCAATTTTTGGATGGTAGTAGGAGAGCTTAGTGCATTCACAAGACCTCGCAGTGGGGACAGGACACGCGAGGAAAGCCAGCAAAGGGTCGCGGAAACACTAAGAGGCGGAGGTTCCTGGGAGCTGAGGACATCAGGAACCTCATCAACGAGGGTTCCTCAGGGGGATCCGCAGCGAGAACCCTGGAAGGACGCAGGAGTCTTGAGAAGGCGGTGGAGACACGACCGGAGAGTCAGAAGTTGGGCGAACCGGAGGCAAGACCACAGGAGGACGCCAAGAAGATGGAACGGCCGGAGACGGAACATTCGAAGAACGTGGAGTACGAACGAACTTGGAAGGCAGAGGTGGAATTGCCGCACGTCGCTCCGAGACTGATTTTTTGTGGTTTTGCAGACCCTTCCTCGAAGAGCATGAGAAGTCACACCGGTCGCACTTGTGATGGAAGGACGCACCCGAGTGGATCAGGGGGTGTTCGAAGCAAGGATGACCAGACGGCTTAGAGCGAAAGGGATTGCGACAAGTGCCGCACAAGTACTGAGAAGCCGAGAGGTCAATCCTGTGATCGGCAAGAAGGTGGCGTCGGAATGACTGTTTCATGGACGTCCATGAGGTGCCCTGAAACGACCGGGAACAGCCAGGTTCTGTACAACAGAGTCGGTCCACAATCGGAAAGACGATGTGTAGATGAGAGTCAGAGCGGGACGTGCGTGATGGAAAGTCATGGTCCGGCTCGGAAGGCACAAGAGTTTTGCGGGTTGCAAAACGAACGGTGGGTGCAGTGAAAGGAGACGTGCGCTTGCCGATGCGCTAAGGTTGAATGAGGTCGGTGTCAGAGTCCTCATCTGGACGACGCTCGGCCCGTCCGATGTTGGTGGATCCCCTGGACAAGTGCACCTGATGAGACTCGGGCCTCTCCAACAAATATTGAGTCGGCCAGACGCTGCTCGAGCCGCGGACAACGTAGATGAAATTGGGATGGCAGTGGAGCGGAACTCAAGAGCGTTACTTGCCGACAAGAAGTCTTCGAATAAAGAAGGGGAGGCAGGATGTTGAAGACGTGCAGAGACAAGTGCACTAAAATCCTCCAAGGCAAGATCTTTGATTACAGCGTCAGAGGAAGTAAGCAGCTTAAAAGCAGTGTCAACTGCAGAGAAGTCGCAATCCTCCGCGGCCTCACAATGGGATGCCCAAACAACCTTTGGCAGTCGATCCGTACAGATATGAATTGGCCGCTTCAGAAGGAAGCGAAAGAGTTTTCTTTACAAGAGGGCGCACAATCTCATCCAGCCTGCACCACTCAGCTTTGGTGAACTGACGTGTGCGCATGGGCATTGTCGGGAGTAGCTGGAACCCGACAGGCGCACCAAGAAAGATGAGAGCTTCACCGTCATTAAGAGCAGTAATGGGAGTACCCCGGATGTTGAAGATCGAAGGCCTTGTTCCGACTGGAGTAGCGCCAGAGATATGCATGGAAGAGCACTTACGGGGGTTGAAAGCGAACCCAAGCGATCCAGGACGTCGCACAAGAGATCGAGGCGTACCTGGAGCCTATCACTCGATTGGTCGATGAGGAATAGATCGTCAGCAAAGGCGATAATGGAATGGTTGGAGTTAATGTCCTCCATCGCTCTAACAGCAATATCAATGACAACATTAAACAGGAGACCGCTGATGGGATCTCCTTATCTAACCCCTACTTGAATGAGGATGTTGGAGACCCGCTCCGGTCCCACTCACCGTAAGGTTTGGAGCGTTTTGTACGGACCGGAGGGTAGGGGACTTCCACCGCAGCACAAAAGAGCCCAACGGGCCCCAAACCGTCGGACCAGCATTTATTGTTTCAATTAAAAGATTCATACATGGGGAAACAAGCCCATAAAGAACTAAATAGTTCTAGCTGTCCGGGGAAGATAAATATTTTAAAATGAACAAACAACCGAACTCAACACAAACAGGAACAATAACTGGGCAGACATCGAGAAAAGAACAAAAGTCTCTCGATGTCATGCCAAAATACAAATAATAAAATGGAGAATGGGACATATGCAAAGTATAAATAATAATAAATATAAATAATAAATAAATAAATATATATATAGGAAAATCTGTCAAGTGTAGATAAGAAATAAAAAGTAAATAATAATAAGAAAAACAATCAGATAAGGATAAATTACAAACAGGGTTACAAAACAAAGGTATGTACATGATGAAAGATATGACATAAATATGATGAATGAAATAAATATGTGAATATATGACAATATGCAAAGGTAGGTAAGTAAAAATATAGTAATATTGTAAGACAGATGATAAACATTTAAAAATGGTTTAAAAAATGAAGACTAAAATGGGGCCGAACCTAGTTCAGTCCCCCTACTTAAAAGTAAGGGAACCAGAGGGTGACTCAAAGGGTCATCCGGACTGGGGGGCGGAGGGGCTGGCCACCATCTCCGCGGCCGCCAGCACGCAGGACTTGATTTTCGACAACGACTGGCTATTACATAAAACATTTTCAAGCCATAAAGGCTTGTTAGCTACAGTCGGTCTAGTGATGTGATTTGCCTGCGTGACTGGACAGTCGAAGAGAAAGTGGTCGGCGTCCTTACCACAGTCACAGATGTCATCATTTCTAATCTTAAACCTGAAGAGGTAAGCAGCGGAAGGTCCATGTCCCGTCAAGAACCAGGTGAGATGACGATTCACGATGAGGGCATTGAAATCGACTTTAGGGATAAATTCCTTAAGCCTTTATCTGAATTAATGTAATGTGGCTGCCATTCCTCTTTAGCAAATTTCTTAATTGTTCTTTTAATACAGCTAATTGGCAAGTTCGTTACCGGCGAGGCCTGCATGTGCCCGGACCCAACTCAGGCCAAATTGGTTCGTAAGATGGGATATTGAGGATTTAATTTTACAGAAGATTTATTGTTGCTGGATTTTAAGGCCTGGATGGCACTGAGACTGTCACTATAAATATTTATCTTTTTGTTGTTGGTAAGGGACCATAATATTGCTTGATAGATAGCTGACAACTCAGCTTGAAAAACGGAGTTGTCAGGGCGTAATTTAAATTTTAATATCTGAATAATATTGTTTTGTTTGAGAATGCACATCGAGGCAACGACATTCCCATCAATGCCAGAGCCGTCGATGTACACCTCGTAGTCAGGGTTAGGGATGGCGTCCCGAATGTCCAGCCGCAAGGTGGACATCGGGACGCCACAGGTAATTATATTTGAATCAAAATCATCAGGTGACAGTCCCAGTATTGGGTCCGGCTGCCGTCTTTTGACAATGTTAAATTTTTTGTATATCGACAGGAGGGTCACGTGGAGTGGCGGAATGCCACAAAGGGTGTTAAGGGAGTCGGTTGGGGAGGTCGCATAAGCGCCAGTAATCTTGAGTAGAAAGGGTCTCTGAATGGATGAGAGCGTCTTCTGCTCTTTCGTCAAGTTACCCCCCAAATGCCGGCTCCATAAGTTAAGATCTTTTCGGTCACCATGAGGTACCACAACTTCTGGAGCCAGCCACCGACGCCCCACCCTCCTCCACGAACTTTCTGGAGTGAACCGCCAATTAAATGGCACCTGGCCCTGAGTCCTAAGATATGGTCACTCCACGTGAGCCCACTGTCGATAATAAGACCTAAATATTTAATACTGTTACAGATTTTAACACTATTGCCGTTGATTCTAAAAATTGGGTGTCGTTGAAGTTTTTTATCCTTAGAGACTATTATGGACCGGCACTTGTCGGTCGAAAGGCTTAGTTTCATATCATTTAATTTTTTAGAAATAAAATCAAGGGAAAGATTAGTGTTGTGCTCCAGGTCTCTTCGCGTCTTACCCGACGTAATGAAGACGTCTGAATGGGGATGTTGTCCGTAAGGAGTTCAGAAGTGATAAAAGCCGTAGAAGTGCCAGAGTAAAGGGATTTGACAACTCTAACGAAGTCAGGGCCTGTGCCAACAGACTCAAGGGCTTTGAAGATGGCGGAGTGGGGCACAGAGGTCAAGGGATGCCATACAAAGGTCAACTTTAGTTCGTCTTGCGGCTTGCAAGTGCTGCTGGACGGTGAACGTGTGTTCGAAAACGCCGTCAGCAGGCATAAAACCCTTCTGGCAGGGGCTGAGGATGTCGTAAGAAGAAATCCAATCCGACAGCCGCCTAGCCAGACACCCTGAAAGGAGCTCAGAGACGGTGTTGATCAACTCGATGGGCCTCCAATTTGAAAGCGACAACGGGTCCCCTGACTTTGTCGCCGCAGACGACCCCCACCCCGAGTGGTTTATTCGGCCGCCCACGTAAAATTACAGGTTCGCAAACAACAACAAAACAGAAGCATGTGGTGATGTTTGTCAACATTGGAAAATGTAAACAGTGAATACAAAAACGTGGATTTAAAGCAATTAAACTGCAAAATTGATAAGTAACATGGGGAATGATATATATATGAAAGAAATAAATGCAGAATAAAAAAATATAGTCATAATTTACATAAAAATCAATGAAAATAGCAATTTAACATAGCGAAAATGTGTGAAACATAAAAACAGGAAATTAATCAATAGAATTTTGAGAGTTTCCACTACCACCTAGGATGATTTGCAAGCAGAGAACCTCAACACCAGGGGTGGGGCAAAATTTTGATCCTCTAGTTGCAAATCAATAGCAGCTGGCCTGCTTTCATTGGACGACAGTGTGTTATTTCCCGATATGTGCATGTGATAAATATCTCGGGAGAGGCAGATTGAATCGCAAACACAGTGCTCTCATCGTTTTCAGGTAAGTACGGGAGCAAGCTTTCTTCACGAAAATGTCATTGAGTGAATCCCAAGAGCCTAGGGAACCCAGGACAATTGGTACCACATGACAGGACCGGTACTTTTGAGCAAGCCCGGCCCGCAACTCCTCGTACTTGGCCATCTTCCGATTACGAGCATCCAACAGCGCAGCTTGACCGTTTTCAAATGGAACGGTCACGTCCAGGATGGTGAAATCTTCGTCTCGGCGAAGGATCATGTCTGGGCGCAGCAAAACATCATTGAGGATTAGGACACTATAGATGGCCTTATCATATGAGATCACCTCGAAACGCTCGCTCCATGCATTTAATATTCTATTTGCGATCACGTTGTGCCTTTCCTTGACAAGTGTGAAGTTGTGTAGGCAGTGATTAAGAACATGAGGGAGCGTCTCGGTATGAAAGGAACATCTCCGACATTGTAAGTCGTTGGTACCCCATCTTTTACAGCCGTTCAAGGGAAGGAGGTTCAGACGGGCACGATGGATAAACCGCCAATCCTTAAAGCGGGTGTGAAGTCCAGAAGTAAGGAAATGGCTGCTGGACTTGGAGATACAAGTGAGAGCCTTCCCTTGGTCTCTGAGTGAAAGGAGACGGTCGTCTCTTTCAAAACGACAAGCGTTTCCCAAAGAATGGGCAACCTCTCTCCGATGTTGTGGAGAGAGTTTGGTGTCGGAAAATTCCAAGGAAGGGGTGGAATCCCTGAAGGTCCACTTAATTCCAAGACGTGAAGAGGCTTTCCGGGCCTGAGTCCAGCAGTTCCGATAGGGATTTTGGGAGAGTTCAAATTGGTCTAACATGGAGGCGGAGAGGTATTCCGCATGGTCAATATTGACTACCGAACCAACTCTACGGACGATAGTGTTGGAGAGGTCCGTAATGGCAGCTCTTCTGACGAAAAGATCTTTAGAAGTCAGAAATTTCAAAGCATTATCGACGCAGAAATGATCACATTCCTCAGCCGCAATAGGGATAGCCAATGAGCCACTGCATGGGCTCGCATAAAGATATTCATTAGAGGCACGAGTGTGCAGGGCGAGAATGCCCTTTAGGAGAGGGCGAAGTAGTAAGTAAATCTTATCCCATTGCGACTTGAGGTGCTGTCCTGTCCTCATTGAAAAGGTGAGGGAGGGGAAGGAAAAAGTTTTAATTGCGTCGAGGCGCTGTCAGTAAGCTAATTTAGAATGAAGAATCTTTTTAGCTTTGAGGGCCAAAAGGTCAAGAGTCAGTGCTCGAGAACTCGTGAAGGAACCCAACCGGTTTTCCTAAGAATGTAGAAAATTCGCCATCGCGGATGGGGAGACCAGCAAGGTTAAAAGAGGTGTCACGACACCCAACGGGAGAAGAACCAGAGAGATGCATCGTTGAGCACTTCTGGGGGTTGAAGTCAAACGAGAGCCTCAAGTACAGTTGGGAAAGGGAGTCAATGGCAATTTGGAGCTCAGAAGTGGAGGATGCAACAGGAGTAACGTCATCTGCATAGGCGAGGACAGACCGGTTGGCAGGGTCTGGATTAACTTGCCAAAGAATGGGATCGAATGCAATAAACAAGAGTCCACTGATTGGGTCACCTTGCAATATTCCAGATTTGAGTGGAATGGGGTCAGAGGACTCAGTGTTTGTACAGACGACAGTGCTGGCATTAGTGTAAAGGTGACGAATAATGTCGACGAATTGCTCACCAGCTCCATATGCTTTCAATGCAGTTTGTAAAGCATGGTGGGGCACCGAACCAAAGGCGTCCGAGATGTTCATCCAAGCAATTAGCCCCTCGGTTTTGTTCAAACGAGCATTATTGCAGAAACTATTAAGCAAAAAATTGTGCTCAAACACCCCGTCGAAAGGAAGTCTTTTTGACCGGGGAGAACACAATGCTCGTCGAGCCAAGAGATGAGACGAGACGCCAGAAGACCAGTATATATCTTGTAGATGGTGTTACACAAAGCAATGGGACGCCAATTGGCCGGGTCGCCCACTTCCCCCTTTTTGAACAAAAGAATGGTTTTTGACTGGAGGAAGTGAGGTGGAACCTTTCTAAATAACAAACATTGAAAATAGAGGCAAGAGTGGTTCCCTAAAGGTCCAGAGCTCCAATGGCGATAAGTCAGTCGATCAGGCCCAGGGGCAGTATTTTCAAACTTTTGAAAATGTTGGGCGACTTCAAGGGGCGTGAATGGTGCCAGAGATGGGAGACGGGGCACCCTTAACGTGGTCATATAAGGAATGATCGTAGTTCCTGTCTTCGTTTCTCTTAGAAAAATGTTGTTTAACATGTTGGATTGCAATAGTGAACCAGGCAAGCTACCCGGAGTTATTTTGCGAACAGCAGCCCTGCGATTGCATCTGTATAATTTTTTAATAGCTTTAGGGTTGTCGATGTTAAACGCCCTAGCAGGGGCATGGGTGTGAGGCTCAGGGAGACGGACTGCAGATTGTGCGGTAGAAACAACATCCTCAAAAAGGGACGAGAAGCCAGCCCAATGGCTATCACTATAGTCCTTCTCAAAGAAAGAATTGAACTGTTCACAAAAGGGGGACAAAGTTGATGTGTGAGAAGGGTTGAGAGGAGGGAGAGAAGTAAGGTGAGGTTGACCACCATCAGATCTGGGAATTTGAATCGGTGTGGGAGAGATTCTACATTGCGAGAACGGCTGAGTAGACAGAGGAACTGACTTGTAATTGATATGTTAGGGAGGGGCTAACTCATTAGTTGGGTCTCCAATATGCTCGATTTGATCATCTGGAGAGAACTCAGGAAGGTGCTCAGCAGACTGAGACAGTGGACGGATAACCAATGGTCCCGATGGAGGGGGGACGTCCAATGTTGTCTCTACGGTGTTTGAAACTATGGTTAGCCAGAGCTCTCTTGGATGGAAGGAACAAGAGGCAATCCTTACATTGGAAATTTGTAGAGGTGTTAACTGGTAAAATAACGGGACGGTTGGAGGAGCAACTATGGGTAGAGATGCGGCCCGAGGAAACCACTGATTCACATAAAGAGCAATAAAGAACAGTTTTAACAATCTTAATTACATGTTCACGTGCTAGGTGACGAATCAAAGAGCGTTTATTATCTGTCCACATTCGGTTATTGAATGGGCGGTTGCAATTGAGCTCTGGGCATAAAAGGGTATCAGTCACAGTAAAAGTCAACACTAGCTCAGACTCCCTCCTAATCGTTTTGGTGGGAAGGACGGGAATGGAGACAATGCCAGAGTCAATAGACACAGGATTTTCAGTATTGAGTGCACATAGAGTAACAGTAGGACGGGATGTCGCAAAAGAAGAGTCAAATAGAATGTCAGAGGAAGTCCCAATAGGGGAAGACACCACAGGAGGAACAACAACACTTGAAGGAACAATAGGTCTGGTGCTTGGATTGTTCCATTTGGGAGCCGAAGAGAAGTCACTATCACTATTCTGTGTTGAGGAAGGCATAATCCCATCAACAGAAGCACGCTTTGGTTTCGGAGGGAGAGCAGAATGACACTCAGGAGCACCAATTGAAATAGCAGGAGGATGGATGATTTTCTGAAGAGGCAACTGGTTTGAACACGTTGTGGCAGAGCGAAGGTGCCATTTAAGATGTTTAGCCACGTTGGTGTTTTTGGAGAATTTTCTCTCACAAAAGGCGCATCTCAATGCATCATCTAATGCAGGTCGGACGGAGGAACCGGTGGGCTCAGATCAAACAGCTGGAGTGACGAAGAGAGGTGGGGAACTTGCAGGAACCGAAGCAGATGGAGGACACGGAGAAGGAGATGACTCTTGAATGGTTTGGAATGAAGAGGAGATAACTTCAGGAGGGTCTAGCAGGGAGTTCATGGAGATGGAGGGAGTGAAGAAGCCTTGCTAGCCATTGGGAATTGAACAACAGGAGGGTTGCGGATGATGCTTTCTGTGGCAGCGAGACGAGTGATGAGCTTGAATCGTGAGCAAGAAGCAAGGTGATATTGTAATTCTCTGCCTGTGTTTGCCTTGTAGTGTCAAATGCCATGCAGGTGAACATTTTCTTGTTATCAGAGAGAGCAGAGTCAGATTGTGATGACGTAGATGAAGCCTTGAACCTTTGGTGTTTAAGTAGGTGTGCCAGGAAGGCGTTCACCTTCTTGGTGATGAAGGTGCATCTGTGACACCTTAAGGAAGGTCTTTGAGGACAAGAAGACATCGGGAGAGAGAGTTCCACAGAAGGAGAAGGCATAACACTCCGATGCAGACGATTGTGATGGTAATATCAGGCTTGAGAGTTGGAGAAGGAAAATCAGTACTCTCAATATTGGTTGTGCTAGCAGAAGCAGCAGATGTAACTAGAGAAGAAAAATCTTGACTTGTTGGAGGAAATGAAGAGTGTCCCAAAATGGCTTTAACAGGCAGCAGTGGAGGAAAGCCAGGGGGGAGAAATATGTTTTGCAATTTTCCTCCGTCTCTGAAGACGACTCTAAAGGAAGATGAGAAGATGTAGTTGGAGGAGCAGCAGTAGTAGATTCAGCACAAGGGACCACTGTATTTGTTGGGGATGCAGGCCCCATGGATATGTGAGGAAACCTACTTTGTTGCGACTTCTTCAAAGAGGCATCAGGAGACGGAGGAAATTTTTTGTGGGAGACCTCCTCAGAGAATAAGGCATGCGAAGTTGTTACTTTTCTCAGTGAGTCCAGGGTGGGACATTTCCTTTTGACGTGAAATGTGATGTCCCTCCTGGACTGAGCCCGATACTTGCAAAAGGGGCATGAATTCTTGAGTCTCTCGAGATGGGATGGAGAGGAGCCCTTATAGTTCTCAGTTTGATCTTTGAGTTGTGTTATATGTTTACGGAGGAGTTGAATGAAGGTAGAGTTGTTCCTTGTTTTGTAAATACACCTACCACAGGGGTGTAATGGCAGAGTAGGCGGATGATTTGATGTAGAAATCGCTTTGGGAGTGATAATGGTAGAGGCAGAATTTGTTGATACAATAATAGAAGGAGGTGATTTCGCAATGGAAGAAAACAAAGGCTTAGAGAAGGCCTTGACTGCAGGTGGGCCAGAAGGACTCAGGCCCATGTCATAAAAAAGAGTTGGTGGAGAACTTGAATGGAGAGGAGGGTAGGTAGAAGACACGTGAGACGAGGGAGCCTTGATTGGAGAATGGGTTTTCTTTCCAGACGGTACACTCCTTGGAGACGGTGGAGCAGACTTGTGAAGAGGGGAGCTTGAAGAATGGAGAACAGGGGCACTGGAATCAATGGATTCACAGTTGGTCATGGCAACTTGACTTGGGTGGAATTCCATAGTAGTCGCATAGGAAACTACAGGGACTATAACACAGAGGGAGCAAGTAGTAGAAGAGAGGGCGAAGCTGTTGATCTAGTTTGTCCCATTGCGACTTAAGATGCTGACCTGTCCTCAGAAAAAGTGAGGGACGAGAAGAAGAATGTTTTTATAGCGTCAAGTCGCTGCCAGTAAGTCAATTTAGAATTTAATATTTTTTTAGCTTTAAGAGCTAATAGATCAAAAGTGTCAGTGCTTGAGAACTCATGCAAGAACCCAACCGGTTTACCTAAGAAGGTTGAAAATTCGCCATCGCTAAGGGCGCGGATGAGAACACCTGATAAGTTAAATACTGAGTTTCTACACCCAACAGGGGAAGAACCAGAGAGATGCATAGTTGAGCACTTCTGGGGGTTGAGGTCAAACGAGAGCCTCAAGCACTGTTGTAATAAAGAATCAATGGCATTTTGGAGCTCAGTAATAGAAGAGGCAACAGGAGTGACGTCGTCTGTGTAAGCAAGTACAGACCGGTTGGCAGGGTTTGGGTTTTGTCATAGAATGCGGTCAAACGCAATGATAAATAGGAGTCCTGTTAGACAAGTATATGTTAATAATTTGTCAGTACTTACTAGAATTTCCCACGTCCTCCTTAAATAAAATTTCCGCCCAAGAAGGGCGTTTTTCTACTAGTAAACAGTTTCGCCAAGATGGCGAGGTATGGCCACGCCAGTTAAAACAAACTTCGCGGGGAAACCATAACCACTCCCTTTTACTAGTGACGTCATAAACTGTAACCAATGGGAGCGGGTTATTTTTTTTCTTTGCATATAATTAGTTTGTTAACTGTTACCATAACTATTTTTTTGTATTTAAGTTGGCATTTTGTTTCTAAATTTCACTTCTTCAGTCATGCTCGATCCATGATATATATTTACTGTTCAGAACGAACTTTTAAAATAAAACATGATCTTTTATCTTGGCGTCTTGGTGAATTTATAAGAAAGTTCGAACTTGAACTTAACAAGGTTATGGGCCGCTAGACATAGCCCACTGCGGAAATTGATATAAATATTCCTATTGAGGACGCCATCGACGGGAGGCCCCGAGACTTAAAAAAATTATGGAAACAACTTGAACAAAGTTGAACCAAATAAACTATTCGACATGGGCCGAGGATGTGAAGATTCTATTGATGGACAGAGGCTCGTGGTCGTTCGTCATGGGAAAAGAACCAGAGCTTGGTACTACCGCCACTTCAAAGGACCACCGTGACTTTGAAATTAGAAAGAACCGTGCCTTCTCCACTATTTACATGAATATAGAGGCAGAGTACCGAACATTGTTGGCAGGAACAGAAGATGGTAAGGAGGCCTGGAGGATAATGAAGGAGCATTTTAGACCGGACAATCGTGCAAGAATAATATCTTTGTTGGACGAATTTTTCAACTGCAAATTCGAGGGTGAAGAAATCGGACTGTTTGCCGCTCGAATGAGGGGAATAGTACGTCAACTACAGGATGCCAGACACCCTTTAGAAGACCTCGATCAAGCGTTTCAGTTAATCCGATACTTACCAGCCGAATACCAAGGAATAGTCCAGAGCATCTATAGATGGCCAAATACACATTTCAAGTTTGACCAAGTACTCAAAGAACTGATTCTTGAGGAAAGCCGAATTAAACAGCGCGTTGGGAACATTGAATCTATGAGTAGCATAGCACTGAAGGCAGACGTTTCCCAACTCAAGAATTCTCAAAAATGGAAAACCAGCATGTAGAAAAAAGGTCCTTACTTCAGGTGCAAAAGGATGGGACACCTAATTTCGGAATGTACCAAGGCGGACAACAACGAACACAAGAACAACGTTACTGAAGCTTATCTGAACAATGGAAAACAAAACGTGGATTATTTGTCGTGGGTTTTCGACACTGGAGCAACAAGATATTTTTTTAACAATCGGGCGTTATTCACCGACTTCGAACCGGTAACTAACACCAGCATGACACTAGCAGTTGGAAATGCAACAGGCCCTGTAGAAGGAAAAGGGAACATTCAGATGATCATCAGAACTTGCAAAACATTGAAACGCATCACACTAAAGAACGTCCTGTATTTCCCAACCCTGAGAAGAAACCTAATATCCGGTTCAGCAAGTGCTAAGACTGGGATCAAATTTATTGGCAAGGGTGATAGAATTGATGTATTTGACATGAACAGTACATTGATGTATTCAGCGTTCAAGAAGGATGGACTATAATTTGTGAAGCCAGAATATCCAAAGAAAAACTCAGAAGCAAAAGAGACCCTGAATGTATCGATAGTTGCAGACAAGGAACTTGAAATTTGGCACAGGCGTTTCTCGCACGTGAACGATCAATATATCATATCGACAAGCAAGAATGAGAGCGTAAGGGGTTTACCAAAGTTCAAGGAAGCAAGTTCTAGATGCGAAGACTGCAAATTAGCCAAAACAAGAAGAAAATCGTTTAAATCGATAGCCAAAATCCGGTCGATTAGACCCTTACAGTTACTTCACATGGATGTGTGTGGACCACTACCTACCTTTTCACTAGGGGGAAACAGATACTTCCTCACCATTATAGATGACTACTCCAGAAAGGTCAAAGTATTCCCCATGAAGCGAAAAGATGAAGTATTTGGTTTATTCAAAAGGTTCCAGACAAGAGCAGAGCGCTTCCAGAACTCGAAGATACTCAATATAAGGACGGACCAAGGGAAGGAGTTCTGCAATAAAGAATTTGAAGAATACCTAGTCTCAAGGAATTAAAGGCGAGCGCACAAACACATACAGTCCTGAGATGAACGGCGTGAGTGAACGCTTCAATTATACAGCGTTGGACGGTGTGAAAGCCCTTCTGAAGCAAAGTGAATTGTCTGACCGTTTTGGGACAGAGGCCCTATTAACCTTCACATACACCTGGAACAGATTTTGTCATGGCAACTCACAGAAGACGCCATTCGAATTTTACGGTGGAAGAACACCCTCAGTGAAGCATTTGAAGATTTTTGGTAGCACAGCTTTTGTCGGAACCCCCAAAGTATTGAGAAACAAACTCAACATGAGAACAAAGAAAGGCATAATGGTGGGATATGCTGAACGAACGAAAGGCTACAGAATTTGGATACCCGAAGAAAAACGAGTTGTAGAAACGATCAATGTATTATTCAACGAAAAATTGCCGGAAGATAGAGTGGAAGCTGTCCTGGGCCATCGTCTGAATTATCCGAAGGACGAAGATTCTGATGACGAACCTGAACAAAGTCCGGAAGAAAGTCAACCTGAACAGATATCCTGTGAAGATATCGACTGGTTCCGTAAAGCGGTCACTAGACCTGATGGATCAAGAATAGACATATATTACGGGGTACATGGAATAAGCACTCGTTTAAGATCCAATAAGGATGCTGAGACATACTGCAGATCCCGTAATATCACCTATAATCCCAGTTTCTTCAACTTTAGTGGCAAAAACCAGTACTCGGAAAAGGTTCCCCAACAGATCTCGAATGGGGATTATGGAAATTCGCCGGAAGCATGCCACATCGAAATAGCAATCCCGGGGAATTTTAAGGAAGCCATGAAATCTCCTATCAAGGCCAAATGGCAAAAGGCGATGGAAGAAGAAATGGAGATGATGCAGCAACGGGAAGTATGGACACTTGTACCGAACAAGAACAAAACTACTCTAGGAAGCCGCTGGGTATACTCAACGAAGACTAACGAGAAAAATGAAATCGTGAGATATAAAGCCCGTCTGGTAGCCCAAGGCTTCAAACAGCGAAAAGGTGAGACCTACGACGAAGTACTTAGTCCTGTTGTGAACTTCTCAATTATACGCCTGTCCTTTGCAGTATTAGTTTGCCTACTAGGATGGTCGCATTGTCAACTTGACGTAAAGAGCGCGTATTTGTACGCAAATCTTGACAAGGAGATCTACATGGATCAACCGAAGGGATTTGTAGACCCAAAGTTCCCGAGCCACGTCTGCAAGTTGGAGAAAGCCCTGTATGGACTCCATCAAAGTGGACGCGAATGGTTCTTTGAAGTACACAACGTCTTAGAAACATTGGGGTTCAAGAAATTTAGATGGTGCAACTGCGTATATACTTATAAGGGAAGAGGTTTGCTTCTGCTCTACGTCGACGACATTGTAGTTTTCGGAAAAACGGAAGGCACAACAAAATAAATAACCAGAATCCTAGGCTCAAAATTCGATTTGAAGACATTAGGAAGAACACAGAAGCTGTTAGGTGTACAATTTGAAGAACTTAATGGTAATCTTATGTTACACCAGAAACCTTACATCGAAAAAGTGTGCAACACCTTTAGAAATTTTCTTTCAAAATTTGACTGCCCTAATACGGAAGACGAAAGGAAAGAAATGACAAAACTGCCATATCGAAGTGTCATCGGCTGTTTGACATATCTTGCAAGCCGCACTAGACCTGACATCACCTATGCCGTCAACATCCTATCGCAATTCAAAGAGAACCCTGGCATAGCTCACTGGAACAGCTTGATGAAACTCCTGGGGTATGTTGAAACTACTAAAGATAAAAAACTCAACATGTCTAATATCCGAAACCTCAAGATTACATGCTACAGTGATTCAGACTTAGCGACTAGCAGGGACGACCGTATCTCTATGGGTGGAATTATGCTGTTCATCGATCACCTGACATCACCTATGCCGTCAACATCCTATCGCAATTCCAAGAGAACCCTGGCATAGCTCACTGGAACAGCTTGATGAAACTCCTGGGGTATGTTGAAACTACTAAAGATAAAAAACTCAACATGTCTAATATCCGAAACCTCAAGATTACATGCTACAGTGATTCAGACTTAGCGACTAGCAGGGACGACCGTATCTCTATGGGTGGAATTATGCTGTTCATCGATCAAGTTCCAATTTGATGGCGTACATTTAAGCACAAGTGCGTAACACTATCTACAATGGAGGCCGAGTTCCTGACGCTGACAGATGCAGATAAAGAGTTATTGTGGGTTTCCAGAATTCTGGAGGAATGTAAAGAACATTCTCTGCCCGTGGTCGACCCGTATAGTAAAGAACTATTATTTGATAACAGAGCTGCAATAGATTTTTCGAACTCCCCCATAGAAAATAATAGAACTAAACGTATTGATATAAAGTATCATTTTATTATAAATTTAATTTATGAGAAAATATTTACATTGAAACATGTTGCTTCTAAACAAAATCTAGCCGATGTTTTCACCAAACCACTACCAAAAGAAGGTTTACAAAATTTTTGTAATGTGGTATTTGAAAGAAATTGAATGTTTATAATGTTTATTTATTTGAGTAGTATGACTATTTCTTTTATGTATATTAGCATTTGTAATTATATAAGATTTCCTTAGTGAGGAACCAGTACTTGTTTGTAAGGTTTGCATTGAATGTATTTTTTTCCCTAAGATATAAGAGCATTTAAGAACGTGGGAGGGAGGCCACTTGTTAGACTAGTAAATGTAAAGAATTTGTCAGTACTTACTAGATTTTCCCACGTCCTTCTTTAATAAAATGTCCGCCCAAAAGGGGCGTTTTTCTATTAGTAAACAGTTTCGCCAAGATGGCGAGGTGTGGCCACACCAGTTAAAACAAACTTCGCGGGAAAACCATAACCATTCCCCTTTACTAGTGACGTCATCAGCTGTGACCAATAGGAGCGGAGTATCCTATATTTGCATATAATCAGTTTGTGTTAATTGTTATCATAACTGTATTTTATGTATTTAAGTTGACATTTTATTTCTGAATTTCACTTCTTTAGTTATGCTCGATTCATGATGTAACTACTGTTCAGAACGAACTTTTAATAAAAATCTTGATGTTTTTATTTTGGCCTGTTAATGAATTTAAAAGATAGTTCAAACTTGAACTTAACATTTATACACATTGGTAAAACCCTGTCGGTACAAGGACAACAACCTTTAATATCTTCGGAGAAGACATCCAATTTCTTCAGGACAGCGAAGCATTCCAGTGCATGGGAGCGCCGGTGTGCTTCCACTTCCTACTGGGCACAGCCCAACTCCAAGAATGGGCTGACGTGGGGACCAAGATCCTCAAAATCAAGCTCGTGCCATGGCAACGTATTGATGCAATGAAGTCGTTCTGCCCGTCGTTGGCCTTCGCGATGCGAACACACCAATTTAGACTGACTGGCACAGCTTAGATGAAATAATGCTCCCTCTACTGAAAAAGACTGTCCCTTCGGCCAGAGGCTTAACTATCTCTAATGCGCCACATCCAAAGGCCTCATTGAAATCCCTGTGGCAGCCGAAGATGCAGACATCTCCGCAATTGATTTCCAGAGATAAAATTGTTCGAGATCTGGGAGTACCACAAATCCATGGTCTCCTCCTGCCTCCAGACCCCAGCGACACCTCACACCATCGAGGACTTCCTGTCCACCTCCAAATCCTTCGACTTTCTTTCGACTTCAAACCCAATCTCATCTATGTGGTCGGCGGCTCCAGTGGCATCAGGAAGGCTGGGGGTCAAATGGCATGTCTCGGAAGTACAACAAACTCACATAACAAGAAAGGACACAAACATCGGACAAGCAGAGAGGAAAAAGCTTTGCAGGACGATCAAAAACCAAATGCGTGATGAAAAAGCAGAGGCCCTCATCGAATGCCCAGCCAAGGCAATCTGTTAGGAAAAACTGTAATATACAATAGTTTTTAATATTTATACACTTACTGCATTCGGAGTTTTGAGTTTCCCGTGAAGCCAATCGGAACCGCCCATTTTATCTTTTGCAAAATCTCGGTGTAAGTACTTTTTCATTTCAGTTCAAATATGCGGATATTTAAGGAACTACTTGCAAGATTATTTCAGATATAATATTCAAATATGTGGATAGCAAGCAGATCGAGAAATGCAAATGTACGTACTATACAACCTGTAACTTATTTGAATTACTGACTCTCTTTCCTTTGAACGTCTAGCTTGCTGTCCACATATACTCGCTTATTATTCAGTTGATTATGTGTCCTATACCAACTTGGTATGAGACCTTCCAACTTGTAAGATATCTACCATCCGAATTTAACGAAATCGTGCAATCAATATATCAGTGGACCGATAAGGAATTCACGTTTGACAACATTTTGCAGGAACTGGTAGGAATCTCGGCTAAGACAAAGTCACAAGGATAGGAGTGTAGTAGCCTACAAAATCGACCAACATCATCAAAGAACCAATTCAATAAGAACATCCACTCCAAATACAGCAAGAGGTAGAAGACGTCATTTTAGAAGTAAACGACGACCACAATCTACAAGCCGACAAAGTAAATATGAAACAAGAGGTACAGCATTGGATTTTTGACACTGCATCCACCTCACATTTCTGTTGTAATAAGAAACTGATGGACAACTTCCGACCAATACAGAATACTACCATGGCAGTCGCTGTCGGCAGAGTTACGTGTCCAATAGAAGGGATTGGTAAGGTCACACTTCAATTCCAGATAAATGGTAAACTAGAAACTATTTATCTTTATGTTTTATACTCCCCAAATTTAAGACAAACTTTAATTTCTGGTACTGTAATTGATAGGAAAGGTCCTATTGACGGTGCAAAAAATGGTATTATCAGTTTATCACAAAGAAGGTAGTAAATTATTTTATGCCAAAAGGCAAAAAGGCTTGTATTACGTAAATCCTATGTATCCTAAAAACTCATCACATAATTCAAATAATGAAAACGTAAAACCAAATGTTAATATTAACTTGTCAACTACCATTGTAAATGACTTAAGCCTCTGGCATAAACGTTTTGGTCATATAAATGCTAAGTACATTATAAACACCTGTAAAAATGAGGGTGTGAAAGGACTACCTAAGTAAAAGCCTGATAAATTAAACTGTGAACCATGTAAAGTAGCTAAAACCCGTAGAAAGTCGTTCAAACCCCTTGGGAAAATTAGATCTAATAAACCCTTGCAGTTAATCCATATGGATCTTTGTGGACCAGTTCCTGATACTGCAATAGGTGGTTATAGATACTTCCTAACAATAACAGATGATTATTCACGCAAAATAACGACTTATGCACTAAAAGAAAAACGGAATGTCTTTCAATGTTTTTTAAATTATCAGAAGCGAGTAGGAAGGTTCCTTAATTCTTAGATCATAAATGTAAGAACCGATAATGGCTTAGAGTTTTGTAATAATGAATTTGAGAAGTTGTTTGAGGAACAGGGTATAAAGTAGAACATACAAATACGTACACACCGGAACAGAATGAAATTTCGGAAAGATTTAACTATACAGCAACACAGACGGAATTAAAGCCATATTAAAGGATAGCAGGTTAGAAAACAAGTTCTGGGCTGAAGCATTATGTATTTCACGTACACCTGGAATAGAGTGTGTCATAAAAATCAGAAAATAACCCCATTTGAACTTTTCGGGGGCAACAAACCATCAGTTAAACACCTTAAAGTTTTCGGAACTACTGCCTTTCTGGCCATTCCCAAACAGTTAAGACGGAAACTAGATATGAGAGCGAAAAAGGGTATTAAGGTCAACGGACCAGGGGTTACAGAATCTGGATTCCAACTGAGAGAAGGATTGTAGAATCCATTAATGTAAGTTTTGATGAGATTTGTAGTGGAGCTGTACTGGACCCACATACTAAAACCATTCAAATTCTCTCGGACAATTCTAACGATTCCGACACCTAATCAGACTATAATATAAAAACTGAAGTCTCGAGTGATGAGGAATCGGACAAGGAATCAAGTTCTAAAACAGATTTGAAAGATCTTGAACCGGAAACCAGTGAGCAAGCACCCACTTTCCCAACAAAAGTCTTTTTGGTCTAGGGAAGCGGTTCCTAGAAAAAATAGTTCCAGGAATGATATTTACTATTGTGTTGAAGGTTCTAAAGTTAGACTTCGATCTCATAAAGATGTAAACAAATATTGTCAAGCACATAATATTCCCTATGATAGAAGTAACTTTGATTTCAGTATTAAGAATACTTACTCGGGAAAAGTAAAATTAACAGATTTAAATATTACTAGTGCATGACTAGATATTTCTATACCAACTTGCTATAATAGTGCTATCAGAACCCCCAAGCTGACTTGTGGCATGATGCTATGAAAGACGAAATCTCGGTAATGAAAGAACAAAGGTCTGGGAACTTGTACCACAAAACCCCAATAGTAAGGTAATAGGTTGCCGCTGAGTTTTTACTATTAAACGAGATGAGCATGGTAACACAGCTAGGTACAAGGCATGATTAGTTGCCCAGGGTTTTCGAGACTAAATTAATTAGTTACGATGAGGTTTTCAGTCCCGTAGTTAATTTTTCAGTGATAAGAATATGTTTTTCAATATTAGTTTAAGTTAAAATGGTCACTGTCAATTGGATATTAAGTGTGCTTATCTTTATGCAACTTTAAATGAACATGTTTTAATGTCACAGCCAAAAGGTTTTGAGGATCCTGACAAGCCAGATTATATTTCTAAATTAAATAGGGTAATATATGGTCTTCATCAATCTAGCAGAGCCTGGTTTTTAGAAATTCACTGTTTTTAAATAATTGAAGATTAATAAACTAGAATGGGCAAATGGTGTATATACTTACAATGATAAAACAACATTATCACAGTATGTTGATATCATATTATTATATGAATTATTATATATCATATTATCATATATTATTATATTATCATATTATTATATGATATCAACATATTATTATATGATATATTATTTGCTAAAAATGAACATTTAATAAGTTCAATATGTGAGAAAATTAGTAACCATTTTGATATAAAAATATTAGTCAAAACAAGTAAATTATTAGGTGTTGAGTTTGATTTAAACGATCAAAGTATATTTATTCATCAGTCAACATATATAGATAAAAAATTTGTGAAATGTATAGAAAATATAATTTTCCCAGTATTTCTATATCAATTGCAGTAGGTACAGTTTTGTCCAAATCCCAGTGTCCTCTGATTCAAATCAAGAAATCTTAAGGATGTCAAAGTTGCCATATAGAAATATATTAGGATGCCTTGTTTATCTAGCAGGAAGAACCAGACCTGATATATCTTATGCTGTTAATATTCTTTCTCAATTTCAATCAAATCCTGGAATAATTCATTGGAATACTTTACTTAGAAGGATATGTGATACAAACTAGGAATAAGTTAAATATTTCTCAAGTTAATCTAAATATCAAGTGTTTTAGTGATGCAGATTTTGCAGCTAATCGTGATGATCGTATCTCGATCGGGGGTTTAATTTTGTTTATAGATGATTCACCAATATTATGCCGAACTTTTAAACAGAACTGTGTAAGCCTTTCAACTCTGGAAGCTGAATATGTTTCATTAACTGAAGCTGTTAAAGAGCTAGTTTGGGTGATACGCATCTTGAATGAATTTAAAAGTTCAAATAGTTTTAATATAAGTTTTGAAGGTCATTTATATTGTGATAATCAAGCTGCTATTAATTTTTCAAAGTCTACAATTGAAAATCACAGAACTAAACACATTGATGTAAAATATCATTTTATTAGGAATTTAATACAAGAAAATGTTTTTAATTTAGAATATGTCAATACAAAATTAAATCTAGCAGATCTTTTCACTAAGCCTAAATTTTCATTAGTCACTGATAGATCGAATTTTTGTATTTTGAGAAATTTTGTCATGCTATTATGAATCTATATTTGAAAATAAATTTGTGTATTTATTGTAAATTGCACTGAAAAACACATGCAAGTAGGAGTCAAATTTTTTTATTACTGTTTTCAGCTTTTCTTGAGGCGTCACTTTATCTTCTCGTCTTGACGGGAAAGGCGGGCCATTGTTAGGAAAAACTGTAATATACAATAGTTTTTAATATTTATACACTTATAGCATTCAGAGTTTTGAGTTTCCTGCGAAGTCAATCGGAACACCCATTTTATCTTTTGTAAACAAATCTCCGTGTAAGTACTTTTTCATTTCAGTTCAAATACGCGGATATTTCGAGAACTACTTGCATGTTTATTTCAGATATAATATTGAAATATGTAGATAGCAAGCAGATCTAGATATGCAAATGTACGTACTATATAAACTGTAACTTATTTGAATTACTCTTTTTCCTTTGAATGTTTAGCTTGCTATCCACATATACTTGTTTATTATCGAGTTGATTATGTGATTTGGTCATTTCACCGGACTATTATTTTATATTGGATGTTATTTCGTTATGTTTGACATGTGCTAGATATGCATACGAAATGTACTTTTAAAACTTTAATTAAATAAATAACTTATTTTTAAGTCTTCAATCAACTTATTTCGAGTACCGATTTCTAGACTTTTTAAGGCTGGCTGAATTTTTTTCTTATAAGACTAACACACACAATCAAGTGCATATCAGCAGCGAAGGCCAGTTCGCACTTCCTCCACGAAGGCGATTACACGTGTTTCGCGGACTGGTGCTTCGTACACTGAGCGCGGCTTAACCTCCATAAGCTTAAAGCCTCGCCGTCCTTTAACTCCGGCTCTCGTGCGGCTACAGATGTGCCAGTGCCAGGTAGAGGTACTGCCACACCTTAAATTATTGTATGGTGGCATCCTCTGCCCTCAAGGCCTAGCATAATGCAGTTGTCGAGCATATTAAGAAAGCAGCCAGTGATAAATGGACAGTCATGGCAGAAGATAAGATGCAACTGCGTAACAGTCGTCTTCGGCCTGACCTCCTTCTCACTCACTGTGATGAGGTCCTGGTTCTGGACATTGCCATCCCTTTTGAGAATCGGTTGGAAAGTTTTGACCAGGCTAGAGCCAGAAAGGTGGAAAAATACCGCCAGCTGGTGGAAGACATCTGCCCGCGATTTAAGAAAAGTTGTGATGCCATCATTGTTGGCTCCCTTGGAGCGTGGAACCCCCGGAACGAACTCATCATCAGAAAATATGTTCCAAGTCCTAAGCTTCCAAGATGAGGAAATTTTGCATGTCAGATGTCAACAGGCAATAGCGCGACATCTCCACATTCACGTCATGGGGTACACCAAATCTGCCCCCTGATGCAGTCAACGTGCCATCTTCAGCCGAACTCTCCACACCCCGTCAAGATGCTAAACCGACACCAACCGCATCCTAACCTCCGGGCAAAACACAAGAAGTGACTACTTTCATCGTGTGAGTTGAAGGCCCAACCCCATGGAAGCCAGTCCTGCTCCCAAACCTTTACCTGCCACCAAGCGTGAGCACCACCACCCACCCAGGTAAACTTCACCACAGAGTAGGCCCCAACACCTGGCTACTCCCATCGCAGTGACCAAAGTACAGCTTCCCCTAGTGCCTGTTACTACACAGATGAAGATCCCAACAGAACAACAGAACAACGTCCCTACACAGATGAAGATGGCCAGGTGCACTGCCACTCCAAACAGATGAAGACCAACCATCCCGTACCCTGTACGAACTCTCCCTCCACGTGAGCTGTTGTGCCCCCTTTCAACGAACTCTTTGTGAGCCATTGTGAACTCTCCCATCCTCCATTTCTCTCTAGGAAGCTGTTAACTCTCAAAGACTATTCGACTCTTCATTTACTTAATATCAGCAAGTTACCCTGTTAAACGAGTTTGACAAGCTTACTATACACCATAACAATTGACCTCGGTGTCTGTTGACTATGTATTGTGTTTTTATACTCTCTACCACTCACAACTTGAATGGCAAAGAGAAAAATTAAAAACAAATTGGCAACTCAAGTTTTAAGTACGAGTGTTGCCAATTTTTGGATTACTTATGTTATGATCTACAGCTTAGCAAATTCCAAGGTGTTTCACCAACTGTAAAAATTTTCAATCACCTGTTTGATATATTAAATTCTAAAAATTTATTCAGTAACGGTTTCAAATCCCCTTTAAAATCATCCAATGAAAATTCATTTTTTAACTTTTTAAATCAAGCTGATACATATATTAGGACTTAAAGTTTCAGCTGATGCTGGTTCTATTCACTTCAGCAATAGAAAAATGGGGGTTGGGGGATTTTTAATGCATTAAAAGTATACAAAGCTTATATACTAATCTATGTGGAAGCAAATATCCTTTAATGAAATTTTTAATAGCCTACAAACTTTCTCAGGACTACATAGAACTTTTTTAGCATAATTATATATAGAAGTAAAGGTGGATACAACAATCCAACTGCTAGGCAATTTAAAGCTGCATACGTACGACATCTTTGCCATCATGAAATAATGACATTATGTAATGCCAACTGCATTATTCTTGATGACACATATATTTTAAATGTTTCTTCCAAAAGGAATAAATATGCAAGTCAGATAAATTGCATTTATGCTCAAGAGTGATGACTTTTCAACTATAACAAATAATTCAGAAAAACATACATTCAGAGCAATATTCAGAAAAAAATTAAGTACATTTCTGATGTAGTCAGATATATTTCTGGGTTTGTTCGAAAGTTGGGGGAATTAAATGTGTGCAGACTGTGTATAAGCTTTAAAAATAATTCACAATTTCAGGAAAGCTTTTTGCAGCAAAAAGATAAGGGGAATCAATTAGTCCTGCTGCTGATGTAAAAATTTGCAAAATTGGAAAGAAACTTTAGCGAGGCCCAAGCTGATGGAAAATTAATAAAAAAGAATATAATGCATCAGCTCCTTATTCAAACTTCGAAAGAATATCATCTTTGATTCATTACATGAACACACATTAGACCAATCTCCTCTTCAAAACCACAGCTATCACTAATAAAAGCTGTCCTATTTGATTGTTTAAAAATAAGATTTTATCATGTGGAAAACAAATGACAGAAAATTTTCAACTTAACAATGTCCGAAGCATTGATAACAGAACCACAATATTTAAGGGTCAATAAATGGCTACGTGTTTCTATGAGTTTTATTCAGTGGATTTAAAATGTGACAATGAATTTTAAAAGTTTACTATTTCTTATTTATCTTTGTATTTATAAAATACTGATTTCACACACAATAATTAATAGAAATTTAATATTAAAAATCCAGCCTAGAACTTATGCACACACTTAAAATCATAAACTTTGTCAAGAGTTATTTACTTGATCACTTCGGTAAATTTAAAATCCATATATAGACACGGTGTAATGACATGAGATAAATTTAAGTGTCGAGTGGATTTAGGCTATTAAAAACAGTTTTAAGACGTACAGCACATTTAATTAGATATTTAACATTATCTACCAAGTTAACAATTTAAGGCAATTCGAGGCTAAATGAGTAAAAAACAAAATGGTTTCAGTCCAGCAGTTTCATCGTAGCAGAAGCTCTACGTCCGTTCATGTCCAGCGGGTATGCCTTGTTGAAGGGCCAGAACTCACATGTCGCCTCTCCTCCCATACCTTGTTTTACAATGCTCGACAGTTCAAAAACGAGGGGCTACAAGACATTCCTTAACCCCCATCCAGTCATAAACTTGCCAGCCTCTTCCCTCATCAACGGTGAATTCACATAAGAGAGGAAATTTCGAAGAAGGGGAACCACGACGCTACAACGGGTAACTTATTTAGTTTTTGAATGAAAAATCTAAAATTGGGCAAAACAGCTAACTTAAAGTATATAATAAAAAGTTACCTTCCATCTTGCCCGAAAATAAATTAGCTTTAATGAAAACATAAGCAATTATGTACCCATAATATAAATGAAAGCTTTCAATGGTGACCCAGACGTGATTTTAGCACGCAACAATTTCACTATTTTTATTTTATGCATCAGCAAAATAGTTATTGAGGTAGTCATTTCTTAACTTGTGCATTTATTTTTCAATTTATTCCAACTCATGTTAACCTCATTAAGTTTTAAAAAAAGGAAGTTTGAATTATTTTCTGCTATTAAATCTTTAAGATAATTTCCACACCTAATACAGTTGTTAAAGAAAAATAAATAATATTGAATTAAATAAGGTCACAAGTTTAGGACAACTATATCTTACAAAATTTAAATCAATGATACAGTATGAACATCCCCTACCCCCTTTGACATGTTCTCTTAATATACAATTGCAAAAGCTAACAGTCCAGTGATAAATCAAACCAGGATCACGACTGCAGGTCTGGTAAACCTGCCGTCGGAGGCCGGTTTGGAGAACCCGGCCTGATCAAAAAGTATTTGGAGGACTGTATCTGGATTGCGGGTTAGGTTAAACTGCCCTGAGGGCCATAACTGGACAGTGAGTAGGTTAGATATGTCCAGTATCTGGTCTGCTGTCCTAATAAACATATTTGGTGGACTATATGACTGTTGGGCAGGGTAAAATTGTCCGGAGAGCTGTATCTGAACTGCGGTCCTGATAAAAATTTGGAGGGCCGCATCTCGTCTTGCGAGGCGGGTAAACATATTCAAAGGGGCTTAAGGGACGGTTAAACCTGTCCAGAAGACAGTATCTGACTCCGGACTGCGATCGATCTATTCACAACTTATTTATCTCACACGTACGGATTTTTTTTGAATACGTGCTAGTTAAACTTGATCCCATGAGAACTTAAGCCAATTATATAACAGCTCAAATTGCTAGAAACATTAAAAAGTTACACAAATTCAATAATAAATTCAGTAGTGTGCACATTCACATCACTAACAATGTTAAAAAGTAACTCAAATTCAAGAACTATTCAGCACTATACACATTCGCATGGCTAACTTTTTATTAGTAAATGTTATGTTGCCAAGAGAAGCAATAAAAAGCCAAATCAATCAACCAAGCTGAATTTTTGCATAGCAGTCATGTGACTATACTAGCGACATGTTGGTCCCACTTTTTAAACTCTTCTCAATAGCGATGTTCTGTCTACTTATATGTATTAGACATGACTATGAGGATAGCTGCCCCTAGAGGCAGACCATCGCCAAGAGGGCGAGTTGCAGAAAGTGGTCTTATTTGCATGTCTCATGATTTCTGGGCACACAGCAAGGGTGATGTGGAGGGCTAGGCCAGGGTGGAATTCGTGCAGTGTCTGTGTTGTACGCTGGTAACTGGGCAACTAGGCTAATTTCTGCTAGCATGCGAAAAATATCTGACCGACCTGGGGGTGGCCGGAGCGGGTAGGACGTAGTGAACCCTTTCATGTCCGGTCATACCGGAGTGGTATGCCCTGAGATCTCAGGCCTCATCAGCCGGGGTGAGCGCTGCTGCTTCGGAGGTTACGGCCCCTCAGTGGAGGTGGATGGGCGAAACGGTGGTTTGCTGGGGCTATCGTAGAGCCGGTGATGTGGGGGCGCTGTCCGATACCTCTGTACAGACGTTGGACAATCTGAAACTGTGGAGATTTGAAATCTCCACGCTCGTGAAATGCCGAAAGGGCGTGAGGGATTGGTAACCCCTCTTGACGCACAGCGAGGCCTAGTCCACCTCCAGCGTCAAAAGTCTCAGTACCCTTAGTAACGGGCGACCTCGGGCGGTGGTCGGAATTGCCCATTAAGTTCACGGCACCATGGGGGTGATGTTGACAGCGCCTTCCAAACTTCGATTGGCGCGTCGGTGAGGGTTCCACCGAGAGCATACCAAGTGTCCCTGCTCACCCGACCATGGAAGAGTTTACTGGTTCCCTTCCACGTAATGCGAATGCAGGTCGGGGTTAAAAGACCTTCCAGTAAAGGCAACGCCCCTAAGAGATGCCGGGAACTTTTCCTCGTTCTTTAACGAGTTGATACGTCCGGCAGGTCTCAATTCTAAATTTGTAGAGCCAGCTGCATAAAGCATGATAGAATATTTGATAAAATGATAGGTGCATATTTGCGATTGGCCTCCCTGTACACCTCAATGGGTCGATCCGATTAATCGTGCTAGGGCACCTTAATAAGTGCTCACCAGTTGATGAAGGAAGCTGATGGGGAGTCTCTCTGATTCCGATCTCCAGAGTTAGTACCAATAAATTAGGCGTCATCCTCCAGTGATGCCTATCGACTTGATGCGACCTACGGGTCCTGGGGGTTGCATGGTGGTCGAGGCGGGTCTCTGCTTCCACTCGTCGGGACTGCTGTGTCACCTTCACGGGGCCGCCCCTATTTAAATCTATAATGACACATCGTCGGGGTAGAGGGGGCTACGCCCCCAACTAGTAGTAGTAGTAGCCAGACCCGGGAATCACTCCCTTGGCACGCGACATATTAACAATACAATCACAAAGACAAACAGTAAATGCTGAGTGCATAGCACGTATCACTTAGAGTGCACATCAAATGAAGGCTTACCCTGTTTGTTCCTGGACTTTAGGCTCCATCCGAAATCTAAAAAGAAATAAAAGTGTGGTGCTTTTGAAGAGAAGCTGTGGAAGCAACAACATAGGGATGCACATTGTTCACACCCTGTAACCATAGTGTGATAGGAGAGGGACGTTCCAACCTGGTGTATGCGGCTACAGAAAAGGCAACAAACAGGGTGGGAAAACTTCCAACAAATTTCAAAAATTATTGGAAAACATTTCCAAGTTTCCAAGACCCCATGGACTAATAATGGTGACATAACTCACCTTGGCCTACGATGTACTTGTACCCAGGAATATAAAATCAAAGTACAGATCGTAATGCGGAGATTGAGCAACAATTAAATGTGCCAAGTGAAGACAGAAAGGAAATAAAAGCCAAATGAAAAGATAAAAAAAAACACGGAGAAATTTCGAAGTCATCATCAATTAAAAGTAACATATCTCACTTCGGCCTACGATGTACTTGTACCGAGGGGTATAAAAAATAGGTAAAAATCGTAATACACCAAAAGAGCAACAATTTAATGTGCCTGGTGCAGCCCTTGGGAAAATACAGGCCAAATAACAAAAGTAAAAAAAAATCTAAAAACTTTCTAAGTCCCCTTGTGCCAAAAGTGGCATAACTCGCAAAGTAAGTACTACGATATACTGGCACTCTGTGATATCCAACTAAAGCTTCAAACGTAATGCAGACGATGAAAACATTTTCAACGTGCCTGATATAGACCGTGAGGATATATCCGGGTCAACAGGTGAGTGTTATGAAAAGTGAAGTCCAAAGGACGTGGAAAAAATTCAAAGTTCACATTAGCGTTATGATAAATTCAAGTCCACACCTGGATACTGCTAAATGGTCCGAGTCCAATAATGTAGCTCGAAAAATACAAGTCGTGGCTGGGCATAAGCCAAAAAATTCAAGTCAAAGACAGGAAGTTTGGTCCCTTAAATGGAATGTGAAATTGAAAAATTTCAGTCCACGAATAGGAAAAACACTTAAAATGAAAGTTCGGACTGGGTCCAAAATATTTTTAGGTACTACACACTTGAAAATACTTTCAAAGTCCCCATGTAAACAATGGAATAGTTATAGTCGAAATATTGAAAAAATAAGTCCAAAATGTAAACAATGCACATGAAAAAATTCAAAGCACAATAGACTACCACTTAATGCAAACAGTCAGGGACTTTATTTGGAAAGATGCTCGGATTTGGGCTATGTTGGGGCCTCTCTCCCGACGCATAATTCCGAAGTATGACTGGACTCACCCCATTTTGACGACTTGAATACCAAGAAGGGCAGCTGGGATGAGGGCCCCTAGAAGTCCATGCTATGGTAACATGATGATATCCAATGGCACAAAATTCAATTCACACTATTGTAAGCCTGTCTAATACGCGGGGTGTGATGATTTAAAAATTGCTTTTCTGGAAATTAAAAATAACATTCACTTTAATACAAGACTAAATACATCCGTAAAAAAATGGAGGCCCGAAATGCAGAAACAAAATGTTTAATTTCATAATAATTAATTTCATACGAATTGCAACGGAGACAACCAACGGACTCGTCTGATTGAGACAGCTGTTTTTAGAAGCAGGTGAAAGCATCAAGGACACTTGGGAGACAGGAAGCTTTAGAGTTTGCAGCCTGTTATCCTAGACACTCAGGCGCTAGGACGTTAGTCTATTTTCTCCCTCCTCACGATTCTTTTCTCTGCAGAGATGGACACCTTCAAAATAAAGTATAATCAAATTTTCCTTAGTAATATTTATTAAAGAAGCAATTTAATTAAAAAATATTTACAGATTTTCAATTCAAATCAACATTTTGCAATGTAAATGCCTCTATGTACACTATGAATAAAATTTTTGTATGCAAGAACACATCAAAATCACAAAAAAATAAATTATAATTGTACGTGAGGTGTTCGACTTAAAACTGTCAACATTTATATGCTGTTTTCCCTTTTTATGGACCATCTCGTAATTAAAATGTTGCATCCTGAATCACAGTAAATTCAATTTCATTTTTAACTTTCATGATTTCTTCAAAACTAGGATATGAAAAAATCCTGATTTAAAAAACCCAAAACATCAGACTTGCCGGATTTGGTGGAGATGTCGAATCCGGGGCACTAGCGATTTATCGCCAAACATGGTAACCGTGTTGTTTTGATCCAGCTTTATGGCAACTTTTGATTTAAATCAGGTTTTTAAGATTTTAATTAATTCCTCGACCATTTACCTTACAAGTTTAAATTTGTTGGACATACACGCAAATTAGTGTACTTTCTATATATCATTTAAACATTTTTTTTATGTGAAACATTAATGTATTAGGAAATATAGCTGGGTAAATTTTTGAAAGATTAAACAGGCGACATAAGAATTAGCAAATAAATCACATGATAGAGTAAGTAGAACAGTGCCCCAATCGCCAAGCACGAGCAATGTTTTCTAAGTTAAATCCACAACCAGTAACATGAATTCTTTGGACCCAGATAAATAAGGTTGCCGGATCACACTGACACCATATTATAAATTTTTTCAATCATACAAATTTCAGAATTTTTTTGCATTATATATTTATAATATATGAATAAAAGGTTTTGAATTACTTCTATTATTTTTATATAAATCATTAATTGCTGCAAGACTTGCTATTGAGAAAAATCTTGTCACCAATGGAAAATAAAATAAAAAGAACTTGCATCTTGAAAAAAATCCTACTTCTCATTAACTTTATGATTGTAAAAATAACTTATTATTGAAAAAATTGTTATTTTTGTAAGTTAAGAGTAAAAAATGAGACGACACTAAAATACATAAATTTGAAATCAAATCTATTTTTCAAATTCTTTGAGCATTGCCAAGAATTTCATAGGTATATTCGAAGCACAGAAAAAGGGTTTATATATAAAACAACAAATGAAGCTTTTCTCTGCGAATAGCACATGGCAAGTGTAATAGCATCCCCAGAACATGCCAATTCAGTGGAATTTGAGTTTGCAATAAAAAATGTATCAATTCAAATAGCTTTCTGCTTCAACCCATAATCTTTTCTCAACATACTCAATTATAAGATGAGTGAATTAACTTTTACATTACAAATTTCAATTCCATAAATATTGAATTGTTATTCAAGCAGTGTAAAGAATTCTAAGGGTTCAATGCATAAAATTTCCCAAAAAATTGAAATAAAATTAATCCATATATATTACACAACACAAAATGAAACTATTAAAATTGCCAATTATACAGATTTATGTGCAAAATTGTAATGCTTTTGTGAAACTGCTGAAAATATTTTGGCTGTGCCTACATTTTTTATGAACCGACTACAATAGTAAAAAAATAACAAACATCTTAAAAGAAAGCAAGTTACCACAATTTTAATAATTTGAGTAAATATTTTTCGAGCATCTTCTCATCACATGGTGAATGGTTTACAATTGGTCATGTGCGATGTAAAGTCACATGGAATGTATGGGAGGGGTGGGAGAGCTAATGATTTCAAGAGTTCATATCCTGTTTCAAAAGTCAGGTTGCAAATTTTCATATCCAGAGTCAAGATTATGAATCCAGTTTCAATAAATTCACTGATAAAAACTTAACAAAAATTTAATAAGGTGACATTTAAAATTACAATACAATTCATAATGCGGCCAAGATTATTAAGCGAGTCATTGCGCTTCCATCATTACAGTTCAACTGATTGGCGCAAGTGCGCCATCTACCGTTATTACGGAATAGAATGTTTAAAATAAAACTAACACTGATGAGCAGGCTTGTAAGTGACACTTATTGGTCAATGCCCCAAGATGGAAATACTTGTCTGGTAATTATGATCCCAATTAGCAAATACTATTATTTAGTGTCTTCAAAGGGAGGATGATTTTCAATATAATTTTGGGGTGAACTCAGTAATAGCGAAGTTCTTATTTGAATAAAATAATATGCACTTGTTCAGTATTTCATTTTCAATATTAAACATAACAAGAAAAATTTTAATTTTGATTTAAATCAATGATTTTTTTTAATAAAATTCACTTGATTTAAATCGGCATACCCTGCCAGGGCAATAAGCTTAGTAAATATGGCACCCAATCTTTAGGCACACCTGCCATCTCAGCTCTTTCAAAATTTATTTAAATATATTTATTTCATCTTTTCATCAAATTTCGGTATAATTTTGTTGCAGCTTGCATTTCTAGCTTTTTCTTTAAAGCGATTTCTTCCATTCCGATAATACGTCCTCCCTTTCTTTTTCTCCCTTATCCTACCTTCCATAATGCGGGTTCAAGAAATTTTAACTTCGTTTTCATCAGTGTTCACTGGGGGCTATGATTCTTTTCTTTATCTCAACTAGCATACAATTATCCGATACTTGGGCATCAAGCTCATATGCGAGTTTAACGAGGGCTTTTCTCCCACAAGAAAGAAAAGCTGTTTGATAAACAACTTGTTAATAGACAACAAAATTCTGATTTACAATTTCTCAGTCTAATTCAGATTAACCTATGGGAAAACTATCCAAAATTCGAATTCAACGACTCCTTTTGGAATACGATTCCCTGTGAAACAATAAGGTAAAAAGGAAAACAATTTCAATTCAATTTTTTTTTATCTACGAAAACCAATTCTTATTTTCTATTTCGCATCAAGAAGAATACACATACTTTGTTTTAAAACCAAATTTCTTATAGAATGGTCACAATCTACTTTTTCAATACCAATTTCGTTAACACAAATAGTTATCAATATTTTGTAATAAACTACATGAGTCACGAAATATACTCAATACCAAATATGCTTCAAATACTAAACAAAATTTAATGCCCAACACTCTTCTCAAAAACATAAAAGAATCTTAAGCTATATCGTAGCATATACAATATACAAGATGTAACAAATAATTTCGGTTAAATATTAGTTTTGTTTAAACCAATGTGTAATTCAAATTATCTGATTTTTTTCAAATCATTAAATACACCAAACATACAAAGTTTCAGTAAAATCAAAACAAAATTTAAATTTTCGTTCACTTTCGATTTGGCACTTTTTTTGCCGTAACTTTATCACAACTTGATAATATCTACTGAATAGAACAAAATAAAATTGGATTTGTAATTTATTCTTTTTAAACAAAAACAATTAAGTGATGGCTCTTTGCTACTCTTAATTCCGGAAAGCAAGAACCTTAATAAACTTAACTTAATAAAAGGGTGGGCCTACCTGCATTTTCTGCATTTGTGTTTCCATTCCACTTCCAGGACACCATAAACTCTAGTAAAAGCAAAAAAAATGCTTAATTTCAAACGAATTGCTACGGAGACGTCGCAATCAGACGGGGTCCGTTAGCTAACTGTTTTTGGTTCCATGCGCAGGCGCAAGCATCAAGGACACTTGGGAGATTCGAAGCTTCCGAGTAGGGATGGAAAATACTGTTCTTTTAGGTGAATAGTTCTTTGCTGTTCCTGTTCTTTCTAAAAGAACTGTTCTTTAGCCTGATCTTCTGCTCACTACTGTTCTCACATATACTAGCCTTGTTCCTATAGCAACCGCCCATTATGGCAGGAATTTTCGTGGTAGACACTCAGGGCCCAGATTCTGTTGACACCTCATCTTTTTGTAAGTACATACTTATTGTAGATAATACCGGAAAAGGCTAAGTACAAAAAATTATTACTAGCGTTTTCGCGATCTACGATTTTTTATTGGGGAAGATATTTTTTTCTCTTGTATTGACAGGAAGGAGAAACGAATTACATATCGCATAATTTGGATCTTTGAGTTGATCGAGATGCTTCTTACGTCTACTTGAACCATCAACAGCATGATTTCTGAAAATGTGATTCGTGGCGCATAGGACAAAAAAAAATTCCCTCACTTCGTTATACATTTTGAGGAAATTTTTCGTCAACAAAATTCGAGCCCTGATAATCACAGGGCAAACGTCTAAATATATCTTTGAGCAACAGAGAATAGCCTTTAAAAATTAAGCACTTAAAACATCTTGAGGCTACCACCTTTGAAAGTAATATTAATTTATTTATCAAATGCCAGATTAATCATTATATAATATAGTATCTCAGTACGTTCAAAAACATGAAGAATATAAATCAGTAGAATTGCAATATACATTACAAAAATATACAATACGTAAAATATAAACACTACAGCAATGAATACTACTTTAGAAAAATAGTTGGCAAAAATAGGAGTTCAGTTTAGCACACAATTTTCATTACACTTCAGATTTTCTCAAAATCTAAAGTAACTGCATATTATTGTTACAAAAAGCAATAGCTATATTTATTTTCAAAACATGAAGTATATAAATCATAAGGTATTGAGAATACTTTAAATATCAAATGTGTGTGAACAGTGAATGAAATTTTTATAAACAAATTTGTATGAAATCAAAAATTTCACACCTTAGTAAAAAATTCTAATTTTTTACTCTTATTTTACACATTTCTTTAAAAATCGATACAACTAATTGTTACTATTACAATTAATAAAAATAATTACTTTATTTCTTCAACAGACAGCCTAGATTTCTTTCATTTAGAATTTGTCCCGATTTGGAAAATATTCTTTCACAAGGAACTGAAGTAGCCGTGCCAGGAAAGTTCTCGAAATAATCTTTTCAAATTCGGATACATGTACCCATTTCCATTCCAATACTTCAATGGGTCCTCATTTCTTGGCAGTAATGTACCATGTACCTCATCCATGTACCTTTGTACCTCAATGATCGCTTTTGAATCGCTCGATCCGGAAGATTTGAATTTCGAAGCTTTAGCATCAAATGCACCCCAAATAGACCTACTAGTAGTCTCATTGGCATTGCTTGTAGAATCTGAACTTCTTTCAGGAACTTCAGATTTAATGTACCCAGAAACTATTCTTGTTACACTTTCTTTTATATGCGATTGAATATTTTTTCACAAATAATGTGTTTGTTGGTTTCTAAATTTCTTGGGCGATCTTGTAATTGTTTTTAAATTGCACAAATTAATTCTTTCATATTATCATACTTTTCACTTTCTTTTAACCAATTTTATTCAACCAATTTACGCAAATTGGACACTGTTCAACACTGCTCTGAGAATATGCTCTGGCACATTTCGCATGTCTCCCGTTAACAGCCTCTACATGGAATGTCACCAGCTACCACGGAAGAAGTTGTACATCAATTATTACAAGATCAAATCGCTGTCATCCCATCCGTTGAAGCACATGACTCTTGCCCCAAGTTTCAATCGACTTTACGACGCTCGTTCCTCTTGATAAAAACTTTTTTTGCAAAGGACCAATTCCATCATAAACGATTCTTACCTTAGTGATAGTGTGCTCCAACAAAATGAAAATTTTCGTTTCCCACTATGGGACTTTCCATCTCTCAATTTTATCAATTCCTTCATTGCTCCAATAATATTCCAACTGTAACTTACACCGCTGTCAGTTTGACACCTGTTTACCAGTTTTCATGGATGGGTCTAAAGGAGGAGATTATGTAGGCCGTGAAACAGCTTTTCCCAGTACTATTAATAGTTACGGAATTAATGCTTCCGTCAATATTGCTAAATCGGTGGCAATTTATTGCACCCTTCAGATATCCTCTAGTACCCACCGTAAGTACTGAATCTACACTAACAGCAAGAGTGTATTAGAACAGCAGGAGCAATATACTATCACTTGCCATCCTGTTGTCATATATTTTTATCATCCTGCGTACGTTGCAGAGCAAGGGTTTCAATAGTCTGTAACTCTCTTTGGAGTTACAAAGCACTAAAAAAAATCAAACTCTTTAGAATTAGTTTATTTTCAGCATGCAACAGCAAACGACTGCCTGGTTGCGTTCTTTTTTAGAATAATAATACGTGAATATTCTCGTTGTCTCACAACTAAATAGTATTTCTTCCCCAAAAGCTATTATACATAGAGACGCTACATTATTCCCTCCCCAGTGCCTTAGTTACGATACAAACATCAAGTTAAGTAAATTATCAAAATATATAAAAATAAACATTGTAGAATTATTTACGTTACAGTTAATGTCCATATCTCGATGGAAATCTTAACCTTCTTCCGGAACGAGAAGTCTTCGGTTCGATTCCCCTCAAGGGAAGCGTTTCTTCAACTGATTCTTTAATGGACAGTTGTGAGTCAGGATGGGAGAAAATTTTCGTAGATCGGAATCTGTTTCTTTATTCGTGACAAAAAAATGAGCAGGTTTTAGTCTATGAATGAAAATATTTACTTCTTTACCTTTTATTTGAACAGTGAAATATTTTTCATTTCTATTAATTACAGTAAAGGGTCCATCAAATGCGGGTTCGAGTGGTTTTTTAACTCGGTCGATTCGGACCAAAACATGCGAACAAGTATCCAAGTCCTTGTGAACGAATTGGTGAATCGTTTGCCGAGGTTTAATTGGTTTTAGTAATTCCATTTGCTTTTGTAGATCACCAGCAAAATTACCTGGATCTAATTTTGTTTGAGGTTTTTGGGAAAGTTCGCCAGTCAGTTTCCATATACCATTTGAGCTAGTGAAGAATTAGTATCCGCACGTAATCCTAATAAAACCGTTGGTAAAGTTTCAGTCCATTTGATAGAATTGTGAAAAGTTCGCCAGGCAGTTTGATGGATTTTCCATATACCATTTGAGGTAGTGAAGAATTAGTATCCGCACGTAATCCTAATAAAACCGTTGGTAAAGTTTCAGTCCATTTGATAGAATTGTGAGCTTAATCGCGGCTTTGAGTGTCCGATGCAACCTCTCAATTTTACCGTTACACTGGGGTGATAAGCTAAAACCCAACACAATACTTATATTTTTGAATAGTTCCGATTTAAATTGAGTTCCTCGATCAGTAATTACACAATACGGCATACCGAGCCTAG
Source organism: Meta bourneti (assembly GCA_933210815.1). Classification (NCBI taxonomy): domain Eukaryota; kingdom Metazoa; phylum Arthropoda; class Arachnida; order Araneae; family Tetragnathidae; genus Meta; species Meta bourneti. The sequence goes on from OW119923.1 coordinate 714,369, forward strand.
TAATGCAATTTTCATAGAATGCTCGGGAGATTGTTTCGGCCACTAGCATTTTGTATTGGAATAACCTCAATCCAACCAGTAAAACGATCAATACAAGTGAGACAATATATTTTACAATCCGATGGAGGAAATTGTCCGATTAAATCAATATGTACAACACTAAATCTTTCATCTGGTTCTTCAGGTGTTCCTATTTTGGAGTGTCGTGTAATTTTATTCTTTTGACAATTTATACAAGTTTTAGCCCAATTTGCTACGTCCTTTCGGATGTTAGACCAGATAAATTTGGAAGTCATCTGTTTATAATTGTAGTTTTTATGCCAGAATGAGCCAAACCATGAATTTTATCAAACATTATCCTTCTAAAAGGCTCAGGCAAAAAGGGTCTAATGTTCGAAGTTGAGGTATCACATCAAATAAGTTTTCCTGACGGAAGTGGATATTGCTTAAAAGTAAAAGTACTATTGCGTAATTTATTGAGCTCTTCACAACCAACTTGTTTATCCGCAATGGTAACATAATCTAGACCAGTGGTTCCCAAACTTATTATGCCCACGGACCCCTTCTCATAGCAAAAACCTGACCATGAACCCCCAGTGAAATAACTCTACATAATAGTGTACTCTAATAGTGCTAATAGTACTCTAATAGAAATACTCTAATAGTGTACATAATAGCAAAATTACAAATTTAACTTTGATGTCTTGAATGGTGAATGGCGACGTGAAAATAAAATATAAATAAAACATTTTGATATTTAAAGTAGTATTTATTAAAATTATAACTTTTGTTTTAAAATACAAAGCATATTATTTTTCAATGAGATTGATGAACCTGATGATATGAGATTATTTATGTTCGGTTCGATGTCTGTGAGTAACATTCGTAAGTTTCCACGAGCACTAATTTGCAATCGGTTTCTTTTTTCGTGATGAGGCTCGTAACTGTACTGAATCCACGTTCTACTAAACAAGACTGGAAAGCAATCAACAGCTTCTGTACAGTGGCCCATAATGCAGGATATAAAATTGGCATCTGTTTTTGTAACCAGAATTTGTTGTATCCTTGTTCAAACATTGGTTTCAGCTCCTCATTTGTTGATAATTCAATAAGTTGCTCCTGTATTAGTATGGATTCATCTATGTTTGTGGGTCTACTTGCAAAAGGGTCCAACATCCAATTGGGGATGCCCAAGTGAAGAATGTCTTCAAATCTTTGTCTGAGGTTAGAATGAAGAGCCGTTAAGAGCAAGAGACAATAGACAAGTAATTCTTCATCTCGATTTTGAAAGATTTGGAAACTGAGAGCATTATCCTCTCCCCAAGTTTTGTTTGTACAGAAAAGGTTTTGCAACAAACGCAGATATTATACTTTTAGTTTTGATTAAGTTGCATTGATCACCTTGTAATTTCAAATTGGTTTCGTTAAATTTGGCAAATAAGTCAGTCGTATAAGTTGCCATTTTTTTAAAATTAAATTGAGCCGCAAATCATTGTCTTTGCCTTTTAGGAATTCCAACCCTGAATCAAAGAGTGCATAAAATCGATCCAAACATGCACCTTTAAATAACCAACGAACTTATTGTTTAGTAAATGATTTTAACCTTCATCATTTTCCAAACAAAGTTGAACAAATAATCTCTAATTTAATCTCATTGTTCGAAAGAAAGGTCTACTATAATTTATTCAGAATTCAACAGGCAAAGAACTTCATTTAATTGCCCTTGGCCAGGATCTTAAAACACTGTTCCTTGAAATTAATACACATGCAGATAAACAGAAACAGTATGAATATCTTACCCCCTTTAGGTAGACCAGAACCAGAAGATAATTTCAAAGTAATTTCTCGCTCTTTTAATTTGTTTGACCATGCGTCCAAGATGCCCATCGATTTATCCTGCAATGAAGAAAAAAAGTTCCACTTTTCAATCATAATTTCGAGGGAAATCATACAAATGATAATTAATTATCGTTGCACTGGAGCAACAATATTGGCGACGGTCCAGGGCCAATCCCCAAGGGAAAGATCGAGGACAACACGTCATTTTGAACCACGATCAGGTGACGAGGTTAGCATCTGAGCTGACTCCTCACTCTCCAAACGTGAGGACATTGGAGGCCACTACAGATTTAACGTGCACCACCTCATGTACATGACAGTGGCTGGACCGAATTTTGAACTTACAACTTTCCGATTGCTAATCCGTTGTTCTTCCACCTCGGCTACCGAGGCACCCTGGAAATCATACAAAACATTTTGGGAATACGAGAGCTCAAGTATCTCCTGTACTTGAAAAACAAGCAAAGCATACTCATGCATTACAGAAGGAATGAGCTTTTCTACTCTTGGCAGTATAGAAATTCTATCCAACTTACTGAACTCGCATCATCGAAAACAGACAGCTCGAGGTTCCCGGAGAAATCTTGGCCACAGACGGATTCAATGCATTCGTTCAGCCAAAGTTCAGCATTATGAACAGGGATGATAATAGACTGGAAATAAGTTCAAAAAGTATTAGAAAAATGTGATCAAGTTGAATGAAAGAGTGTTTAAAAATAGAGAGTGTTGTACTTCGGACCAATTTCACAATAATTTTTGATGCACAATATTATTTTCTCAATTACTTAGAAATTGTCAGAAATACATCATACCTTTTCCTATTAATATAAATTTTTTATGGAAGCACATTGGCATACACTTTAGAAAAAATTAGTTTCGTAAAGTAATATGATAATTTGTCCAAGGTACGATAACATATTGACTATTATATGCGCACCTTGGATAATAGTTTTTCGAATAATTCTTTGCTTGTTTTAATCTGTTATTTGACTGAGTCATAATATTTAACTCAATAAAATAAATTTTAAAGTAGATGAACTAAAATAAATTTTAAAGTAGATGAACTAAAATAAATTTTAAAGTAGATGAACTAAAATAAATCAAACAAATTCAAGTATGAATTAATTTTTTCATTTCCAATGGCCAGGGTAGGATACAAACAGAAGAAATGCAACAAAATAACACAAACTGCTACGATACCAAACAGACAAGTTCTGCGTGACTACATAAAAGAGGAAACATACAGATAAAGAAATGTAACCGAATTTATCGCCCCAAAAAGTTCCCCCTCTCTCCTGTATCGGGAAACCTTTGAATCTTCATGAATAGTTTTGCTGTATAATTTGTGTATTTAATATATGTATGTTTCTCTATAAAAATTTCTATAAAGAAATCCAATTTCGTTGCTATAGAAAAAAATTCTATAGAGAAAATGAGCTCTGATTGTATAGCATTTCTATAGAGAAGTTCTATAGAAAAGCAGTCATGAAACAAGGAATGAGCTCCTATAGAAGTTTCTATTGCAGTTACTATATAGAGCTTATAGAAAAATAGGCCATAATTCTATAGGATTCTATAAACCACATTCTATAGAAATTTTTCATAAATGTAGCACTGGCGCAACACAACTGGCTATTGTCGACGGTCCGGAATCAAACCCGAGGACACCAGTCTGATGACGAGGTCACACCTGAGCTGGCACTGCACTCTCCAAACTTCTTCACCATGCTCACAGGAGGACATTGGAGGCCACGACAGATTGAACGTGCACCAGCCTTCAACCCTCCGGTTACTAATCCGTTACTCTCCGAACCGGGCTATCGAGGCTCAAGAAAATTTGGCAAAACTCAAGAACAGGTACTGACCTATCGCCAAATAGGTGACGAAAACTTGTCTCCAAAAGGCAGTACTAGTGTACCCAAAAGGCTATTTGAATAGGAGTACGACAGGTTACTAAAATGTTCGCCAATTCGCGATGTGCTTCCCGTGAAGTTTCTGCAAATCTAATGTCATCGAAATGAGATAAGAGATGAAAATGTCGCGCTTTTGCATTAAAGTTTTGTAAATATGCCTCAGAAGGAGTCTCCCGAGCTCCTTTTTTTTCAAACAGGCTAGTTTGGTGCAAGAAAAAGGAAAGTCCTCTGTATTTGCAACGTTTTATGATCAATCAACACATTTTGCTGTTATTTTGTTGGAATTTAAAATGTTTGCTCCATACTGTCTCGTCTGGATTCCATAAATCTTTGAAAACCTAAAAATCACAAGACAGAAATTCAACAAACTTCTCACCACATCAATTTTTCTGGAAATCATGACACGGAAAAGAAATTTTTAGTTTAAAAACAATGTAAAATTCATTGAATACATAAATCGATTTGTGTGCTTGATCTCAATGAACTGCTCTATATAAATTTTTAAAAAAGAACAGATCTTTGTTTATTTACAAAAAGTCATTGCCAGATTATTCAACATAAATTTTCGGATATAATGCATCGGTCCTGTGTTTGGTAGTTAATTAACTTTATTCTGCAGAAAAGCTCAAGGCTGTAGATTTTCGGAGGTTGCTATAGATTTAGCTGTCTTGGCTCGAAAACTATTCAGGCGTGGAAGCCAATTCGATTTCAGCCAATTTTGATTTTGGAATGCGTTGCAGTGGTCAAACACGCCAGTAGCTCAGTACAACGTTGCTTGATGTTGGTTAGTTTCCTTGGACTTTTAGCTGCGGAATCAGGCTTTTGTCTTCAATTTTCCTAATTGATCTAGATTTAAGACAAATGAAATAAAGAAATCAAAAATTTTCAATTGATATGAGAAATCTAATTATGTCTCTAGCTTGTGGTTTATTTATAATGCTTTTTATGAGATTTTTGAAGGTGAAGTTTTGAGATTGGAATTTTATTTTTTCGATGAGTTTTTTCAAGGGCGTGAATACTTTTGGGCAATCGAATATGTGTTGAAATGAGTCGTTGATTTTACAGCTGTCATAGATTTGTGTCTGCCAATTGGAATCTGAAGGAGATCTGGTGTGATTAACATCCGGGATAAAAATCTTGAAAAATAAACATCTTTTCAGAGTATTTTTTTACATTGTATATGTTTAGAAGGTTGCCTGAGATTTGGTAGTATTTGCTATGGCTGAAAATTGATCGATCAGAGAGATCCAATTTGTTTCCTGTGTATTTTGTATCTTCCGGCGATAACCATTCTAGGAGAATGTCTTTCTCTCCCACTGATTTAGCAAGTTGATCTGCCTTTTCGTTTATTTTGATGTCTCTTTGTGCTGGGACCCAGATTAATTTTAAGTTTGTACAGAGTTTTTGCGGTGTTGATTAGTTTGTTTTTAAGTCGTAGGAATACTTTCGATGATTTGATGGAACAGTTTTGTAGAGCCACTAGGACAGATTTACTATTGGTAAAGATACAGTTACCTGTATTCACGTCAATAAGTTCGTCTAATGCTTGGTTCCGCAGCGAAGATAGAGTTGATGTTGCTGATTCCGTATTTGATTTTTAATTTCTTTGATTATCCTGCGATTGCTGTGATATTGTTTGTTTTAGATGCATCTGTTGCTTTTAGGTGATTGTTGTAGAATAGGTTTTCAATACATTTTTAAAAAGACCCTGGATGCAATTATTTGGTAGGGATTTTGTTTGGAAATCCAAATTGTCGATAAAAAACGAGATGTTAGATGGGAATGAGTTCACTGGAAAGATAAACGTGATTAGATGATGCAAGGGGGAGAAGGTTCCCAAAGAGATAGGCTTGATCCAGAATTTGTGGCTTTTTTTATTTGGGTTTTAATTTGGATCGTGTTTGTGATGTTATGGAGAATAATATTTGGTGTCTAGTTGGGGGAAGTCCGCATGCTGTTCTCAATGCCATATTTCTAAAGGATTAATGTTTGTTTTTTTGCATGAGTCTAAGATTGTACTGCTATAATGGAAGAGATTACAAATTGAGGATTTTGCGAGGTGTATCAAGTGGTGTGTGCGAGCACCGTAATTTTTATTTGCTAGGGCTTTTAGAATGTTTATGAGTTTATATGCTTTTATTTTTAGTTGTTTGACAAAGTAATTAAGATTTCCAGATTTGGATATTGTGATGCCGAGGAACTTAAATTCGTCTTTCCATTCCGATCAGGTTTCCCTCCATAGAGAAGATCCAGTCAAAAGTAATTCTTTTCTTTGATAGGTTTATTATTGAGCATTTGTTGTGAGATTTTGAGATTCCAATAATTGCACCATTGACTGATATTTTCTATCGTATTTGTAAGTTCTTATATATTCTGGGTTGTCGTGGTAACAGTAGATAAAGATATACTCCGGATAAATAATAAATTCTATTCCTATTGGTATTGTTTCCTGAAAATCAGTCATAAAAATCGTGAAGAGAATTGGAGAAAGTGGGACTCCTCTTTTCATTTCCATTGAGTTTGATATTGTGTTTTCCCGTTTTACTTTTATTGTTTGATCTTGTAGAAAGTTATGGATCCATTTGGAGATATTTCCCGAGATTCCTATTTTGAGACATTTCATTATCAGACCATCTATATAAATTGAGTCGTATGCTGATTTTATGTCAAGAGATATTCCTATTAAAAGTTTCTTTTGAGAATGGGCTTTTTTTATTGCAGAAAATAGCGTTTGAATTGCTGTTTGGCTGTCTCTGAATGGTAGAAAACCAAGATGAGTAGGTTAAATTTTTTTATGTTTGATTAAGAAAGGAAATTCTTTGGGATAAAATTCTTTCAAAATCTTTTGCTGGTACTGATGTAAGAGATATGGGACGGTTAAGAGTTGAAGTTATCCTTTGGTTTCTGTGTTTTATGAATGGGTATTATTAATGCTGATTTTCAGCTGTTCGGAATTTTGAAGTTTAGCCAGATATCATCAAAAATTGATTTTATTATTTTAGTTGTTTCTTGGTTTAGGCCTTTGAAAAGTTTTGCCGAGATGCCATCTTCTCCAGGGGTTGAAATGCGAGTATTTTTGATTGCGTTTTTTAGTTCCGTTGTTGTTATTGGTTTGTTTAATTCAAAGTTTTCTGTGTTATTGTAGTCAATAGGAATTGGACTATGATTATCGTTTGTAGAAAAGTATTTGGCGAAGGCATTGCTTTGATCTTTTATTGACATGATTTCTTCACCATTGAGTTGTAGAATGATGTTAGATTTCTGATTTTCATTCTTTCTTCGATTCAGTACGTTAAAGATGCGAAAGTAATTGATTGCATTTGGTATTCCACCATGGTGTTTTTATCTTTTCGATAATTAGTTTCGTAAAGCTATTTTCCGATTTGGCCTCTTTTATTAGATTTTGTAATTGATCATAGTTGTTGCAGTTTTCACTGGTAATGTTTATATTTAGTTCTATAATTTTGTTCCATCTATAATAAATTTTGCTAATTCGAGAGTAGGTTTCATTCTCGATATTAATTACAAGAGGAAAGTTCGTAGTTGTCTTTAATTTGGTAGTTGCAATTGTGTAGAATTTGGGATGAACAAAAGGAAAGATCGATTAGTGTGAAAGTTCCATTTGGGGTAACGTGGGTCGGTTTATGATCGTTAATGCGGCATAGGTTTTTTCTAATGCCCAATTGAATAAAATCTGACCTGCAGTGGAGTGGGAATTGCCTCTCCAGAGGTCATGTTTAATGTTGAAATCGCCGAGTGATTCTATTCAAAAGAAAGTACTATGTAGAAGAATTCTATTCTGCGAAATGGGCCATTAAATTGTTACAAATAATTTTAATCCTAGCAAAGGACGGATAAAATCTTTAAAAAAAAATTACATTCTATCAGAAAAAGGGGCGCGGCAGCCCGGCTGGAAGAGTAACGGACTAGCAACCGGAGGGTTGCGAGTTCGAATCCAACCAAAGACCGCCGTGTATAAAGGGGGGCTGGTGAGCGTTAAATCAGTCGTGGCCTCAAATGTACTCCGGTCGGTGTGGAGTGGAAGTTTCGAGAGTGGGGTGCCAGTTCAGATGTTGATTTCGTAATCTAAATGTGGTTCAAAATGACGAGGTGTTGTCCTCGGGTCTTTCCTTCGGGATGGATCTCGACTGCCGCCAATAGCCAGTTGTTTTGCTCCAGTGCGACATTAATTAACTACCCATCTTCTTTTTCGATAATATCCATAAATCCCGATTAGATTAATAAAAAAAAAACCTCAAGTGTTTACAATTTTTCAAAATAAACATCTCACTTCTTTTGGGGCCGTCGTGGCTCAGTGGGTACGGCCAATACGTTAGCAACCTGCGAGTTGTAGCCGGTGCAGGATCGATTTCTCCCTGGTTTATTCCTCTTATGTGTGAAAAATTTTTTCCTGGTTTGTGTGTGACCGTTATATGACGGTTGGAAGGGAAACAGGAGTTACGAGTTTGAAACTCGGTCCAGCCAAAGACCGCCGTGCACATGGGGGCTGGAGCACGCTAAATCTGTCGTGGCCTCATGTTGACTTGGTGAGGAAGTTTGGAGATGTTGGGATCAATCCCGAAGGAAAGATCAGAAGACCTCATCATTTTGAACCACGGACGGATGACGAGGTCAACACCCGAGTTGGCATCGACCCCGACATGAGGCCACGAGACTTAACGTGCACCTCACATGACGTACACGATCGATAAGATGAAATATTTTTTGTAATAGTTTCAGATTCCATTATGAAACTTTCTCTGAAAAGTCTCGCTATTGCATCATTTCTGGGTCAAAATTGTATCTTGTAACAATAATTAGGTCGGTAGGTAGTTGAATTAATGTCGCTCTGGAGCAGTACAATGGGATAACGGCGTCGGTCCGGGATCAATCCCGAGAACAACGCTGCCAGAGTCCTGCATAAAATCGGAGATACAACTACTTCTCAAAACCGAAATGAGACTGGATTTGTTTCAAATTACTAGAGCAGATGGATTTTACTGGGATACAATCCCGAAAAACCATCTATTTTTAATTTGCAATATGAAGAAACATGTTTCTCCCAAGTTATGAAAATTTTAAAATTGTTCAACTTCAATAAATATTTCAATTTGCATCATTGATTTAAAGACTTCGGTGAATGCAATCACTATTAACTAAACCATTTTAACCCTCGCAATTCCAAAGTATACACCAATGTCAATTATAACTCAAAACTGTCTCAAATAAATTATGTTCAATATAAACTAAGCACAACCTTAATAGGAAGATATCGAAATTAACATTTGGATGCTGTGTTTAATGCTGCACAAATTAATGTAACTGGATACGAATTGTATTAAAACGATCAAAACTTTGTATGGTAGTGAAAACATGCATTTATTTAGCTAAATATAAAGAACATAAAGCAAAATTAATATACTAAACTAATCCACGTACACATCTATAACCCAGAAATACGGTTTCCAGAAGGCACCTTGTTGCACAATAGCAATTATCCATAGATAAGCATTTCTAAAGAAATCTAATCATTTCCTTTCTAAGATATCCGGACGAATTTCTTTACATTCAGTTAAACTATTGATAGTATGATAGTACACAAAGCAATGCAGTGGATTTGATTTTCAACATGTTTCTCAACATTCAATAAAATCTAGTTTTTAAACATTGTGAAAGGCCAATGTTCATGAGCAAGACAAAGACTGCAATCAGACACATTCAATGTTACACTCTGGAAATAACGCTGTCATCACTAAAACCAATCCTCAGCACATTCATTCACACAGAAGGAATCAAGGAAAAAAAATTTAGAGCTTTCTTCGCATCATTCCAAGCGTTGTTAATAACCTATGGAACATAACACATGTCACACAAAGCCATGCATTTCGATTGCCTAACGAATTTGTAGATTTAGTTCCTTATTACCAGAACTGAAATCAAGTCTTACTTAATTAAGGGCTAATATGATTTCTTTAGCTTTTCATTTCTGAAGCTTTTTCTTGTACATCTCTTTCATTGTTTTTCCTGCAAAGTGACTATTTCTCCCCAGAAAGTCGTCCCACTCGTCGGAGAGCACTATCTCATCGTAGTTTATCAGAAGGAAGTCGTGGACAAACGATGTCAGCTCTTGGTCCTGGTGTCTGTCCGCCAGTTCCAATATGTCGCCCACGTTCGAGACTGAGAGGCCGGATTGCAAGAGGGACGTGCACTCCTGCTTCAGGGTTGGCACCTGGTACTTGTCTGCAGCGTAGTACAGCCTGGCCGCATGCTCCCACTGCAGATCGTCCACGATGCCCGTGTACAGAAAAGTCAGCATCCGGTTGAGGGTGTGGGCGTCCACATCAGGGACGTCCAGGGAGGTGGAGTCGGCTTCCCGCATGTCCCCGCAGAACATGGCCCTGAAGATCGGGGATCGCGCACTCAGAACGATCTTGTGGACGGGAAAGGAGACGTCACCCGAGTGGAGTTCGAAATCGAACAGGGGTTGGTCCTCGTACAGTGCCCGGAAGTCATCTAGCAGAACGGCCACTGAGTTGCTCTTGCGTTGGGAGATGCCAGAGTGGTCCCCACTCTGATGAATGGTCAGATACCTTGTTTCGACAATGGTGGAAACGTCCTTTCTGATTACACCAGGATTATATCTTGGAATATTTGTTTTTAGGTTCGTAGGTCCATAGTAAGAACTCTCTATGACACAATCTGCTTCATGTTTAACATCAGTGAACTTGCAAAGCAGAGTGAGATCGTCACCGCACAACCAATCGGATCTTCTGTCCAGTATTTCTTTCCTAGACACAAATTTTGGAAGTTCGAAAGTTTTTCGGCTAATGCCATCTCTCAATGCACATTTCCATTTCACACATTTCATTTCTTTCTCTTCCTTTAAAATGGACAGCTTAATTGTTAGGTTTAATAGCTCGGTTTTATTTGGAGTAATTTGAAATTTGACTCTAGCGTCCTCAAGGGATGCACCCATTAAGGAAAAGTGCAATAGGAAGACTATAAAACGACTAGTCTCGACTCGAGTGGTCACTTTCTGATCTAACCGAAGAGAACTGAATGCTCCGATGCGCCATACGAAGGATTTCTCTGCATTTATTCGAGTGAGAGCGGAAATGTGTTCGGCATATTCGAAATTCCCTTTTGACTTGTAGAAGCGGCATTGGATAGTCAAGGTGTCGTGAGGCAGGAATGAGGACCTCCTGGTCACGAACACATCGTCATGCGTCGGGCCAATTGGCATGACTAGTTGGTAATAGTTTATCACCTGATTTCTTAAGGTCTCAGTAAAAAGAGGCGATCCGACACCATCTAACAAGGACAATTCACAGTCGATCGAATAATTGATGCTTTCGTGAAACTTGGAGGTAAGCTGTAGTTGGAGATGTGGGTCGTCTTCATCTTTACCCTTTGGAAACACACTCAGGATAAGATTACTTCCACCCAGACAAAGAGATCTCAAGATTGTACTGTCGATTTTCCTATTCGCATGAAATTCAGGTTTCCAGTGGGTTATGTTTTCGATCCGCCACAGGAGAGTGAGGGCACGCCTCTCTTCGCTCATCTCACTCGCCATCGCAGAGCAGCTTCGAGCACACTTCTCCTCTGGCTGACTGCGATCTTCTCACTGGAACACGTGGACCCCCTTCTATCCGATCATTTGAGCACGACGTGATGGATCATTATATATCAAGTTGAGTGGTGATTAGAGCTGAAAAAATAGGAGACACATCAAAAAATATTTTACACTAGCATAAGAACTGATAACAAAACTATTACACAAATCCTCCTTTTGCAAATAGCATTTTGTTTTCTTTCCCTTCGGGATTGATTGCACGGGCTATTGGTCGCCAATAGGCCGTTCTGTTACTCCAGTGCGGCTTTAATTCAACTATCACCTTGTCTTCTGATACTTGTAACTTTTAAAATGAATAGTACACTCTTGCTTGCATTCGACACCAAAAAGAGGGAAAGGCTAAATTTTCTAGCATAGGAAGAAGTCTATTTTTTGGGGCCCTTATTTCCAAATGTGTTGTGGATAATTGAAATAGACAATTTCCAAACGAATTTACCTTTCAAAGTATAATTTAAAAGATAGTTCCTAGAACGTTGTCGATTCATTGCACGTCTTCCAGAATGTCCCAATACTTTTCTAAACCATTGCTTTCACTGAAGTCGAAAAATGTGAAATATTTTATTTGACTATAAGTTTAAACATTACGTTGTAATTTAAACGTTGTCTATTCATTACGTCTTCTAGAATTCCCAAACTTTTCTGACCATTGCTTTGACTTTATACGAAAAATGTGAAATATTTCATTTGATTATTATAAGTTTAAACGTTGTGGTCGCGCTATTAAGTACACTCTAAATACACTGAACGAAGTGAAAAAAACGTTTATTTTTCGTGTAAGTTACCGATTTGAATTAAATGTTTGAATATTTGCTACGCTCCAATACTTTTTTTGAGAATCACTATTCATAAAGAATTGTTTTAATAACATTACAGATAAATTACTTTGGTTAAAATAAATTTAATTCACTTCACACATATTTCACGAATAACAGGACACTAAGCAATTTTGACTATGTGAAATAGTGTCATTAGAGTTCTTCCCTCCATTCTAAATAGAAAAAGAAGACAGTAGCTTAATTTATTTTGTTGAAAGATCGAAAACATGCACCTACTACTATGGAGCTCAATTCTAAATTGAATAAATTAAATGAATATTCGCTTGGACAGTTCATGTGAGAGGTAAAAGCTTGGCAATTCTCTAGCATTGAGAGGTATGAAATCCATTTTTGTGAATATGGATGCTACATTCATTATAAATGCATAGAAATAAGAAGTAGAAAGTAAGACCATTTATCACCAATAGCAATTAAGAAAGTTGGGGCAGATGCTATGCGCGTATCTGCTAGTTTACAGAAATATTCCGAATACCTTTAATTTTTTCCCAGTTTCAGTCTAAAAAAAGGAAACATTCGTGAAATTGCCACACAGCGACATCTAGTGCTTTGTTTACTAACTAATATGTGCGAAAATAGCACATTTTAATTAGTAAAGTTTACACGCGATCCAAAAGAGAAAAATATAAATTTTACCACATTGGGATAAAACATATTTTCATACTATAATTACGCTCATAATTGAAACAATAATGGTATGATATGACAAGAATTGAATGAAGCAAATGGTAAGGGATCCATCCCCATGGGAAAGATCCCATGGCAATACCTCGTCATTTTGAGCGAAGGTCAATTGACAAGGCAAAAACCGAGTTGGCACACCACTCTCCAAACTTCCACATCACGCCAACGTGAGGACATTTAAGGCGACGAAAAATTTAACGCGCACTAGCCCCCGCGTAAACGACGGTCTTTGGACCTAGTTTCGAACTCGCAACCTTTCGGTGTCTTATCCGATACTCTTCCTACCCCCAACGAAGTTTGAAAGAGAGCAAGTCTCTCCCGAGTTATTTGTTCTTAATATTTTTGAAAAATAAAGTTAAAATTTTTAATTGTTATTAGTGATATTTTTAAAGAATCCAATTATACTTAGCAGCATTCTAGATTGCTATTGATCACTGATAAAGAAGCCTTAACTATCTTTCACACTAATTATTCCTACTAAAACAAAGCACGCAAATAGGATGGTACTGAATAGTTTTCGAAGCTGTGCACACAACGGTCTTTGGATCGACACTAGCAAGTATTCTGTATTATATGGGTAGCAATACTGGTGAGTTGAGTTAAAGAAGCAATGGCCGCATTGAGTACCAAACACCGCCAAGTAAATGGACATCGACACAAGGAAAGCTTCGCTGACCCAGAAGATGGGAATACACCCAGAGTTGGAATGAACCTGGGATGCCTACAACTCGCAGGTTGCTAGCACGGATATAAAACCCACAGAGGTACTCCAAATTACCAAATTATGGTTGATTTGGGTATATAGTTACTCAGTGTTTTAACATGAAACCTGTCTAAATATGCAAGTAAAGAAATTTCAAATAACGTATTTACTAAACAAAAATTTGGTGTATCAAATAGAGTAGAACATTGCATCAAAATATGTTGAATAAATTTTATGTGATACAGACACAAAATCGAACATAGAACGGGGAGACGCAACGAAGTTCAGTCACTAAATGAATACAAGTACTCACAGTATGTCAAGTTTCTTGAAAATATTCAACCGTCTGGATGTAGTACGCAGACACCAAACGCGCAAGAGACGGATTTGCATCAGAAGGGCCCAAAACGGATAGAAAACTTGAAATGGGTCGAAAATATTCAAGGTAGGAAACACTCAATTTTTATTTATATACAGTGGCTCCCAAAAGTGTTCGTACACTTTAAAAATTTGTAGAAAAAGCGCTGCAGCCTGGAATTGAATTCGAATATAAAGTTCAATATTTTTTCATGTCATCTCCATGTGATTCTGAATAAAACTCCACATTCTTTAAAAAATATTGACTCATTTTCTTTTTATAAAAATGAAGATGCAAGGAGGCAGAGAAAGAATACGTCACAAAAGTGATCGTACACCGAAACATTTTCGGATAAATTCATAAATAAAATTATCGTTTATCGCTTTTTTTATTTTTGCATTGTGGTGACATTTAAAAAATCGTTTGGCTTTAATCTTTGCTTGCTTACTTCGTAATATTCTATTTATTATTTAAAAATGGCTCGTAGTCGTAAGGAAACAACGAACAGCATTCCAAAATTGATTATTTTTCATCATAGTAGTGGTAAATCAGTTCGGAATATCTCTAAATTAGTAAATTTATCCCATTCTACGGTGCAGTATGTGATAAAACGCTTTGAAGAAGAAAATCGGATCGAAAACAAGGTAAGGAAAGGTAGTCCGGCAAAGTTAACTCAACGTGTCAGAGATTTATAGTAAGAAAATTTGTGAAAAATCCACGTTTGAGTGCTGTAAAAATTTCTACAAAATTTACTGAAAAAATTTCTACTTCAATTTCATCTGAAACTGTCCGACGAGTGCTCAGATCAGCTGGATTAAATGGGCGTTCTGGCCGAAGAAATTTTTTGTAAGTGCGAAAAATAGTAAGCTAGGCTTTCCTTCGCAAAATCAATGATAAATAAGCCCGAAACGTATTGGAATCATGTCTTATTTGCAGATGAAAGCAAATTTAACATGTCTCATTCCGATGGGCGTTTAATTGTATGGAGAAGAAAAAATGAGGAACTTAATCCCTTACTTACACAAGAACTTAGTTGGAACAGTAAAGCATGGGAGTGGAGGTGTCCTTGTGTGGGGGTGCATGTCAGCACAGGATTAGGTAATTTGGTATTTATTGATGGCATAATGAATCATGCTCTTTATTTAAATATTTTAAAGGACAATTTAAAATTATCGGCCCAAACTTTGGGTATTGGAAACAACTTTGTTTTTTGACAAGATAACGATCCTAAGCACACGGCTCTCAACGTTCGCCTCTGGTGTATATAATTGTCCACAAGTTCTGAAACACCACCTCAGTCGCCGGATTTAAATCCAACACATTTGGAGAGAACTGGAGGTTAGAGTACGAAGGCACGACATTAAAACGAAAAGCGAACTAAAAACAGTAATGATTGAAGAATGGAGGAACACTGATGCAGAAATTACAAAAAACTAGTGAACACTATTTCCAGACGTTTAAAAGCTGTTGTGGATGCTATAGGATATCCTACTAAGTACTAATTTACCGAAATATTACAATATTTACTAATGTATAGAGATTTCTTTAAAGTGTACGAAGACACTTAAAGAAGACTTTTGTGAGGTAACGTTTTTGTTACTTTTTGATTATTGATTTTCCAAAAAAAAAAAGTTTTACTATATTTTCAAAATATTTTATGTAGTTTTGTTAAGAACAAGTTATAGATGTTATTAAAAAATTCCCATTCTGAAATATTGACTTTTATTAATGGATAGAGCAGTATTTCATTGAAATTCGTAAGTGTACGAACACTTTTGGGAGCCACTGTAGATATTTTAAGATTTGAACATAGGTTTCCTTTACAAAACGATTTTCATTGTTGCTTTTTTCCATGTTTCAAATTTGAAAGTTGTTCCATTTTAGGACCTTGCTACATAAAACCTAACCAACTTGGTTTTAGTGAATTACAATCATTAAAATAGCTTTCTCCATAATCTAACCATCATGTATCATAATCTATTTTGTCAGTATACTCACTCAATTATCAGATGGACTTTCAAATTTCAATCCCATAAATACTGAATAGTTATGCTAGCAATATAAAGAATTTCTAGGGATCAATGCATAAAATTTTCCAATAAAATTTGAATAAAAATCAGCCAACATATTGTACAAAACAAAAGGAAAATATTAAAACTGCCAATTTTTATATGCAAAATTGGAATGCTTTCGTGACACTGCAAAAAACCTTTTCGTTGTGGCTAAGGTTTTCTTTTCATGAACAGACAACACTAAATAAATAACTGGAATATCTTAAAAAAGAATGCACGTATACATAATTTTAATAATTTGTGAGAGTGAATATATTTCGAACATCTTTACCATTATTTGGAGAAGCACGGTTCAAAATTGGATAAGTGTGATTTAGTCTCCACGGAATTTTAAAACAAACCTATGCTGATGAACAGGCTTTGAATAATACCTGTTCCCCGAGTGGGAAATACATACTTGTCTGGTAATTATGATCTCAATAATGTTATTTAGTGTTGTCTTCAAAGGTTGGATACTTTCAGTAAAATTTTTGGGGTGAGCTGAGAGTACAGGCAAAGTTTTTAACTTATTTGAATGAAATAACATGCATCTTGTTCAATTACTTCATTTTCAATATTATTAAACTTAATACAGCAAGGAAAACGAAATTTAAAATTGTCATTTAAATTATTGATTCTTTGATAAAATCACTTGATTTAAATCAAGCTGATTTAAATCGGCATACCCTACTTTGGATATAGTACTTTTTAAGGAAAAATCGAAACAAATGCTTTGTATATGAAACTAAAATGGGAATTCCCCCAAAACAAAAATAATCACAATGTGAAATTCAAACATCAATTTTTGTACTCACATTTAGGCTTTACGGGACAGTCAATGGTCAAGCACCCTCGACGATAGTAGAGCGATCACAAGCTTCAATTTTCAACTGCTGCTTTCTCTCGTATAAAGTACTTTAGCCAATCAACACTTATGGCGGGACAGAAATTATTTCTGATTGGTTGAATGGTATCGAACCATGTGCAAATGTATGCGGAGAGGCAAACTGTCGAATGCAGCAGTCATAACATTTGTAATAAAAATATTTGGGTATGAGTCATTTCCTGGTAAGGAGTTGGTGATATCTGTATGGCATTGCGGCCCTGTGAACGCGCTTTGTTCGGCGTTTCTCAAGGTCAGTTGCATTACATAACGTTTTTTTCGCTAATCCTAGTTCCTATCTTTGCGATGGTTAAAGATAGAGTGAAAAATTCTACGGATATCACATCTGCGTAAAAATTTACGTTGGATCGATTCCAAAAGTGATTTTAAAAAATTAATAGTGTTTTCAATAGTTGACACTAATTTTTTTGCAGATATTCCTTCCTTTTATACTAAACATTAACGGGAGTATTGCCTCGTTTTTGACGAGAATGCAAGTTTAATAAGATATTCTGTTGCCCCTAATTGCCTGTTTTAATTTTTACAGCCATTAAAAAAAGATAAATCTTTCTCAACCTGAAATTGATTTTTCTATTTTCACAGGGGTATGTAAACTTAGAAATGTATGAAAATGACCATTAAAATGCCTAAAATTATCTAAAAATTATAGAAAATGGCGCAAAAATGTGATCGATATTCATTCGATTTGCAAAACATTCATTTCCTAATTACCTGCGAATGGTAGGTAGGTATTTCGATTAACGTCACACTGGAGCAACACAATGGGCTATTAATTGCTACCGAATAAAGCGTGTTTTTGAACAAACCTCTTTATACATAAACGAATGCAATATAATCGACTTACCGACCAGAAGTCACAATCTGAAAAAGTAAATCTTTCGAAGGATGTTGTATACAGTGCTTTCACTACCAACAACCACGGTTGTAAATTTTTGCGCGAGGCATTTACGAGCGTTTTTCAAATGACGGGATTATTTTGTTCCTAGGAAACCTATATGAGCCAGCGGATCACTGAGAAACAGTGCTTTATGTAGTTCAAATTGTGGCATTAATAAATGTTTTGATTAATAACTTAAACATTCCTAAGTATAATGTGAGATTTCGTTTTTTACTGTCAAGACGAGAAAAACCCTATCTATACATATTAAGCAGAGTTGGGCATCTGTCTGTCTCTTCTGTATTCAAATCTATACCGTTTGACCAATCCACACCAAATTTGGTACACATATACTTTGGAGCCCTGCGGGTAACGTAGGCTGCATATCAACCACCTTGGGTGCGCAGAGGGGTGTAACGTCCCGTCATCCTGGACAGAGAACTTGCTAGGGGGCTCTCTCTCCCGGTCTAGCTGTGCAGATAATGTCAGAGTTAACATCTACAGGAGTCGCCTCTCAAGATGACCTCGGAGTTTTTTTTAGAATCTTAGAGTATGGTGCAATCGCAGATGGGTGAGGTTGTGCTGAAAATCGCACTGTATCATATCGTTTATGTATCCCGTCTGTAAATTCTTAAATTGTAGCTTTATTATTGGAATGTAAATTTTTATGATAGTATAAGATTATTGTTATAGAAAGTGGTCTTTTTTTACCGTCGATATGGTACAGCGGGCTAAAGACAACTCAAAATCCTCATAGAAATAGCATTGCGTATTTATACGATCAATGTCAGACCAATTCACACTCAATTTGATACATTCTTCCTGTAGAATTCTGCGGGACACACAGGCTATATATTAACCCCGTTCGATTTGTCCTCGGTCTGCAGGGGGGCTAAAAACAATTCGAAACCTCCGTAGGAATAATATTGAGTAATATTACGATGAATTATAAACAATTCAACCCAAGCAACACCGGGTAATTCATCTAGTATCCTATAACATTCACTCTTTCTAATATCGATGAGCAACCAATAAAAAGTAGCACAAGCGGATGGACAGGTAGGTATTTTAATTAATATCACACAGAAGTAACAATGGGCTATTGGCTACGGTCCGGAATCAAAACCCGAAGGAAGATCCGAGAAAAACACGTAATTTCGAACCACGGTCAGATGACAAGAGGATGGATAGAGCCATGTTAAAACGGACGAATATTTGAAGCTTCGCACATGCGCATTGGTTCCATTATAGGGAAAAGTTTCTGCGGTTTTGAAAAAATCCGTTAGATAATGGCGAAGTTGTTTATATGCATTTTCTTTCATTTGGTATGGTCCTTTTAGTCGATACCATAGATTTTCTGAATTTCTGATGATGGCAAAAATGAGGGAATGTTCACTTGTCGAAAGAAGTGTTCGTTCGCTAGATTGGGTATAACTTAAAAGTAAGCACAATCTATTTCGATTTTGAAGTAATTGACTTCAAAACTAAACTTAATTCCGTTGACTACGAGGTGTACACCGATGGCTCCGGTATTGATGGCAGTATCGGGGCCTCGGTGTGCATCTTCGAAAACGACAGCTTATTTAAAATTTTGAAATTTAAATTAAAAAACAACAACTCCGTCTTCCAGGCGGAGTTGTCCGCAATTTACCAGGCTATAATGTATGCATCAAAAAATCAAAAAAGGATTAATATTTTCACGGACAGTCTCAGCTCAATTCAGGCCCTTCAATCTTATAAAACTAAATCGAAATTTATCAATAATATTAAAATGGAAATAGCTAAATTAACCAATATGTTTGGCCTGAGTTGGGTTCGGGCTCACGTGGGGGAGCCGGGTAATGAGTTGGCCGATGCTTGCGCCAAGCTGGCCACATTCTCCGGCGAGGAGCTGAATGTTCCTGTCCCACTTTCGTTTGTTAATAGAAACATCAAAAATTTTATACTTACCAGGTGGCAGGAACATCATAATAACTCAGCAAAGGGCCTCCGGCTGAAGGAGTTTATGCCGGAGGTTAATCCTCGAATCCTTGTCGTAGACAGGCACCTTACTTGGTTTCTGACAGGCCATGGCCCTTTTATGGCTTACCTACACATATTTCATATCAAACCGACAGATTCGTGTACATGCGGGGAGGTAGGGGACGCGGACCACTATCTCTTCGACTGTCAGTACACTAAGGCGCACCACATAACAAGACCAACTTCCGAAAATAAACAAAAGTGGTGTGCCAACATCCTGAACGATAAGATCTCAAAATATAAAATCAGGATGTGTGTGCTGGCGGCCGGAGGGGTGGCCGCGTACGCCCTCCCCTAAGTTTAAAAATCTTGAATTGTATATGGTTCTTCCCCCTGACACTCTACCCTGTTTCCCTTGGTAATTAGTGAGTCAAGGACTAGGTCCGGCTCAATTTTAAACTTCAATATTTTAGATCCTATGATTTTACTTTTCTTAAAAATTTTAGAAATTTGGGGTTTTGAGTCTTTAGATGCTTTTTTTGGTTCTTTGGATTAACAGGTCTTGGACTAACAACTATTTTTGAATATAGTCCAGTTTTATAATTGTAATTTATATTAGTTTGTCTTAAAATATAGTAATTATTAAATATCATATCATAATTGTAAATCTCATTGTAAAATCTCATATCATAATTGTAAATCTCATTGTAAAATATCATATCATAAATAATCTCTTTGTTCTTATATTGGCGCCTCATATGAGCCATCCTCTTATATACTACTATTGTACCACCTATTTGTAGCGCCTACTATAAACTGCCCACTGGCAGTAATATAAGCTGCAGGTAATGAATTAAAAAAATTTCTTTAAATGTTATAAATCTGTGGGTAAGTTTCAGGTCCTCCAGGATGGCCTATGTGGCGCCGATATCGTCCTTGTAAACCGGCAGTGTGCCGGTCGTCGATTCTTAGTTAATGTTTTTGGACCCTGTTGGTCCTTTTTCTATGTATATTTTTAAAGAAAAAAATAATAAATAGTGGTGCCCTCGACTTCGGTGCGGACGCGCCGGAGTCTGGGTGTATCCTCTCTGTGTGGGGGGCTGGTTTTCCCGGCGTGCTTCTTTTGTGCCCATGGTTAAAGTCCTCCCCCTCCTCCCATATAAAAACTCAAAACTTATCGGTGAGTTGGGAGGAGGGGGGTCTAGAAGAAGAAGTGAAGAAGGGTTCTGGGTGACACCCTTCTGCCATAAGGCTTGGTTTTCCAATGATAGTTTAGTGATATTATTGCTTCAAAGAGGTTAAAATTCATCTAAAATATAATAAAAGATGTGAGAAGTTCACTCACCCTTTTTCTTGAATTCTTACCCTCTTTTCTAGGGCTGGGCAAAAAAGATGGAATTCTATGATGCCTTTGTATTATCCATTCTTATTCATTCTTTCGCTGAAACTTATATATTCATTCACAGAGAAGCTCAAATCAAATGAAAACACATCCTATAAATTTCGCTACTCTTTAATTGCGCTGATATATTTACATAATATTTACAATTTTAACAGAAAAAGGAACAAGATATTTTCTCCCGCTCAATACGAGAGTTCTATCAAAAGTTAAAAAGTGTTCTGGCAGTGTTTCCTTTTTGCAGCGCGATGCAAAATATGCATGCGCGACCAATCAGCAGAAACGATAGCAAGCTCGCATTCGCGACAGGTATGATGTCTCTTAGTACCTCAATACCGTATGTAAAGCTGGTTGCGAACCGTCTGATGAATGCAGAGGATGAGTCTTGAATCCTTCCTCTTCCCACATACGCACTAAGGCTTCGCCATTGGATAACCACTTCCGCAGGACCATCCCTGCGTCTTGCATGATTTTTATGGCCTTTCTCACGAGTTCAAGAGCCTGAGCAGTGTTCTCACAACCTGTGACAAGGAGGTCGTCAACGTAATAATAACACGTGTCAAGTAGTTCGACGGTTTTGGAAATTCTTTTCTATAATTCTGTGTTCCTTTAATGTTGCGCAGGGCAAAAACGGACTTGAGTTCATCCGAAAATCACACTTTTTGTTGTATATTTGTGTTTTGACCTTTTCATCAATTAATAAATCGAGAGAGAAGAAAATTCGGACTGCATCTCTATCACTTGGCGTCAAGGAAACCTTAAAAATGCTCTCTCAATGTCCGGCAATAAGCTACTTATTTAACCGCAAGAAAATTAGTTAATGAAGAATATTGGGATTTAAATTCGTACCGAACCAATGACAGTTAATACCAATTGCCCATTCTCATGAGCGCTCGCGTCAAAAACGATTATCATTTGTTTACCCTCTCTATGGATGGTCTGATAAGGTAAATAAAACACTGGTTTGTCGACCACTTTTGTTGTGTCAAAAACCCTTTCAATGGTCCCCTCAATTAAGTATTCAATTACCTCTTTAAATTCGTTAAGCAATGATTGATCCCGTTTAAAACAAGACATTTAAATCGCCTTTCTGAGACACCATAATTGTCCTTTAAATCCCTCCAATCTTTCCTTGGCCTCGTTAAGTCCGTCGTTGTAACATACCGTTTCTTTGAAAATATTTAAAGCTTGATAATCCTCCTGACATTTCGGGTCATCAAAAACGCCAACAGACTCGAGTCCAAAAGTTGGTTAAGTCTAACTCAATCTGATCACGAGAAAGGTGACAACGAAATGAATCACATGCAATTTCATACAGAACTGTCCCCGTCGCAAGCCAACCCAAAACACTTTCCTGAAGGATTATAGATCCGCTTTCAAATTTAATTTGGAAAAATGTTTATCTGCATACGTTAAATGTTTGGGAAAAGTTATGCCAGGTACGTCCAAAGTACTCGCTGGTGTAAAATCCGTAATCTCCTTGATTAAAAACAGACTTTTATAGAGTTCGAAATCAGCTTTTATTTTTTCTTTTACTTTAGAAAATGATTTGCCAAACCACACACCGATGTCCACAGAAGGAAAATTGAGTGAGTCAATTACTCATCGTACTTTTATCAATCTTTGTTTTGGATAAAGATTTCGGCAATCGAGAATAGCACACAACTATATTGTTTATTATTCCTGAAGAGGCACGTGGGAGGATTATTCTGCTGAGTAATATTTCCCACCGGATGCGAGGTGCCTTCATGACTACTTCACCCATTTTTGCTGATTGTTTATATTCTGGGGAGCTTTGCGTTTTATTGATGTGCGTATCTATATGTATAACTGGAGTGATGATTAGATGAACACTTTCTACATTGCAAATTTAATCTCGGACACTGATTTTTTTTATGATTTCCTAAACAATTCCAACATAGACTTACAAATCTCATTAATGGACTTATGCCCAGAGACGAGGCATATGCCCCGGGCGCCGGTTTGGGGAGGGGCGCTAAATTGGCCGAGTATTTTTTTACTATAGATATTTACATATGATAAAAATGAAGAGGAAAAAAACTTGTTAGTAGATTACAAAAACCACAAAAGGAGCTAAATGTAGAATGTGAAAAAATAGGAGGAAAGCTTAACCTAGATCCTCTTTTTTAAGAAGTACGGAGCAGGAGCGGAGGTTTGATGAGATGGACGAAGTTGAAAGCTATGAATTCTCAGAAGAAAAAAAAATTCAGATATTGATTATACAAATAATAGATCGGATTCTGAATGAACTGAGGCAGAGGTTTCAAGTAATTCAAAACATGAATAGCTTATTTGGTTTCCTCAATGGAGCTCAGTTTGAAACAATGAATGGAGAAGAATTGAAGTACCAGGCACTTGAGTTAGCTACCACATATAAAGAAGATTTAGACAAGGACTAGCTGGCGATAGAAGTGGAGTTTTAAGTATCATGCCTTGAATTTAAGCCCTAATATGAAAACGGCTACACCATCAGGTCTTCTGACGTTAATATATAAGAACGGACTTGAAGACGCGTCCACCAACATAACGACAGCGCTGAGAATTTTCCTCACAATACCAGTCTCAGTCGCCTCAAATGAAAGGAGCTCTTTAGCAAATTAAAGATAATAAATAATTACCTCAGAAACTTAAAAGGACAACAACGACTAACCGACGTGAGCACAAGTTAGCTTCAAAGCTATCTTTTGAGGACATCGTAAAAATGTTTGCAGCCGAAAAAGCCGGTAAAGTTTAAGTTTTAGTTCAAGCTTTCTGTGTTTAAATTAATTTTTTTACATTTTGTCAATAGATTAGGAGATTGTGAAAAATGTCTAAGTATAATACTCAAGATAATAACTTCAGTAAAATCTGTTTTTTTTTTAATTCTTGTTCCACAGTTTTCCAAAATCCTTGAATGGTTTTCAGTCGACGTTTCGATAATTCTCTTTTTAAAAGTCCAAAAGCACAAAAGAGGTGCTTTTGGACTTTTGTCTCACCTTTTCTCACAAAAGGGTGAGACATCTGGAGATTTAGCAGGAATATCAGTAAAGGGTATTTATTGACTTGATACCAGTTTCTTCCATTTTTTCTACGAATTTAATAGTGGATTTATATGTGTGGCTGCTTGCTTTATCCTGATGCAGTTCTACTGATTGTTGGCACTTTGGGTAAAGATGTATTTTTTGAATAAAATAGGGATAAAATAGGGTCTTGATAATATATGAGTTGATTTTTACATTCCCCCTCCTTTTTATTTTTCCATTATATGCAAAATCGGCAACAATCATAAATCTCTTACAGAAAGTTCTCACGTTAAAGTTACAAAGTTGAACCACGTTTTAAGATTTTTCTCCTCTTTTATGATAATAAATTGTTCTTTTTTTATTACAATCTTTTATATATACCCACGCCTCGTCTATTGTTACAACATTTTTCCATCTTTCTTCAGCTAAATGCTTCTCATACAGAATTCTGCAGCGAGTTCTGCTTTCTGCAATTGTCGTGGAGATAGACGATGAACATTGTATTTTTTGGCCTTTTTAAGATTCAAATCACTGTTAATTATTTTATTTACTGTGTAAACTGAACTTTTAATGACTTTGTAATAGTCATTTGACTTGGCGGATTCTCTTTTAAAATCAAAGATCTTACCTTACAAATATTCTCAGAAATTCTTTTCTTTTTTGGATACATATTAGAAGTATAACACAAGGCTAGCTCTCTCAGGCAATTAAGTTTATTCTTACTAACAAAAGACATTACATTTTTACAAACACGAACACTAAACATTTGACATTAATTAGAAACAATCGTTATATGGGCACTGTATCATAATATTTAAGTTTAAAAAGATTCTCGGGGAAGAAGGGACAACTGTTCTCCCTCACTACTTTGTCCTAACTGACGGGTCTCATCGTTACCACCGAGATAACAAGGCCAGACCGCTGTGACGTTTCGATCACGTGACTCGCTTACTAGTAGTCATAACAAACATCGCCGCATGGCCGGCTAGTTGTGGATTACCTTTAATGTAGCGTAAGAAATTAGGGTTTTTTATACTATTTTACCGGAAAGCAAGTGCAGCTGCAGTTAAATATTGTTATATAGCATTTGTGGAACATTACAGTGTCAAGGTGTTAAAGGCTTTCGTCAAACAACACGTTTAACGTGTGTCCAGACCGATTTCTTTAGGCTTAACCACGAGGATATCCAAAATGCGCTTTAGATGCTGTGTACCTACTTGCTCTGGAAATTATAGATATGGTGATGCACCAAAAGTGGCGGTTCTCTCCTTTCCAGAGGATAGAAATATTAGAAAAAGATGGCTCAGGGCGATTCCACGAGCCGACTTTACACCATCAAAACGCAGCAAAGTCTGCGAACTTCATTTTCAAAACGATGATATCGTCCGGAATGTATCGAAATTCAACAAAAAAACTGGTGAGTGTTCTACCTTTTCCATGAAACGTCTCCGTTTAAAAGTTGGTACTATACCAAGTATATTTCCGAATTGCCCTAAATATCTCTCGAAAACTTGTCCCACCGTTCGTAAAAGCAGGGAAGATAAAATTCGTGAAACTGATGAATCCAATTTATTGAGAGCTATCAACGAAAGCAAATCTGAGTTCATTGCTCATCATGAATCTATTTCTTTTCAAAATTTTAATAGGCTACTAGAAATTCTGGATTCATTACCCCATAAACAAAATTGGTTTAAACTAATGGAGGAGTCAAAAGTTACTTTTTTCAAAATTTGTTTTAATCCAGGACCTGCAACAAATTACACTGTTGTAATACATTCAAATCTGAATGGAAACATTTATATAGCCAAGAAATTTCTGTTAGATAACAATCATATCAAAACACCCTGTCAAGTTAATAATTTGGAAGTTATTGAAAATTGTTTGGATTTTATAAATGAAATATCAATGAAAAATTCTTCAGCCAACTATGATAATAATCGCTTCAATTGCTTTTACAGTTCAATTGCTTTGATTTCCCATTTTTATAGATTTAATGATGAAGAAAACATTAATTGGATTTCTTTAGACTATGAGAAAGGGTTTTCTTTTCTTTTTGATTTATGGTCGTATTTGAGAAACTATGATACTGGGCGGTATTAAGCTTGATTGACGTGTGTATTTTAGTTAATAAAAGTCATAAGCTAGTTTTTCGCTATTTTTAAATTGAATTTACGATATAATTTTGGCTGGTTTTTTAATAAGTTATTGCTTTTACTATTTACGCACACTCTCTGTTATCGTTTGTAAATAAGGAAGAAAGACGCGGGGGTGTGGAAGTTTCATTCTGAGATTATCATAGTTTTGACTACGGAAAAACCATATTTACAAACTGCTATAATAATTTACAATAACGTATAACAATATTTTCCTGTGGTCTCGACGTATATAGAATATATTATGTATCGTTGTAGACAGATTTCACTGTATTAGGCTTTGAATATTCCAATACGGCGGTGGTCGTTCGTATCTCACGTATGACTACTAGGGAGACGCCATGATGGCAGCGGTCAGGCCTTGTTATCTCGGTGGTAACGGTCTCATTCAGATTCATTGCATGGGAGCTGTTCTGCGCCTGCGCGTCTTTGA
The DNA here is from genome assembly GCA_933210815.1 of Meta bourneti. Classification (NCBI taxonomy): domain Eukaryota; kingdom Metazoa; phylum Arthropoda; class Arachnida; order Araneae; family Tetragnathidae; genus Meta; species Meta bourneti. Next base: position 741,137 of record OW119923.1, read on the forward strand.
AGTCTTAGATGGCGTGGTATTAATGTCCGCGCTACAATCTCCCCCTCTGGTTGCGAAAGCGTCCCGATGAGGAACCAGAACAGTCTTGTTTGCCAGGGCGGCGTGGCGGACAGCTCTGTTGAGGTGATCGCACTCCAGAACGTGAAGAGGTAGTTTTAGTCTTTGGTGGACGTCCTCGTTTCTTTAGTGGAGCCACCGGCTGAGTGTCTCTGCTCTGAGCAGGAGTTAGTGCAGATATATGGTATGTTCCAAGAGGTTCTTCGGGAGATTCGAGTCTTGAGACTACGTATGTTGTCGGCGATTTCTGTGTTAGGATGATATATGGACCATCCCTTTTTGGAACAAACTTGGCAGTATGCTTTGAGTGAGCCTTGCTAACAGGATGTAGGGTAATCCATACTTTATCTCCAGGAGAGAAGTACAACGGTCGTCTGCGACGATCAAACTGTTGTTTTCCTGGATCTTGCTTCTTCTCGATCCTATCTCTGATTTCGGTGGAGAGTTTCGAAAAACGTTTTAAGTATGGTGTTATCTCCGGAACGAAGTTGTCGTTTTGGTTAAACAGACGTTAAATTATTCATTACATCATAGATGGTACGTAGTTCTCGGCCAAAATGTAGAAAGGCAGGAGTAAATCCTGTAGTTTCACATTTATGAGTATTCATTGCAAAGCGAATACACGGAAGTTTTGTTTCCCAGCTATCGTGTTCGTTGCCCACGAGAATAGTCAATCGTGGTTTAAGATCTCGATTCTTGCGTTCTACTGGGTTTGCCTGAGGGTGATAAACAGGCGTGAGACATTGGTCGATTTTAAGGATGAAACATACTTGTTGTAAGACAGAACTTATAAATTGTGGTCCATTGTCACTTATCATTCGTCTGGGAATGCCATATCTGAGAAATATTTCTTCCACGAGTGTGATGGCACACTCTTTAGCAGTAGCTGATTCGAGAGCAAAGAGCTCTATCCATCTGGTAGCACAATCTTCAACTATAAATATCCAACGTTTATTAGTAGCCCCTTCGGGCAAGGGTCCGAACAAGTCAATTGATAGAGTCTCGAACCTTTGTGACTGGACAGGGGTTCTTAACAGTCCTGCGGGTTTCAAATTGGTTGATTTATATCGGGCACATTCTGGGCATTTCTTCACATAGTCAGCAATGGAAGACCGCATTCCTGACCAATAATAACGTTGTGCGAGTCGGTGATAGGTTCCTTCTTCACCATAGTGGCCAGCAGTAGGAGCATCGTGGTACTGCTTTAGAACGTCACTTATTTCATGGGAAGGAACAACAAGTTGTGCCTCCTCGGTGTCGGCATCTGGAACGTAACGATATAGTACTCCTTGATTCATTACAAATCCTCGCTCAGTCCAATTGGCAAAATTTTCATCCTTCTGGGAAGACTCAAAACTTTCAACAATCTGACGCAGGTTGTCATCTTTCAACTGGGACTCACGTACTCCTTTAGTACTTTTAGAAGGTAGGTCTGCTGCGAAGAAGTGATCAACTTCACACTTGTCACTTTGACTTTCGGCAAAGGGTCTTGACAGCATGTCCGCTATGACATTGGATTTTCCAGGTGGTTAGCAGATCTTAAGATTGAACTCTTGGATTTGGAGAGCCCACCGAGCTAGTCGACCGGAAGGGGACTTCAAGCTCATCAACCATCGTAGAGGCTGGTGGTCTGATGCTACAGTGATCTCAGCACCTTCTATACATCCACGAAATTTCTGAAGAGGCCACACCACAGCTAGTGCTTCTCGTTCAGTTGTGCTGTAATTCTTTTCTGCTGCGGTCAGAAGACGGCTGGCATATTCAATGGGGTGTTCATCTGGAACTTCACCTTGAGAGAGTACAGCTCCCACAGCAAAACTGCTCGCACCTGTCCGAAGCATGTACGGTTTGGCAGGATCACATTGCTTCAAAACAGGAGGGGAAATTATCAACTGTTTCAAGGTGTTGAAAGCCCTTTGTTCCCAATACCAAAGACTGGTCTTCTTGGTAAGATTGCTAAGGGGTCTAGCAACATTAGAGAAATTCGGAATGAAGCGTCTGTACCAGCTACATGTTTGTAGAAAAGACTGCACTTGCTTCACATTTTTGGGTTCAGGCATAGCCTGGATGGCGGATGTCTTCTCAGGATTGACTTGTATACCATCTGAAGTTATGAAGTGTCCCAAATATTTAACTTTTGGGCATGCAAAATTGCACTTTTCGCGATTTGCTCGCAAGTTGTAATGCATCAGTCTTTGGAAGACTTTTTTCAGATCTTCTATGTGCTCTTCAAAGGTCTGAGATAGTACAATAATATCGTCCAGGTAGGACAGAATACTCACATCTTTCAGACCATTTTTGAAGGCATCAATCAATCTTTGGAAAGTTGCTGGTGCATTCTTTAGTCCAAAGGGCATGCGCACAAAACAGTAGGTTCCAAAAGGACATGTAAAAGCAGTTCTGTTTCTGTCAGCAATAGAAACGTTCACTTGGTGATATCCGGCTTTTAAATCAATGGTGCTCATGTACTGCGTGTGTTTGGCAGTGTGGAGAAGATCGTCTATCCTTGGTAAGGGATATGCATTAGTTTTGGTGATAGAATTCAGCTTCCTGTAATCGACGCAAAGACGAAAAGTTCCATTCGGTTTGGGTACCAAAACAACAGGAGCAGCATACGGTGATTCACAAGGTTCGATGATACCTTCATGTAGAAGTCTGTTAATCTCAGCTTCTAGAATTTCTCTTCTGGCTGGAGAAACTCTATATGGAGGAACAGCAACAGGTGGTCTGTTTTGTGTGTCAATATGGTGTTCGATATAGGGTGTAGGATCCCCCCTAGTTTGAACAATTCTTCAAATTCCTTTAACACAGCACTGAGAGTGGCTCTCTGCTGTGTGGTAACCATGGTTCCTTCATTTTCTCGTAAGGATTCAGCTTTTACTTCAGAAACGTATTCCGAGTGTGGAGACGGAGGTACGTGAATGTCCTTTTCGAAAGGGTATTTTCTGTAAGGGCTATCAGAAAAATACCATTTGTGGCTCTTAAGGTCAAGAACCAGGCCTGCATTATGTAAGAAGTCAAGTCCTAGCAATGTTCTGTTTCCTTTGGTGTCAGGCAAAACTATAAAAGAGGTTAAAATTTTTCTATTTTTTATCTGGACATTCACCTGGGTGGTGAGGACTTCAGCAACAGAAGATCGTCCATCAGCAAACGTCAAGTTGATCGATTCTTTTTCAAACTTCGCACCTCGTTTCTGAAGAATTTTGGACAAACCCTCTCCAGCAATGGAGCGTGTGGCTCCGGAATCGGCACAGACAATTCCATTAACTTGGTTGATTCGGACAGGAAGGAAAGCAACCAAAGTAGAAGGTGACTCGGAGGTCGTAACAGCACTGAATTCGGTTCTGCCCTTTGCAGGAGCACAGGTTGGACATTTGGGCTTGGTTACGCCAGGTGTGCCACAACCATAACAGTGGATAGTAGATGTTTTTTTCGGTTTTGTATTCTCAAATTTCTTTTCATGGAACTCTTTTTTGGGATGCAAGTATCTTTCCGTTCTTTCTACAGGTTTGAAGAATGGTTTTCTTTTATTTGTAATAATTCCTTCTTTCTTGAAGTTATTTCGGTGATTCTCGAAGGAATCCAACTTTTCTACCAGTTCCACAGGCGAACAGAGGTATCCCCATTCATCTATATGGTGGTCTTTAAAGTCAGAAGGACATTTCTTCTTAATTTGGTCCGTTATTACTAGGTCTTTAAGTTTTTCGAACGTATCCACATTAACTTCTTTGATCCAACTTTCAAAATAAGTTCTGAGTTCAAAATAGTAATCCTTCCAAGTGGATTCAGCACTCTTCTTATGAGTCGCAAAGAGTTGCCGAAAGCGTTCAGCACTCATCTTAAATCTTTTTAGGAGAATGTCTTTAACATATTCATAGTCTTGAGCTCTGTCATCAGGTTCACGTGCGATGATTTTAGTAATTTCACTTGGTAAAACAGCAATTAAGTAAGGTACCCACTGTACTTCCGGAACTTTTAGAAATTTCACTTGTCTTTCAAATAGGTGTAAGAAAATAGAGATATCATCAGTGTCGGGATTGAAGTTAGGAATTAACTTATGCAGTTCAAATCTTGGGTGTTCAACATCTGGAACGCTTGCTGACACGTTATTTTTGGCAACGAGTTGGGATTCTGCTTCTAATTGAAGTTTTTCTAATTCATAGTCTCTCTCTTTTTCGATTCGTTTTATTTCAGCCACTCTATCTGTCGCCAGTCTTTCTAATTCAGCTGTTTTTTCTTTATCAACCCGTTCCTCGATAACAGTTGATAGCATATTTTTTACAAGTTCCTCTTCGAAGTCTTCGGATTTAGTTATAAGGTTCTTAAGATCTATAATTTTTAAGTCATCAGTAATGTCCAGTCCCATTTCCTTAGCCAAATTTCTGAGATCTTCTTTTCTACCTTTCCCCAGAAACGCCATGATTATTTATTTATTGAGACCAAATGCAAAGTTTTGACTTTAAGTTATTTTATAAACATTCAATTATAATGACACATTTATATAAATAGTGTTCAAATTCCACAGTATTTAAATCAATTTTCAGAGTTCACCAAGATATTAATAAAATCCACAGATAAAATAGCCGCAGTTCAACCCAGTAAGAAGTGAAACCGAAACTGAATATTAATGTTTATAAACAATCCTAAATGTAATACTTTTTTGACTCAACTACGGAGATATATTCTTAACACAGTGATATTTAAAAGGAACACATAAATACACTTCGAAAAGTCAGAGATCAAAACTCAAGGTTAATCAACACGAATAAAATGAGCCATAGCATAAAATGAGTCACTGGTTTTCTTTTTCGGAATGATTCCGGTACACAAGTAAAAGAAATATTCTTACTGCTTGAAGAATCAATTTTTCAATGATATCACAATTTTTAAGAGTAATCAAATTAAATTTAACTTAACATGTTTTCAAAATAGCATTGGATGTGCATTTATACGAGATATGCATGGATTGCAAAATGCTTAACTGGTCATGCTACTTTACAAAACTAAGTAATAAGCTACTCGATCTACTTCCTTTTTCGAAATCATAACATAACATACTAATAAGGATAGCACTGGGTGTGCTTCATAATAAAATATGCCTGGTTGGCAAGATGATAAAATGCTTTAACGTAATTCACATATACTTATCATTGATAAGAAAATGAATGGAAAGTAGCATAATATAAATCAACAAGATTACGGATATTAAAATAAAATACATAAATGTACTTATCTAAAAATCAGACTTTATATCACATCAAATAACTTGGGCACCTGGATGGTGTATATTCCAGACCCTCCGCTTCCCAGCTCGCCAATAGGGCTTAGAGCTTCTACCGGGAAGCGGGGGAGACCTCCGCCACCAGACACGAAAGGGCCATCAGGCCACCCAACCCAGACGGCGGGAAGCACCGCCAACCCCCACGTGCGGACCCAAACACCAAGGACACCACCATTTATTAAATCTAAAAATAAGTACAAAACGGACCAACAGGGTCAACAAAAATGTGACGACCGGCAGACAAGTTGCCGGTTTACAGGGACGAAAAGGACATAAGCAAAATGAGAAACAATACAAATATATAAAATACAATTATATTCACATATATATAAAATCACAAACATATAAAAAAATCCCATTTAAAAAGTCTTAAAATTCTAAGGACAATAAAATACAATAGAAAGCAACACTGAAAAAAACAGATGAAACAGATGAAATAAATACAATGAAATAAATACCAAATGGAATAAATATACATGAATGACTATGAGTTAAATATGGTGAATATGAATGATAAAAATAATAATAAAGATAAAAATACTAAAAGACATAATCGGATAAAACCAAGGGGGAGGAACCAAGAAAACTAATCTGCGGAGCGCGGGGCATTTGCCACCTCTCCAGCCGCCAGCACACAAGATTTAATTTTGGCCAGTGAGTAAATGTTCCTTAAAATCTCTCTTAACCAAACAGGTTTATTGAGCTCACTTGGCTCTGTAATATGGTGATCTTTAGTGTGCGGGCAGCTGAAGAGATAGTGGTCAGCATCACCCAACGCCCCGCAGGTGCAGAGGTCAGTGTCTTTAATATGAAATCGTTTTAAGTAGGCCATGAACGGGCCATGGCCGGATGGTGTATATTAGAGACCCGCGCTCCCCCAGCTCGCCTGACGGCTTAGAGCTTGGTGCGGGGATTGTTCGTAGGGACTTCCACCAGCACGAAATTTGAGGAACCAGGCAGCCCCTCCAAACGGAAGGGAGCTCACTTACCTCCAACATGGGCGCGCACGGACGAACGTTTATTGAGAATAACCAAGAAATGAGTACAGGCCCAAGGCCACTCAGGGGCCATACATAAAAGATTTAAAAAGGCGCACACAAAAAACGATGAAATTGCCAACAGGGCAGAACGAGAGTCACATAAACTATTTGACGTCCAAGGTGGAGCCTCAGATCAGGTAGGTCCCGGCATCAGGTGAGCAAGGCTGGAGCACTCAGCTGACGGATGATGAGGTGGTTGCAAGTAGAGGTGAGTGGGATTTTTCTTTACCTGAACTCTTCCTCTCTCCATTCATCCCTCCTTCCTGACCTTTCTCTTAACCTCCTCTTCTCCTGCCTCTCTTTTCTTCCTCTCTTCTCTCCTTTTTCTTTTTCTTCGTTGTGGTGTGCTCGAGTATACAAGATTTATAAAAAGGGCAAAGTCATAAAATACAGATAAGAACTTAGAAAAATTTTACAATTTATACAATATTACCTGTTGTGGTGTGCCGGGTCCATTTTTAATAAAAGGGGGAAAGAGTAATAATGCGTAAAAGAGAACAAGGCCACAACTCACCGCCCTATATATGAGGGGAGGAGCTGGAAAAAGGATTTTTAAAAGGGGAAAAACAGGTCAAAATTTAAATTACACTATTCAAAAGTTAAATTACATTATTTAAAAGTTAAATAGTAGTGAATAAGAGAGTGAACCCTAACATAGCAATTATGAATGGTCCTAGGAATAAAATTCAAAGCTAAGTGGAAATTTATATATATACCAAGATTTCTAGAAAGAAAGGGGGGGGGGCAAATGTCAATACCAGACAAACACCACATGGAGACATCATGAAATCCGAATCCAGAACCTGCTGTAGGAATAAAAATTTAAAGGACATGTAAATTTTTTATTTATTTAATATTAATTAAAATTGGATAAAAATTCAGCGCCCCAGAAGGATCCATCGGCAGACATGGTCTCTGCAGTTTGATTCAGGGATGGGAGTTTAAAATAAATAACTCAAGAGCCAAGAAAGTCCAGGATCCAACAGCACATCCAACACAGGGACCCACCAAAGAGGACTCCCAGGAGCATAATGGGAAATGAAAAGATGTAGGTGAAGTTTAATAACTGCAAGATTAAAAACACAAAACAACATTAAAAACAATTAAAACAGGGTGATAATGACATTATAAAAATTTAAAATTTTAGGAATAATTTGGATAAAAAGATATAAGCTAAAAATTCAAATCAACATATCCAAGCATGGCAGGGGAGCGGTGACGTGTAGAACTAGGCATTAGCCACCTCCCCAGCAAAGCCCATACACTTCCTGACCCTATATAAAGAAATAGGATTGCCAAGAACGCTTTTCAAACATGTGGGTTTGTTATCAGTCGAGGGTTTAATTAAATGCCAGGGGGAAGTGGATGGGCAGCCGAAGAGGTAGTGGTCCGCGTCGCCCACCGCACCGCAGGTACACAGATTAGAAGCCTTGATCTTAAAGCGGTGCAGATAGGCGACAAATGGGCCGTGACCAGTTATGAACCAGACAACAAATTTGTCGCCGATGAGACGACTGGTGGAGACCGAGGGGAGATATTCTCTCGGTCTTAGCCCCTTTTCGGATTTAGCGTAATATTCCTGCCAATTTTTGATCAATTCATTGTTAAAAGTCTTTTTGATGTAGGAAATAGGGGCTGGAACATCCAGTGGCTCACCGGCGACGGTCCCCAACTTTGCAAAGTGGTCCGCTACCTCATTGCCAAAGAGATCATTATGGGCCCTGATCCAACTCAGGCCAAAGTTATGTTGACTATGTATAAAATATTTTATAGTATTTATATAGTTTGATTTTATTTTATGAGATTTTAGGGCCTGAATAGAGCTGAGGCTATCAGTATATACACTGCTGGCCACCGTAAATGCAACACCCTGAAGGAAGCATGCAAATAATATGAAATTTACAAAATGCATTAGCGGAGGTGAGATATGCAAATGATTAGAATTTCAGCGCAGACGCACATCACGCGCGCCTGTGGCGCCACTTCAAAGCGCTATTTAAGGCTTGGAGATTTCGACGATTTCAAGTGCGGCAATTGTGTTTTTCTTGTGGTTTTTTCAAAAAAACGATCAATTATGCCTCGTAGAAAACAGCGATCATCTTTTGATCAAGTATCCGAGTTCGACAGAGGAAGGATAGTGGCCTACCGAGATTGTGGATTATCTTCCAGGGAAATCGGTAGTCGTGTTGGACGAAACCAAACAACTGTAATGCGGATAATGTGATCGTTGGATGTAGGAGGGTACGACGGACCAACGTGTTCGATCGCATCCACCTCAGTGCACCACTTTACGTGATGACAGGCATATTGTGCGTATGGCAGTGACGGATCGCTCAGCCACATCACGAACCATAGCACAGCACATTCAGTCTGTACCGCATCATCCAGTGTCTGCGCGTACCATTCGACGCCGTTTACAGCAGAGTGGTCTGTCCGCAAGACGTCCATTGCTTCGTCTACCCTTGACGCAGAACCATAGACGTTTCCGCCGCCAATGGTGCTATGAAAGAAGGATGTGGACGGCAGAATGGAATGAAATTGTCTTTACTGACGAGTCACGCTTCTGTCTGCAACACCACGATGGTCGGATTCGAGTCTGGAGACACCGTGGAGAGAGGATGCTGAACAGCTGCGTTATGCACCACCACACTGGTCCTGCACCGGGTATTAGGGTATGGGGCGGTATTGGATATCACTCTCGCACTCCTCTAGTACGCATTGCCGGTACTTTAAACAGCCAGCGCTACATCTCCGAGGTGTTGGAGCCAGTTGTCCTTCCTTACCTTCAGGGCTTGCCCACAGCCATATTTCAACAGGATAATGCGCGACCACACGTGGCACGCATTGTCCAAGGGTTCTTCGTCAATCGCCAGATTGAATTGCTTCCCTGGCCAGCTCGCTCTCCGGATCTTTCGCCGATAGAAAACATGTGGTTCATGGTTGCTCAACGATTGACCCAGAATACATCCCCAGCTGCCACACCAGATCAACTTTGGCAACGTGTGGAAGCTGCTTGGTCTGCTGTACCCCAAGAACACATCCAAAGTCTCTTTGAATCAATGCCGAGGCGTGTGGCAGCGGTGATCTCCAACAATGGCGGCTACTCTGGCTACTGATTTTGGCAGGAACCACACTTCACAGAAGTCTATAAATTTAATCATTTGATACTTGGTCAACATGTTATCTACAAAATAAATTTTGTTGTGATATCTCTTGTCTTTCTTGGTATTGCAATTTGGGTGGCCAGCAGTGTATATTGATTTTTTTATTGAGGGAGGATGACCAGAGAATGGCTTTTTGTAAGTAGCGGTTAGTTCAGATTGAAAAACTGTGTTAGAAGGGTTAAGTTTATAACAGAATATAGTGGTTAATTTGCTATTATCGAAGATGCACACCGAGGCCCCGATATTGTTATCAATACCGGAGCCATCAGTGTACACCTCGAAATCAGGATTTTCAATAGTAGAGGGGAAGTCAAGTGTTAATTCATCAGGGGATATTGGTATTAGTTTAATATTTCTGTCTAAATTATTAGTTGACAGCCCCAGCAGTAGAGGGTCAGGGGTCCGCCTTTTCCACACACTGAATATTCTATGGAGTTTAAGCAGGGTCACGTGGAGAGGGGGGATGCCTGTAATAACATTTAGGGCGTCGGTAGGGGTGGTTCGATAGGCTCTGGTAATTTTAAGTAAAAAAGGTCGTTGAATAGACTTGAGCCTATCAATTTGTGCTTTTTTTAGTTTTCCACCCCAGACCCCAGCTCCGTAAGTAATTATTTTCTCGATGACCGTGAGGTACCAAATTTTTAGGAGCTGGGGCTTGACGCCCCAACCCCCTCCTGCCACCCTGGAGAGAGTGCCACCAATATCGTGACAACTCCCCACGAGCGACAGTATATGTTTGCTCCACGTGAGCCCACTATCAATATGAATTCCAAGGAATTTAATGGAATCTGAGATTTTTATAGTTTGGTTTTTTAATTTAAAGATCGGATTACGTTTCAATTTAAGTTTTTAAGAGAATATTGTTGATTGGCACTTCTCCAGGGAGATGGTTAATTTTAATTCATCTATTTTATTGGCTATTGTTTCAAGAGCAGTGTTAGTATTGTGTTCCAGGATCCTCCGGGTAGATCCCGTGGTGATGATCACGAGATCGTCCGCGAAGGCCTGGACATAGAGGTCAGAGGAGTTAAGTGTTAATAGGTTGTTAAAGTAGATGTTCCATAAAGTGGGGGCCAGGACCGAACCTTGGGGACAGCGTTTAGTTAGTACGCGAGTTATGGTAAGGTTAGTATCAATAAATGAAATTGTTCGATCCTGGAGGTAAGTATTTATAAAATTAATAAAATATGAAGGTAAATTCATTGATGTTAAAGCGCTCCCCAGAGAGTGCCAATTCATATTATCAAAGGCGGACTTGATGTCGATGGCAGTGAGGGCAGAGTGATGCAAGCCCGAGTGAGTTTCAAGTTTATCTACTATTGAGATAACGGCCTCCTCGCATGATCGCTGCTCTCTGAAACCATACTGGAGCGGATGAATATTATTATGGGTCTCCAACCAGGAGACTAATCTCCTGGTGAAGACCCTTTCTATGATTTTACCAAGTGTAGATAACAAGCAGATAGGACGGTAGGCACCGCAGGAGGAGGGGTCCCTTCCAGGCTTACCTATGAAGCGGACCCCACCACTCCTGAGGCACCTTGGAAAATAACTATATTGTAAAATTTTTTCAATTGGGGAAAGTAAAAGGGAGGGATAATTTAGGTAAATAAAAGTCCAGATATTATAATCAATGAGATCAGGGCCGGGTGCTTTTCCAGATTTTAGGATAGAAAAAGTGAGTCCAAGTTCCTTAGAAGTTAAGTTAATATTGGAATTAAAATAGGTGGAGGGGGCTGAAGGATTACTATTCAATGAGGTTAAATCGCCAAAAAAGTGGGACATTAAAGTATTTATTTTTTCAGAAAAAGTTAAATTAGGGCTATTGGGAAAGAATAAGTTAGTTATGGGGGTAATTTTCGAGTTACGGAAAGTGAATTTAAAAATTTTGCCATATGTGTCAGTTGTATTTGTGCATGTAGATCTCCAAGAATTAGTTTTAGCTTTTATTAAATTTAATTTTTACTGGGCTCTATTATTTTTGTAATTTAAGTGTGCGGCCCGGATCTCATCGGGGAAGGAATCAGGATTTTTTTTAAGGGATTTAAATTTTTTAAAGATAGCAGTGATTCTATTACGCGAGGAGGATAGGTTAGGAGTCCACCAGTGAATCTTAGATTTTGTATTTTTAGGAGTTTTTTTTAATGTTTTTAGGGCTATTTTTTGAGTTTCAGAAATTAAAAGATGGAAATAGTTATCGATATCACTGGGGGACGAAATAGATTGTGCTAAGGTATTCAATTGCTTATAAACAGATCGGAATTTACCCGGGAACCTCCCCAGGCCAAACTTTGTCCTGAGGAAGAACCCGGAGGGGGCTATTGAATTTGAGTCAAGCACCACAGACACGTACCTGTGGTCACTGCAGGAATCGAGATTTAAGATTTGCCATGAATTAACAAGATCAGTTAAGCTATAAGAGGAGAGAGAAAGATCGGGCCAACCCTTACCCGAATGGGACAAGAAGGTTGGCCCTAAATCCGGGATATTAAGAATATTAAGGTCATGGGTGCTACAGAAGTCCAGAACGCGCCGGCCCCTAAGATCCTCAAAGCTGTAGCCCATTATGGGGGACCTCGAATTGAAGTCCCCCAATATGAGGAGTCTATTCTTGGAAAAATCCAAGTGATCAACCTCTTCGAAAAGATGGTCGATGTTATCGTGAGGAGGGAAATAGAAGCAGCCGAGGACGAGTGAGCCAGCATCGAAAGGGACCTCTGCAAAAACAGTATTATTAGATTTAAATTTTAAAGTTAATGGATTAAGTCTATTTAATGAGACGATATAACAATTATTGGATATTGATGATATTTGAAAATTATGAGAGGGGGGAGATAGTATTTTATTTTTGGTTTTATGAGGGTCTTGGATACATATGTAATCATAATTTAATTGTGAAGCAGTGGCCAAGGCAAGGCTGTGGGCTGAAAGAGAATGGTTAGCATTAATTTGCAAAATTTTTTGATTTTGTGCATCACTCTGCACCATAATCAGTGTTAGCGGCCATGATGTTTTGTTGCCTTTTCAGGTTGGGGCATTTTTTGTCTCTGCAATCATGGTCAATATTATACCTAGTTCTATGATTATTGTTGGATGCGACACAGTTAACGCATTTTTTAGACATAGTGCATTTATTTTGTTCGTGGTCTTCCCCACAGGTGAGACACCTTGGGAGGTTGCTACATTTCGTTTTCGAATGGCCAAACTGGCCGCATCCGGTGCATTGTCGCACACTACGAAATTCGTCAATTCTGACCCTCTGCCAGCCCAGATACAGATAACCAATGTCCATGACAGGGTGATATAAAGATGGGTCAACCGTGACCACCCAGTGGTTGCCCCGGCTAGAGTTAATTTTAAATTCAATTTTTAAGAGTTCCTCATTAATTATCAAATCATTTTTTATGAGGAGACTAGGTATAATGTCTTCTTCTTTTACTAATTTGTCGACGTTCAACAAAATAATCCTGGGCTTCCGCCTGGATGGCCGGGAGACATCGTGATCCCGAGAGAAGTCCTCCTTTTTATTGAGGCAGGTCTCGAGGGCAGTCAGCTCGTCCGTCGAGTCGACTTCGACGGCGACGCCCCCTCCACCAATACCTCTAATATTTTTTATTTTTAGGTTAGAGTTACCCAGTGATGATTGGACCCTGGATCTAGTCAAGCCAGAGTCAGCCTCTTTTTTCGGTTTAATTAGAACCACAAAGTTCCTTGGGATAGGTCTTGGTCCCGCGGAGCCGGAAGGGGGTCTGGACGCTATGGCAGCGTAGGTAGGGATTGGGATAGGGGCGGGAGCCGGAGCATCCTTAATTTCTTTTATAAGTTCATGAGTTTGGTCAGATAAAGCGGTAAAGGTTTCAGTGAGCAAAGTGATTGTCTTTCCCTTCTCATCAGAAACACCCCGATGGTAAGCAGAGTCGATTTCGAGGTCTTTAATTGTTGAGTGTAACGATTGTATATCAAGGTTATTCTGTTTAATAATATTATTTAGTTCAAAGGATTCCGTAATAAATTTATCTTCAAGGGTTTTTACAAGTTTATTTTTCTCCATAATAGTCCTTTCAAATTCAGCGATACGAGACACGGGCAATCTATCAACAGACGGGGAGACAGAGGCACGCCTCTCGTTTCTAAATGCAGAAGGGGTCGAGGATTGAGTGGAGAGTTCGACGAATAAGTCGGTGATAGTCTTAAAGACTCCACTCAGACCAGCCTGAAAAGCCAAGGTGGAGACCTTACTGGACCGTTCATTACACAGGTTAACAATTTCAAAAATGGTCTCTCTGTATGATTTAATATTGGGCTGTCTCAGCTCCTCCTCAGAGAAACTCACAACAAGTGCGTCTAAGCTACGGCAGCAAGACTTAAGGGGATTATCAACGGCCATGCTCCGGTTAAGGGAGCAGGCCGAAGAAAATATTGCAGGACACCAAGGGTCAACAAGATATTAAATACAATTCACGAGGAAGATTTACAGTAAAATCCAATTCCATAAAACAGATAGTAAGTTTATATAGTCAATGGATAAGAAATATATATATACAATTAAAAATTTTAAGAAAAAAACCGGACACAGGTCACAGCAGGCAATGCACAAAACAGAATATAAGTTTAAAAGGAAATAAAAATACAGAAGACTTACTATACCAACATCGAAAAAGTCCAGGGAGGCAGAGAGCCAAGGAAAAACACAACGGGAAACAGCTTGAGATGATGTAGGTGGTAAGGTTAACGTGCCAAAATTTAGCAGTGCACGAGAACTCACGAACAAGATATGGCGTACGAGGTACCCAACATAAGAATAACGAGTAATTATGACGAAAAGTAGTAAGGCTGCCGGGAAGTAGGTGAATGACCCGAAAAGGGGAGTACACCGGGCAGATAGACGAAGGGGCGTTTCACGTCGGTCCGAAGATGGCGGCTGGCACTAGTATTTATGTTGGGTAACGGTATATTTATAACAGATGACAGCTTCCGAGGACAGCAAAAATAGAAGTCGAACAGCAACAGAATAGTTGTACAGTGCGCGGCAATGTCTGATAATAAGCCAGCACCAGCACATAAACACCAAATAACTGAAGAACGCTGAGTTAATCAGCGCAAATACACTTAAAACACAGAAGTTCCAAAGGAACACGAATTAAAAATAAGTATTCAAAATACCAACACACATCACGGGAAAGCAGGGCATAATGCCGTAAAAGTGAAACAAAACGCCGGTACGAAGCAATGCCGATCGGGCAGATATTCGAGACTTAGTAAATTTCAGCAAAACCGGGAGCTCGAAAAAGCACGACCGCTCTGCTCAAAGTTGGCGATGGAAGTGGATGGATGGTGTATATTGCAATTCTTCAGACAGGGGAGTCTAAAAATTAAAGTGAGTTAGGACAAAGAGGAAGAGAAGGAAAACATGGCCGCGGGTTGGGCGCCAATTATAACACAAGGCTAGCTCTCTCAGGCAATTAAGTTTATTCTTACTAACAAAAGACATTACATTTTTACAAACACGAACACTAAACATTTGACATTAATTAGAAACAATCGTTATATGGGCACTGTATCATAATATTTAAGTTAAAAAAGATTCTCGGGGAAGAAGGGACAACTGTTCTCCCTCACTACTTTGTCCTAACTGACGGGTCTCATTCAGATTCATTGCGTGGGAGCTGTTCTGCGCCTGCGCGTCTTTGAAGTCTTAGATGGCGTGGTATTAATGTCCGCGCTACATAAGTATTTTTCTACTTTTACGCGTTTATTCCTTTCTCATTAATAATATTACTTATCGTACCTTTAGATATCGAAAAACCATGACTTTTACAGCTATTTTGAATAATTGAATAAGCATAATTCTCTTCGGAAAGAAAGGAAACAGCCTTCCATCTATTGCTTATTGAAAAGCGCCATTTTGAAAGTAAACAAAACTCTGAGTTAGCAGACGATAAGTTATAATTTAACTATTTAACTGCTCCGAAAATAAAATTCTTTCGTAGCATACAATTTTTTACAATTCATCAAAATCATTCAAAAAATGTCAGAACAGCCTCTGTATATATTTATCATAATTAAATATCCTATTCTAAAGCAACAGTGTTGATTTTGATGCAGCCCACACATATCCCAATATCATTCGATAAAACCTTTTCATTTCATTTGCAGCGATTATAAGTATGAAAGAATATACCAAACATGCTACTCTTAGATTATTTGTCAATGAAATATCTTAGAATTAATTAGGTATTTTATCTTGTACTAAAAATGAAATTACTTCAAATTAATCTATTTACCTTTGAAATCAAGCATTTACCATCTAAGTTAAATAAAAAAATTTGGACTAGTGGAATTAATGTGTGGTGTGGCGATATCAGGTGTTGTCGGGGAAGGTTTTGGTTTGGTTGGTCGTTGGGGGTGGGGGGCGCCAAGGCGAGTTCTTGATGCTTCAGCCAATAAAATCATTTTTTGGAAAAATGTCACATATCCCCTTTTTAGAACTGCCGATTCCATTATCATCCCCCTTTTCCGTGATTAATGGCACACTTTATTTTTCTCCTTCAATCTGATTTACATTTATTTAATTTTATTAATTATGATGTGGAGGTTCGCAGTTAATTGATACGTCCGTTCCACTGCTGTGAGATTTCTTTAGGAAGATATGCTTATATACAGTGGCTCCCAAAAGTGTTCGTACACTTACGAATTTCAATGAAATACTGCTCTATTCATTAATAAAAATTAATATTTCCGAATGGGAATTTTTTAATAACATCTATAACTTGTTCTTAATAAAACTACATAAAATATTTTAAAAACATAGTAAAACTTTTTTTTTGGAAAATCATTAATCAAAAAGTAACAAAAAAGTTACCTCACAAAAGTCTTCGTACACTTTAAAAAAATTTCTACATATTAGTAAATATTGTAATATTTCGGTAAATTAGTACTTAGTAGGATATCCTATAGCATCCACAACAGCTTTTAAACGTCTGGAAATAGTGTTCACTAGTTTTTTGTAATTTCTGCATCAGTGTTCCTCCATTCTTCAATCATTACTGTTTTTAGTTCGCTTTTCGTTTTAATGTCGTGCCTTCGTACTCTAACCTCCAGTTCTCTCCAAATGTGTTGGATTTAAATCCGGCGACTGAGGTGGTGTTTCAGAACTTGTGGACAATTATATACACCAGAGGCGAACGTTGAGAGCCGTGTGCTTAGGATCGTTATCTTGTCAAAAAACAAAGTTGTTTCCAATACCCAAAGTTTGGGCCGATAATTTTAAATTGTCCTTTAAAATATTTAAATAAAGAGCATGATTCATTATGCCATCAATAAATACCAAATTATCTAGTCCTGATGCTGACATGCACCCCCACACAAGGACACCTCCACAGCCATGCTTTACTGTTCCATCTAAGTTCTTGGGATTTAGTTCCTCATTTTTTCTTCTCCATACAATTATACGCCCATTGGAACCAAACATGTTAAATTTGCTTTCATCTGCAAATAAGATATGATTCCAATATGTTTCGGGCTTATTTAACATTGATTTTGCGAAGGAAAGCCTAAGCTTTCTATTTTTCGTACAAAAAATCTTCTTCGGGCAGAACGTCCATTTAATCCAGCTGATCTGAGCACTCGTCGAACAGTTTCAGATGAAATTGAAGTAGAAAATTTTTCAGTAAATTCTGTAGAAATTTTTACAGCACTCAAACGTGGATTTTTCACAAATTTTCTAACTATAAATCTCTGATCACGTTGAGTTCAGTTCACTTTACCGGATGACCTTTCCTTACATTGCTTTCGATCCGATTTTCTTCTTTAAAGCGTTTTATCACATACTGCACCGTAGAATGGAATAAATTTACTAACTTAGAGATATTCCGAACTGATTTACCACTACTATGATGAAAAATGATCAATTTTCGAATGCTGTTCGCTGTTTCCTTACGACTACGAGCCATTTTTAAATAATAAATAGAATATTACGAAGTAAGCAAGCAAAGATTATATAATATGTCACCACAATGCAAAAATAAAAAAAAGCTATAAACGATAATTTTATTTATGAATTTATCCGAAAATATTTCGGTGTGCGATCACTTTTGTGGCGTGTTCTTTCCTTGCATTTTCATTTTTATAAAAAGAAAATGAGTCAATATTTTTTAAAGAATATTAGGTTTTCAGAATCACACGGATATGATATGAAAAAATATTGGACTTTATATTCGAATTCAATTCCAGACTACAGCGCTTTTTCTACAAATTTTTAAAGTGTACGAACACTTTTGGGAGCCACTGTATATAAATATTATTTATAACTTCTGAAGTATTACAAAATACTTCCATTTCCCTTGGAACCCAGTGGTTTTGTTTATAACTCTTGAGATTATTTTGTATCGGAAATGGCCACTTAATTTCCAGACTGCGTTAAGACGACCTTTTCCCGCGGTTAAAGCGGTATTCCCTTTGTATCAAGAGTGGTGTAGAACAGAGATTCGGAATGGCTCTACTTTTCCCACTTCTGATTCATCAACGGTGAACCTGAACACCCGCGTGGACGTAATAGGGAGAACGTTCCAGAACACGAGCTACTTCCGAAAGCTCTGAAATGACAATCGTTTTTGACGTTACCTGTTTTTGGACTTTCAATCCATGAATGCAATACTCGGTATAACTTTCTGTTTACATAGTTTAACTAGATCTGCCTTTTTTAGCATAGATATGGGGTACATCAACATATATTAGGACTCTCTTCAGAGATGATTTATTACAGTGCAATTATTTTCAATAAATCGAGGAGCCTTAGTTATTCTCGAATTTGCTTACTTATTCTTCGAGTCAAAATTCCGTTCGACGGAGACTTGTAATTACAACTTCTATAATAGAACTGCATAAATTTCAATACAAAAACGACCAACGTGTCTATTTCTCCACATTATAAAAGAAAAAGCTGGACGCTTTTGCTGACTACTGAGTAAGAGAATGGTGGGTGTTATTGAAGAGAGCCTGGGAATGTATCTGCAATTAGCGCTGAGACAGCAATATTCAAATGAACGGGTTCAAGTGGACCATGAGAAAGAGGAAAGGAAAGGCGAAATTAATAATACAAAGTGAATTACGCTAAAGTAAAAGGGATAGTTACGCGCAATATTTGGCGCAATTATCTGAAAATTGCGAGAAAAAGCCCTATGAAAAATGCACTTATGGAACAAAAAAATCTAAAATCCAATATACGGCAAATACAGAATACTCGCAAAAATTTAACTCGTTACAGTTTCACTGCCAAACTCGTTATTTTAATGAAAACTAGGCTATAAAAGAAAAAAATACAAACGTATACATTTTCTGTATCAAATTGAAAATCTGAATTTTAATATTTAGAATATCTTATTGCATGTTTCAGTTTCCCCTCTCTTCCTTACACTCAAATACATGCCCGTGCAGTGTGTGGAGCTTGATAGAAATGGTAACTGAGTCCCAGCTTTTGCATAGAACTGTTTCCCACATCTGTGGAACGCTCTTTCCCGACTTGTTTATTCTCTAATGAACCACCTGCATGATACTTTTTCGCCACACGTGCACTGAATGAGAGTTGTGAAGGAAGCGACTCTTATGCCGGCCACAACTTCTTCACCTATCCCCTTAAAAAACGCAACACCAAAAAAACAGCAATTATAAGTTATTGAAAAAGTTAAACATAGTTTCTTTTATAACAGAAGGTTTTAGTTAGGTTAGTGAGACTGTTGTGTTCTGTCCGTTAGTTTAATTCTAGAATGACTCGATGTGATGGTTAAGTTGAAAGTCCTGTTTCGTTTTGAGCAGTCATGGCAGAAAAACCGGTTTCACAAAAATATGTGGTGGAAAAACAAGACATTTTTTTTCGATCCCTTGATTTCTCTTGGTTTGAAAGGGTTGCTTCAAGCGTTCGGATTCGATGATTAGGAAAACAGAGTAAATATCTGTTTTCCTCATGATGGCGGCATGAGAATGTGCGAACAATTGCGCCACAATTGAGGTGGAGACTCGAATTCTCTTTAGCTGGCAGATCGCTTAATAAACGCGCGTGATTGTCTCTGAAAATATTGACACTTGGATATATTTCTTGACTAGTCTAATCACTTTTGTGGATATTTTAAACATTTCCGCAAAACACGTTGATGTATCAAATTCGCCATACAGAATTGTCAGCTATTTTCTTATTTTTTCTATTTAGCCAATTCATTCTTGGGAAGGTCACTTGATACACCAGTATGAGAGCTCGTGGGTAATATAACTCAGGTTGATATTTTAGCATTTTATTAATATAATAAAACAAATATTAGTTTTCTACTTATAAGAAAAGTAACATTAAAAAGTACCACATTTCACAGTCCAATGAAAAACAATTATAATTATACTACATATTATTTTGGATATGCCAGTATCTAACTCCAAAAAATCCACACTCTGTCAGCGCAATTGATAAAATCTCTTCAATTTGCTCGTCTTGGCCAGGCTACAACAAATCACTATTTTCTACGAGTTCAGGCACTGGAACAAACTGTCCTATGTCTGCAGACCAGGCAACCTAAAATAAACCAGATTCCATTTCCACATCACCCATGAGGTAGGAATCATGATGCGTTTTTTTTAAAGAGGTATTGCCAGGAGCCTTAATCCTCTGCTGAGTGGTTTCCCCCAACAGCCGTTTAAAGAAACAAAATTTTAAAATTGAAAGAATGAGAAGATTAAAAAAACATTAATACATAATGAAAGATGCCAGTTAAATAAAAACAATCGTATTAAATCAGGGCAGGGTCTTCCACTGGCCTTAATATGGTTTAAGAAAGGCTGTACAGCAAGGGAATTCCTAAAAATCATGTGTCGGACCAAAGGGATAAAATATACTAAGCCAATTCATTAAAGATGTATCGATAAACTGTATGTTAAAAAATGAACAGAAAATAGAATTTTCTCTGCTTTTTTAAATCCAACTTCTTTTTAAAATGCTACTTTAAATTTTAACGTGTAATATAATGCTAAAATATGGTACGTATCTACCAAGAGGCACAAGCAGGGCTTACAATGAGTGTGAGCAATGACGATAGCTGAATATATTTACTTATCTAGTCTAGAAATGACTTATAGAAAATAGGGGAAATTCCGGGACAAAATGTGAAGCTATATCATGATAAAAAATAAAGGAAGGAGTTGGAAACAGCTGCAGCTTCCGCACCTGAAAGAAAAAGTTGTAATTAGTCAGTTCAAAAAAATCTTGGAACACAGAAAAAGATCATTTACAAATTGTCAGTTAATTTAAAGTGCAGTGGGTAGTTACCTTTCACAGGATTAGACCTATCATTCCTGTGGAAAAGTCTACATCACCTGGAATAACTTCTCTCCACTATACATTTTTCCATCCCTAAAAAGATGATCTAGAGCCAATAAAAGACGAGGATATGTAGACAGGAGAATAAGTTGGGAAGTAAAGGATTCACTGAATTGTGTACAAACCTTTACAGAGCTCTTGGGCAGCTGCAGAACATTGATCGATGAAATTTGAACTAGGGTCATTCTATTCCATTTGTTGGTGCTATAAGCCGTGTGGTGTGAGCCAAAAAGCTGTGCAGTCATTAATGATCTTAATTTTTCATCCAGATGTGTATCGACAGATGTACCATGGAATTTTACCCCTCCAAGAAGTCCCATTCACCTCAATAACAATTTGGGCTTTCAGTGACCCTCCAACTGGAGTCCCTGAAAGGAATTTGGAAGCAAACCATATAATCTGAAGGTTAATTTCAATACACGCTATTACAAATGCCAGTAGAAAGTAGTGATCTCCATTGTTGCATCACATCAGATATTCTTTATCTTCCAATAATAAAAACCAGTAAAAAACGTATCTCATATATTCAATGTAGTAAACATGATAAAAATTAATTTATCAAATAAAAGCACAAATGCATTTTTTAGAATTCTGTTTAATAACATGCTATAAAATAATATCCAAACATGAAAACATGTGAAGCATTAAAAAATCCATTTATTTTTAAAAGCAAAAACTAAAAATTGCATTTACAATCAAATGAAAGCACAAATGTATTTTTAGAATTCTGTTTGATAACACGTTATAAAATAATATCCAAACATGCAAAAATCTGAAGCATTAAAAAATCCATCAATTTTTGAAAAGCAAAAAATAAAAATTGCATAGCATTAAAAAAATTCTGCATTTATAAAAGCCAAACTTATCGTAATAGAAATTTTAAAATTGCATTTACCAAGGTGTAAGTAACTGAATGTTATTTTAAGTGTTTCCTTTATTTAACCAATTAAACTTCCAAGTACATTTGTCTTATAGGTTCAACTCTACATTTCTATCATAGAACTTGTTCATAATACTAGATCATAAAACAATATGTTTTAGTCCCAGTAATTTTTTTAAATAATGAAAAAGTGGATTGACCTTCAGACTCTAACCAAATTTGAATTCATTCATGGAATCAAAATAGTATAACTGTCCTCCTGTAATTACTGGTGTTAAAACCAAAGTAATCATAAAAAATCTCGGGGTAAAGTTTTAAATATATTTAATTACAAGAAAACACAGTTACAAAGGACGGTACATTACACAGTAGAAACAATTAAAACATTTAGATACAATAATATTACGAACGTTAACTGACATTGTTCAGTTTTGGGCAAAAAGCAGACGAAGCGTCCGCTACATTTAAGGTCCAAGCTCTCTGCCTGCGTAATAGAATAGCAGTACGATGATAGATTGGTCACCAAGAGTATCTGTTGGGTTTTATCGATTGAAGACAGTTTTATACATTAAAAATAAAATTTTATTACGTAGTCAAGTCTTATAGTTTAAAAACATACTTTTAGAAAAGAAGAAATCTGATCAGATCATGATCCCCCAATCTTTCTTCACTTTTATACATTCAAAGATTTACATTCTTCAAATTTATGTGCCCCACACGGCACTATAATTGGAGGTTTGAGACCGATTCCAACATGCGGCCCCATCGGTTGTAAAACCTCAGCAGATGTATTACAATTCAACATATATATATAAATCTAACAAAATATTTTTCTAATAATATTTTTAAATTTATTTAACAATAAAGGCTTTGTTAAAAAGTCAGCCAAATTATTTTCCGATGAAATATAATTTACGTTAAATAGTTCATCTTTTATTAATTTACGAATAAATTTGTACTTGATATCAATATGTTTAGTTTTCTGATTTTCCTGACTATTTTTTGAAAAATAGATAGCAAATTGATTATCACAATATACTTGGGGTCTTATGTAATCACACAAACTTAATTCATTTATAATTCTACTAAACCAAATAACTTCTTTAGTGCAATCGGTTAGTGCAATAAATTCAGATTCCATTGAGCTAAGAGCTATGCACTTTTGTTTAGAAGATTTCCATGATATTGGGATGTTACCAAAATAAATTAAATAGCCACTGCTTGAATGTCTGTTTGTGAGACCACATCCCCAATTTGCATCAGAAAAAGCAATCAAATTTGAACTTTCTACATTGGAAAGATTAATTTTAAAATCCTTTGTAAGAAAAACATAGTTCATAATATCAACAACGTAAGACAAGTGTTTGTAAGTATAACCATTACAAAACTGAGACATTATATTAACAGCAAATGCAATATCTGGTCTGGATCTATCTGACAAAAACGATAAACATCCTATTAAGGAACGATAGGGAAATTTCCTCATTAAATCATTTTCAATTATTTCTTCCTCTTTAACCTTATCAGGTAAGTTACAACCAATTTTAAAAGGTAAATTCACAAAACTTTTAGGAAGATCTTTGAATTTTGACATTAATTTTTCAATGTAGGTAATTTGATGTAAATAAATCGAATTTTCAATTTCTTGAAAGTTTACGCCTAACAAATATTTAGTTTTACCTAGGACTGTAAGATCCAATTTTTTGTCCAATAATTCGATTACTTCATTTATCAAATGTTCCCTTTTTGAAAACAAAACCATATCATCTACATAAACAATTAAAATTACATCTTTAAATTTGTAGACACAATTACACCAATTTAACTGAGAAAATCCTAATTTAGTTAAAATACCGTCTAATTCCAAATTCCATTCTCTACCACTTTGATGCAGACCATATATAGCCTTTTCCAATAGACATACTTTGTTTTCGGATCCTTTCAGCATAAATCCTTTTGGCTGTTTCATGTATATAGTATCCTTAAGGTGTCCATATAAATATGCACTTTTCACGTCAACTTGACAGTGATACCAACCCAACATAGAAATCAATAGTACAAACAATAATCTAACAATAGAAAAATTCACAACTGGTGAAAAAATATCTTTAAAATCAATGCCGGGTTTTTGCTTAAAACCTTGAGCAACAAGACGAGCTTTATACCTTTTAGGTATATTGTTTTCGTCCATTTTTATGCTGTACACCCACTTACTTCCAATTATGGTTGTATTTGGGGGTGTGTCCACTAATTTCCATACTTGCCTATCCTTCATTATCTGAATTTCTTCATTCATGGCAGTATTCCATTTAATTTTATCCTTACTTGCTTGCGTTTCTTCATAACTTTTGGGGATTTCGACATTGTAACACTGATCATACATGTCGTACATCTGTTGGTCCAAAAAATTAGATTCATCACTAGAAGTAGATGGCACATTAGAAATATCCACATTAGGATGTTCAGTTTCTGGCTTAAAATTGAAATTTACAGGATCAAACCTAATCTTATTTTTAGTACAGTATTTTTTAATATCATTTAAAGATCTCATTCTCAAATTTTCAGGAGAATAATAGTATACTTCTATCCTATTGCTTTTATTTCTAGGTTTTTCGATTCTTCGCCAATTTGAAATGTTAAGACTTTTTAAGTCCTCAGTTTTAACTAAATCTTTAGAATCTAAAACTTGAGTTTCACTTTCCGATTTTACTTTTATATTTTCATTTGATTGATAAATAGGAATATTAGAATTAAGATCGAAAGAAACGTACTCAAAGTTTTTACCAAATAGTACATCAACAGCTTTCTTACTTTCGTCGATATGAACATGGACTGTTTCAACTATTCTCTTCTCGTTTGGTACATATATTCTGTAACCTTTAGTTTTCAAACCATATCCTGTCAAAATACCAAGTTTTGCTCTGGGTTGTAATTTATTTCTCTGTATTTTAGGAATATGAACATATGCCAAAGAGCCAAAAATTCTAAAATGTTTTACTGATGGTTTGAAACCAGTCCATATTTCGTTAGGAGATATACCCTCAGTTAATTTGTGTTCGCATCTATTTTTAGTATGAATAAATGCTAAAAGTGCTTCTGACCAAAATTGTGGTTGTAAACCACTGTCTTGAAGCATAGCTCTGACACAATCCATGGCTGTTCTATTGAACCTTTCTGCAATGCCATTTTGTTCAGGGGTATAAGTTGAAGTTCTTTCGATTTTTATTCCTAGATCATTTAAAAACTTTTTAAATTCTTTGTGACAAAATTCTAAACCATTGTCAGTTCGGACACATTTTAACTTAACATTTAGCTGCCTTTCAGCTTTAACCAAGTATTTTTTAAAGTAATCAAAAACTTCATTCTTATTTCGAATAATATAAACAGTTACTTTACGTGAAAAATCATCAATAATAGATAAAAAGTATTTGTTTCCACCTAGAGAGTTAACTGGAGCAGGACTCCACAAATCCATATGGATCCTTTCCAAAACATTTTTAGTTTTCCTTTCGTACATATAGTTTCTTTTTAAGGATATTCTAGTGGATTTAGCAATAGCACAAATCTTACAATTTTTATCTATATTTTTACAATTAAGTTTTTCAATTCCTTTTACACAATTAATTTTACTCATATTTTCAATTAAGGGCATGTTAACATGACAAAACCTACGGTGGGCTTTTTCTAGATCTAAACCAGTTACATATGTATAATTTTTAATCTTGGGATAACCTTTCAAGATATACAATTTTCCAATTCTGGGAACAGTAAACAAATATTTATTATAACTATTATAAATAATCATTTTGTTATTTCCCCATTTAATTTGGTTTCCCACAAGGTCAATACGAGCACCACTAATTAAATTTTTTCTCATATTAGGCGAGTATAACACATCTTTTAAAGTTATATCATAATTTCTGTTTCTATCTAAAACTGTAAATTGAATATCACCCATACCTAATACTTCCGAGGTGCTGTCCTTGTCTCCGACTAGGATCTTCTGTGGTGGTAGTTTTCTGAATGTCGTAAACATATCGCGTTCTTTACAGAAGTGAGCAGTTGCAGCAGAATCAATAAGAAATTCCCTCGGTCTTTCATTTGGAAAATTTGAAACTGCATAGGCACGTTGAAGATCAGTTTTTGGATTGTCCTCCATATAAAATAATTCACCACCAGGTTTCTGCCGATTGCATTTCTTGAAGCACTTCGATTCGTAATGTCCCGACTTTTTGCAGTAGTTGCAGAATGGTCGCGGCCCCATACGACAAACTGTCGACTTTCTTGGGCTTGAAGGAATTAATTCAGGGTCCAGTACGCATCTGCTGTGATCAGGAGTAGACGCCCGTGTCTCCTTGTATCTAGATGACTTGTTTCTTGTAGCATAAGCATCGGCCACGATACTTAATTTTGTGTCTTCGTCCTTCCGCTTCAGGTCGATCCGGCTGGATTCTGTTATTAAATGTTTAGACAAATTGTCTAGCGTGAACTCGTTGTCATCCATCCTGTATAGCAGTTGTACCAGATTATCGTATTCGTGAGGCAAATGTCTTATTAGTTGAAAGCAAACTAAGAGGTCTGGGATTTCGAATCCACATTCTTTTATCTGTAACAGCTTCTCATGCACTCGTTTGCAGAAGAGTCCAATGGATTCGTCCTCCGGCTGGTAGCGGATTGAAAAGAACTCGTCCACAAGGCCTGCCAATCGTGCTCTAGATGCTGGTTCAAAGTTGGTCTTTAATATATCCCAGGCTTCCTTACCGTCTTCAGTAGATGAAATTAAGACTTGATATTTTCTGTCTATGCCCTGGTAGATAGTTGTATATGTCCTCTGCTTCCTATAACGATAGTCTCTTTTTTCTTGTTCTGGAGCATCTTCCAATAATAGAGGTTCCGTTTTAGTGATAAATTCCCAGCAGTTCCGGTCCATTAGCAATATCTTCATGTCCGTCTTCCACGTGGCATAGTTGAAATCCGATAACTTCGGGAAGGAAAACATGGACATTTCTTGAATACCCATCATACTGGAAACCGGTAGTGGCAGAATTCAGGTTCAGCTTAAGGTCTGTGGCCCATAACCAATTGTTGGGTTTTATCGATTGAAGACAGAGTTTTATACATTAAAAATAAAATTTTATTACGTAGTCAAGTCTTATAGTTTAAAAACATACTTTTAGAAAACAAGAAATCTGATCAGATCATGATCCCCCAATCTTTCTTCACTTTTATACATTCAAAGATTTACATTCTTCAAATTTATGTGCCCCACACGGCACTATAATTGGAGGTTTGAGACCGATTCCAACAGTATCTGTATAGTGGCGCCATCTATATGTTAGAATGGGAAGTATAGTGTGCGTTATAAGAGTTTTTGAACATTACTGGATTCATGAACTTCAAAGACATGTACTTTTAACTGTCCTACATGATCAAACTGTTTACGACATTCTGGAAACAAGCAGTAATGTTCTTCGCGTTTAAGTGATAGACAAAACTTTTTGTGTTGGTAATATGCTTGTTTAGTTCGGAATAATCCATCACAATTCATACATTTTCTAGGATACATTGGTTCCTTGCTTATCTTTTCCTTCTCACAAGGAATAAGTTTTTGAGGGAACTTTGTGGGACGTAGGGGGACATACATTAAAATGATTACTAAAGGAAATATTTGAAGCCAATAATTTTTTGCAATTGTCACTCTTTAGGATATCCTATCTTTAAGTTAGATTTATTGGAGGATAATAAACATTTCTTTAGCTGATGACTAAAATAACTTGTTGATGCATATGAAATTTTGCATTGGTTACATTCTCTAGGATATGTGATCTTATTAGACGGTTTCGAACATATTTTTAGGTGATTGCTAAATGAACTTTTTGATGAATATGATTTTCCACACAATTCGCATTGCCTTGGATATGTCCTCATCATATAGCAGAACCTGCAAATTTTTAAAAGGAAGATTAATTGTTAAGTATTAAAATTATATTACAAGTAAGGAATTTGTAACAACGCAAGCATGTTCAGGTAACCTGGATTGCAACACGAAAATTTGAAACTAAAATACTACAATTCAAAGCACTCAAAAATTCAAATTCAAAGCAAAATGCTGATATTGAACCAAGATTGATAACAGGTTTCATAAATTATATCGTTATTTCAAAATAGATAACACAAGAGTGCTGAGAAAAAACAGCAGCATACTTAAAAATTTCACTCTTCCTGAAGTATTTAAGATGTGATTCTAGTTTTTTTTCAGTAAAATGGGGACATTTAATAAAATATTAATGCTAAATTTATTTGTAGAACTTAAATAATATTTAAAATATGGATTTTTCAAGTTCCTATGTAAATATGTTATCAGAATGTATAAATACTTTTTGCAGTTACGGAATATAGGTACGCTTAAATAAATTCATTATTAAATAAATTAAGGATCTCAAAACCGTGTTGTAAGATAATGAAGTACCGTCAAAATATCTTTTAAAATAGCAAAAATCCTCAACAGCGCATATCCAATTCCTCAAAAAAGATTAAAGTTCCTCGAAATCTGAATTTTATCGGGAGTTCTTTGAACCTATAGTGGGAAACACTATTTCTCCATAAATACTTGACTACCCAACGTTAGCTAAGTAATACGAATAGTAACTAACTGTATATTCCCGTATATTTAAATGAAGTATAAACACAATATTAAAAAATTAATATCAATATTAACAAATTCTTGTGACTACACGAAAAAACATTTTGGGCATTTATGTATTAATTCTTATAAAACATTGCTACAACAGCATGGAAGATAAATATTTTTTTCGCACATATTAGCGGATAAATTATAAATTTCTATAGATTTAAAACTTTCAGCCGACTTGCAAATTTAATTATTATTAAGTTGATTAAATAAGTTCCTAAAATTATTACAATTCGTCTCACTGTAGCATATTTTTCTATCACTTCCTCCACATAACTCAAGAAGCAATCAACTGAAACTTCAATAAATGGTTATTTCAAGATGGGGGGGGGGACTACGAATGTTATTCTTATAAGTTCACTCTCATGTCACAATATTAAGACCTGATTTTTATGGATGATCAGAGACGGTCTTGGAAGGCACCATTGTAGAACTTCCAACACGAATGAAATGTTACTTATTTAAAAAATATTTTCGATGTTGCAGGAAAATTTTGTGTGCTTTTGATTTATTTAAGTACTTAACTTATTTGTTTCTTCAGAATCCTTACAAATGTTTTTTCCTTCATATAAACAGATTTGCTTATGAGATTAATAGTTTACAGCTCTCAGCTTTTATCAATGGTAATGACGACTGACACATTTAAAATACTCTTTCGATAATTTAATAATATTTTCACCACATGAGCAGCTGGGTAGATTCGAGGTTGTTAGTAAAAAATTAAATCCTAGAGCCCTCAGAATGCTATCTTGTTTTATTTCAGAATTTTTAACAGCAGGTGCTGTATAAATGAAAATTTTAATATAAGCTAAGATCTGATGCAATATGCATCCCCAAAATGTTTTTTACGGAAAAGAATCGGATATAGATTGACTGATTTCGTTTGTTTAAAACTAACTGTAACATTATAGAACCATTAAAACACTTAAATATCCACTATATGGATATGCATATATACAGAAATGAGCTGTGGGGCAAGGGGATTCCACCGCTAACTCCAATGAAAGAAGGGCCGCGGTGGCCCGGTTGGAAAAGTAACGGACTAGCAACCGAGGGGTTGCGAGTTCGAATCCAGCCAAACACCGTGGTGTACAAAGGGGGCTGGTGCACGTTAAATCTGTCGTGGCCTCAAATGTACTCACGTTGGCGTGGTGTGGAAGTTTGGAGAGTGGGGTGCCAGCACAGGTGTTGCCTCGTCATCTGACCGTGGTTCAAAATTACGTGGTGTTGTTCTCGGATCGGAGAGTGGGGTGCCAGCTCAGGTGTTGCCTCGTCATCTGACCGTGGTTCAAAATTACGTGTTGTCCTCGGATCTTTCCCTTTGGGATTGTTCTCGGACCGTCACCAATAGCCCGTTGTGTTGCTCCAGTGTGACGTTAATTGAAATACCCCAATGAAAGAATCCCGCCAATTGACCCCGCGTCAGAGGTTTAAATTTTGATGCCTTACGTTGAAAGCTGATAAAAATATCTTGAGAAAGTAGAATGGATATCTGAGGGTATAAAACTAACAGCATTCCTGTGAATTCGAACTACGTTTCAGAATTTTTAACAGTTTTTACGGAAATCATCATCAAGCTTCTGTGACGGATTCTTAAGAACTAATCTAATCTAACTAAATATTTTAACCTATGTAACGCATCAGCCCCTTAACGTGTATCTCAGCGATATGCGCCTTGATTGGCGATGGCGGACCACGTGACACACTCTCCGCGAAAGAGAATGAACCCTTTTTCTCTAGTTGTTTTCCAAAGGCGAGCGTAGAACTGACGCGCAGAAGTTTTGTTCCCCGAGATGTTACTTTTTATGTTTGTTTATTCTTGTAATTGTTTTGTCTTGTGCTTAGTGTTAATTAAAATTGCTCATTTGGCCAATTCTTACATTAGTCATTGGATTCAGCTCTAAAATTGACGCCCAATCTTGTGGCTCGAATTAAAGCCTTTGGGAACAACTCGTTTTTTGTTCAGGAATCTAGGTCCAATACTGTTGGTATTGAAAGAAAAACACACCCTGTGTTTCATTGATGTTTAGAAACTCATCCCGAGTTAGCATACTGGTAGGAAAAGCCATGGTTTTAGTGTTCTGCAGCGGCGTCGAACTCACTATTTTAGGAAGCCTCATCCCAGGTGTATCCTATTGAATATAGGTGGAAATCCCTTCCACGGATCATCCTTATGCTCGTATCCCCAAGTGGTGATGAAGAATGAGATAAGTTTATTTTAATTTGTTTAAAATCATTCTTGTCTAGCAGTACTTTCGATTTGGCCAACCCGTGTCCAGCAAGAGAATTTTGAAGTTTCGTTTTGTGTTCAAACAGTATTCTTGTTTAAAATATAGTGTGAAATCACTTTAAATGTTTTTATTCCTTTGGTTCACAAGTGCAAAGTATTTGTGTTTTGTGAAAAGTATTTGTGTTTTATGAAAAGTTTTGTTCTTAAAGTAAAAGTGCAAAGTAGTATTGTTTTGATTAAGTGTACTGCTAGAATAAGTTTTTTTGAAAATACGTTATGTGTATTCATTTTGTAATAAGCTACTTTGTAAAATTAATAAGTGGTGTGAATTAATTGTGTTCAAAAACGAAAGCTACAGCGTTATTTCGTTTCAAAAGTGCAAGAACTGATCGCATTCTGATTCGGTCATGTTCATGAGTCATAACTCAATAGATTCAAGGTCTGTTTTCTGCCAGCTGCATTAAAAAAAAAACCTTTCTAGATGTTTAAAGCAATTTTTTTCTTTATTTTGTGTTTGAGCTACATTGTGCGATTTCCTTTTGAGAGTTATTGGTTTTGTTAATCTATGTATGAAGCAAGTGCAACGTGCGCAGAAATGTGTTTATATTATGCCTTTAAGGATTAGATATTAGGAAATATAGATTTCATTTTGTTTAAGCATTGGTATTCTTTTGGAATTTTGAAATATTACGGGAATTTATTATTTCTTTTGAGGTATTATTGAAATAAGACTAACTCACGAGTGGAATGTTATCTAATGTGTTGGTTTTGAATATTGAAAAGTGTTTTGGAATTTAATGTTCATAAATAATATGTGTTTAAGTGTTATTGGACAAATGTTTATGTTTTAAAAGTAATTTGTTTAACAATGCTAAACAAGTAGTACCTATAAGAAGTGGTCATTATTAATTTAATTTTTTTCTTGAAAACAAACTGTGTGGGATATATTAAAAAAAAAATTTACTGAACTTGTTTACTTTCGTTTTCAAAATTATTTGTACACTTCGTAACCTAAAGATGTCTTATTTGGCAAGAGCTCTTAAATGTGATCTGATAGAGTTGGCGAATGAACTCGGCATCGAAATACCTGCTGATGCTAGAGTAGTTGATATAAAAAGATTTATCACTGGAGATGAAAGTTATGATGAAGACTTCACGAAAAATCTGCTTCTGTCTATAAGCGAAAACCGTGCAAAAGAGAAAGCAGAAGAAAAAGAAAGAATAGCACGTGAAAATGAAAGAATAGAACGGGAAAAGGCTGAGGAAAAGGAAAGAATAGAACGGGAAAAGGCTGAGGAAAAGGAAAGAATAGAACGGGAAAATGAAAGAATAGAACGGGAAAATGAAAGAATAGAACGGGAAAATGAAAGAATAGAACGGGAAAATGAAAGAATAGAACGGGAAAGAGCGTACGAGTTGGAAAGACTCCGTCTGCAGGTAGAATCACAGAAATTGGAGCAGGTCTCTGGTTTTAATCATCTGTCTGCAGACCATCAACCCAACTTTAACTTGAAAAAGTTGCTACCTGATTTTGATCCGAATGATGGTGATATGACATTGTTTCTTCAGTTATTCGAACGACAGATGAAAGTTCTTAAAGTAGGGAGACATAACTGGGTTGCCTATCTCCTGGGCCTATTACCTAATAGCGTGGCACAACTCATCGCCAGAGAACCAGAACAGAAGTCTCATGATTTTGATCACATTAGAACAATGCTGCTTCAGAGATTTAAATTAAGTGCTGAGAGAATGCGACAGCTCTTCGCAACTCACAAGAAAAGTCCTGAGAGCACTTGGAAGGACTTCCATTTTGAACTGCGTAGCTATTTTGAAGCATGGCTAGCAGAATTGAACATAACGGATTTTGAGAAATTGAAAGACCTCATGATCCTGGATCAAATGAAGAAACGCGTTCCTTCAGAGGTTAAGAACCATTTCTTGGACGTATGGAGCGAATGGGTCACCCCAAGTGACCTAGTGGAGAAGATGGACAGTTACGACAACTTACGTACTGTCAACCAGAAGCTTCCACCGAAGCAACATGAAACAAAACCCGTGTTCCAAAAAAGAAATTACTATAGAACCCAACAATCACAATTGGAACAAAGAGTTGACAGACAAAGTCTGCCAGGGATTCCCAGTAACAGTAGGCGGGATCCCGGGGTCCTCAGTCAAAGTAGGAGGGACTCCTTTTCACAAGGCAGAATTACACCAAGGGGTATTGAAGAGAAGAAAGAAATATCGTGCTACGGATGTGGAGCACCAGGAACCATCAAATCAAAATGCAAAAACTGTTCGTCATCGACAAGAAGGGAGCCATTCCAAGCGAACTCTATCCGCATGTATACCTGTCACACCAATGCATCCCCGTTAGCGCTAATAGATATATGTATATCGGGAGTAAGAGCCAGGGTTTGTGTTGATAGTG
Source organism: Meta bourneti (assembly GCA_933210815.1). NCBI lineage: Eukaryota > Metazoa > Arthropoda > Arachnida > Araneae > Tetragnathidae > Meta > Meta bourneti. The sequence continues at coordinate 774,267 of OW119923.1, forward strand.
GTGCCAGCAGAACAGTCGCTGGAGAGATCATGTACCACCAATTAAAAAAGAGAGGAGTAGAGTTCCAAAGAGAAGTAGTAACAATGACTTTGGCAAATGGTTGTCAAACAACTGAAGAGGCTTGCACCACCATGGTGATAATAGAGATTGAAGGAAAATCAGTCTCGCTGAATTTACTGGCATTACCAAATGCAAAAAAGAATCGTACTCTACTAGGAACCGACTTTTTGGAAAAGTCCGGAATTGTTCTAGACATGAAGAACAAAAATTGGCATTTCTCTGACAATCCCTGTCGGAAGATTGGTTTCAAGAAAGATATCCCTGTAAAATATCTGCTATCTGTTGAAGACCCACCAGTAAAGAGTCAACAGCCTGTCGACAACTGTAGCAACAAAGGAAATTTTCATGAAGAAGATGAACGTTCAAGTTGCAACCAGCAACTCTCATACAGCCAAGCTATATCACCAAGCTCACTGCGTTCTGATGAAGGAGAACATTTAACGTCCGATCAGCGCAGAAAGATGAATGGTTTGTTAGAAAAATTTGAGTCTACCTTCAAGCTAGGGGGAGAGCCTACCCCTTTTATAGAACATCGGATCAATACCGGTGATCACGTTCCAGTAGCGGTGCCACCCTACCGGATGAATCCTGCTAAGAAAGAAATCTTAAAAAACAAGAATTGGACAAGCTTTTAGCAGAGGGAATAATTGAAGAATGTGAGTCCCCTTATGCGTCTCCAGTGGTTCTCATCCCGAAACCCAATGGTGCGATGCGTGTCTGCATAGATTACAGAAAGCTTAATGCTGTCACGGTTGCTGATACTTACCCACTACCTAGAATGGACGATCTCCTAATTGAAGCAAAGCCAACTGCTTATATGTCCACGATCGATCTTCGATCCGGTTACCACCAAGTTAAGGTCCATCCTGATGATCAAGATAAGACGGCTTTTGTGTGTCCATTTGGAACATACCGTTTCTTGAGAATGCCGTTCGGATTACGGAACGCTCCCGCAACATTCCAGAGGTTAATTGATCGTTTCCGAAACGGTCTTGATGATGTATTGACTCTCACTTACCTAGATGATATAATCGTACTGTCAGAGTCATTCGAGAAGCATCTCTTGGATCTCCAGGCTATCTTTGAACGATTGTTACTCTTTAAGCTTAGAGCCAACCGAGAAAAGTGTCACTTTGTGTCTTCTCGAGTGAAGTATTTGGGTTTTTGGATCACGCCAGAAGGAGTTGAAGTGGATCCAGAAAAGGTCTCTTCTGTCCGGAACATCCCATCACCCAAAAATGTGAAAGAAGTGCAATCCTTTCTGCAAACATGTTCATGGTTTCGTAGATATATTCAAAATTTTGCTGACATTTCACGTCCTCTCAGTGAATTGACAAAAAAGAAGAAGCCATGGGAATGGGGATTCGACCAACAACAGGCATTTGAAACCCTTAAAACTTGCCTTGTCACATCTCCTGTGTTAAAGCAAGCAGATGGAACTAAACCCTATACGCTACGAACTGATGCCAGTAGTTATGCTTTGGGTGCTGTGCTTCTTCAGGGAGAGGGATCAAAGGAACATCCAATAGAGTATGCAAGCAGACTACTTAGTCAAGCGGAGCGCAATTATTCTACTACAGAAAGGGAAGCCCTTGCTGTCGTTTGGGCTTTAAGGAAGTTCCGTGGATATTTGGAAGGAGCCGAGGTCACAGTAGCCTCCGACCATCAGCCTCTAAGATGGTTGCTAAGTTTAAAGTCCCCTACCGGACGCCTTGCAAGATGAGCTCTTGAAATCCAATCCTACAACGTAAAAGTGCAGTATATTTCCGGTAAATCTAATGTTATAGCCGATATGCTTTCCCGACCAGTCTGTGAAAACGAGGGTCCTGACTGTGAAGTTAATACTCTCGTTGTGGTCAACATGCCAAACAGAAGTCCGAAAGACATGCGTGAGTCACAGCTTAAAGATGAAAATTTAAAGAAGATAATAGACAGTTTCGAATCAACCCAAAAGACAGAAGATTATGCTAATTGGACAGAGCGTGGTTTTTTAATGAACCAAGGACTATTATACCGATACGCTCCTGACTCTGACTCGGAGGAAGCTCAGTTGGTTGTCCCAACACATGAACGAAACCACATCCTTGAGGAATACCACGATGCTCCTACCGCGGGACACTATGGTGAAGAGGGTACGTATCATCGTATTGCACAAAGATATTACTGGACTGGAATGCGAAAATTCATATCAGAATACATAAAAAATTGTGAAGTCTGTGCAAGATACAAAGCTTCAAATCAGAAACCTACTGGACTTCTTAGAACACCTGTGTACAATCAACGGTTTGAAACACTTTCTATTGATTTATTCGGTCCCCTTCCGGAAACAAGTGACGGTAAACGCTGGATCTTCATTGTCGAAGACTGCTGTACAAGATGGGTCGAACTGTTTTCTCTCTGCAACGCATCTGCCAAGGAGTGTGCTGTCACTCTCGTTGAGGAAGTCTTTTTAAGATTCGGACTTCCGAGAAGCGTTATAAGCGACAATGGCACTCAATTTGTAAGTCACACAATGCAAGCTGTTTGTGAGATTCTTGGTGTTAAGCAAGACCTGATACCTGTATATCATCCTCAAGCAAACCCCGTTGAAAGAAAAAATAGAGATTTGAAGCCTCGCTTAGCGATCCTCGTAGGAAATGACCATACGTCATGGCATGAAAAGCTACCAGTGATCCGTTTTGCCATGAATACTGTAAAGTGTTCTTCAACTGGGCAAAGTGCTTCTTTTCTTCAGTTCGGCAGAGAACTTAGAACTGTAGACGACGTACATCGGGACATTCGAGAAATTGCGTCAAATGAAAATTTTATACCGGAGATCACTCCTTACCTAAAAAGATTCGCGGAAAATTGTAAACGGGTACAACTCTTGATCGAAAGAAAACAGGATCAGCGAAAAGTTTACGCTGATCGGCGCAGAAAAGCAGGACCTACCTTCAGTCCTGGTGATCACGTTTGGGTCACCATGCACCCTGTGAGTAACGCAGAAAAGAAAAGGACTGCCAAATTCATGCCTCGACGTGACGGACCTTACGTGGTGCTCACACAACGGTCACCTACAACTTATGAAATTGCAGATCCCAAAAATCCGACCACACCTATAGGAGTTTATCACTCTTCAGCTCTCAAGGAATGTAAAGCTACTGACAGTACTCCTGTGGTCCCACTAAGAAAGAGAGGACGCCCTCCTAAAGCACGTAATGCTGACTCCTCGTCGGGACGTCGTCGGAGCCAGAAGGGGAGGTTGTAACGCATCAGCCCCTTAACGTGTATCTCAGCGATATGCGCCTTGATTGGCGATGGCGGACCACGTGACACACTCTCCGCGAAAGAGAATGAACCCTTTTTCTCTAGTTGTTTTCCAAAGGCGAGCGTAGAACTGACGCGCAGAAGTTTTGTTCCCCGAGATGTTACTTTTTATGTTTGTTTATTCTTGTAATTGTTTTGTCTTGTGCTTAGTGTTAATTAAAATTGCTCATTTGGCCAATTCTTACATTAGTCATTGGATTCAGCTCTAAACCTATAATTTTGAAAGTATACTAAATTATTGCGAGTAGAAAACAAAACTAATTTATCTCTAATGGTTAGAGTGTAGTAAAATTTTTAGTAATTTCGGAAGGATATTCCCCCAATAAGGTTTGGAGAAAGGGTATCATAAATTTTAACAAACATATTTTTAATTATTGAAGTTTTACAATATGTAATATGCAGGTCCGTTCCTGAGTGGTGTGCTGGACGTACACTTGCACGTCCTCAGAAAAAATAGGGGCGGTTAAAATACGACCATGTGTTTACAATGTTTAACAAATTGCCCGGTAATACATTGTCTGATATTTGTTAGTTTCCTCATTTCCTTCGTCTATATTTTTAGATTTTTTTTGTGATTTTGGTAGACTTCGTGTATTTTATATTTAATTTTCATTGGAATATTTAAAAGGGGACGATTTTTACAGGGAAAATTAAGCTTGGTAAAAAGGGGGCTTATTGCGGTTTGCTCGTGAGTGGCTAATACTTCAGGAAGTCCTGGCTATATATGGAGTTAGTTTAAAAAACAGAACCGGCACGCAGACTTTATGTAGAAATTCAAGAGATCACAAACTTTGTGGCACTTATTCTATTAGGAGAAACTTGCTAAGAACATAAAATATGTCAGGTTAACTCATCTAACAAATTTGCATGTAAATCACGTATTATACGAAGTCATTTTATAGGCAATGCTCAGAGGCCGATTTTCAAAATTCATAATAAAAATGATTTAAACAGTGATTAACATAAAAGTAGCAATTCGTTAAGCAAAAGGAATTTGTTTCTTTTTGTGTATGAAATGTGTATATTTGAGAGAAATACAGAGAAATTAATACTTTCACAACAAATCTTTTTTAAATATTGTGAATGTCAAGTATCGAAAAGCACAAAGCAATTATTGTGAAAAATCCACACATTCCAGTTTTACTTCGGAAACATAACATTAACAAAGAAGGAATGTAGAATGCATAAATACTATAAATGCCAATTAACTTCATCTACATTTATAAAGACTCCCATGTATTAAATTAAAAATGGTAAATAAATGTAACTTTCAAAAGAAACTAATTGTACGAACAGTGAGAAAAATGTAACAAATAAGATTAAGATTAAAACCGGAAAATATAAGAAAACACTTGCAAAATAAAGAAATGACAATATAATGAATTGTTCAAAAGGATCGACTTCTGCTCCTTTAAAAAGAAACTAATTGTACAGACAGTGAGAAAAAAATGTAATAAATAAGATTAAAACAGGAAAATATAAGAAAATACTTGCAAAATAAAGAAATGACAAAATAATCAATTATTTAAAAGGATGCTCCTATGTATAAAAAATAGGAAATAAATGTAACTTTCAAAAGAAACTAAGCAAATTAATAAATATTAAAATTAAAGACTTACTGTGGTGCAAACTTCAGTTTAGGGACAATCCACGGAGAAATGACACTGGAATAAAAATAGGTGTCCAACTACACAACCACCCCCAAAAGAGAGATGAGCGCACAATTCAAATTAACGCGCGGGAGTGAGAAATTTAAGCTAATCTAAATTACATGTGGCAATCAAAATGACATGCGCCAATAAAAAGTACATACTTGCCAATCTAAAATACATGCACGCCAAAAAAGTACGCCAAAAAGTTCATCGCAAATATTGAATAGCGTTGGCTGGGTAACAGCTTACTAGAAAGTGTAAAATTCAAGAACCAGGCACTTGAGTTAGCTACCACATATAAAGAAGACTTAGACAGGGACTAGCTGACGATAGAAGTGGAGAGTTTTAAGTATCATGCCTTGGATTTAAGCCCTAATATGAAAACGGCTGCACCATCAGCTCTTCTGATGTTAATACACTGCTGGCCACCGTAAATGCAACACCCTGAAGGAAGCATGCAAATAATATGAAATTTACAACATGCATTAGCGGAGGTGAGATATGCAAATGATTAGAATTTCAGCGCAGACGCACATCACGCGCGCCTGTGGCGCCACTTCAAAGCGCTATTTAAGGCTTGGAGATTTCGACGATTTCAAGTACGGCAATTGTGTTTTTCTTGTGTTTTTTTCAAAAAAACGATCAATTATGCCTCGTAGAAAACAGCGGTCATCTTTTGATCAAGTATCCGAGTTCGACAGAGGAAGGATAGTGGCCTACCGAGATTGTGGATTATCTTTCAGGGAAATCGGTAGTCGTGTTGGACGAAACCAAACAACTGTAATGCGGATATGTGATCGTTGGATGCAGGAGGGTACGGCGGACCGACGTGTTCGATCGCATCCACCTCAGTGCACCACTTCGCGTGATGACAGGCATATTGTGCGTATGGCAGTGACGGATCGCTCAGCCACATCACGAACCATAGCACAGCACATTCAGTCTGTACCGCATCATCCAGTGTCTGCGCGTACCATTCGACGCCGTTTACAGCAGAGTGGTCTGTCCGCAAGACGTCCATTGCTTCGTCTACCCTTGACGCAGAACCACAGACGTTTCCGCCGCCAATGGTGCGATGAAAGAAGGATGTGGACGGCAGGATGGAATGAAATTGTCTTTACTGACGAGTCACGTTTCTGTCTGCAACACCACGATTGGTCGGATTCGAGTCTGGAGACACCGTGGAGAGAGGATGCTGAACAGCTGCGTTATGCACCGCCACACTGGTCCTGCACCGGGTATTATGGTATGGGGCGGTATTGGATATCACTCTCGCACTCCTCTAGTACGCATTGCCGGTACTTTAAACAGCCAGCGCTACATCTCCGAGGTGTTGGAGCCAGTTGTCCTTCCTTACCTTCAGGGCTTGCCCACAGCCATATTTCAACAGGATAATGCGCGGCCACACGTGGCACGCATTGTCCAAGAGTTCTTCGTCAATCGCCAGATTGAATTGCTTCCCTGGACAGCTCGCTCTCCGGATCTTTCGCCGATAGAAAACATGTGATCCATGGTTGCTCAACGATTGACCCAGAATACATCCCCAGCTGCCACACCAGATCAACTTTGGCAACGTGTGGAAGCTGCTTGGTCTGCTGTACCCCAAGAACACATCCAAAGTCTCTTTGAATCAATGCCGAGGCGTGTGGCAGCGGTGATCTCCAACAATGGCGGCTACTCTGGCTACTGATTTTGGCAGGAACCACACTTCACAGAAGTCTATAAATTTAATCATTTGATACTTGGTCAACATGTTATCTACAAAATAAATTTTGTTGTGATATCTCTTGTCTTTCTTGGTGTTGCAATTTGGGTGGCCAGCAGTGTATATAAGAACGGACTTGAAGACGAGTCCACCAATATAACGACAGCCGTTGAGAATTTTCCTCACAATACCAGTCTCAGTCGCCTCAAATGAAAGGCGTTTTAGCAAACTAAAGATCATAAAAAATTACCTCAGAAACTTAACAACGACTAACCAACCTGAGCATCATATCAATAGAGTACAAGTTAGCGTCAAAGCTATCTTTTGAGGACATTGTAAAAATGTTTGCAGCCGAAAAAGTCCGTAAAGTTAAGTTTTAGTTCAAGCTTTCTGTATTTAAATTAATTTTTTTCACATTTTGTCAATAGAATAAGAGATTGTGTAAAATGTCTAAGTATAATACTCAAGTTTATTATAAGTATAATAATCAAGTTTAATAACATGTTTTACTCAAGATAATAACTTGAGTAAAACCTGTGTGTGTTATTCCTAATTCTTGTTTTAGTTTTCCAAAATCCTTGAATGGTTTTCAATCGACGTTTCGATAATGCTCTTTTTAAAAGTACGAAAGTGAGACATCTGGAGATTTAGCAGGAATATCAGTAAAGGGTATTGACTTGATACCAGTTTCTTGTTTCATTTTTTCTAAGAATTTAATAGGGGATTTAGATGTGTGGCTGCTTCCGTTATACTGATGCAGTTTCTACTGATTGTTGGCACTGTGGGTAAAGATATGGTATTTCTTTTTTGAATATTGGGGATAAAATAGGGTCTTGATAATATGTGGGAGTCGATTTTTACATTTTTCCCCTCTTTTTACTTTTAATTTTAAATTATATGCAAAACCGACAACAATCATAAATCTCTTAGAGAAAGTTCTCACGTTAAAGTTACTAAGTTGAACCACGTTTTAAGATTTTTCTCCTCTTTTATGATAATAAATTGTTCTTTCTTATTGCAATCATTTAAATACACCCACGCCTCGTCTATTGTCACAACATTTTTCCATCTTTCTCCAGCTAAATGCTTCTCATAAAGAATTCTGCGCTCTGCAATATGTCGTGGAAATAGACGATGAACATTGTATTTTTAGGCCTTTTAAGATTCAAATCACTGTTAATTATTTTTTTTGGTGTAAACTGAACTTTTAATGACTTTATAATAGTCCTTTGACTTGGCGGATTCTCTTTTAAAATTAAAGATCTTACCTCACAAATATTCTCAGAAATTCTTTTCTTTTTTGGATACATATTTGGAAGTATTTGACCACTTTTACGTTTTTTTCTTTCTCATTAATATTACTTATCGTACCTTTAGATATCGAAAACCATTACAGCGTTTTTGAATAACTGAATAAGCATAATAATAAGTGTTGAAAATATTGTATAAGCTATAAATTATGGTAAAGATATAAACAACGCTTAAAGATAGGTGCCGTAGTTCTACTTTCAAACGATTTGTTTATTTATGCGGTTGAAGCTAGGCGCCATAACTTCTCTTTCCGCCACATACGATTGCTTGCGTAATCATTACTAGAACTTGAATAAGATCTCAGAACGCAATGTAAAATGCGTAGAGCTTGGCTGCTCATTTTTGAATATATTAATGTTAATAAATTAGATAGCCTTTAAAAACCTTGATACTTGGATGTATTTCTTCACTCTGTGTCTGGCCTGCTCACAACATTTTGTGAATATATTTGTAGAATTTTCTCTTAATTAAAAATTCTTTATTCCAATTCGAGTTTCGATTTCAATATGGAAGAAAGAGGTATCACTTACCTCAATCTTATTTCGATTCTTCCAATAGGTCCGGGACGGTGAATGAACTTGAGGGTTTCATCCTAAAAAGCTTATTCTTCTAATCGAAATGAAGACGATTGATATGTTTTAGAGAAAAACATATTTATTCTTCTCTTAAAACACCACATACAGGACAGTTGACATGACAAAACAAAAAACACGGCACAACACCACATAACGAATCTGACTGTTCTCTACTCAGCAGTGCGATTGTCGCGCCACCACACGTGAACCACAATTGTAATTCGTGTGATCGTTCGCGACACTCCCCATTTTGAGTTTTTGGACAGTCAAAAGAAAAAAAAACCTCAATAAATGTCAAAAAGTTTCAGTCAACGTCAAAGTTCAAAATGTTTTCGTATCTTCCGAATTCGTCCGTAACGGGATCTACTAGGCTCCGACTGTTGCGGTTTATCTGGTTCACCAGGATCAGGACCATCCATTGGCAACTGGAGTGGTTTGAGTGTCGTCTCTAAGTCAGCTACACTTACTGGAACCGGACTGGAGCGAAGTGTCTGTCTCCTTTTGGAGTCTATTAGCATTGTTGTCTAAAATAATTGGAAAAGAATCTCCTCTATTAGTAGCTGAAAGTAGAGGAAAATTAGTAGGGCATAGATATGATTTGTTTTGTTCTTTTAACTAGAGCCACTCTGACTTTGCTATCTTTGCCTTGGTAGAGCTTCAAAATCCTCCCTAAATTCCAGTTCAGTCTTTTGATGTGGTCTTCACCCTTCAAAACAATGTCTCCCTCACTTAAGGTAATTTCCTTTTGGACTTTACGCATTTCTCTTAATAGGCCAAGATATTCCGTTCTAAAACGTTTTCTCAGATCTTTTTGAACTCTGTAACGGTAAGCTAATCTCTTCTTTAACTTATCTTCATCTATTTGATCCAACTCTGGCACTCCAACTTCTCTAATGTCCTGCAAGAACATTGCTGGAGTCAGAGGTACTAAGTCTTCGGCGTCATGCGAAACATAAGTCAATGGTCTTGAGTTAATCAGGCTTTCACAGTCACAAAGAACAGTATTCATTTCTTCTTGATTCAAAGACGATTTTACCAAGAGTTTTTCTTAAGATCCTTTTCATAAGGCGGATTAGTCGTTCCCAGAACCCTCCCCACCAGGGAGCGTTAGGAGGTATGAATTTCCACGAAATTGGATTTAATTCTTCCAGGTTCTTCAATTTTTCTAAATCAACTTTTTCCATTAGAAGACAAGCACCCTTAAAGTTGGTTCCATTATCTGAATAAATTACGAAGGGTTTACCTCTGCGTGCTATAAACGTTCTTAAACCTAGAAGGAAATTTTCAGTCGAAATCGATGTCAACAGTTCTGAATGCACAGCTCGGAATACGGCACAAGTTAATATCAAGATCCAAGCTTTTATTCCTTCCTTAAGAATAAGAGGTCCTGCCAAGTTCACTCCTATGATTTCAAATATAGCAGCATCTCTCACACGGTCTTGAGGCAAGAGTCCTTCTGATACCAACACGGGTTTCACACTGAACCTGTTACAAACAATGCAAGACTTGATGACTTCTTTAATAGTTTTTCTGCTTTTTAAAAACCAGTAATTTTCTCTGAGATTGTTCATAAGCATCTGAACTCCGGAATGTCCCAGTTGTTCATGTCTATAAACAATGAGAGCTTTAACAACTGGATGGTTGGATGGAAGTATAATAGGTAAACGGAAATCTTCGTAGTCATCTCTTAAAAAGATTTTAGTCTTTAGTCTTAAAATTCCTTCAGGGTCTCTGATTACTTGCAAAGAGTTTAATCTTTTGTCAGTCTCGTTACAAAATACGTCCATTTGTACCTGTTTCAACAATGTGCGTTCGGCTTTCTTGATTTCGTCAGATTGCAAATCTCCTAATATCCTTTGATTCTTGACTTTCTTCAGGTTCGTCAAAAACCTTGTCATCCAAGCAATAATTCTTACAAGTCTAACATACGATGAATATCGATGGTAATACTTTTCTTCACCTTGCATAGCAGCTGCGGTTACGATAGTTTTCTTCTTCTCTAAATTAACCACTTCCATATTTGGAAAATGTTCTACTTTGGGCCAATCTTTTGTCGGGTTTCTAATCCAAGCTGGTCCTTCCCACCAACGTTCTTTGATGAGAGTCCTCACTGAACATCCTCTCGACGGTAGATCAGCTGGATTCTTAATACCTGGAACGTACTTCCAGTCTTCCTTCGACGAGAGTCTTCTTATTTCTTCAACCCTATTAGCAACGAATGTCGCCCATGGGCCTTCCCTTTTTATCCAATAGAGAACATCCATTGAGTCTGACCAGAAAATTGTTGTTATATTTTCCATATGTAAATCCTTCTTTACTGAATCAGCTAGTCGTACTCCAATTGAACAAGCTAACAATTCCAACCTTGGAACTGAAATACCTTTTATCGGCGCGACTTTTGATCTAGCTTGGAACAATTGGCATGACACTTCTCCATCCTTTTCTGCACGCAGGAAAACACACGTAGCGTAGAACAGTTTCGAAGCGTCACAAAAAACTAGTAGAGATAGTTTAGCATCTTCAAGATCGAAGTTCGAGAGTCTTCTGGGTATTTTTAGGTTCTCTAGTTCTGTAAGTCGTTTTTCCCAATTTTCAAATTTTTTCTCGATTTCTACAGGCAATTTAGAATCCCATGGCACTTCTATCTTCCAACAGTCCTGTAGAAGCAATTTGGGAAGCAGAGTGATAGGACATGTGACTCCAATCGGATCAAAAATTTGGTGCGCAACGGAAAGGATTATCCTTTTTGTAACGAGCTCTTTCTTAACCTCTGCTTTTTTGTAAGGAAAGGAAATGGTATCTTCTTTTACATTCCATAAAAGCCCAAGTACTTGTACTTCTAGTTGATTGGGTTCCCGATGGTCAACCTCATAGTCAAATTCTGGTTCACACACATCACTGTGACGCCAGCCACGCAAGTCAAATTTACCCAAAGCTAACAATTCTCTAGAGTCTCGTTGAAAAGACTTGAGTTCTCTTGATGAATTCACACTCGTCACGCAGTTGTCGACGTACATGGAGCCGTTCAGTTTTTCAGCAACCCTTTTTAAATGCTCGGGAGCTTGCTTTAGGAGATAGGTTAAAACTGCAGCTAATAAAAAGGGGCTACACGAAATGCCAAAAACAACTCGGCAGTGTCTGTATATAACAACCTTTTCAGGGTTGCCACCTTCCCACCACAAGAAATGTAAAAAGTTCTTGTCATTCTCGTGTAAGGCAATTTGCAAAAAAGCTTTTCGAATGTCAGATATGACGCCTATTTTTCCTACGCGGAACCGATTCAAAATTGCCGGTATCAATTCAATTAAGTTAGGGCCCTTCTCTATACAATCGTTCAGCGAACAAAAATTTCCATGACGAGCTGACCCATCAAAAACTGGGCGAATCTTAGTCGTAGAGTTTTCCTTGAACACTGGTCTGTGTGGCAAATAGTGAAATTTATCATTTTCATTATGTTCATCCGGTACGACTCTTTCAATAATGCCTTCATATATATATATATTCCAGTCAGAAAACACTTTTTCATAATCAGAAAGTCTTCCTGCATTTTTTAGAGATCTTACAGTGTTCTTTAATCTCCTTTCAGCCAAGTTTAAATTGTCTCCAAGTTTTGCATGTCCTTTTATCCACGGAATACACGCAACATATCTACCTTCGTCATCTCGCGATACCGTGTTCTCAAAATGTTTCAGAGCAAGATCTTGTAATTCTAATTTCGATTTCTTTTCACTAGGATCTGTAATACCCAACGAGTCTAATTCCCAGAGATCTGATATTTTCTTTTGATTCGTAAGCAGAGAATGTACAAACAGAGAATTTTCTGCTTCACAGTTATACTCATTGCTTGATTTTCCCATAACAGTCCATCCTAAACGAGTATTTATTGCTGTGAGCCCACTCGAAAGTTGTTTTATCTCACCAGTAAGTAGTTTTCCCAGAATATCAAATCCCAATAAAATACGAATTTCATTAGCATCTTTTTCAAAAAGGCAAAGTTTATTATTTACACAAGAATCACTAATAAATATATTGAGTTCTGTCAATTCCTGTAAAAGGCGATAATCACCAATTCTAGAAATTCCTAAGCAAATGTTCTTCTGATCAAGAACCTCTACGATAAAACTGAACTTATTATCATGACTGCATAACTTGATCGAATATCTATTATGAACTTCAGTCATTTGATGACCTCCAAAAAGTCCATGTGTTATCGTTTCTTTCCCGATACTTTTAGACCCATAAATTTTGCGACATATTTCGAAACGTAACTTTTTTGGCTTCCACTGTCTAATATTGCTCTCACTAATTGCCCAGAATTTTCATTTTGGATGTAAACGGCCAGGGTTTGCTAGAAAACCTCTCCTTTACTTTGATTTGACAAGTCTGTTGATGCTGCCTCGATCCCATTGGAACCTTCCCTTTTTTGTTGTTTAAAACAAAAAAATTTATGATGTAATCCAGAACAAAAATCACACTTTGTCTTTTTTATTGGGCAATTACGCGATAAATGCTTCTCTACTTTTAAACAGTTAAAACAGGCGCCCTTTCGCAATAAATATCTTTCCTTTCAGCCAACGAAAGATTCGCAACCCAATTACAGCTGTCTGAACTATGAGTCATGGTATCACAAAATACACATGCGATTTCCCGTTTATTAGTTTTTTCCCTTACTGGCGCCGAAAGCAATTCATTCGCGCTATGAAAGACTTTTTGATTTTGTTTATAATGTAAACTTCGTTCTCGCGAAATGTTCTGTTTCATATCCGGTTTTCGATTATGCAATTCAAAAGTTGAGCCACTTGTGGAATATGTTTGTTCTCGCGCTGTTAAAGCGTGAGTAAGAAACGAAAGCAGATGTTCAATATCCAACCCCGATTTCTTCTGCAATTTATTATAATGTAACACCAAGTCAGATGGAATAATTTTTAATATCATAGGACACAAAATACTTCCATATTGCGAAGGTGATACCCCCAATGAATCTAAACTTCTTAATTGTACATTACAATTATCAAAAAATTTTCGAAAGGAACGAATGTCATTAGAATTTCTTAATGGTTTCAAAGATAGAATTTTGTTCATGTGTGCTTCAATTAATGTTTGCGTATTAGCAAATCTATCCTCCAATAGCTGTATAGCTTCATCGTAAGCTTCTGCCGAAATTGGAAAACCTTCAATAGTGTTCAATGCTGATCCTCCTAAATGAGCTTTTAGGTAATTGAAACGATCCACTTTGTTTAGGGCTTCATTATTGTGTACTGCCGTTTCGAAACTATTCCAAAAAGTTAACCATTTTGAGACGTCATCTCCATAGAATCGGGCAATATGATATTTTGGAACTTTAATGCGAATATTATCTGAGTTCGAAAAATGTTCTGTTTCTCGGGGCGATGTTAAAGGTGTTTGACATGGAGTTGGCATGAGGCTCCGAAAGATCACTAATTTTCTTTTTTGCACGAAACTGCCAAAGCAATACCTTTTCTCTATATTCTTGTGCTGTTTCGAATTCTTTATCAAATTCCTCGGGTTCAAAAAGGGGTTCAAGTTGTTGATCAACTAAGGTTAAAGGTTCAAATTTAATGGAAAGAATTTCTACAAGTTCTAAATTCCCAGCATTTAAATGCGCCTTTAATAACTCAGCTTCTAAATCATTAACTGCCTTAGTAACAGCTGTTCTCAAATATTTTCGTTTCCTTTTTAACAAATCAATTGACTGTGGTTCGGTCATATTTTAAAATATACACAAATCACCAAAAATACACCCAAAAGCAAATTCAGTTCAAAATTAAACACTTTCAATAATCTAAAGTTTCAAATTGTTTGACCGGTAATTAAAACACAGTTCAATATATCAAATATATTAGAATCTTCGAAACGTAATCGACATTCAAGTTATTCAAAATAAAGTTCAGCTTTTGATTTCAATATCTAAAATTTTTAATCAATTCTATTTTTGATTTCAATATCTAAAATTTCTAATCAATTCTATTTTCGATTTCTAATACTAAAGCCTTTCAAGCTCATTATCCCGGCAAGGATGCCATGTAGAATTTTCTCTTAATTAAAAATTCTTTATTCCAATTCGAGTTTCGATTTCAATATGGAAGAAAGAGGTATCACTTACCTCAATCTTGTTTCGATTCTTCCAATAGGTCCGGGACGGTGAATGAACTTGAGGGTTTCATCCTAAAAAGCTTATTCTTCTAATCGAAATGAAGACGATTCATATGTTTTAGAGAAAAACATATTTATTCTTCTCTTAAAACACCACATACAGGGCAGTTGACATGACAAAACAGAAAAACACGGCACAACACCACATAACGAATCTGACTGTTCTCTACCCAGCAGTGCGACTGTCGCGCCACCACACGTGAACCACAATTGTAATTCGTGTGATCGTTCGCGACAATATTAGAACACTTCCATCGAAACGGAAACACATAGCCTACCATCCATTGCTTATTTACAAGCGCCCTTTTGAAAGTAAACAAAACTCTAGTTGGCAGACGATAAATTATACTTTTAACTATTTAACTGCTGCGAAAATAAACTATCTCGAAGCATACAATTTTTTACAGCTCATCAAAATCGTTCAAAAAGTGTCCTAACAGCCTCTGAATTTATCATAATTAACCTATTCTAAAGCAATAGTCTGTTGATTTTGATTCAGCCCACACATATCCCGATATCATTTGATAAAACCTTTTCATTTGATTTGCAGCTATAAGTATGAACAAATATACCAAGCATGCTACTCTTAGGTTATTTGTCAATGAAATATCTTAGAATTAATTAGGTATTTTATCTTGTACTAAAAATGAAATTGCTGCGAATTAATCTATTTACTTTTAAAATCAAGCATTTACCATCTAAGTTTAATAAAAAAAATTGGACTAGTGGAATTAATGTGTGGTGGCGATATCAGGTGTTGTTGGGGAGGGTTTTGGTTTGGTTGGTCGGTGGGGGGGAGGCGCCAAGGCGAGTTCTTGCCCCGGGTGGAAACTAGCCTAGTTACGTCTCTGACCACAATTACTTTTAAACGAATTGGACAACCACGAAAGTTGTTCTTTGGACCCAGTGACAACTAAAAGTGACTTCACTTGTGAACTGAAACAGCCAGCGGAAGTAGCTTCGACTGCATTGGTCGATAGTAACTTAGTACTATCCAACATTATTTCTGCCACTAATAATTATGGTAACTTAATTAGAATTATTAGTTATCTTTTCAAGTTTCTACACAATTCATTAAACAAGGATAATAGAAAGAGTGGACCTATTTCTAAAGAGGAATTTGAACATGCTGAAATTGTAATAATGCAATAGATTCGGCAGACAGATTTGTCTCAAAAGTTTCTGTGTATAAAGGAGAAAACCCTTTCTGGTAAAGGCAGTTTAAAATCTTTAAATGTATTTTGGGACAATTTGTTAAGAGTTGGTGGAAGGTTTGTTAACTCAAATGTAAGTTTTGGACAAAAACACCAAATTGTACTGCCAGCTAAACATAAGATTACTCATTTAATTATGGAATATTTTCATTTAAAATTTCGTCATATTGGTCCTCAATAATTATTATACTATATGAGACAGAGATTTTGGCCTATAAATGGCAGAATTTTAGCTAGGAAAGTAGTTCATGAATGTGTCGGATTAGGATTTGAATTATCTGACTGAATTAGGATTTGAATTATCATTACTGATTCAAACACAGAGTATAGTTATGCATAGTTAATCTCTTTGGTTTGTGTGTAGGCATGAATTTCTCCCATTAAAGACCATAATTTTTAATTCATAACAGAAAAGAATAATTTACAACTATCGATTTCATTTTAAATGTGTGGTTAATTTTTCAAAGTACGTACATTATTTTAAGAAGGGTCGTAAATGTAGTGTGCCAGGATTTAGATCCAATTATGATGCAAAAAGTCCCGATATAAATGCATTCAAATTTCTAAATGACCAGGAAATTAAAAGTAAAGGGTTGAAAAATATGCATAGAGAAAACTTTATACCGGGAACAAATGCTTGTGTATGCATAATGCATTTTGATGAACGAGGAATCAGTGCGATGAGAGATGATGTGACAATTTTTCTCTTCGATCTGCTGCCAATTCTTAAACAAGAAGTTCCCCCTAATTTTGAAGGGGCAACTGAGTTATTTGTCCGTTTTCTTACCTGCAAAGAGAAAGGTAGGTAGTTAATTGACGTCGCACTGGAGCAAGACATCGGGCTATTGGCGACGGTCCGGGATCAATCCCGAAGGAAAAGATCCGAGGACAACACGTAATTTTGAACCACGGTCAGATAATAACACCTGAGCTAGCACCACCACTACAAACTTCCACACCACGCCAACGCGAGGATATTTGACAGATTTAACGTGCACCAGCCGCCTCCGCGAGTAGGACGGTCATTGGTTTGACCGAATTTCGAACTCGTCCCCTTCCGGTTGCAAATACGTTGCTGGGCTACCGCAGACAGAAAGACCGGAAATTCCCTTCTACACTGAATGGAACATGGACAGCAAGGAAATCTTTTACACTAGTGCTAGTTGTTATCCTCATAATAGAAATAGCTCATCACTCATTTTACTTCAATCAAGTTACATTAGAAAATTAGACATATTTGATTTCAAATTTATGCATTTTCATTTTATACTTGTTTACTTACAAATGAAAATTTTTTCCCAAATAAGTTACTTTTGCAAGCTAAATATTAATGAGAATGCAATTTTTTTCATGATGCAAGTTTCTTTTGTTTTATTTTCTACTAGCTGTACCGGGCCACGCGTTGCTGTGGCTCATCTGGTTAAATTGAAAAGAAAGATTGCCATTGTGCATTCATCCCAAACGATAAGTTTGCATTTTTGCAATATTTTTCCCATGCTGGATGCTTTGGAAATGTTACACGTGGGGATTCAATGAATTGCATGTCAAATGGCAATTTCAAAGCGGAATGAGCAGTGCTTCCACCTGGTATCAAAGTCGCAGCTATTCCGGACGACGCAAGTGCTAAGGCAATGTGATTTTGGGATCTGATTGCGGCCGGAATCAATTTAATTAGGAACGTTTTACCAATTCCTCCAGGCGTTACATTTTTATTTATATAGCTAAGAAGACTAAAACATGCTCGTATTAGAATGCAACTTTGTGGCAAAATTTCAAGGCAATCGGTGAAAAATTTTGGGAGATTTTGCGTTAGGAACAAACGAACATTACATTTTTATTTATATACACTGCTGGCCACCGTAAATGCAACACCCTGAAGGAAGCATGCAAATAATATGAAATTCACAACATGCATTAGCGGAGGTGAGATATGCAAATGATTAGAATTTCAGCGCAGATGCACATCACGCGCGCCTGTGGCGCCACTTCAAAGCGCTATTTAAGGCTTGGAGATTTCGACGATTTCAAGTACGGCAATTGTGTTTTTCTTGTGGTTTTTCAAAAAAAACGATCAATTATGCCTCGTAGAAAACAGCGATCATCTTTTGATCAAGTATCCGAGTTCGACAGAGGAAGGATAGTGGCCTACCGAGATTGTGGATTATCTTTCAGGGAAATTGGTAGTCGTGTTGGACGAAACCAAACAACTGTAATGCGGATATGTGATCGTTGGATGCAGGAGGGTACGACGGACCGACGTGTTCGATCGCATCCACCTCAGTGCACCACTTCACGTGATGACAGGCATATTGTGCGTATGGCAGTGACGGATCGCTCAGCCACATCACGAACCATAGCACAGCACATTCAGTCTGTACCGCATCATCTAGTGTCTGCGCGTACCATTCGACGCCGTTTACAGCAGAGTGGTCTGTCCGCAAGACGTCCATTGCTTCGTCTACCCTTGACGCAGAACCACAGACGTTTCCGCCGCCAATGGTGCGATGAAAGAAGGATGTGGACGGCAGAATGGAATGAAATTGTCTTTACTGACGAGTCACGCTTCTGTCTGCAACACCACGATGGTCGGATTCGAGTCTGGAGACACCGTGGAGAGAGGATGCTGAACAGCTGCGTTATGCACCGCCACACTGGTCCTGCACCGGGTATTATGGTATGGGGCGGTATTGGATATCACTCTCGCACTCCTCTAGTACGCATTGCCGGTACTTTAAACAACCAGCGCTACATCTCCGAGGTGTTGGAGCCAGTTGTCCTTCCTTACCTTCAGGGCTTGCCCACAGCCATATTTCAACAGGATAATGCGCGACCACACGTGGCACGCATTGTCCAAGGGTTCTTCGTCAATCGCCAGATTGAATTGCTTCCCTGGCCAGCTCGCTCTCCGGATCTTTCGCCGATAGAAAACATGTGGTCCATGGTTGCTCAACGATTGACCCAGAATACATCCCCAGCTGCCACACCAGATCAACTTTGGCAACGTGTGGAAGCTGCTTGGTCTGCTGTACCCCAAGAACACATCCAAAGTCTCTTTGAATCAATGCCGAGGCGTGTGGCAGCGGTGATCTCCAACAATGGCGGCTACTCTGGCTACTGATTTTGGCAGGAACCACACTTCACAGAAGTCTATAAATTTAATCATTTGATACTTGGTCAACATGTTATCTACAAAATAAATTTTGTTGTGATATCTCTTGTCTTTCTTGGTGTTGCAATTTGGGTGGCCAGCAGTGTAGATTGGTGACATGATTTTTCTCAAACAAGTCTTGAACCAATTATATTATATAACAATAATTGAAGAAATTCTATACATTTTATTCATATATGATAAATATATAATGTAAAAAAATCTGAAATTTGTATGATTGAATAATTTAATACAAAACTTATCTGGTGCCGTTTGGATCCCGCAAGCTTATGTATTTATATTCAAACATTTCACGTCACTAGTTATGAATTAAACTGAAAGTAGTCTAAACCGCTGGAGAACCAGATGGAAAAACTTTGCTTATACTATGCATTTATGGTACTGTGAATTACTTTGCTTATTCGTATGTCGTGTTTTAATTTATCAAAAAATTTACCCAGATATATTTCCTAATGCATTAATGTTATACATTACATATAGTATTAATTTTAATACAAATCAAAACTGTCTAGAAACTATGCTGCGATTTGCGCGTGTCTCATGTCCAACAAATTTAAGATTGTACGGGGAAGGAATGAATTCAAATCAAAATCTGATTTAAAATTACAAAATCTGGAAAATATGTTTTTTTTTTCATATCCTGGTTTAAATTCATTCTTTAAAGGTTAACATGATTTTTATATTCAACGAATTTATTTTTATAAATGCTTTTATGACGTTTATTTTTTTTAAGTTTAAATTCCATCGTTTGTATCTAAAATTCAAAATGACAAAAAAATTTTCCCATCAAAATGCAAAGTAAAAGTAATGAAACTTAAATATCAATAATATAAATATGAAATATCAATAATATAAATATTAAATATCAATAACATAAATATGAAATATCATTAATATAAATATGAAATGTCACTTAATATATGATAGATAACTTCGTGTTTTTTGGTGGCCCTCCCATAAATCACAGTGAATCAATCTATGTGGCCGTTGGTCTTAAGAAGTCTATGCATCCCTGGTTTAACCCTTCAAGGGATTTCGACGAGATATCTCGTCCATCGAGATCTGACCAATTTTGCTACTGACGAGATAGATCGACATCAAAATATTTCCGATATTTAGATGACGTTAGCGTGAAAATTCGGAGAGTGGGATGCCAGTTCAGGTGTTGATCTCGTCACCCGAATGTGGTTCAAAATGACGAGGCGTTATCCTTGGATCTTTTCCTTCGGGATTGATCCCGAACCGTCGCTCTTCAAACCATCGATTACCATCCTGACGACCATCTTTACAGCGCGAAATAATCGACATCGCCAAAGCTGTGCAAAATACACAAGGCGACATCTGACTCAGAAATGGACACAACTTGCTTTAAGCAAGAACTCCGGCGGATCGCCCCCTCTCCCATTCGACTGTCTGGTTCGCGGTGGACCTTGATCCTCACTGGCTTTAATTTATGGTCGGCCATCCGTCAAAGGGTGAATGGACAGGTCCCATTGACCCCAGTGGGTGACTTCCAAGAGATCTCTCACTGAGTCCATTGACCCAGTGAGAGATCCTTCGGAAAGCGGTGACTCATTGGAAACATACGGCTTGATTTTTCGACCCACTTTACTGATAGAGTGGTACCTTGAGATACGAGTTTAATTCATTCCATGACCGAGCTCGTAAGTCAAAATGCTCGTATCTCAAATCAATTTTCCCCGCTGAAATTAATCGAAATGATATTAATTCGTACCAGCCTCCAAAAAACCACTCCAATTTTTTTATAATAACGTATTTATAGTGAACAAATATTGTAGCTGGAGTTATAGCCTTTATCGAGTCCTGCTTCAGAATAGTACATATCGTAGTAGAGCGATCGTACTGCGTTGCCAAGTCTATTACTCTTACGTCTTGCTCATGTTTGTCTATTATCTCATTCTTTAATTCCATGGATATTACCTTTTCCCTTTTCTCACCACTGTTCTTTACACTCACCTTTGGACTCATGGTTATACGAAAAAAATTAGCTCAATAACTGTACACACTCCTTTTTTCCGTTTTTAGAATTGACGCATCTGGTCGGAGAAGAGAAAAATGAAAAAAACAGAAAGGGACTTTGGCCTTCCGGTGACAGTTGACAATAAATGTCAAACCGAATTAAGAAACTGATTGATTTTGTGACACACGTTAACTGTCATCAGGTGAGGTAAACATGTGAACAGAACGACTCGGGAATCTGAGCGGAGTGGTGGTTGTGACGTCACCGAAGTAGGCTCCTATCTCAAATTCTGACTCGTAACTCAAGGCAAAAAATCGTGGCTAGTGACGGCTAGTATCTCAAAAAACTCGTATGTTGAGGCACTCGTATCTCAAGGTACCACTGTATTTTAATAATCGTTCTTGCAGCGTACGAGTTGTGTTCTAACTTGAAATGGGAAACCCTCAAGTGGGAAGAAAGCGGTATGATTTCACCCTTGCCGAGGGTAGGTAGGTAGTTAATTAATGTCGCACTCCAGCAATGGGCTATTGGCGACGGTGCGGGATCAATCCCGAAGGACAATGCCTCGCCATTTCGAACCACGGTCAGATGACGAGGTCAACACCTGAGCTGGCACCCCACACTGAACTTCCGCGCGATTTAACGTGCACCAGCCCCCGCGTACACGATCTTTGGCTTAACTGAGTTTCAAACTCGCAAACCTCCGGTTGCTAATCCGCTGCTGTTCCAACTGGGTAGCCGTGGCCCTTGCAGAACGGGTAATAGAACCAATAATTTGTGAAAAACATTCAAAATCAAGGTTTAACCCTCTCGCTGCGTAATTTTTTTTTTATCAAAATAGGTTAAAAAATTGCGTATTTTTTTATTACATATTTCAAATTTACATATATTTTAGAGTTAAAATATACAAAAATTTTTTGTTAAAGAGTTTTTTTCAATATAGAATTAGATCATAAAAAAAGGTTGTCGGAATATTGAAATTGAAGAATAATCATATAAAAGCAAAATTTTGAAAATTAATCTTGGTTGAATTATGATTTATTTTATGAAATACAAAGGTAAAACGTATATACTAATGAAAATATGCAAAATACTTACAAAACATTTATTAGAAATGAAGAATTATTAGAAATCACTATTCGCAGAGGAATCCGATAAATTCTCATCGGTTTCGCTATAACTATCTTCAATATACTTGAAATCAGAGTCAGAACTGCTATCAGTGTCGGAAATATTGTCGGGAATGTAGGTTCTATCACTCGCGAAACTCTTCCTGCCAGACATCTTTGAGCTTTGAAAAGAGCGCGCAAAATGCTGCAAAAAATGCTTGTACATTTCGCAGAAATGTGGACATCTAAAGCCATCTGTTAACCCAGATTTGAATAAACAATTAAAAATCACAGAAAAGCCAAAATGAAACCATGAATGGGGAAAGAGTTCACAGTTAAATAGACGGCAAAAATGCATCCACGCGGAAATCGCGGGATGCGCAAATTTTGCTACTTCTACGTTGCCTGCGGAAATCGCGGGATGCGCAGCGAGAGGGTTAATGGATTGAGAGAAGTCATTAAACGTAAATTAGGTCGAAAAGGGTATTCAGTTTACATATTGGCTGTTTTGCAAATTACATTTTGTTTAGTTCTAAGATACTTTTTGCAACGAAAAAATTTTACTTTAAGAAAAAATATGAAAATTTTGTTTCATTTTATCGAAACGGCTGTGCCCCAATATTTTTTTGAATCTGTTTGAAAAATAATTTAAACTTTCATCCGTCGCAGGTCTTTTTTAACAATTAAATCTTGGTGCATCTGTGAGGTTCTATTAGTCACACAAGCATTTACTCTCCGCGTGGTTTCGACGATATATCTCGCCCATCGAGATCTGACCAATTTTGCGAACGAGATACTTCGTCATCAAGGGCTGGGCAATCCGTTGGAAGAGTAAAAAATTAGGTTCAACCACACCATCGTATATCGGGGCAGGTGGAAGTTAAATCTGCTGTCGTGACCTCAAATGTCTCACGTTGGAGTGGTGTGAAAATTTGGAGAGTAGGGTGCCAGCTCAGGTGTTATCATATGACCTTGGTTCCAAGTGACGAGCTGTTGTTGTCTTCGGAACTTTCCCTTAGGGGAAATAAATTAATCTATCTATCTCGGACCGTCGCCAATTGTGTTGCTTCAGTGAGAGGTAAATTAACTATCTCGACATCAAGATATTGCCAATTTTTTGGCAATGACGAGACGAAGATTTGAACATTTTTGTACTGATGGTGAGATATCTCGTCCATCAAGATCTGACCAATTTTGCTAATGACGAGATATCTCGTCCATCAAGATCTGACCAATTTTGCTAATGACGAGATATCTCGTCGATAAGATATTGCCGATTTTTTGATGATGACGAGACCAAGATCTGGACAACTTTCCATACTATGACGAGATATATCGTTCATCAAGATCTTGTCAGTTTTGCTTGACACTACCTTGTCGAGACAGGAGGGTTAATTATGTACTTGAATAAAATACGAAGTATAATTTAGGTCCCAACCTTTTTGGCTAGCGGAGCACTTTTAAGAACCAATTTGAATGGCGGATCCTCTTAGGCCGACCTTGTCTTAAAAGTTAATGGCTACAGGAGGAGGAAGTGAGAGTAAAGAGACACAATTGCGCCAATGCAATCAAATTATATTTTGAAAACTTTTAAGTGTACCATAATATCTCAATTTATTCTCAACTACCACCAATACACATGACCAGTGTCAAAACTAATACATAAAAGTTCAATTCAAATACATATTCGTTCATTACTTATTATTCGAAATTTTGATTATTCGTTAGACAATTCCTATTTAATTTTATTAAAGTGCACTGTAGTGCAGCAGTAGGCCTAAATTAAAACATAACATATAATAACGTTTAATCAGACACCTGTGGTAGCATTTTTTGCAGCGCTCTTATTTTAGGTATAATTGATGATAATTGCAGGCGAATGCCTGGTTCTGCATTTAAACGGCTGCTAGAGGAGGCGCGAAATTGACTTTGGCAAAATTTCTGTTCAGAATGTAATTTCTAGTTTTCTTATTTTGATTCTACTTTTTGTTTCTTATTCTTTATTTCATTTAATTTTTATTTATTTTATTTTCCTGGAGCGGGAGCGGAACCCCCAGAGCTACGCGCAGCACAGTTATGGAACCACTGTTTTAGAAAACTAAAAAAACAAGTAACTGTAAAAAAAGTATTTTATAAATTTATGAATTCATTTTTAGTCAGTCATTGCATAACATTTGAAACCGTGCTTTTGTCGGGATCAGTGACTAAAGGAGGGTTAAAATTAATTTACAAGACGGTTACCAGAAATCTTTTTAATAACAAAGGATTGACAAAAGATTACTCATTCCTCATACCACCGAATGGGAGGGGTGCACAAAAAATAATTCTAAAACTCTTTCCCGTTTCCAAATTGGCGCCGTTTCTTTTTCATATCGTGTCTTAACTATTTATCTGCACTGCTGTATCGTATTCCTTGTTGTGTCCGCTTTAAATTGCAAGTCTGGGTCTAATTAACACTAGATATACCGACAATTTGACTATGCTTTTTCTACCGACACCAGTCAAATGGTCTTAGAAAAAATGGTTGGTGGGGTTTCCAGTCTTTATATAATTTTTATAAATGATAAATTACTTCAATTAGGTTAATTGTAATATATTAAATTAATTATAAATTCATTCATTAGTTAATTGAAACATAAATAAAAATAAAAAATTCGTACAAGTACTTCTAACTCTGTACAAGTTCTTATATGTTCTAAAATAAAATGGTCAATTACTAATAAAAATGCGCTACTTATTTCCTCCTTCATAATATTTCTTTTTGCATATGCTGTAGGCCCGGAGTATCCTTGAAAATTCTGCGAACTGATAATCTTCCACCAACGCCCCCTTCTTTTATTTTTCTCCAAATAGTTCCGTCTGTAAAAATTTCTGTTTCACTTTCATCTTCGTCACTGAAACTGGACGGAAATGGTAAACATCTTCGTTTACGTATGTTTGAAATGTTTTCGTATTCACTGTCGCTTGAATCATCTTCATTGCTCTTATCAGAAATATCGCTATCACTACTCTCGATATCAACACGTTTATTGTTCCTGCCGTGTGGATCACTTTGGTTATCTAATAATTCGCCTTCGCTATCATAAAGCTCATCATTTTCAACATCCGAACATTCCATAGGTATGTCGGTGATATTCTCTAAAAACACGGAAGATTTCTTGCGTGTTGTCATTTTTGGGACCTAGCGATAATTATAAAAATAATTTGAAACTAATAATAGGATAATATTTCTCTCTGTATTTAGTTTTCTTACCAAAGAATATACAATATTTCAGTATCCAAAGAAATGTTTCTTTCCAGTTTTCTAAACAAAGGTCCACAGCCAACATCTCTCAAAATTCAATCAACGACTGAAAATTTATCACGAATTCTGTAATTATCACCCGCATGACATTTTTTTTGTATCGTGCTACAATTACGCAGTATTTATAATTTATTATTACTGCGCAAAACCCATTCCATAACATAGAAAAATGCACCAGTCATTTTGACTGGTTTGGTATAAGTACCAATGATATTCAAAAACTTTTTGATTTTGAATAAAAATATAAAACTAACCGCCTAATAATATTCATTTAATCATCGCTACAAATGTCATGACAATAATTTAAAAAAAATTAAGGTGAAGTAAGAATTTTAAAATAAAATTGTAAAACCAGTCATTTTGACTGGTGTGGTAAATCTAGTGTTAAATTAGTCCTGTTAAGCAAGGGATGGAAAAATCGAACCAAACCTCGCTATCGCTGGCAGTGCCATTTTCGGAGTTGATAAAAAAATATCTG
The DNA here is from genome assembly GCA_933210815.1 of Meta bourneti. NCBI lineage: Eukaryota > Metazoa > Arthropoda > Arachnida > Araneae > Tetragnathidae > Meta > Meta bourneti. The sequence goes on from OW119923.1 coordinate 800,305, forward strand.
CTGATTCTACATCTTTTCCATCCAAGCATTCAAATGCATTATCTGAGGCGCCAACAGTTGACGCTTTCCGTTCGATTTGAATAGTAATCCCTGATAAAAACCCCATCTGCGCTTTACATGTCTATGATAGTCTAAACATCCTGACAATCAAGGGCACTTGTTCCACACCCAACGACTTCTGCAAGTGTAGCACTTAACGAATTTCCCACAAGCGCATGTGAGTTGATCCAGAAGTATCAGTTCAGAGGTCGAAAGAAAATAAACACCGCGTCATCAATTAATAAAAAGTTTAATGATTATAAAGTTGCAATAAGAGGAGAATGTTAAAGGGAGTGTAAATGCACTTGAAAAAGGTGTATAATTTAAGATAGTAGATAGATTTTAGTAATCGATACAATTAGGAGCCCAATTCACGTTCCAAAGTGAAAGATCAATGCAAATCAGTGACCGAAAAGAGGCTGGTAAGCAACGCATGGGCTGTGGTGGTAGTTAAGGGATGGTAATAATTCGGGAGAGAGGAGAAAACGGAATAAAAATAAAGAGTGTCAATTTGGTGTGTTCATAAGATTCCCTGAGGAGTCCCTGAACTCACCACATCGACGTTTGGGTCGTTGGGGGAAGGTATGGTAATCTCTGTCAAGATGAGAGCGAGGGCGTTTTTTGGATTTGATAAGAGAAGTATCGTAGGGCGGTATGCTTTGGAGAAGGGTATTGGGAACTTGCGGAATTTTATAGAAGAATTTTGTGGAAAGAGTTTTAATGAATTCGGCAATAGGTTCAATTTTGAGGTCATTGTGAATAATTTCACGTCGGACATAGTAGGGGGCATTGAACATATGAAGGAGGGTGGTGTTTTGGAAGGCTTGAAGAAATTTAATATTAGAGATGCAAGTAGATCCCCATATGGGAGAACCATATAGGAGGGTGGGTCTAATAATAGTTTTATAAAGAAGGACTTTGTTGTTGAGAGAGAGATGGCTATAACGTCCAATAAGAGATGCGAGGGTAGATTTTATAGCAAGTGCTTTCTTTCGGATAATTTTGATATGAGGGGTGAAAGAAAGTTTGGGGTCAAGAGTGAGACCGAGATATTTGCAAGTACTGACAAATGGAATTTGTTCATTTTGAAAAATAATTGGCTGTAGTTGAGTGGGGATTTTATTGGAAAACATACGGACAGCACATTTGGAGGTATTGATTTTAATTTTCCAGTTGGTGAGCCAGAGTTGGAGAATATTGGTATAATTTTGAATATGTTGCATGATGAAGGTACGGTCTTTGTGTTGATACATAATGGCTGTATCGTCGGCGTAAATGGCGAGAGATATGCCGGGAGCATTTGGGATATCGTTGATGTAAATATTAAAAAGAGTGGGAGAAAGGAGTGAACCTTGTGGAACACCTGTTTTAATGGGGCGTTGAGATGAAAGAACATGATTAACTTTAACTTGAAAAGTGCGGTGCATAAGGAAATTTTGAAAAATTTGGATGAGTTGTGGGGGGACATTAAGGAGGATAAGTTTGTGGATGAGGCCATCGTGCCAGACGCGATCGAAAGCCTTTGCAATATCCAGAAACAGAATACCAGTATGAATAGAGTTTGAGAGTTCCTGATGGACGAATTCAGTCACTCTTAAAAGTTGGTGAGCAGTACTTTGTTTGCGTCTGAAACCGAATTGTTCAGGAATAATGATATTGTGAAGTTCGAGGTGATAATTAAGTCTTTTGAGAAGAATGTATTCGTAAACTTTGCTGAGAGCGCTAAGTAACGAAATGGGACGGTAGTTTTGGGGTTCAGAAAGATTAGTATTTGGTTTGTGAATTGGAACTACAACGGCATTTTTCCAAAAGGAAGGGAAATGTCTTTGCTTGAGAAGGTGGTTAATAATAATGGTAATGAAGAATAGAATTTTGAGAGGGATGCTTTTGAGCATTTTATTAGAAATAAGGTCATTACCAGGTGCTTTTTTAGGTTTGAGATTTATGATGAAGTTAGCAATCTCGGATGCTTTAGCAGGTTCAATGGAATTTTCATGAGAGGTACTATTAAAATTTTGTAAGTTTTGAATAATAGCTTGGGTGTGCTGGGGGTTATTAATATTTTGGTTTAGTTGCAATTGCGCTTCTAGACTGTCAGCAATAGCTTCAGCCTTTTGATCTTTAGAAAGGGCAAGTCCATTAGGAGTATTAAGGGGAGGAATATTATGGACATTATTTTGGAGAGTTTTGGTTTTTCTCCATATGGAGCCGTCCTCCGTAGAGAGGGATTCAATATGATCTTTGAATTTAGAATCGGAGTGGGTTCGGATCATATTTCTGATTTTAGAACAGAGGGTGCGGTATTTGTTTTAATACTGTGGATCTCTATTTTGTTGCCAAAGTCGGCGAAAGTTGTTCCTGAGTTTAATTTGAGATTTGATATCATTGGTAAGGAAAGTGGGAGTGGGTTTAAATTTCATTTTAAAAGCTTCGATGAAGGCTTCGTTAATGTTTTTGGTAAGCAAAATAATTTTATTATCCGCGTCATTGGGATTTGTAATATTGAGGGGTGGGAGGGGCTTATTTTTGAGAAGGTCATGAAAATTATTTCAATTTGTAGAAAAACAATCGGATGAATTTCTATTTATGTTATTGAGATCTAATTGCAGAAGAACAGAAGGTGATCTAAATTAAGATCCGTGATGGTATCAATTTTGTAAGGAAAGGGAATATTTTTAAAAAGGGCGAAATCAATAATGGAGCCATGAGAGTTGGGATTACGGGTTGGATGCGTGGGGAGATTTGGAGCAATAATTTTAATATTTTTGGTATTTTTAACGAATTCAAGGAGTTTCCCACCTTTTCTGTTGTTTTTAAGGTTGTTCCAAGCTGAATGAGTGGCGTTAAAGTCACCAGCCAGAATGACGTTGTTTTTAGTGTTGAAAAGATTTTGGAGGTCAGTTGTGGGAAAATTATATCTAAGATCGCGGCCATTGTCATCCTTATGACGAACATAGATAGATGCAATGTTGAAAGAGGGGTAATTATCATCAGGTTTGATTTCAATGATAGTGTTTTCAATTTGGGTGTTATTAATCGAAGGGATTTGATGATGGGTAATGTTATTTTTAACATAAATGCAAGTACCACCGTGAATATGATTATTGGAAGAAGTACGGGTGGTATGATAAAATTGATAATTTGGAATAAGGACTTTTTGATAATTAAGAAGGCGTGTTTCCTGGACAAGGAAAATATCAATATTATGTTGGGAAACAAAATCGCGAAGTTCCTGTGCTTTTGATCTAAGGCCGTTGGCGTTCCAAAGACCAATAGAGAGAGTTTTAAAGTTTGAATTTGGAGAATTGAAATTTAAGCAGTAAGAAATATTGATTATTGTGGTGGGATTTCACCAGAAGAAATGCAATAGTGTTTGAAAATGATGAAAGCTCTGTCAACGCCAGTAGTGGCGTTTCGAAGTTCGGGGAGAGCATTTTCAAAGGCATTGATCATTATGGGAGTGCTGAAGTTATTTTCACGAGTAAGGTTAAGGACAGCCATAAGGGTGTCTGTACAAGTGTTGTCATTATTTTGACTGATTTGGCCATAATTAGGAGCAGTAGTGGTGCGTTTTTGAGAAACAGCCCGTGCGTAACTGATTTGTGTTGGGGAGGAGGGTCTCCGGAAAGGGCCATTTTCATTGGCGGAACGATTATGTTGGAGGGGGAGTGGTAGAAGAACCGGAATTTTGAGAGTGCGATTGTGGAAATTTTGGACATTTGCGGTAATTTGCAGCGTGATCTCCACCACAATTGCTGCATATGAGAGGGCCAGTTTTTGGGCGAGGGCATTCTTTCGCTGTGTGGCAGCCGGAGCATCGTACACATTTACGGGGGAGGGTACAGTTTTCCGAAGAATGGAAGAAACCCTGGCATCTCCAGTATTGAGTTGGGCCTTTACGGCCTCGATAAGCTTCAATTTTGATAGCGGTTCCAAGAATTTCTTGGATATCATAGATTTGTTCGATATTTTTAGATTGCCTTAATTGAACGTAGAAAAGAGGCATCGGTGATTTTGATTTGAATTTTGTGAGTTGAATAATTTTGAGTACGTCGAAATTGAGGGCAGTAATTTCTGCTTTAATAATGTCGGTGTTAGTATCAGAGGGGAGACCTCTAATAACTATTTTGACAGGTTTTTCGGAGTTTCGCTGGTAACCTTTGAAACGAACTCCTTGCTGGAGAAGCCAGCGTGAAACTTCTCGGTATTCCTCTTCAGTGTCTACCTGAAGTTTGAGGAAATCACCGGAAAGGGAAGAATGAATTGAAGGAGCAACTCTTCTTAAGGAGAGAAGTTGCGGCCAGTCTTTTTGTGGAGTAATAAAGAAGGGCGGTGGTCGCTTTTGTGCGAGGTTGTGGTGGAGTGGGAGAGAGACCCTCAATAGTGGAAATATGCTTTTCAGCAGAAAGTGTGACATTGCCATGAACTGCGATGTCGGAGTCGCTGTCAGATTGGATGATTTTGCGTTCTGCTCTTGGATGCTTAGATTTTGAAGGGTAGACAAATCCTTCGTTATCATTATGCCGTTTTTTATGTGGGTGAGATCTTTATGAGTTTTTCGCTTGCGAGGAGTACAGGACGTGGAGGTGTCTTTAGAAGTGGAAGCTTTCGCAACAGATTGAATTTTAGGTTTAACAGCAGCATTTTCAGTAGCTTGAGCCTCATGATTTTTAAAGTCCTCAACAATTTTAAGCATTGCAGGGATAGAGTCAGGGATGGCAAAAAGGGGAATACCCAGTTTGTTGGAATGAGCAAAAAGAGATTTTCTCACCGTTTCCAGGCCTTGCTCGGTTTCGGTGGTTTCATCTTCGGGTTTGCAGGATCGTAGTTTCTTTTCAAATTCCAGATGGGCGGATTTGAGTGCGATGAGGCTGACCAGGTGGCATCGGTTGGCGTGAATCCATTTTTCGAAGAGCTTCTGCGGTGACAGTGGATTGAAGGCGCCGTTTGGGAAAGGAGAGCCAATTGGTTCGGGAAGAGTTTCTGCGAGATCTTCAAAAATAATTTTTTGAAAAAGTTCCTGAGTGTGTGCATCAGGTAAATCAGATGAGTCGACAGAGACTGCGGTTGGTAAGTCCGGTGAAATTTGATGATTTGGAGACAAATCCATGATCAGGATTGGGTGTCAGAAAATAACACTGGGAGTAACGATAAAACACGTCTGTTCCAGATCACATTTTTAAGTAGAAAGTTTCTTGTCTAAGAATCTGAGCTTTATCTTTTGACAATTTAAGTTTCAAAGGGCGCTCTGCGGTAATGGTAATTAATTAACGTCGCACTAGAGCAATGGTTCCGAAACTTATTATGCCCACGGACCCCTTCTCATAGCAAAAACCTGACCATGAACCCACAGTAAAATAACTCTACACAATTGTGCAAATTTAACTTTGATGTCTTGAATGGTGAATGGCGACGTAAAAATAAAATATAAATAAAACATTTTGATATTTAAAGTAGTATTTATTAAAATTATAACTCTTGTTTTAAAATACAAAAATATATTATTTTTCAATGAGATTGGTGAACCTGATGAGATGATAATAGATTATATTTATATTCGGCTCGATGTTTGTAACGTTCGTAAGTCTCCACGAGCACTAATTTGCAGTCGGTTTCTTTTTTTCGTGATGAGACTCGTAACTGCTCTGAATCCACGTTCTACTAAATAGGAAGACGGGAAAACAATCAACAGCTTCTGTACAGTGGCCCATAATGCAGGATATAAAATTGGCATCTGTTTTTGTAACCAGAAAATGTGGCATCCTTGTTCAAACATTGGTTTCAGCTTCTCATTTGTGGATAATTCAATAAGTTGAACCTGTATTAGTATGCATTCATCTGAGTTTGTGGGTCTACTTGCAAAAGGGACCAACATCCAATCGGGGATGTCCAAGTGAAGAATGTCTTCAAATCTTTGTCTGAGGTCAGAATGAAGAGCCGTTGTTGACAATAAGAAAGTAATTCTTCATCGCGTTTTTGCAATTTTGAAAGATTTGGAAACAGAACATTCTCCCCTCTCCAAGTTTTGTTTGTACAGAAAAAATTTCGCAACAAACGCAGATATTATACTTTTAGTTTTGATTAAGTTGCATTGATCACCTTGTAATTTCAAATTGGTATCGTTAAATTTGGCAAATAAATCAGTCATATTAGCTATATCATTTTTTTTAATTAATTAAATTGAGCCGCAAATCATTGTCTTTGCTTTCCAGGAATTCCAACACTGAATCAAAGAGTGAATAAAATCGATCCAAACATGCACCTTTAGATAACCAACGAACTTCCGTGTTAAGTAGTAAACGATTATAATCTTCGTCATTTTCCAAACAAAGTTGAGCAAATAATCTCTCATTTACGGCATTCCTTTTCATTTTATTAACTGCTCAAATGACATAATCTAGTGAGCCATGCAAGCGTTCACTAAGATTTTTGGCGACTAAATGTCAATGAATGACACAATATACAGATAATACATTCGGTATAGTTTGTTTTAAGTATGCCAGAAAGCCTCGGCATCATCCTATCATTGCCGGAGCACAGCCAGTAGCAACGGATAGGATATTACTCAAGGGTATAACTTTTGCATCAAAATTTTTTTTTAGTTCATTAAATATTGTTTCACCTTTTGTATCAGTTTCCAAATATTTGGCAAATAACAATTCTTGAGAAGCTTTTTCTTTTACAAATCTTACATAAGCTAAAAAGTAAAGCTTTGTTTCCTGGCAAAGTTGACTCGTCAAGCTGTATAGAGAATTCAGATGTTTTTAAGTACCCATATAAAGAATTTTCTGTCCTGAGCCATTTCGTCAATCCTTCTTCGTACTGTATTACTCAGTGGAATTCTTATAATATCGGAAGCGTTTATGCAGCACGGTGCGTATTACCTCACTTACAACTGGTAGAATAAGTTCTTCACCAATGGTGTGCGGCCTTCCGTACTTTGCAATCAGTAAAGAAATATAAGAAGCACGTACTCCATCGTCGTCTCGCTTAAATGTTGTCGCGAAGAGTTGTTGCAATGATGGTGTTTGCAAATATTTTTCTTTCACTGTTTTAAAAAAGTTAAATCTTTCTTTTTTGCCGCTATGGACTTGTCAAATGTTCCTTAAGCTTAGAAGATTTCATTGATTCGTTTGACAAAATTTTATTGCATAGAGGGCACATAGGTAGAGTGCTATTTCCTGGTAACGGAATAAAGCCATATCTTAAAAATTCAACACTATATTGTCTGCATTTTTTCTTCGGCTCACTCATACTGGAAAAAAGGGCACAAATTTAAGATATAAGGGTAATATGTTAAGTAAGTGTCACATATCGTATAGGTACGCATTTTTTACTATATATTTATGACTGGCATTTATTTACGAGACTTAAGTAATTAAAATGTGTTACTACATAAAACAGAATGTAATTTTTCCTTTTTCCTTTTGGTCGCTTGAAATTATTTTCCAAGAAAAGTAAATAACTAAATTAGCAAATAAATAAATAATATTGATAAATATTATATAATAAAACATTTAAATAAATTAACTTTAACAAAAGTATAACTTTGCTTAAATAAATGTAATATACAAAATATCAAATGTATTCAAAAATACTTAAGCAGCATACACTATCTTTGTAACAATAAAAAAAGTGATCCGGATTTTTGTTCAAAACTAGGAAAATTTGTTGCATCACACATAAAACAGAATTAAATTACTGATTAGATGTACGACTCTTTTATAGTGCTATAACGCATGCTATACTTCCCATTCTAACATATAGATGGTGCCACAAACAAAATTTATTACAAACAGTTTTATACAGATACTCTTGGTGACCAATCTATCATCGTACTGCTATTCTATTACGCAGGCAGAGAGAGCTTGGACCTTCAATGTAGCGGACGCCTCGGCTGCTTTTGGCCCAAAACTGAACAATGTCAGTTAACGTTCGTAATATTATTGTATCTAAATGTTTTAATTGTTTCTACTGTGTAATGTACCGTCCTTTGTATAACTGTGTTTTCTTGTAATTAAATATGTTTAAAACTTTACCCCGAGATTTTTTATGATTACTTTGGTTTTAACACCAGTAATTACAGGAGGACAGTTATAAATTGGCCCCCCAACGTTTGGCCCGAAATAAAATATCCCAGCTTTCTCTCGCATCGGTTGGATCGGTTAAAAATTTATAACAAACAGTTTTTATTTTTGATGGATGAGGCAAAATTAGTGAACTGTAGTGCCGTATATACGTATTTGTATGCATGTGAGCTTATTGAGTGCATAACGGATGAAAAAATCATCGTATTTGCAGAATAACGATATCTCTCTTTTAGAGTAACATGAAGTTTTAACTGCTCTGAAAGAAAGTTGAGAGAAGCACGTTTATCAAGGTCATCACACTCTACTTTAACCAAGACATTTCTTAAATGATGTATAATTTGTTTGAAGCTATTATTATCATAGTTGGCTGAAGAATTTTTCATTGATATTTCATTTATAAAATTCAAACAATTTTCAATAACTTCCAAATTATTAACGTGACAGGGTGTTTTGATTTGATTGTTATCTACAGAAATTTCTTGGCCATATAAATATGTTTCCATTTTCAGATTTGAATGTATTACAACAGTCTAATTTGTTGCAGGTCCTAGATTAAAATAAATTTTGAAAAAAGTAACTTTTGACTCCTCAATTAGTTTAAACCAATTTTGTTTATGGGGTAATGAATCCAGAATTTCTAGTAGCCTATTAAAATTTTGAAAAGAAATAGATTCATGATGAGCAATGAACTCATATTTGCTTTCGTTGATAGCTCTCAATAAATTGGATTCCTCAGTTTCACGAATTTTATCTTCCCTGCTTTTACGAACGGTGGGACAAGTTTTCGAGAGATATTTAGGGCAATTCGGAAATATACTTGGTATAGCACCAACTTTTAAACGGAGACGTTTCATGGAAAAGGTAGAACACTCACCAGTTTTTTTGTTCAATTTGGATACATTCCGGACGATATCATCGCTTTGAAAATGAAGTTCGCAGACTTTGCTGTGTTTTGATGGTGTAAAGTCGGCTCGTGCAATCGCCCTGAGCCATCTTTTTCTAATATTTTCATCCTCTGGAAAGGAGAAAACCGCCACTTTTGGTGCATCACCATATCCATAATTTCCAGAGCAAGAAGGTACACAGCATCTAAAGGGCATTTTGGATAGCCTCGGGGTAAGCCTAAAGAAATCGGTCTGGACACACGTTAAACGTGTTGTTTGACGAAAGCCTTTAACACCTGGACACTGTAATGTTCCACAAATGTTATATAACAATATTTAACTGCAGCTGCACTTACTTTCCGGTAAAATAGTATAAAAAAACCCCTAATTTCTTACGCTACATTAAAGGTAATCCACAAGTAGCCGGCCATGCGTCGATGTTTGTTATGACTACTAGTAAGCGAGTCACGTGATTGAAACGTCACAGCTATCTGGCCTTGTTATCTCGGTGGTAACGCTTCTATCCAGTATGGCATTAAGGGTCGGCCTATCATCATCCAAATAAGCTAGGTCGTAAACAATCGCCTTCTGAATTGAGTAAAGCTTGAGGCAGCATGCAAGTTTTTAATGTGAAAATATTGCATAATCTATTTGCTTATTATGTGCTTTGCTGGAAAAATTATAGAAAATTTAGTATCATATGGAAGATTTGATTGACCAAGGCGTCCGCCAACTCTCAAAAGATCGTCTTTTATGCAGGAATGGGTTTAAAAATCTTAATCTTGTGTGGGAGATGGGCAAACACACTTTCCAATTGCCTCAATTTCTAAACTCTGCTCACCACTCTGGACGATATGACAGAAATTTCTCAGATTCCTTTAGGATCTGACTGACAAGAGTCCATCAAGTTTTCATCCAGGTTTCATGGAATTCTTAATGAATTTGGAAATAAAGCTCACTATACGAATTAATTTCTAATAACTATGAGTGATTTTAAGAATATAGGTCAGAAGGTAATTATCATTAATCACAGTCAATGTGGATGTGGTGAGAGTTTCAGTTCCTTATGATAAGCAGCGTCTTCAATGTCATGAATGTCACTTTCAGATATAGATAATTTTTGCTGCAAGAATTCTGGACTATTCTACCACCTACTGTTTTAAATTATATCTTTGGCATCTAATCCAAGAGAGATAATGTCAGAATGGTTGTTTTCAGAGCTTACATGTTCCCAATGGTAGTTCACTGCTAGTCTCTCGTTGATGGCAACACGGTTACTCATGAATGTCTTTAGTTGATGCGGGGATTTCTTCAGCCATGTGAGTACTATAGTTGAATTGTTCCATATGAATACACGTTCAACCTCCATTCGTAGCGATTTCAAAACCTTTTCCATCAGCTGTGTCAAGACACACAATTCCAAGCGAGTTAGAAGCGACCCTTCTGGATGTTACTCGAGATTTGCGACACAGCAGTATTGTAGTAATTGTGCGGACTTTTGAGATTACCTGTACATAGACTGCTGTACCATAAGCCAAGGATAAAGCATTGGAGAATCCATGAAAAACAGTTCAGTCTCCAAATCGGATACATCTACGAACTTAATATCCCTATTAATTTCAATGCCGACACGAAACTATCCCATTCCCTTGACATGGTTTCTGGGAGCTCTTCATACCAGTCGATTTTGAGTAACCGCATTTGCTGCATAAAGATTTTTGTGTGCATCAGGATAAATTTTAACTCGATAGGAAAAGCAATCGGTTAGTGGTTTCCATAGCATTCCCAGAGATTTTATTGGTTTTACTTAAGTGGATTTTAACAAAGAAAATGTACTCTCAATCTTCCGCTGGAATATCCTTCAACAATTGAGGATCATTGGCACCCCATTTGTACAGTATCATTCCTCTTTTCAGTAGATGAACTAATTGAGATCGTAATTCTCTAGCGGTTGTCAAGTTCGATGTTCTGGATAAGATACCATCCAAAGATGAGATGTCATCCAAAGATGAGATGTCATCCAAAGATGAGATGTCATCCAAAGATGAGATGTCATCCAAAGATGAAATGTCTGTCAAAATAACCGGTGTTGTTGCTAAAGAAAGGATGTGTTCTCAAGAGCAAATTATTGAAGGTTCCGTTGAGCATCATGCATTCATGGTGCCGTAAGTTACAATGTTAAGGTTAAAAACCTTCACAGGTTCGTCTAAATTATTTTTCCATAAAACCAGTTGCAGGTTCCGTTGTGATGGATGTATTCATATTTGCCTATACATTTCCTCGACGTCAGCTGTAAATGCATAGGCGTGTTTCCTAAAGAGTGACATTGTTGAAAAGAGATCTTGCACTATTGCCCCTTTCAGAAGTACATTTAGAGAATACTCAGTTGTAGTTTTAGCGGAAGCATCAAATACTACACTTAACTTTGTTGTGGTCTTTTTCGATCTATATTCCCAATGGTGTGGTAAGTAGTAAGATATTTCAGAACCATATTCTGGATCAACTTTCTCCCTATGATGCAAATCTATGTACTCCGCCATGAAATTAACATAAAGTGTTTGTATTTCTGGTTCCCTTTCAAGGCCGTTTCGAAATTGAATTTAATTTCTTGGACGCGATTTCTCTTTGAACTTCCCAAAAGCTGACTTCCATTCTCTTTCATTGGACTACATAACGTCCGTTGGCATTTCTTCGATGGGTTTGCAAAAAGCGTTCCTCGCAAAATTTCTCATCCTCGCTGAGTGCCTTTCTTAGTTTATCAACGTTTTCTATTTTCCAAAAGTTTAATCCAACGTGTTTGTTTCTAATGACGAGTGACAATACTTTGCCCTGGTAGGACTGTTACTATGTAGCGACCCTGAAAGTACATAGCACAAAACAGTTTCCTGCAATAACAATCTCTTATCGTCAGTACGAATTTTTCCCTCTCTTAAAAGTTCAAAGAATAATTGTGCTCCTATCAATAAATCTATTCGACCTGGTTTAAAAACTTGGGGTCACATTTTGTACACATTTTGAGTTAACCGATCGTGTTTAATATATATATATATATATATATATATACTGCTGGCCACCCAAATTGCAACACCAAGAAAGACAAGAGATATCACAACAAAATTTATTTTGTAGATAACATGTGGACCAAGTATTAAATGATTAAATTTATAGATTTCTGTGAAGTGTGGTTCCTGCCAAAATCAGTAGCCAGAGTAGCCGCCATTGTTGGAGATCACCGCTGCCACACGCCTCGGCATTGATTCAAATATACTTTGGATGTGTTCTTGGGGTACAGCAGACCAAGCAGCTTCCACACGTTGCCAAAGTGTTGATCTGGTGTGGCAGCTGGGGATGTATTCTGGGTCAATCGTTGAGCAACCATGGACCACATGTTTTCTATCGGCGAAAGATCCGGAGAGCGAGCTGGCCAGGGAAGCAATTCAATCTGGCGATTGACGAAGAACCCTTGGACAATGCGTGCCACGTGTGGTCGCGCATTATCCTGTTGAAATATGGCTGTGGGCAAGCCCTGAAGGTAAGGAAGGACAACTGGCTCCAACACCTCGGAGATGTAGCGCTGGCTGTTTAAAGTACCGGCAATGCGTACTAGAGGAGTGCGAGAGTGATATCCAATACCGCCCCATACCATAATACCCGGTGCAGGACCAGTGTGGCGGTGCATAACGCAGCTGTTCAGCATCCTCTCTCCACGGTGTCTCCAGACTCGAATCCGACCATCGTGGTGTTGCAGACAGAAGCGTGACTCGTCAGTAAAGACAATTTCATTCCATTCTGCCGTCCACATCCTTCTTTCATCGCACCATTGGCGGCGGAAACGTCTGTGATTCTGCGTCAAGGGTAGACGAAGCAATGGACGTCTTGCGGACAGACCACTCTGCTGTAAACGGCGTCGAATGGTACGCGCAGACACTGGATGATGCGGTACAGACTGAATGTGCTGTGCTATGGTTCGTGATGTGGCTGAGCGATCCGTCACTGCCATACGCACAATATGCCTGTCATCACGTGAAGTGGTGCACTGAGGTGGATGCGATCGAACACGTCGGTCCGTCGTACCCTCCTGCATCCAACGATCACATATCCGCATTACAGTTGTTTGGTTTCGTCCAACACGACTACCGATTTCCCTGAAAGATTATCCACAATTTCGGTAGGCCACTATCCTTCCTCTGTCGAACTCGGATACTTGATCAAAAGATGATCGCTGTTTTCTACGAGGCATAATTGATCGTTTTTTTGAAAAAACCACAAGAAAAACACAATTGCCGTACTTGAAATCGTCGAAATCTCCAAGCCTTAAATAGCGCTTTGAAGTGGCGCCACAGGCGCGCGTGATGTGCGTCTGCGCTGAAATTCTAATCATTTGCATATCTCACCTCCGCTAATGCATGTTGTAAATTTCATATTATTTGCATGCTTCCTTCAGGGTGTTGCATTTACGGTGGCCAGCAGTGTATATCTTGCAGATGTCGATTATTTAAAAAAAAAGGTACGATCAAGAATTATAAAGTTTTATAAAATCTCCCTTCGAGTTAGAAATATTTCCAGTTATTTTTGTTTTCACAGTGAGAGAACCATTTAAACCACTGATAGGAGCATATATTTTTTCTTTCTTTAATCCCAATTGATTTGCGAAATTCCCGGGTGGTGAAACTTGACATGGAACTCAAATCCAAAATGGCCCTAAAACTTCGCCTTTTCCCCATTCGAATCATACACAAATCCCTCTCACTGCAGTACTCAACAGAAGTATTGTTTGGATAAACACGTGTGGAGCTGTTCGGTAATGAGGCTTCGACGGCAGAGTTGCTTACATTATTAGTCTCCAGAGCGATGGAAATTTGTTTCTACCAATGCGCCTTCCTTTTCTTGATTTTGTTGTTTAACAGAAGAGGGGTGCCTATTTTCGGTTCAGCATGGAATGCATCAAGGAATGATGCTTCTTATCGCAGATGAAACAATTAACCCTCTTGACCTACATTCGGTAATTTGCCTCTTCACAAATCCAAATATCTTCAATGCATCGATTTTGTGGACCATTTGGCATTTATTAATAGAATACAGCCCTCTACATAATAAACAAGAATTTGATGGAATATTTGATTTTGCAAACAAGTTGTTTGATTTACTTGTTTGATGAGGCACATTTGTATTAAAAGGAATATTTATTGACACATTCCTATTAAAATTGTCTAGACTGACTTCTTTTTCCAAGAAATTTTAGTCGTGAAATGAGGAAACTTCATTGGACATTATGTCAGCTGAAATTGTTTTGTTATTTCAGGGCCCAGTGTTTGGAAGATAACATTCATTAATAGAATGTGTTACTGAACACACTCATTCCTGAGTTATGACGTATGTGATCAGGAGTGATGAGTACTGTTTCTTGGTTCAACAGGTTCTGGTTTCAAATCCCAGACTGGGTGTAGATGTGTAAAGTGGTTCTGTGTCAATTTTAACTCTTTCAGGGGCGGCGCCGCATCTCCTCGAAATGGTTAGGTCTAGGTATATAAATATTTTAGGTGCACATCAAGGGTTTAAGATATCTGTACCTTGGTAGAAAAGAGGGGGAGCAATGTCCATTTTGCAAGTTTTTGCTGCAACTGATTTAGTAACTTTAAATTTCTTGTGCAGCGTACAAAAAATACTTTTCAATGTTTTGATTATTTCATAATGCATTGATAGGACATCGAAATTTTTTACGACTTTTATTACCTTGAAGTGACTTGTGAATATAACTCAAAATAAGCAAAATTGGACATTGTTTTTTTTACCAAGGTAGAGATATATTCATTTGATATTCTAATGTCTAAAAGTGTTCTAGATGATGTGATGAGACATAAGAGGTACCTGCACCTCTTAAAATATTAATGCTACGTGTCTACTGAAGCAGTAACTTGCGATATTCTTTTGCAAGTACAATAAAACGGACACGAACAATAAAAGTACTAAAATTTTGATATGTACAGGATACATACAAATAAGAGACTGATAGGTCATCAGCCCATAAAGTTTATAAATTCTTTTTTTTAACCTAGTTCTCTTCAAAGGATTAACTCTGTATAATCCAACGTCGAATGAGCACCAAATCCAACATGACTCGACATAGTTTTTACATTGAATTGCTTCACGTTAATGTTTCATTCCACGATTTATTTGAAAACTATGCTTTGCAGTTTCTGAATTGACCTCTTTCGTAGGTGGTCAGTCCTTCGCTTTAAAATAACAGCACATTATCATTTTTGTAAATCGGTGACAAATTTATAACAGGCACCGTTTTAACCAGTTGTGCTTTTATATGACTTTCGTGTAAGATTTTTATGCAAGGAAACTTATATTTTTATACCTTTTTGAGTTTTTATTACATGCAAATTCAAATATATGGCTACAGATGAAAAAAATGCAAGAATAATGGAATGAAGAAAATACACCACTGTTTATTGAAACTTTAATACCAACAAAGACTTAAGTTACAACAATGAATTTAATTTGAGCGGTGGTAAGTGGTAAAATGATTGAACTTACAGAACTGTTAGTCAAAAGGAATATTCTAAAATCCCTCAGTAATTATTGAATTCACATTTAGCAGTTATAACTACTTGCATATGGCGTGACATTGACCGATAAAGATTTTGGATGGCTGTCTTAAATATAGTTCCACGCCAATTCAACGCGCATCCACAATTCGTCAATTGCGACTCCGGGTGATGACATGCGAATCAATTTTCGAGCAATCATATCCCGCACGTGGTAGAGGAGGGACAAATTTGGTGACCCAGCAGATCAAGGAAGAAGTGGTACTTGTTGGTCAGAGAAAAAGCGTTGGACAATGCGACATAGTGTAGAGTTTTGTCCTATAGATCCAGTGAGGGTCTGTATGAGAGACAGAATTTCAGGTTCCAAGTCTTCTGAAATGTGCTACTAAATGTTCATAGTGCTTACGATCCTTATAAGGCAAGAGCTTGAATGAAATGGAATAGCACCTCAAACCATTACGCTTGGCGTAGGACCATATAACGCACCATTTCAGACTCCCCACTGTTTCTGTGAACAAGGATCCAGTCGTCATGGTCACGATATTTTATCTTGTCTCGTTAGACAACAGGATTCTCTCCCATTCAGAGTTCTATTGTTTTGCTCTTGGCACAATTGAAACCTCTGCCTTTGTCTTTGGTATAGGGATAAAGTAAGTCGCAGTAACGAACACCCTAGCTGCGAGTCGTCAGCGAACAGTACTGGCGGACATCGCCAGGTATGTCATCCTCCTCCATAGTTATGCTAATGTTGTGGATGTCGCTGTATGACTCGTCACCACCATATCTATCAAGTGCTTCTCTTTCTTATCTGACTTAGGCACAGGTGCTCCAAAGTCATCACAACGAAGCGTTGAACTATCTGTCCACTATCTAGAGCGTATTTGTACTAGCAGTAAAACCAACACGTGTAGCAATATCACGATATGACAAACCGCTTTTTCTCAACCCACTAATTCTTCCTTTCTCAACTGAATTTATCCCTTAGGGATTGATCCCGGACCGTCGCCAATAGCCCGTTGTGTCGCTCTAGTGTGACGTTAATTCAATTACCCCCACTCTAGTTTGTAAAACATGATCTTAAATGACAAACCAAATCTATGATCAAAACAAAAACTCATTGTTTATATACATTCCACTTGGAACTTTCCGCCTTGCTTTCCTTATTTAGGTTTTCCATCATCAAAATTTATTTTATTCGTCATTATAAAGAGTGAATTGAAGTGAAAAGATTTATAAATGAGGCGAAGAGAACTTTTCCTACTTTGTGGTCCTAGAAAGGAACTTGTGCTTAAACAGGGTTCACATACAATCCTCTAAAAACTATTTTCAAAAATGAAGTTATAATTCATCTTTTTTTTCTTGCCATTACTTTTAATATTTTTCGAATATTAACTATAAAGTTAACTTTCGAAACGCTCATGAGTACCAACCTTTATATATTTGATAGCAATAGATTTTTAGGACATTTTATACGATACTGCAAAATTTTATCTTCGTCTTACCGATATTTTTTTACTATAGTAATAATATCCATTATATTTAGTCATTTTGAAAATAAGCGACTAACTTCTACTCTCTCTTCAGCGCATCAGGGGAAAAGAGCTGAAATTTAGGATTATCGTATAAACTGTCCTTCAAAATCGATTTCCATCAATATATATGAATGCTACTATTTATAATTTTTTCGTATTAATTTCAGAAATGCTGCATACTAAAAATTAACTTAAAAAGAAAAGATGCGCAGATTTTGATTTAGTTCTTTAATAACAGTAAAAAATTTCAGATTAGTAGGAAGACTTTCGGAAGATATGAGTAAAAGTCGAGAAACTAATTTATTATAGGTGCTCTCCCAAATTTTCCGCTCACAATCCATCTATAAATAGCAGGCTTATATAACTTGAAACTTAGTATTGAGGTTAAATTTGATATAGTTTCGAAATTTGGGATCAAAATTGGGTGTTGGAAATTATGAAGTTTGAGTGCAATTGATATGAAGACGACTCCTTAAGCAAATTTTGTGCATGTGGATTTTAAGAAGACTATTACCTATTGAGTGGTACCTTAGAATTTGCTCAACTGTGAACCTGATTCGAATAAAGAGGCGTAGTTCAATTCTTCCATCCACCCACAGAGTACATTGAATCAGAATAACAATTATCTAGAAACTCGAAGCTTATTTTCAGTTTGCAGTTCAAGTTACTGACTTCTGCGTCAATTGTCACCGAACAGTCTCATGCCTGTTTCCAAGGAATGTTCCGGTTTCACACAAAGTCTGATTCAATCGCACAAACGTTTGGTGATTCGGCACGTCTGTCGGGGTTACGTTCACGATGCAATTTCACAGAGGCTAGTCTGTTTCCGTTAGTCGCCCTGCATGACAGCGATCACGGCATTCGTGAAATGATACATGTTACCCGTAAAAAATGACATACGGCCGACGGCGGTTATGCATATATACCTATGTGAATGCGGTTTAATTTTGTGTTTCATATCTCCTCTTAAAGTTCGTACTAGATGTTTTGAAACATCCTCAATATGAATTTTAGGGAACATGCTTTCTTCTCAACAGACTAGAACTCTTTTATCAACCATCCATACTTTGTCGTAATGCTTTCGGGTTACAAATTCCATGACTTCAATTGAATGATTTTGTGTTATTATATATTATTCTCTTTTCGTGTCTCAGTGTATCTCTGAATTTATTAGTATGAGTCTTCTATTGGGATTTCATAATGGGAAGAATAGTATTAATTCTGCGGCTCAAGAAAGTTCCGCTATGCTTAAGCCTTTCCCAGAGATATAGCTCGATAACCATAAATAATAAAAGCTATATATGGATTGGTTGAATTCACAAAATTTAGAAACTTGAGAATTTAGAGACTCAAAGGTCTGAGGTGTTTACTACTCGAAGTTGATCGGCATTATCTAATTTGACTAGTACAGGGATTCCGTGACGCACACATGATACGTAAGATGCATTTGCGATGAATTGGACTTCTGAAGTTACCACTTATAGAAATTTCGTGAATTCAGAAAAATGAGAGAAATTATCGGTTAATAACAGATAGACATGGCTGTTAAGCATTGCTTTTCCCCAGAGTTTTTCTGAAATACTGTTGGAATGGAAGGTTAAAGATGATTCCTAGATTTTGATACAGATTAGCAGTTGCGGACTTCTTCAAATTGTTTATTCTTTCTAGTTTAGAAAACAGACAATCTTACTTTTCTACAGTATTTGGTAATGAAATGATATTCTTCATGGTTGTGAGCAAGTACTCATGTTTAATTGATGATATTACAATCAGAATTTATCTTGTGGATATATTTCTCATTTATACTGTCAACAAAGTAAACAAGATGAATTAATGTCTCTTGAAAGACATCCGTTACAGACTATTCTTATGATTATTTACAAGTAGTATCTAACTTTTGAGCATTATGTAGCTCTTGAAATCTTTGGGATGAAGTTGGAACTGATCAAGAGTAATTTAAATTTAAGCAATTTTTCTTTTTCATTTGGGTTGTTCAAATGAAAGTGGGGGTTTGCTTGATGCATAGGCCGTCTTCGATCCTACTGTAAGTGACTAATTTCTGCCCAGGTCAACTTAAACAACACGTGGCTGTTGGAATATTTCCCTTTGGTTGCTGTAGAGAACGCGTTAAAAATCTTACTTCTAACATGGATACATCCCAATCATCTGCTCTAGCAACCTGCGCATTGTAAGAGACGCTGGTTCGATTCCTGTAACTTACCTTGGATGTATTTCTCTCTTCTGTGTCAGTAAAACGTTATGTGTACGTCTATTACTTGACGTTGTCTGTGTTGTGTTTGGCGCAGCTTGATCAAATATGGCCCATGCGTCATGAAAACCCGAATCAAACAGTCAATCAAATATTCTTAGCGAGCTGTGAATATTTGATTGATTGTTTTAGATAGCTAAAGGATGTCAATCGATAGGCATTTATCGTCGTACGCATGAGATGTATGGGGATGCCTGTGACTTAGAGTTTTTCTTTAGTGTCGAAAGTTTCATGAGTAGTTCCGGCATTAAGGATCTTACTCGACCTGATCAACAGTAAAACAATCATAACCACGTTAATGGGCCTAGTAATAATGTCACCTAGTGACTATCACATCTTTGGTCCTCTTAAGCAGCCTCTACAGGGAAGGAGATTTACAGCAGACTATGATGCTACACAGGAGGTTACAGACTGGTTCAAACGGTTGATGAGCTCGTTCGACGAGGTAGTCTCCACTTACCTTGTCGAAAGGTGAGACAAATGCTTAAATACCTACTGTGATAATTTGTGAATAAATAATTATTTTTTTCCGTCACGATAGAACTGTCACTTTCATTTGAAACCCAAAGATAATTCGTCACAATCTGGCACCTGGGATTTAAGGCTCCATGAGAAAAGATCTTTACCGTGAGTCAGAAAGATGTATAAGAATATCATCACCTGACAGCCTTTCTTCCTTCGTAACAGATGCGATAAGTCCTCCGAGTTTGAAAAAATTGGGATCCATGGCTTACGATCAGTTTATATCTTAAGCCTTATTTCCGTCAGATAGTCAGAAACTTCTCCGACTTTTCCTATTTGAGTACATCTCCAACCTCTGAGTCATCGTCTTTGATGCTTATGCTAGGACACAACCTTCTCGGTTTTCTTGCTCTTGACCCTTTCCAATTCGCGCGATGAAGACATTGCTTTTATTCTCTATGGACACTATTTGGATCAAATATCTTATAAACGGACTTGACAGATAAGATATTTTCCCATTTTTGAAATGTAGCGTTACAAAAATCCATCGTGTTCAACACAAATTCTTTCTTGTGACTCAACAAAGAAGCCCCCATTTTTAGGTGTTTACGGTCTTCACGAACCAGAGGTACCCTAGATATCCATTTTTTCTCATGGGGCATTTTTAGGTGTTTACGGTCTTCACGAACCAGAGGTACCCTAGATATCCATTTTTTCTCATGGGGCATTTTTAGGTGTTTACGGTCTTCACGAACCAGAGGTACCCTAGATATCCATTTTTTCTCATGGGGCATTTTTAGGTGTTTACGGTCTTCACGAACCAGAGGTACCCTAGATATCCATTTTTTCTCATGGGGCATTTTTAGGTGTTTACGGTCTTCACGAACCAGAGGTACCCTAGATATCCATTTTTTCTCATGGGGCTTTTACTGCCTCTGGTAAACATGGGTATCGCAACCAGGATGCCCAAGTAATCTTTCTCTTTCTTCTATGTCCATCCTTTCAATTACTTGAAACTGTCTATCTTGGATTTGGCGTAGCTTGGCCAAATATGTCCTAGCATCATAATACCCAAAACCAAGCTTACCATTCTGTTACTCTGTTCCCCAATCCGTCTTTTTTTCCCTTTCACGACACTTTACTTGACGTTGTCTAGTTTTTGACGCAGCTTGGTAAAATATGGCCCTTGCCCCATAATACCCAAAACCAACCAAGCATACTATTTAATCAACCTGCTGCTCTGTTCCCCAATCAGTCTTTTTTCCCTTTCACGACGCTTTACTTGACGTTGTCTCTTGTTTGCAGCTTGGCCAAATATGACCCTTGTGCCATAAAACGCCAAAACAGACAACCAACATAGATATTAAAGGAAAAAGGAGTTCTGAAAAATGCGGTAGAAATTTAGCCTGGTAATTTTCCATCTCAATCATTTACTTTAGGTCTTGTTCTTAGTAGCTTCAGTTTATTTAACTGTAGCAAGTGTTACCTCATCAGGATGAGTTGATCCGAAATATGTCCTGAAACCTAATTATGTTCACTGTAAATTTGCGCTTCACATCTGGTTATTCTAGACATCCTTGAGGAATTTTCTTGAACATTTACCACGTTGGATTTAGTTTCACTTTCATACAAGGACATCGTTCATTATGGAAAAATTTCTTCTAAGGTTTAAAGAATTTGCTTTGGAAATGGAATGAGGTATGTTCCCAGTATTTGTTGCGCTTTACAAAAGAAAAATGTTTCATTTTACTAAATATCTTGAAATATTTCTGTTTAACAGCCTTGACTGTAATTCATGGAAATCGTTTGTTGCGTAACTTTATTCAAGAGAGTTCTTTTTAAGTTCAACCAACACTGAAATCTTCGATAGCAAATAAGCTCCTAAGTCTCTTAGTCATGCAACTTTTCATAAACAGCTTTGACAACTTTTTGTAAACGCAGGTACATATTATTTGTTTTAAAAATAGCTCAAAATTTCCAGTTTGTATTATTAGCTTCAATTGATACCACAAAGTGTCTTGAAAAATTTAAATTTAACCGCCTTAACACTCTATATTACATATAATTAATTTCACAGTAGGAATGTCCTAGAGGTGGATATGTGTTTTGAGGGATCAATGGTGAATTGATGACAGGTTTTAAGGAGAGTGGTACTAGCCGACTTTAGTTTCTGGTATTTGGGCTGGGGTATCGTTGATCACGACTGCGATGCTCCAGGAACGATGCTAAGGACTCGGTATGTGCTGCTTTAACTTTTTGGTTCACTGATGAGTATGTGCATCGCGATTCATCTCTGGTTGGTTCCACTCCATAAAATACAGCTTCATAATCAATCCTCTGACCAATTGCAGCAAATTCAAGCATCCGACAGTCAATAATTGTAATTGTTCGACCCCTCTCAATAAGTGGACACAGTGACGTAATTCCTCATATTTTCCATCAGATCATCTTACGTCATGGTGACAACAAGTATTGAAATACTTGAGCGAAAAAACCGTAGGTACGTAGAAGGACGTTCAGGTGAAAACATCTTATAATCTGTCAATAATGTGAGTGTTTTAACAGATTCGTTCAAGATAAAAATACTAAATGAAATCGACGGTATCGGCCCCTTGTTGTTTGTAACCTTGTGTTTCACATTGCTGTTCCGTCCCGCCGTTTAAATTGCAAACTCAACTCTTAACTATAAGTAATATATTAGGTGGTCTAAAAATGGATGGAACGGTGATTTGCTTTTAATACTAGAAAAATATTTCTAATTGAAGAAAGTGTTTAGATCAGATATAGGTATGCGCAGGCACTTCTAATAAAATTTTAATTAGAACAATGGAGCCATATTAGTGAAGTAAAGGAAGAGTAATGTTTCCAAAGGGTAATATTTGCTTATACAGAGGCTGTTAGGACATTTTTTGAACGATTTTGATGAGCTGCACAAAAAATTGTATACTACGAAAGAATTTTATTTTCGTAGCAGTTAAAAAGTTAAAGCATAACACTTATCGCCTGCTAAATCAGAGTTTCGTTTAGTTTCAAAATCGCACTTTTAAATAAGCAATGGATGGTAGACTGTTTCCGCTCTTTCCAAAGATAATTATACTTATTCAATTATTCAAAAACGCTGTAAAAATCATGGTTTGTCGATATCTAAAGGTACTATCAGTAATATTATCAATGAGAAAGGAAAAACGCGTAAAGTGAAAAATACTTCCGAATACGTATCCAAAAAAGAAAAGAATTTTTGAGAATATTTGTAAGGTAAGATCTTTAATTTTAAAAGAGAATCCGCCAAGTGTCAAAGGACTATTGCAAAGTCATTAAAATGTTGTTTCAACTGTAAATAAAATAATTAACAGTGAGTTGAATTTTAAAAGACCAAAACATACAATGTTCATCGTCTATCTCCACGACATATTGCAGAACGCAGAACTCGCTGCAGAATTGTGTATGAGAAGCATTTAGCTGGAGGAAGATGGAAAACTGTTGTGACAATAGACGAGGCGTGGGTGTATTTAAATGATTGCAATAAAGAAGAACAATTTATTACCATAAAAGAGAACAAAATATTAAGACGTGGTTCAAAGAATCTAAAGAAACTTTCTCTAAGGGATTTATGATTGTTGCAGGTTTTGCATATAATGGAAAATTAAAAGTAAAGAGAGTGGGGAAAAATGCAAAAATCGCGACTCCCACATACCATCAAGATCATATTGTATCCCCAATATTCAAAAAAGAAATACGGAATAAAGAATCAGTGCCAACAATAAGTAGAACTGCAGCAAGATAAAGCAAGCAGCCACACATCTAAATCCACTATTAAATTCTTGGAAAAAATGGAACATGAAACTGGTAAAGTCATACCCTTTACTAATATTCCTGCTAAATCTCCAGATGTCTCACCCATAGACTTCTGTGCTTTTAGACTTTTAAAAAGAGCATTATCGAAACGTCGACCAAAAACCATTCAAGGACCTTGGAAAACTGTGTAACAAGATGGGACAAAATATTTCTGTCGATTCTACTAAAGTCATTATTATCAACGTACTGTCGCAGTAGGGTGTACGTTCTTTCCCTAGGAAATATTCTTTGTTGCACAGCACAAGTGGGAAATATCTGTCATTAAACTAATTGCAGACAATTTCATCCGGAAACTTTCTTTACAACCTCATATATGAACAATACCATCAAAAGCGGTAGGACATTACTAAAAATTTGACATCCAGTGAAGGCTGTTCTTGGATCTCTTTTGAGCAATGATTCAATACAGGCATTTCAGTTAAAAGAGACAATCTAAAATCGACTACAAGCAACTTCGTAAAGAAATGGAAACAGAGTGGCGCAACTACAGCAAAAAATTCGCCAGGGAACTGATAGATCGAGACAGAAGAGCCTTGAAGAACTATTAACATTTTCTATAACTATTCCTAAGAAGAACTATTAAAAAATTTCATCCTCTGCCGTTTCCATTGCAACCGTCGTTTCTGGACTTTCGACGACTGGAAAGCTTGGCCCATTAATTGCGTCGCAAAGTAGAAACTTCGAATTATGCGTTAACGTTATCCACATCCAAACTTTCCAACGGCAGTTTTGATGGATGCCTCGTCCAACCCGATAGAGCTCCTTGACACACTTCGCGACTTGTACAGGACCTGAAAATGAGGTTGATGGCCTACTCAGAGTCCGATGGATCACATCTGGGATGAACTGGAGCAATGGACATGTTGACTACAGTATCCGTCTCCCCTTTATATCTCTCACAGCAACTTCGTAAGAAGAATTCCTGTCGAATCCTACCGAAAAACGCATTTCTCAAAAATACGAAATCTTAAATTTTTATACGATTCTCGAGTCCTAAATTTTTAATGAGCCTCTGATGAGCTTACCTCTTTCCACAAAGTAAGCAAGAAAAGCCACTATGTTTAAATGATTATGAATTGAAAGGAATGATATCACATGAACAAAAACACGAAAAGCTGAATTATTTCTATTCAAATAATATCCCAGATCTGTCCTACTCGAGGTCACCAAGTTTTCTAAAGTGATCCAATGTGCTTAGTTCAGGGAATTTTTCCTCCTTTAGGGACATTTTTTTGTTTAATGAATGATTTCTAGAGAATTAAGCCTAAGAAATCCATATTCCCAAATTGGATTATGTGTGTTTGGTCGTTCAATAATAGTCATGGCCCGAATTTGAGTGGAGTTTTTCGATCTATGAGCGATTTAATATAACTTAAACAGGGTTTAATACTTTGTTTAGAAATTTGTGAAAATTTATTGTCCATTTTAATACTGCAAATTTCTGGCTGATTCTATGCCTGGCAAGCACATTTACGTACGAGAGACTAGATCATTTTTATTTTGGGACTCAGAATAGTAAATGGGAAATATATTTAAATAAGTCAAATTAAAAATATGGTTTTTAAATACTGTACCTTGGTAGAAACGGGATCAATGTCCGTTTTATAAGTTTTGATAACACCTGATTTAGTAATTTTTATTTTTTAAATTTTTAATACAGCGTACAAAAAAATAGTTTTCAATGTTTTAATTGTTTCATAATGTATTGACAGGAAGACATTAGCCCTTTTTCAGTTGCAACTTTAATTATCATGAAGTGATTTGTGGAAATAACTGAAAAATTATCGAATTAGGACGTTGACCCCTTTTCTACCAAGGCACATAATAATGAAAGTTGATAAAAAATAAAATGTACTGAAATGCAAGAAAAATGTAAAGTCTTACAGCCCTACTTATGTGTACGGTGATTATTTTATTTAAATCGTTCTTTTATCTAGTTTGTGTATCCAAATTCATCAATTATTGCTCTTAATGAAGTGTCATTATAATAGCATAATTTATATTTAGCGTAATTACCTCTATAGCAACAGAGAGCAAACTTGACCAGAGAGCAACAGGGTTTTAAGATCTCATTCTTTTATTACCTGCGTTATTCGACTATTCAGAAAACAAGATATAAGAATCAGAAGAGATTTCTTTCCTAATTCCCTCGGATCGTAAAAGAAATATCTTCGTATTGGATTACTTTTCTTCCTCGAAAAAAACCTGAAAAATACGTTGTCTGTTGTTTAGAGAGCTGGATGTTGATGAAATTGTTTTTGAAAAGTTACGAACGCATTTATCCAGAGTGAGCAGCATCTCTCTTCTGCTTCTGACCGTACGGATTTTGTTTATGTGATGTAATGATCTTATTATATTGACGCTTTTCACACTCTTCGCTCATTTGTTCTTTTCACACAGAGAACGCGTGGTTAATTCTTGGATTGAGAAGACTAAAAATCCTCACTATAAATCTTGTTTATTTTAATTTCCTACTTCGGTAGTGGTTTCGGTTCGGTATGTAACTACAGAGCAATATATAAAAATTGAAATACATAAAAATATTAGATTTCTAACGGAACGTGTAGTTATATACAAGTAGATTTACATAACATAAACTGGTGTTATTATTAAGACATTTTTGGTAGGTAGGTATTTTAATTAACATCGCACTGGAACAGCATAACAGCTATTGGCGACGGTCCGGGATCAAACCCGAAGAGAAAGATCCGAGGACAACACCAAGTAAGACATTTCTGGTTTTTAATAACTAATTTTCAAAACAAATTTTTCACTAGCTTGACAAACGACTTCTTTATGCTTAATTCAATCTTGAAGAGTTTAACTTCGTATTTACAACTCTAATAGCTACCACAAGTGTTTAGTATCATACAATTCATTAAACAAACTAGTATTCCAATGGGAGAAAGCTTACTTAGTTCTCTGTTTAAAAATTTTCTGTCAGCTATACTAGAACTAATTAAACCGGTAAGTGAAGGTAAACTATCACAAAGTACAAAAACGTACACTATCACGTTTGAACTCTCATAATTGAATAAATCGTTAGTTCTCAACAGATAAACTTTCCAGTGTACATCTTCATATCTTTAATGTACACTCACTGCCAGAAGTTAAGCACGGAGAGAAAAATGTTAATTTCCGGAAGCCAATCTGAATTTGAGAGGCTGTATTTCACTGCAGAGGTAGATGAAAGTATGCAAATATGTTCTGTAACAGCCAATCACAGTTTCGTGTCGAGAAATATGCAAAAAAAGCAGTCGTATAAGAAGCCATGAAGCCATTATGAGGGGTTAGAGGAGTTTCATGTAAGTGCTGATAAAAAGTGTTTAGAACTTTTGTACGATTAGTTTTCAAGACAGACGTGTTTCTATGGCTTCCAGAAGACGAATGG
Source organism: Meta bourneti (assembly GCA_933210815.1). Classification (NCBI taxonomy): domain Eukaryota; kingdom Metazoa; phylum Arthropoda; class Arachnida; order Araneae; family Tetragnathidae; genus Meta; species Meta bourneti. Next base: position 827,381 of record OW119923.1, read on the forward strand.
CAAAAAGTGAGCGCTGGCGTTCTGTCGGACGCCTTGAAGCAGGACAATCAATCACAGATGTTGCTCTTTTCTTCGGCGTTCATCATTCCGTCATTTCACCATTATGGAAACAATTTCAATCAAGCCAAACAGTTGTCCGAAGACCTGTGGCCGGTCGCACAAGGGTTACGACCCCCGCGGAAGATCGATATATTGCTGTTTTAGCCAAGCGGAATCGAAGAGCGACCTCCACACGTGTGACATCTATGGTTGCAGCGTTCATTGGTAAGACGATATCTGCCACTACGGTTCGCCGAAAGCTACACATGAATGGACTGTACGCCCGGGTACCATGAGTTTGTGTTCCTCTATCCGTTCAATCCAGAGGGGCACGATTAAAGTGGTGTCGGCAACATGTGAATTGGACTGTGTCTGATTGGGCCAACGTTATGTTCACGGATGAGTCGAGATTTGCCCTGGAGCCAGATGATAAGCGTGTAAGGGTCTGGAGAGAACAAGGCACACGCAATCGGCCCCAGAACATCATCACGCATTCCGAGGTGGAAGCATCATGGTATGGGCATGAATTTCGTTGGAATATCGCACCGACCTGCATATCTATAGACGGGGTTCTGTGACGGCTGTCTGGTATCGGGATGAAGTCCTAGAACCCACTGTGAGATTGTACGCTGCAGCATTTGGTCCTACTTTCGTTTTAATGGATGATAATGCGCGTCCCCATCGAGCCAACATTGTCGATGACTACCTGGAGAGTATGGGGATTGCGCGTATGGATTGGCCGGCGTACTCGCCCGACCTTAATCCCATTGAAAATCTTTGGGATGCCCTCGGCCGTGCTGTGTCTGCACGTTTCCCACCCTCAGTCACTCTCACAGAGTTGCAAACTGGTCTTCAGGAGGAATGGCGATTACTTGACTCTGGGGTGGTTGATCACCTCATGGAAAGCATGGTCACACGCTGAAAACTTTGTATGAGGATGAGGGGTGCCCTATAATGTCGCATACACTATTAAAACCCTATTATACCCTATTAATATCGGTTTTGTTTGTTTGTTTTGGATTTAAACATCATTTTGTTAATGACTCCAATATGACTTCATCTTATAATTTAAGAAAATTCAATATTGTTTTCATCTTTGTATGTAATTCTTTGTTTTGTTTTATGCATAAGCATATTTGCTACTTTCCTGCCGCATTTTGTGTCAATCAAAGCTGTACTTGTCGATTTTTTCTCATTTTACTGCTTCGTGCTTAACTTTTGGCAGTGAGTGTACCGCTAGAGTGGGTGAGATCGCTACTATTTTTACTCGTACATTTAATGCATCCATTCATAAAAAGTTCATTATGAGTAATAAAATACCAATAAATATATGCTGCCTTGCATTATAAAATATTGAAAGAATTCAAGACTTAATAGCTACATAGGTCGTTATTAGTAAAACGATCAAGTTGTACTGATTGTTAAGTTAGTTGCGGAAGTAAAAATTAAAGAAATTATTTAAATATACGATAAAATTTTTGATGAAAACGATGAAGAAATGAAAAATAGGCCACATTTCATTCGTTATTGCTCATTAACATATAGGCGCAATACATTCATATGTATTTTAAGGAAGACAAAACGAGGGCATGTTTAATCTTTTTGAGTCTGAGTTGTAAAATCATTGATAAGATAAAGACAGGGGAGGTTAAAGTAGAAAATATGATTGTAGGAAATTCTATTCAATGAAAGTTGAAACAATCAATAAAAATAACACTTACCAATGAACTCATTTAAGTCACATGCAAAATACCCAATTTGTGAGTTTTAATAATTCATTGTTTTACAAAGTACGAGTTCTGTGACTAAAAATGTTCTTAATCGTTGAGATCTGGAAAAGTGATTTCACACTTTTTGTCAAAAAATATAATTTGTGACACAAAGAATGGGCCTTAATTTTTTTCAAGCATGTATATCATAAAAATTAATTGAAAACATAAACGCGGTAAGCAATTGAAAAATCTTAGTTTATAAGGGAAACCATTATAAATTAATAAAGTAAAACGCACAATTTTGCACTTTTAAGTCAAGCAGATTAAAATGTTTTTATTTTTATTGAAATAAATATTTTGAGTTTTAAATGTTCCCTTTTGTTCGATATTATTTGAATTTTTATTTATTGAACGGTGGTGGGATAAAGTTAGTTTCGTCGACGCGGAATGGTAATGGTAATTAACGCCACACTGGAGCAGCACAACGGGCTATTGGCGACGGTCCGAAATCAATCTCCAACGGAAAGATCCGACGACAACACCGCATAATTTAGAACCACGTTCAGATGACGAGTCGTCGACGCAGAAAGCAGTTCAAATAAGCAGAGTACAAATGACTGAAGTGTTTTTTCCTGAAAAAGTACTCAACAATTACTGCTTTCGTAAATGTATACCCAAATAACGAATAAATGCACACCAGTTACAATTTCTAGAAGGATGGAAGTATTTACTGATTATTTTGTACATCTGAGTACATTTTGGACTCTGTGAAAAGGGGGTTTAAAGAGGGGTCGTACCATCATTATTTTTAAAAACTGATCCATGTAAGGTTATCTATCTGTGAAAAAGCTCTTCTGTAACAGTTATCCATTTGCTTTGTAAGCAATTTTCAACAAAAGCAGGTCTTTATAAATACCTTGCGAGTTTTAGTGCAGCTTTCTATGGTTCTTTTACGATGTTACATCACTATCCTTTATTTCCATATGGTCTGCTAGAACATTATTTTTAAGAAAATAGCAACTATCGTTCATAATTCCCAGAATTACGTTTCTTCTGTAAATATTGGTTTTGGCATTGGAAATTAGTAATTGTGGTCTATTTTCTTGATTTTTCAACGGGGAATACAAAAATACTTCATTCACAGAAATCATTTACATAAATTTTATTTTAAAATAATTCAGCATTGCTTATAAATGAGAGCTTTACATTAAATGACACCGTTCTGACTTTGGTTGTGTGCAGAAACAACCAGTATTGACTTATTGAGAACACCCGATTTTGAAGGTAGGTAGGTAGGTATTTTAATTAACATCACACTGGATCAAAACAACGGACGGGCTATTGGCAACGTTCCGTGATCAAATCCGCAGGGAAAGATCCGAGGACAACACCAGGTACTTTTGAATCATGGTCAGATGACGAGGTCATATCTGAGCTGGCACTGGAACCACATGAAACCACATGTTCATTCATATTATCATTTACAGCACTTGAATTCAAACGAATATGTTGAAGGGAATTTATTTTTAATCTTTAGATACTAAAACTCGAATTTTCAAAATCTTTTGAAAGCTAAATCTAGTTTGTTTATATTTTGCATTATTTAAATACATTCGTGTTATCTTTTTCATGCGATCGAGTCATTGGAAACCACATGCAACCACATGTTATTCAAGTTATCATTCATTGCATTTTAATGGTAACCAACACTTTGTATGGAATTTACTTTTATTCTCCACATACTAAAACTCAAAATTCTAAATACCTAAACAAACTCATACTAGAGTGTTCATATTTTGCATCAATTATATACATTCGTGTTATTATTTTTTGTGATTGAATCAGTGGAAATTACATGCAACCGCTTGTTTATTCAAATTAGTCATCGAATTTGAAATAAGAATACGAATTTAATCTTAACCTGCACTTTGAAAGGAATTTACTTTTATTCTTTAAAGACATTAAAACTCTAATTTCTAAAAGCCCTAAAAAGCTTAATCATATTTTACTCCAATTAAGCAAATTTGTGCGATAAAAACAACTCACACAAAATTATAAGTAGGTAAGTTTCGTTTCGGCGTCTTATTTTTTAAATGTGTTGAAAAATATATTGTGCATTGGAATTTATGGAATGCACTTAGTTAACGTATACGTATGGTAGGTATTTTTTATTGATTATAAGTTAACAAGTAATCGCGGAATTATTTTAGTCTTAAACAAGTTTTTTCTTAGAATAAGGTGTTTTTCTAAATAGATGATAAAAATACAATAATTCATCGCTAAAGGAAAAGTTCGATCACGAGATATGATTAGAGCTTTTCCACATTGTTAAAATTCTATCTTTAGTTTTAAGAATATCGTTTCACGATTTTGTAATAGATTGTAACAATAGTTCTCTTCACGTATCACTGATTATACGTAAGATTATTATCTAGAAAAATCCAAATGAAACTAGTTTTTATTGTAATTGAATTAAAATATCTTCTGTTATTTAGAAAATTCCATTCACACACACATGTATTCCTTTTCCATTCACAAATTTGATTTTGAAGAATGTGAATGTAGATTTATCTAGCTTAAATTAAACCGCTTTAGCCGGATAATTGAATCGATACTTGAAAAGTGATGTTTTAAAACTATTTTGTTTGTTAATGCTCACAAAGTAAAAAAAAGTATTAATAGATTTACTGAACTTTTTAATGCATTTGAAAAGGCACTGCAGTGTGTGTGATCTGGCCAAAATTTTGTTTCTACGTGTTTCAGCAATTATGTTATTTCAAGGTTTTCCTTAATTAAAATACATTATTTAAATTTTCAGAATTTTCTTTTAATTTATTTCATTATATATTTACTGTGCTTTATGATTTAAATGAATATACCCAATGACTTCCCAGTTTATTCTTTCCACGATATAAACGAATCTTATATACTCAAGAACGTTATTATGATTTGCAGTAAGATAAAACACAGTGCTTAAGAAATATCCCATTTATGATTTCCCATTACATTTTCGGTTCAGAAGTTTTCGGTGAAAAAAAATGAAATATTAAAACAATATACATTTTACGAGATGTTATATTGGTCCTACATGTTAGATACATATGCGAAATTAATCAGCTCAACTTATTGACCGGTACATAATATTCCTTATTTTAGTCAAATGTTAGCTGAGAAAAAATACATATGCGCTTGCTAAATACACAAGGTTTCTCTCCTGCATGTGCTTGTTTCGGATACAAAAGAATTATATAATGCTATAAGCACACAATCTACCTCTAAACAAACAGCTATGCTCGTTGAGTTAGGTACGTGAGTACTTGGTCTTAATCCAAGTCTGGTCTCATTGTTTGCAAGGGGGAAGTAAGAGGACGGGGGTCGACCGTAACTTCGGGCGTCAGGTCATGGATCACGGAAGGGGTAGACCAGAGTCTACTTTCCCGTTGGAAGCGTGGGTGTAAGCTTGGTGCATAAAGCAAAAGGTAAACATTACTTTTCGAAAGGAAATGCCAAAGGTTCGAGACTTCGGTTTGATTCGAATTACACAATTCTATTTTATTTATTTTATTTTTCGTTATTGATGAAATAAAAATATATTGTTTCCAGGTACTCTTTTCATTACAGGCTTTTGCATTTAAGGCTTTGGCATTATTACAAAAAGCTTGAGTTATGTGTTTGAACACATTTTATACTGTTCTTATCAAACAAGGGATGTTTACAAATTGAGAATATTTTTATGGGAGGTTAATCACAAAGTGCAAAGTGTAGTTGAATAGTTTATGAGAGTTGGGTTATATGCAAGCGAAATATTTAACGTTTCTTTTAACGTGTTAGATTTTTCCATTCCACCCACATTTTTTAATACAATTATACTTTTTCTTTTATAAATATATAAAGAATAAAACAAGTACAATTTTCTCTATTGAAAATAACTATTAATAACAGCTTCATTATTTAATTGAAAAAAGAAATGTTATAGTTTTTGAAATTAATTTGTAAGCACCGTTCAGTATCAAAATTTATATCGAAACGGATAATATTTGTTTTGTATATTTATATAATAAAAACCGGGGAGGGGATTACGCTTCCGTTTTAGATTCTAAACCTGATTGAAAATGAAAATTCGAAGCTTATATAAAGTTATATTCAAAAATTTCTGTAAATCTTTCTTCGCACAATCTTTCCTCAGTAAAACACCGAATGTGAAAACCAATTCTTTAAAACTGTTCTTTTTGTATAGGCATTGTTACCGCATTGAAACATTCTGTAAATATTATGCATAAGTGGATCTGTAAAACTGTTTCTTTGCATAAGCATTATTGCCGCAGTGAAACAATCTGTAAATATACCTTATCCAAGCGGTTCTGTAGAACTGTTTCTTTGCAAGGATAGTACTACGGCAATAAAACCAATTATCTCTGCATACATTTCTTAATTTACTTTGCTTAAAAACATTCAACGTTAGAGAAATAAATCATTTAATTTTTTCAGAACTCAATACGGTTTTTAGAATTAATTATTTGAGGTTTTAAAGCGTATTAGAATTAAATATGTGCTGGAAGGAGGCATGTTTTGCAGCTTTCATATAGTAATCAATTTAAATATTTAAGCTGTAGTGCTATTCATAATTACGTTGATTTATATAAATTACTTGGGAGCACAAATAACGTATTAGTTAATATACTTTTATCGTAAATTCGATCCTTTCAAAAAACTGTAATGGAATAATAAATACCTTATCAATGAGTTCAAATGCACTCATTGAATATTCTTTTTTTATTAATTTAGGCACACAAGGGAAAAACTGGCCGATAAAAGCATCTTGTCCTAAAATCATGATGTTATATCTACTTTTTATATATGTTTACAACTGTGACACATAATCTGATATCTTTCGGCTTTATTGAAATAATAATCCTCGCATACATTTTGAAGTTTTCATTACTATTGATGTAGGGGTAATATAGCGTCTGGATTTTAAGGAAATTGTTTTAAAAAATGTTTAAAATATTAAGTAATTGGGTAAAAATAAATTAAAACAAAAGAGGAAAAATCATTTTTAAGGAAAAATACAATTTCACGGTTTGGTACTAATAATATATGTTACATTAGTATTTATGAAAAACTAAATAAACTATTCAATTATATATACTTCTAGAAGAAAGCGAATAAATTATTTTTTCATGTTAATTTAAAAGATAGAAATTTTTTAATGCACATTTATCAATCTAAATTGATTGAAAATACAATATATGGGTGAAAAATTCAAATATTTTTCACAATGGAATGCATTAATAGTTCTTTATCTGATTCAGGTAGAACTCTATTAATACACCTAAATACTTATCAGTTTATATGCAATTATTATAAATCACGTGTAATATAAAACGTATATTTTATTTTATAAAATCTATGATTCCATAAATTTTCATATAATTTTATAGCAGTTTTTATTCTTTCATCAATTTACTTGGGTATAAAAGATATACGAATTGACGTTTAAAGTAAAAATATTGCGCTTGGCAAGTGATAGAAATTGTTTAAGGAAGGTTGCAATATTTTGACCTTCACATTACTGAAATGTAAGATGCAGTGAACTGAGACTATTAGTCCATTGCATCTTATCATTGAAACGTTGAAAGACTAATCAATCATAAGTATTATACAAATTGTCCCAATCCCTTTTATTGATGCTTAAAACCTCTTAACTGTTAATTTTGACATATAAGAGTTATAGTCACTACTATATACTATAATTATATAAAACCTAGTGGCTTACTATTTTTTACTTTAAAGTTTTCTAGGCATACAGCAGAAAAAATACTATACATCAAAAATCCCTTACGACACTTAATTATCATTTTAAATGTTTATTCATAAAATATATGTACGTAAAATTAAAAACCTATTGTATAAAACAATAAGCTAGAATTCAGTGAGAAAAGCAGTAAAAATTACCAATTAATTTTTAATAATCACGAATATTTATTATATAAAATGTAGCTAATAAAGTCATTTCAAATGCATACTATTATTGCATATTTATATTGCATGCCAAACTAATTGTTTACGTATAATATAATAAACAATGAATTTCAATACCCTCAATTAAAGTTATACACGCGTGTCGTGTATGATAGTTTATATCCTGTATGATGGCTATACAGTATTTTGTAATGTCGAAGGCTGATTCCTTTAAACAAGCCGAGTTAAAAATATGATAAAAACAGAAAAGTTTTAATACACACTAATCTGATTTAGAAAAACCATACCATTATTGCTTCCCAATTTAAATTTGAAATTGTAAATAATATTTTTTAAATTTTCTAGTTCAAGAAATTAATTTAAATTATCTGATTTAAAATATATCCGATTTCTAAAATTATTTTACGATTATCTTGTTTTTAAACTATTCAATGTAGCTTTGTTATCAGCATATTAATTCCCATAAAATAGTTTGAACCAATGGCAACGTTTTCCCCATAAAACTATTAATAGTTTACATTTAATTTTAGCTTTTTAGGAGTCACATATTTGATTAATCAACTTATCCTGATGTAGATATATTCAGGCACCTTTTCTTAGAATAATTTAAAAATCAAATATACACGTGCGAAACTAAAATTTTCGAGAAAGTTATTCATTCATACCCACATCAGTCTTCTTTTCTCAAGAGTGATATCTCCTTGCCCAATTCATTCTTTATGATCTGAATTGTTTTTCTGTAGTGATTGAGGTCAAGCGTGACCCAGTGGCAAAGCACGAGACCACAGTCCATGCGATTTTCTTAGTTGGGTTTTCGGCTCTCCCAAACAACCTTGTCGACGTGACTGGAAACTATGTGGGCAAGATATCTATCCAATAAAATTTTTCCAAAATGCAACGTGCAATTTTCAGGATGTTAGGGGTACGAAACGTGCAATTTACTCATGAGTTGTTTTGAAAAGAACCAAAGTCCTTGGGATTATAAGTAACACATTGATTGAATCCCGAAGTGAGAACAACGTGATCTTTTTTCCAAGTGTAATACGCCTAAAATTCAAACGAATTTCCTATCTCTGAAAATAATGGAGATATTTTACTATATTATCTATATGTGCTTCATACACAACAGATAATTCATGGCTGTTTTCGGAGAAGAATTTTCGAGTGATTAATACTTTCCTCTACGTATAAGCTATTATAAAAATACTTTCTTCTGCGTATAAACTATTATCAAAAATATTTTTATAAAACAATTCACACTTATATCTATATTACAACCTGTTAAATAACTTAATAATTACTTAAAGAAATGTATTAAAATAAAAGGTTTTAAAATTTCTATCATTATTACATAAATACAAATACATTTCTCAAAAATAAGCAGCTTGAATATTGAAAAAGAAGAAAAAATATTTTCACTGTACTTCTTAGTAATTTAATATTATTCTTATACGAATAACAATTTAAGTATGCAACTCAGAATTTTTCTTTCAGAGAAAGGGTGTATTATGAATATTACGATTATATAAATTTAAGTATGATCATATCGGAGCTGTGTGATAATCAATCACTCCGTTTTAAATTCAATATAATAACGTAAGATACATATCAACTTCAAGAGGAGCAGTTTTACACTGAAGTGGGTTATTTTCTATTGCATCATTGCTACGAAACGAAATTCAATCTTGTTAAGCTGATTATTTATTACAAAACAAGTCAACATCCTTTAGTTGATGCGAAATAGTTTTCATTTTATACGTTGTACATATTGATTCATGGTAACAGATGTTGACAATGTTATGCAAGGTTATTCGTCACTGTCAAAACTTATTAAGACAGTCTAGACATCAAGTCTCTTCTTTTGAGATATTAGTCATAATATTAAGACGTTAACTATTTATACTTTTGAATCCAACTCAGAGATGGAATTTTAAAAAATGCCATATTTATGATTTTACACGTATTATTAACTGGGCTGCATCTTTGTTACTTTTAAGGAAATAGTTTTAAAAGAAGTTATCAATAAAGAAACAATAAGAAATCGACTGCAAATCGAGTTTTATTTGAAATGAATTATGTTTCAGAGCCGAAACTCATATTTTTAGAATCTCGTTCGCGATATTTTATGACACGTTTTAACTTATTTATTCAGAGAATATATACAGATCTTTTATCAGAAAATATATACAGATTTTTCATCAGAACCATCTTTCATCATTTATACAGATCTTTCGTCATTTATACAAATATTTACAGAGATTTATCAGAAAATATATACAGAAAACGAATGAAAATCAACTCATAGTTTCAATTAAAATAAATTACGTTTCAGAGCTCAAACTCGAATATTTTCAGACTCTCATTCACGATATTTTATGGCACGTTTGGACTTATTTACTCAGAAAATATATACAGATGTAACTATCATTAATGTAATTACTGGTGTTAAACCAAAAGTAATGAAAAAAAAAAGAAATCTCTGGGTAAAGTTTAGAACATGTTTAATTACTCTAGAAATCACAGTTACAAAGGACGGATTACATCTAACAAGAACGGTACTTTACACAGTACAAAACAATTGAAAGAAAACATTTTAAGGAAAAAAATTTAACATAGTCCAAAATCGGGCATCAGACCGCGACGGTCTGCTCTCGACAAAATCCAAGGTCTCTCTGATCAAAATTTTACAGAACGATGGAAGTTCAGGCCAAAATCTAACTGTATGGTGGCGACATCTACATTTCAGGATTGGAAGTATAGCGTGCGTTACACAGATCTTTTAAAAATAGTGCTGTATTTGAGTTACAGTTTTTTATTCGATTGAAACGCAGGAATGTTTGGTTTCTAAATATCGACCAGAAACAAAATATCTTACATTTTTTCCGCACTCGAGTTTTTGTTATACTCTAAAAAGGAAAATAATGTCGATTCAAAAGAAGACACGCAGAACCGTGAAATGCGCATCCTAGCTCCATTTATGCTCATCCTGAAATATCTGCATGGGGACAAAACTAAAGCTCACTTCAAAACAATGTTCATTTTGACGGTTTTTCGAAAAGTAACACGATGGTTACTTTTTCACTGGGTGCAGTGCTGAGAAAACCCTTTTACCCACCTATCCGAATATTTTGAGTCGTTGCATCTTCTCATATTGTATTCTAGGAAGAGCGCCGCTACGATTTTTCCACAGGATCTGGAGGATAGCATTGTTTTTACCATCCTCTATTTTCCCTCTAAATTCCGGATGAGCTTCTATTTCGGGCGCTGTTTTCCCGGAGTATTGCCTCATCCAGAGGATGAAAGTGGGGATCCGTGATGAAAGTAGGAATTACCCGGAGGAAACCCGTTCCCTCCCATGATGCACGTGCCCGGAACACGAATTATGGTGTTCCGGGCAACATATGGTAAACTAGGCGACTCTTTGGAGATCTACGCAACTTGTTTTCCCGGATAAATACCTTAAATACGATTATTCAGCGAGTAAATGGATGCATTTGGCTACTTCAATGAAGCCATTTATCCATACTCCTTTGTGTACTTCTGTAATCAAATTTTTTCACTCTCCGTTTTCGTAGCAAAAATGGAATTGAAGCGAGTGAACAACTTTTCGGTAAAAAAATTCAGTGTATAGGAGTTGTTCGAGTTTTTATTTAGCTACTCAAGCTTAGTGTGGTAGCGTGAAGCACGCAATGAAAGAATAGCAAAAATTGTGTTATTTATAAATTTAAATAATACATTTTTTACAGTTATTTGTCTTATGGCATGTCCTGAAAAATGCATATTTAAAAAAATTGAATAATTAATGCGTGTGTAACTAGGAAAAATAAGTCTATTGAAGTCATTATTACAATTATACACAACAGACGAAATGCGATCCCATTTGTTAAAAACATGGGGGTCGATGGAAATTTTAATGCTGTGTATAATTGTAATAATGACTTTTGTAAACTTATGAATAATGATTATAGAAGTACTCGTAATATTTGCAAAATACTATTTTAAATAGAACTGCACTTGTTTTTTTATCAAGCTGCTAAATTCAGTATGTTTCTGCCCCAAATTTTACATTTATGGTGTAATTGCATTTTCATTATTCTTGATATAGAATCTTTCCTATCTACCCTGTTGCTGTGAACAAGAGTTAAATGCCAGGTTTATGAAATGTGTCCTCTTCCGAAACACATCTAGTTTAGGTTTTCGTCACGATAATAAGCGTGTTTTCGATCACTAGAGAGATTATAAAACTTAAGAATAGCAGGGAAATTAGAATTGTTATTCTTTTGTTGCTTGGAGATTAATATATTTTCCTGGTACATAGCATTTGTCTTCTAGAAATTTAATCTTCTCGTTATGTCTTTTGGTATAGAAAATTTGAATAAAAGAAACGGTGGATGAATTTAAAATAAAAATAGAGGAATTTGTTGCGATCTTCGTAAATACTTACTCTTTACTCAAACATGAAACGGAAAAACTATTATCATTCTCAACTGATAAATAGACTGCATCAGTGAACATAATAATCGAGAGGTTCGAAATCAAGAAGTGAAATACTGAGATTTCCGGGCACTATTACTACTATGTAGTCTTGGGAAAAGTTTTCGAAATGTTCGAGATGTTAGACATCAATCAATACAAGAATCTTAACCTTCAACCCTTCAATACGCACAGTATCTGTCATATCTGTCAGTAACTCTTAAATAGAATTTCTGCAACGCTAAAATAGGTATTGCTATAGACAACCACTGGCGATATACGATTAAAACTCCATTTATATGTCCAACCTCAGATGATGTTTGCCCAGTAGAAAGAATGGCAAGTTGACTTTAAACGAATTTTTAATTTTTGCACTATTATCTGACAGATACACCCACCTACTAGAGTAAATTTTAATAACTTTTCCTAAAGTTGCGTAATTTTAAAAACATCTTTTAAAACGAAAAACGATTATTTTAAAATTGTTTTGAATTCAAATAAATTTCTCTTTTATGTTCCGTTTTATTTTGATCTGTCACATACACCACATCTCCCGCATGCGTTTCAAAATCGTTCTACCTAACATTTTAATTCGTAATTGATGAATTAAATTATTAAAATTTAGAAAAGCAGTCTGTGTAATGCGTACACTGTGTTTAAATTTTAATTCTCCAGCGAGTTGTTAGAGTTTTATTGAGATGAAGCGAGTGTTATCTCAAACACAACGCCTACTCGCGTCAAATTTTGACCTTCTGAAGGGTTAAACGGGTATCTGGGTGTGAGTGTAAACTTACAAGTACTTCATATAACAGCACGACGTTGCAAGACAATATTTGTAAGGTTTGTTGGTTACATTGAGTTTTATGGCGCAATGGCCATGTTTGGCCAAACTATGCCAAACACAGACAGGTAACGTCAAGAAATGGACAAACACATGCAATGAAAGCTTTGCTGACACAATAGAGAAATTCATCTAGTGAGGAATGGAACCTGCGCCGCTTACAACTCACAGGTTTCTAGCGCAGTGGACAAACACACTGACTCACGGCTAAATATTTGTAAGGAGAAATAGCATCAGAAGCAAATGTTTCAAAGCGAACTGAAGCTCGGTACAATACGGTGATTGTCAACATGCAATTATTTCACCTCATCAAATTTCCATCACACGTTTCAAAAATCAAGAACGCGTGAAACATTGAAAAAAGAATAAAATATAAATGAAAAATCTCAAGCATGAAAGAATTAATTTATAACTGCAGTGGAACATAGATTATCGGAACGTCGGTTAAGAGAACGACCGATTATTCGATTAGCAGTGACCGCAGATGAGTTGAACAATAGAAGATAATGAAATTGTGTCAATTGCTCATAGGAACCTGTGCATCTGACACATGATGAATCTAATTCGGATATTCTACTCATTCCGAAGCATTCACCTGTATAGACAGAGCTCTACTACGGTCTGAAGCTCGGGGTGAAAGCGATCCCATTCAATGAGACTTTTAAGAGAAAATCCTTCATTTAGGGCACCTACACCCATAGGTGCTTTAAAGAAGAGAAAACTTGATGATATTTTAAGAAATTTTGTAGAATACATATGAAATGTGCATGCAATAAAATACGTATACCCGTAAACATAGAAAACGATTTTTATTTTACACTTCGATACTATATCGATATATTGTAAGCTTTTAAAGTCCGATTATGCTAATAAATCGATTTTATGAACACTCATGTCTCTAAATTAGTTCCGATAATAGGCATTCTAATGTAGATAAAAATTCATAATTTGTAAAGGAATAAGAGCAATAGGAAATCTTTTAAGAAGGGTAGCATTGTAATTTCTCTACCTTTCAAATTGTGTTACTGTTTGTAAAGTTGAGACTTAACGGATAATTCATTTTAAATGAAGAGCTTCTAAATGCACCCCAATTTTTGAAACCAGCGTTTCAATTTTCTAGTTTGTGGTGCGTGAAAACCTTTATCAAGGTACGTAGGGATGACTTCTTTTGAAGAAAGTTCATAAATTGTGCACTAGTGTACTCTATTAAACAGCGCTAACTATTATTTAAAAATTGTAATTATGTACTTTGAAATTCTTAGCAAAGCAGAACCGTTTTTGTCCACCGTCTACACCGTTTTTGATTAATGGATTTAAAGTGAGTTACTTAAAAATAAGAATGGTGTGTGTGTCTTATGTATACTTTGTTTTTATAGTAAAATGTTTAATGACACAATAACAGGAAGCATTCCAAAATTTCGTAAGCGATGTTTTTCGTTTTTGTCTATGGAAAAATTCAAGAGTGATGTAACACTAAAAATATCTAGCTTTTTCTCCACACAAAAAATGTTTTACATATTTTTAATTAAATTAACGCGAAATCCTTTGAATAAAGTTCAAGTTCACTACTGAATGTGGTACAATATTTGGAATATAGAAGACAAAATTCATTTATCAGTAGTAAATTATTTATATCCTGGATTTTATCCGAATGATTCCGTCTACTAGAATCAATGAAATACACACGTAAATATATTATTATTACTACTATTATATGAGTACCATATATATATTTGGTTTATCGCTGAACGATAGTATTATACTATACAAGGGCTTATTATACTGAGACCTACGGCTTATATAAAGTGGCTTTTGAGCCACTACGAACATCTATGCCTAGACCGAGATTTGAACCTAGAGCCTGTTGAACCGATGGCCAGGGCATTAACTACTAGGCTTATAGGCAGACTGAGTCACATACAGGGAATCCAGTTAATTATTCAAAATCATTTGATATTTTGTACAAAGTAAATGAAAGAATGCCTACAATATTTAGTAATGATGTTAACTTTAATGTTCTTTTCTACTACATACAACACTTACCACAGAAGTGTATTACAATGAAACGTTCTTTCGCCATTTTTCAAGTGAAATATACCCCCTCATACAGCATTTTATAATATTGAAAAAATATTTCATGTTTGAGAAATTTTGAAAATATATGGTTCCGATTTCGGAATATGTTGATACTGAATTTTAGGACTCATGTTCAATTTGATGTATATAGAGCGGAGGAAATGGCCCGATTCATAGTTCAACGTTTCTTGTAAAATACTTTATCACATTGCTCTAGAAAAATTATTTGTTAACAAAAATTAATTACTGCAAAAAGCACTTTTTAAAACATTCTATAAGTGAAGCGAATTTTCTAATCTTCTGAGGGTCAAGCAATCATTATTCCAACATGCAACTTGCAGTTTTCCCTGCATTATATCTCACGATTTCTAGATATATTGACCAACGGAATCCTTTGTTTCCACCAATGTGTGTTGTAGAGGAAAAGCAATGCTAAAAGTAATACCCCTAAGGCATTATTCCATCATGCAACTTGCAGCTTTCCCTACATTACCTCAAACTATTTTTGGATTTCCTGACCAATGGAATCCTTTGTTTCCACCAATAGACGCGGTTATTTAGTCATACTATCATTTTTTGAAGGGAAAAGCAATACTTAAAGTAATACACCCTGAGAGTCAAGCAATCGTTATTCCACCATTCAACCTGCAGTTTTCCCTACATTACATCTCACCATTTTTAGATTTCTTGACCAATGGAATCCTGTTTCCACCAATGTGTGTTGCAGGGAAAAAGCAATATTAAAAGTAATTCCACCATGCAACGTGCAGTTTTCCCTGCATGACTTCTAATCATTTTAGATTTCTTGACCAATGGAATCCGTTTCTTCAACCAATAGAAATGGTTATTTAGTCGTAATGTGTGTTTGTAGGGAAAAAGCAATACTAAAAGTAATACCCAGAAGGTTAATATAAAATCTGAATAAACTGCTCAGCATTGCAACAAATACATAACAGAGTGCTGTATATTAATTTAACGTCTGATGCCTTTTACAAGAAAAGAAATATCTTGAGACAATACTTCTGTATTTAATCTGTATGACACTAGGAGGGATTAATAAAGTTTTCTTTTCGCGAGCACATCTTTCTTCCAAACTCAGAAGTAAACAAAAACACAGCCTTGTGATGTCATTTCGAGAAAAACACACCAACAGAAGAGTTGTCGAAAGGAGCAAACAATAGATTTTTTTATCCAGGTAATGAAAGAACAGAAACAGAAGTCTCCTTGTGATATAAAACTAGGCCCTGGAATAAAAAAAATAAGATAAGAAAGTGGGGAAAACATCGGAGAGGATTTTATTGTCGTTCTATAGAGCCGCGATAACTGTGATAAATGAATAGTATAAAACACATATCAGGTTATTTCGACTAAACACACTCAAATCTACCTCTTCCTGTTTCTTAGAATAAAGAAGTAACCATAGAATCGTGTTATCTCTAAATAAAGTTTATTGGAATTGTACTCATGAGAAATAACTTCATGAAATACTATCTTTTAAATATAATTTACTGAGTGGAGATTTAAGATATGTTGAATTTCTATGCAAGAGCGATGCTGTATTTTCCCGAATGTTTTCGGGGCATTCTTTTTTGTTCATTTACCTCTTAAATTGCTAGGAAATGCACACTGCCATACTTTGTCTTGATATTTTTTAAAGACGGCAACTCACGAAAAGAATGGTTTGTTATTAATGAATTTGTTTATATTAAAACTAATACCAAACTTTCGCGTTGATGGGTGTTATAAAATTTAGAAGTACGTGAAAATATACTATTTGTTACTTAAATATAAGAAAAATAAACTGTGTAGGAGGTATCAGATAAAATTTTTTAAGTAGATCAAATAAAAGAGAAACAACGATATATCTTAAACGAATGTCGAATTCTTAGTTCTTTAATTAAACTTAAAATTAATATTAATATAAATTCTAAATTACATAACTGTGTCAGATCTTTCTAAAACTTATATGGTTTCGATATGAGTTTAACATGAGCTGTTAAATTAAGATTAACAAAAGCATTCAAAATAATTATTGGTGATGAAATAAATTTGAAAAAATTCTAACAAAATATTATTGTTTTTAATATGCCAGTTTTAATTGATTTTTAATTGAAGAGCCTATTATTAACTATTTCTCTATTATTAACCTTGGATGAGAAGATAAATAGACGCCATTTTTTATGATTGTGAGTTCGGTTTGGTTACATATTCTCTTTATATATATACATACATTCGGTTTGGTTAAATATTCTGTCACCTATAAAATGTCCCGTGGCGAAATATAAAATAGAAAAAATCTAGTGTCGTTTTACATGCCTGAAAGAGCTAATTTCAAACGATGCTAAATATCAGATGCCCAATAACAAAAAAACTTGACATGGTGGCCATATTAAGATCAGATCTCAAATCAGCACCCTAAAATTAGTTAAAAACAACTAAATTTGTTCTTGTCATGAAAACCTCATGAACTAGTGAAATTTATAGTCAATTTTTAGTTAGTTGTCTTAGTTTGGATGATATGTCTGATGCTTTTCTCTGTGTAAACATTTCCCATGCACACAAAAAACACTTAAGCTAAATCACTTCAGGTGGAGAGAACTTTCAGTTATATCATTTTACAATGAGAGTAAAGTGTACAAATATACACAGAATTATAAACGAGACAAAACATATTTAGTTTAAATAACAATTCAAATTACAAATAGATGCATTATATAAAAAAGTTAAAGCAAAAACAAAAAACAACGAAAACAGTGTTCAGTAATTAGTTAATATAGAATTACATACTCACGCACTAAAAATAAATAAGTGTATCGTTTAAGGTTATCGGTATACTATTTTAGAATCAATAATAATTGACAAAAGCACTAAATCTAGCATATCAACACATAATTTCTTTGTATTTACAAATTCCCACGAGTAGTAAAATACAAAGATCCTTTGAAGTGCAGAGGTTTCTACATCTTTTCTTTTAATATTTTAACTTAAATGATTATTTAATATATTGTCTGATATTTTTCAATTTTTAATATCAAAGAGCAATTGTTTAATTATGCAAATAGCTAGACTACCACCCATCATTTTCAATAAACTTCTCTAAATCATTCGGCCACGTAATCGCGTGGTAAATGCTCTGGGTTTGAATCTTCGTCTAGGTATGGATATTTTTACGGGTACAGAGAATACCCTTCAAGCCGTAGAGTCATATCTAATTAAACCTCGCGTAGCAAAAAGTGACCGTAGAGCAAGGAACCAAACATTTAAATGATTCGTTCTGGACTTTTTGGATATTGCAACTGAGAAATTAGTTTTATACCTTAATATTTTGAAAGAAATCTCTCCAGTCTACCTAATTGACTGGCACACTTAAAATGTGAAGGAGGTAGTTGAATTGACGTCGCACTGGAGCACCACAACGGGCTATGGGAGACGATCCGGTTGGTTGGTTTTGGGGTTTTATGGCGCAAGGGCCATATTTGGCCATGCTGTCCAGACAAGACACAATATCAAGTAATAGACACACACAACGAAAGTTCTACTGACACAGAAGAGAGAAATACACCCAGGGGGCAATGAATCTGACTGGAATCGAATGGCATACTCAGTGGGCATACTCACTGAGCCACGACGGCCCCTGGTGACAGTCCGGGATCAGGGAAAGATCCGAGGATAACACCTCATAATTTTGAACCACGGTCAGATGACGAGGTCAACGCTTGATCTGGCACCCCAGTCTCCAAACTCCCACACCACGTCAGCGTGAGGACATTTGACGCAACTACAGATTTAATGTGCACCAGCTCTCGCGTACAAGCGGTCTTTGGTTGGACCAAGTTTCGAACTCGGAACCTTCCGGTTGCTAATCTGCTACTCCTCTAACTGGGCTCCCTCTTAAAATGTGAAGTAGAACTGTACTGGATGTTATCTTGAGCAATTTTGATCGATTTCTTAATGTTAGCGTTAAAAATGAGTTGATATCAAATTCTGTGGATAGTAGAAAGAAATTTTCTATTACGATCGGTTTCGATGCAGTTACACATACAACACAAAACATACGGTAGATAAGTATAGCAGGTGCTTTCTCCGATTGAGATTTTTTGACATTCTTGTGATTTTAAAATGCTCCTTGAGCATCTCATCTGGTTTGAATTGATTTACTTGAATTTTGTTTTGATAGTTCTTGTAATTTGCTGTAAATGTTATGCAAGTAGCAAATTCATCATGCTTCCAAATTTTGCTTAAAACTTTTCTTAATCTATGCTTTTTATTGCGAAATTATAGGCGTTTTAGCACAAATTTCTTTTTGCTTTACAGTTACAGTGATACATTTACCAAGTGGAGTTAATTTCAGTTATACAATATATATAAAAACTTTTGTATGAATTAAATTTTGGTATAGTTTTCCAAATTTTGATAATTGGGAAAAATAATGTGATTGAGACCCCCTATCAATTTGTGCTAATCTAACATAATTTTGACCATGTTTTATGAAAAACCGCACACTACAGAAATTTTGGACCAAACTTTATACATAGGCTTTTCGTGTACAAATAAACAGTCTGCAAATTCATAACAATTGGATGATAACTGCAAAAGTTTGTTTTGAAAGTTCAGTGTACCCTTAAATATCAGAGTTATATTGTGAGTTCAATCCACGTCTCTGCTTTGGCAGAATTGGTTGGATTTCCTGGTTTTTCTCTGGCTACAAAATTGTGGGTTCACTCTCTTAAGAGGTCTCCAGAAAAAGCACATGATTAGAAAACATTAACTGAATTTTTTTGATTAGTCAATAGGATAGTCAACTTAATTTTTTAATAACTTGAGTCCCTTAGGAACCCTTTGGGCTTTATATAGGCACTACTTACTGATTCGATTATACTTTTAATGATGAAAACACGATCTGGTCAAGGTGCGGACAAATACTCCCCATCAAAGTTCTCCAGTTAAAATTTTAAAATAAAATTTTTAAATATAAAATTCAGCAAGGTTCTGGGGAATCTGTCTTACTCAGTACATCTTTCCAAAGAATACGGCGAAACAAAGAGATTTAGTGAGTGAAAAGTTTAGTCCGTCTTTCAAAGGACAAGTACGGGACATTCACGAAACGAAAAAAATTTCGTGAGCATGTAAGAAGCGAACCGTTACACTTGATATGATGAATTTTAAGCAAATGTGTGCGCTAGTACATTTAAAAATCTTCCTTTTCGGCTAACTTAACTCCAGTCTTACAATTTAAATATACAGGGTGTTCCGCTTAGGGCTATAAGAGAAAAATTTGTAACATTGAAACAAATGATTCGAATGACAAGAAGTACATGGGATGCATTTTGAAGTGTCCTAGACTTGCAAAAAAATTCTTAGTCTATGTATGTACGCAAGAAATTTTGAAAATAAATCATATTATAAGTAAAGAAAATATGATACTTCTTTTATTATAGTCCTAAGCGGAACGCCCTGTATTTAGTTTTTAAATAAAATTTTTGGAATCGTAAGAAACCAATCATATTCTCTTACAGCTAGAAAAACAATCCTATATAATGAGAACTTTAGTAAAAATAAGAAATGCCCTTTTCCAATTTTCGATAGACTAAAAGAGAATAAGCAGTTTGGTTTGTTGTATGGTCAGTGAAACAAAAATGGAAATGGTATTATTATTCACGCTGATATTGCACAAAAAGTCAGCGAGTTTAAATTCTTAATTTGATGGTATCGGGTGATTGGATGGAAAACAACAATAGATTTGGAAACAAAACTAGCAAACGCAAGGATAATTTTGAAAATAACATTATTCAACTTCGCATTAAATGTTCGCTCTTATAACGATGTGCTAAAATCTTTTAAACAGCAGACCGTTTCAGCTTACTTTATTCTAAAGAGCTTATCTTAGTTTTTTGCAACATTCATTTGTTTTATATAAATTTAAAGATACATATATAGAGAACCTTGAAATAGTTTTCCGCGAAAAGTTTCATTTAAAGAAATGGTACAAAAGAACAACGAAAAATTCGTCGTATTAATACACACTATATCATGGGATGACAAAGGGGAAGAAAAGACAGCAAAAAATTTCAGGCGTCTCTTCATTTTTGTCTTTTACAAAAGGGAATGCAAACTGCCCTGAAATTGAAGGTCATTCCGCTATGTAATCGATTACTTAGCGTTCTGACATCATTACGGACAGTTTGTTGTTTAGTTTGAAAATGAGCTGACTTAAAAGCCATCCTTTCTAATCTATGAAAAAATAATTATACGCCTTACTATTAGAGAGATGTCTTTCAAAGAGAAGGTCTCTGCACAGAGACGGGATGAAAAATCTATTACCCTCGCTTGGTGACATGCTTTGCAAATAATTTCAAGAGCTTGTCTACTCATGGTTTTTTTCTATTGAAACCATTTTAACGCGTGTAATATGAACTTTTTCAAGCTCAATGGTGCCTTACTAATGGTGAAAAGGTTTCAATTGAATAAGATTTATTTTGAACTTTTGATAAGGTGTGTTCATAATTATTTCAAGTAATACCCGTATAAACTACGTTATACGAAATGAAGCAGCGATTTTCAACCAATGTGACGCAAGAATGACACTGGTGTATCTTACTGATGGTGAAGCGTTTGCAACTGTGTAAGATTTGTTTTGAACTCTTGACAAGTGTATTACAATTATTTATGATGTCGTTGACTGTTTACTGAACTATTTACTATTTATAATAAGGCGGCATTTTAAAGTTACATTTTAATCGGTACTGAAAAGTTTTACATATCTAGCATTTAAAAGTTATTGTAAGAAATGTATCTTCAAGAGGGCACTGCCTCATTAAGAATTAAGTGTCATCCGATTCTTACCCTAATTTTTTGTTTCCAACATAAAAATACTTTTCCTGCCTGAGAATACTATACTCTTAACAAAAAACAACACATTGCTTCTTCCCGTTGTAAGATTCTTATAAAGTTTGTATTTCATTACAAAATAAAATTGAAAATAGAAATTTGGAATTACGTAATAAAAAAATGATTCGTAATTAAGTAATAATTCGTGTAGGGAATTTTGTAATAATTATTCACTGAAATAATGTATTCACTGAAATAGGATTCAACACAAATTGTAACTTAATCGAAAATGTATTGTTATAATGTGGTCAGCGTCGTCAAAAATACATTACAGATCTGCTTAATTTCCAATTAAGACAACATGAAAACAATATAGCGTATATTTTACTATATTCAATAGCCCTTTGATGATATAATTACCTTCTCCTATCCTAGGAGGAAATTGAAACTATAACAATATTAATATATAAATATTCCGTCTTCTTTAGTATATCATAACTCTGAAGATAAATCTCAGAAAACTGTGGATCTTCTATTGAGTGAGAGTAAATAAACCCTCTAATAGAGATATTTATTCACACATTTATCAATTCTTAGTTTCAAATACAGGGATTAGTTTTAAGCTCAAATTGTCTATCTGAAACGATTAAAAATAGACACTTTAAAACGTTATCACAATTTCATTCGTAAACTGCTTGTCAATATTTAGTAAAACAAATTATTTTTAAGTCTAGATAATTAAAGTACTAAAACTGTCACTGAAAGTTACATTCGATACTCTGCCCACAGAATCAATATAGGATAAAAGTTCCAAAAAAAGGTACAAATACAATTTACTTTCTGACAATATAATCTGTTAAAGCTTAAAATTTTAAGCCATCTGGTAATTGTATAAAATACAGTCATTTGACACTTTGTTCTCTCACTAAGGTAACAAATGATGCACTTCCAAAGATGAACCTCAAAAAGCTCTCTGGTGAGTCAAAACACTCTGTGAAGTTAGGCGATCAACAACTTTTAGCTTACGTCAGTAGTTTGTACATCCTCTAACAGAGATTGAGACATTACTTTAGACAAAATCTAAAAGAATGCCATAACAAGCAAGCGCGATATTTTGCCTTTCTACTTTTAGTAACCAACTTTGTCATTGAAGAAAGTAGACTGCCTCTAACGCTCGAGATAAACATAGACGTGAAATATACGTAGACGGTGCATTGCTATTGAGAGGAGCTTCAAAAAGTGTGACCAACATGTCAACTTGTAGCCACGTGGCTGTTCTGTGAAAAATTGACTTGTTTGACCGATTTTCCAGTCGCCCTGTTTGTAGATATAATATCTTATGATAGAGTATTTGTGTGAATGCGCATTTCTACACTGCTGGCCACCGTAAATGCAACACCCTGAAGGAAGCATGCAAATAATATGAAATTTACAACATGCATTAGCGGAGGTGAGATATGCAAATGATTAGAATTTCAGCGCAGACGCACATCACGCGCGCCTGTGGCGCCACTTCAAAGCGCTATTTAAGGCTTGGAGATTTCGACGATTTCAAGTACGGCAATTATGTTTTTCTTGTGGTTTTTTCAAAAAAACGATCAATTATGTCTGGTAGAAAACAGCGATCATCTTTTGATCAAGTATCCGAGTTCGACAGAGGAAGGATAGTGGCCTACTGAGATTGTGGATTATCTTTCAGGGAAATCGGCAGTCGTGTTGGACGAAACCAAACAACTGTAATGCGGATATGTGATCGTTGGATGCAGGAGGGTACGACGGACCGACGTGTTCGATCGCATCCACCTCAGTGCACCACTTCACGTGATGACAGGCATATTGTGCGTATGGCAGTGACGGATCGCTCAGCCACATCACGAACCATAGCACAGCACATTCAGTCTGTACCGCATCATCCAGTGTCTGCGCGTACCATTCGACGCCGTTTACAGCAGAGTGGTCTGTCCGCAAGACGTCCATTGCTTCGTCTACCCTTGACGCAGAACCACAGACGTTTCCGCCGCCAATGGTGCGATGAAAGAAGGATGTGGACGGCAGAATGGAATGAAATTGTCATTACTGACGAGTCACGCTTCTGTCTGCAACACCACGATAGTCGGATTCGAGTCTGGAGACACCGTGGAGAGAGGATGCTGAACAGCTGCGTTATGCACCGCCACACTGGTCCTGCACAGGGTATTATGGTATGGGGCGGTATTGGATATCACTCTCGCACTCCTCTAGTACGCATTGCCGGTACTTTAAACAGCCAGCGCTACATCTCCGAGGTGTTGGAGCCAGTTGTCCTTCAGGGCTTGCCCACAGCCATATTTCAACAGGATAATGCGCGACCACACGTGGCACGCATTGTCCAAGGGTTCTTCGTCAATCGCCAGATTGAATTGCTTCCCTGGCCAGCTCGCTCTCCGGATCTTTCGCCGATAGAAAACATGTGGTCCATGGTTGCTCAACGATTGACCCAGAATACATCCCCAGCTGCCACACCAGATCAACTTTGGCAACGTGTGGAAGCTGCTTGGTCTGCTGTACCCCAAGAACACATCCAAAGTCTCTTTGAATCAATGCCGAGGCGTGTGGCAGCGGTGATCTCCAACAATGGCGGCTACTCTGGCTACTGATTTTGGCAGGAACCACACTTCACAGAAGTCTATAAATTTAATCATTTGATACTTGGTCAACATGTTATCTACAAAATAAATTTTGTTGTGATATCTCTTGTCTTTCTTGGTGTTGCAATTTGGGTGGCCAGCAGTGTATTGTGACAATTAAAATAAATCTTTTTGAATCGCAGAAAATTAACTGAGGCTGAAAATCTTAATATTATTAAAATCATGTTATGATAAGTAAAATATTTTTTTTGAATCGCAGAATTCCTTGAATTCCAGAATTCCTTCCAACTTAGACTAATACTCCAACAATTCCCCTAGAATCCCATTTTTTTCAAGCCTGCAAAATAGAAAATAACATTTCGTTTTTCAAATACGTAAGTCTAAAAGAGAAGTATACTGTGAACACACACGCCAATGATCAGCCATACTCAAAGAAAATGCTAATATTTCGCATACGTATCTAATTTCCAAGGAGCAAAAATACACTCAGAGAAAGTTACAGGACTAAATCTGTTGTCTTCAACTCACAGGTTGTTAAACAAGTACAAACCACTGAATCACGGCGGTCTCCCAGCATTTATAATTGAAAAATCAACTTAGACTAATAGATGAAAAATTATCTTATTGCATTTATATTATTGAAATCATATAACGAGCAAAATAAATTGTTTTGAATTACAGAATTGCTTGTATAATAATCCAACATTTTCATTTTTTTCAAGACTACAAAATAAAAAAATATTTCGCTTTTCAAATAAGTGTAAAACAGAAGTATGCCGTGCACACACGTCAATGATCAGTCGTACTCAAAGAAAGCGTTAATATTCTAGCAAATGTATGATTTCTAAGGAGCAAAAATGCTTGAAAAGCTTAAGGAACTAGCAAGCTTATTGCGTCAATGTCGGAAAATAAAACTGCGGAGCAGCGCCCTTTGATAACAGCCTCAACTTAAAGAAAATAAATTCCGAATAAAACCCTCACTATATGAAAGCGACTTCAAGTTCTCCCTTCGTGGAAACGATTCCAATAAGTGATCCCCTTTTCGTTTGATCAGACGGATCCTTACAGAGACGGCGGGCAAACAAGTCTTGACGTCATCAAGCCTAAGCTATCCCAAAATAGCTCTTGCGCGTGTAAATCATCCCAATAAGTGATCCCCTTTTCGTTTGATCAGACGGATCCTTACAGAGACAGCGGGCAAACAAGTCTTGACGTCATCAAGCCTAAGCTATCCCAAAATAGCTCTTGCGCGTGTAAATCATCCCAATAAGTGATCCCCTTTTCGTTTGATCAGACGGATCCTTACAGAGACAGCGGGCAAACAAGTCTTGACGTCATCAAGCCTAAGCTATCCCAAAATAGCTCTTGCGCGTGTAAATCATCCCAATAAGTGATCCCCTTTTCGTTTGATCAGACGGATTCTTACAGAGATAGCGGGCAAACAAGTCTTGACGTCATCAAGCCTAAGCTATCCCAAAATAGCTCTTGCGCGTGTAAATCATTCCAATAAGTGATCCCCTTTTCGTTTGATCAGACGGATCCTTACAGAGACAGCGGGCAAACAAGTCTTGACGTCATCAAGCCTAAGCTATCCCAAAATAGCTCTTGCGCGTGTAAATCATCCCAATAAGTGATCCCCTTTTCGTTTGATCAGACGGATCCTTACAGAGACAGCGGGCAAACAAGTCTTGACGTCATCAAGCCTAAGCTATCCCAAAATAGCTCTTGCGCGTGTAAATCATCCCAATAAGTGATCCCCTTTTCGTTTGATCAGACGGATCCTTACAGAGACATCGGGCAAACAAGTCTTGACGTCATCAAGCCTAAGCTATCCCAAAATAGCTCTTGCGCGTGTAAATCATCCCAATAAGTGATCCCCTTTTCGTTTGATCAGACGGATCCTTACAGAGACAGCGGGCAAACAAGTCTTGACGTCATCAAGCCTAAGCTATCCCAAAATAGCTCTTGCGCGTGTAAATCATCCCAGGCTTTCGCCACGTGTGCCGATTTAATTTAAAGTTTCAGGAGTTGTCTCGCGTGAAGAGGAAATTTAGAATGAACTTTACGCTTTAATGATTTCCGGTTGTGAACACTAATTTAAACCCGTTGATCTGACGAAAAATAAACGCAATTATTGGCCGTTTTAACAAAAAATAAAATGGTTGACGAATAGGAGAAGCATCCGTAAAATAATTGTTAGCCGTGGCAGAGAGAGGATACATTCGGAATGTATCTCATACAGAGGCCCAATAATTGAAAATGCTTGTTTCCATAATTGCATTTGTGGTTTAAGAAATTTTAAGTAACAGATGCTCATTTTGATGACTATGCGTACAAGTCAGGTACTTTATCAGTAAAGTACTTTATCTCGTTAGATAAAATAAAAATAAATATTTATTTCATTGTCTATAAGATTCTGAAAAAATTAGTTTTCATGTAAAATTGAGGATGTAATTCTGAAAATTTTGTTACAAGCACCTCTAAAAATTTAAACTCAAGTTGATAAGCTAAACTCAAAAATCATAGATTACTATAATATTAAAATATTGTGCTTGAAATTGAAGTAAGTTAAGAGATTTTGAAAAGAAATCCGGTACTGATGCAGAAAATTAGTTTTGATATTATCTTGGGAGAATAATATTTGTAAAAGTCATATCATAGGACTAAGTCATTCTTGTATCCAAAAAATAACCTAGTACAGAAGGTACGCGGGCTGATTAAAAATAAAGGAAGTAGAATCATGAAAGTAGTTTTAAAACCGTAAAGGAAATCACGTTTAATTCAAAATCGAGTAGTTTAGTTTGCTGCCTAACACATCTGTAGCAAGAGATATGCGTAATTGTACACAACGTGTAAGCTGTCCCCCTAAAAGAGAGTGGGGTGCCAGCTCAGATGTGATCTCATCATCCGACCGTGGTTCAAAATTACGTGGTGTTGTCCTCGGATCTTTCCTTTCGGGTTTGATCCCGGATAGTTGCCAATAGCCCATTGTGTTGCTCCAGTGTGACGTCGATTAAAATACCTACCTACTTACCTAAAAGCAGGATGCAATGGTAAAGTATCGAAGAAGCACCATTTTTCGAAAGAAAAAAGGCCCAGATGAAAAAAACATTTTAAGACTCAAAACTTTGAAATAAAGTGAGTTGTAGATATTTGAGATATTCTCGGACGTTGGTCGCTATATGGTGCGAAATATATCTAGTACTAGTAATAATATATCTAGTACAGCTCTTGAAACAGAATGTTTCGTATCAATAGTTCTACGGGTATATAGAAAATGGTGAGGGGTTGATTTGAATGCGACTTGAGGTTATCACGACCTTAATGGAACATTTAGATAGAATTAAAACTTAAAGAAATAGGGATTCATATTACAATGGTTAGGAGCTTACAACAAAGTATCTAAAAGGGGATTACTTTACCATATAAATAGCAACCTTCGAAGTCCCCAGATATCAAGGTCATTAAAAATTGCAGTCTGCTGAAAACATGCGATAAAACAATAAAACAACGACTTATACTTCGAATTGTGGTATACAGTTTGTTTTGTCGTTTTACTGTGGTATACAAAGAAATGGTACAAAATATCACCAAATGCAACAAAAATCTTGATAAACTTCGGTGTTTAGTTGGTTGTTGGTTGTTTGGGGGTTTTATGGCACAAGGGACGTATTTGGCTATGCTGCGCCAGACACAAGACATACAATATCAAGTAATAGACATCTACAATGTGTTTCACAGACACAGAAAAGAGAAATACATCTAGGAGGAATGCGTCTGACAGGAATCGAACCTGCGCCGCCTACAACTCGCAGTTTTTCGGTGTTGAGTGATAGTAATATAAGCAAGAAGTCGACTTAAAAAATGTTTGAAGTTAGATTAGAAATCATGAAAAGTGTTTCTACATTTCAATTTTAATCTCAAGTAAATCTCTTAAATCGTTTATTTAAAGCGTTTTTTATCTGCACTTTTCAGTTATTTCAACTTTTCGTGATTGTCGAAAATTGAATAATTTTGTGATTCTATAAAATTAAAAACTGATTTAATTACACTTCATCTAAATTAATAATTTATCTCGAAAACAAAGTTATCACCGAAAAAATAAGAAAATTCTCAATTTTCCTACTTTTGGAGTCACCGGATATTAGTTCCAACTGTAATAGCTTTATGTTTTCATAAGAATTGTTTTGAATGCTAGAAACAATTCTATATTTGAATTGGAATTTCACTAAAATATAAAACTTCTTTTTTTTAATATTTTTTACGTAAAACTGTTTTGGTAAACTCAAAGATAGCCATTTCAGATATGTATCTAATTTGATTTTACATCTTACTCCACCTGAACTCAGTAGGGCCATCATTTCTTTCCAAGAACATGCAACTAAATTAAAAAGTATATTTTAAAATTAACTACTTAGTGTATAAGATAATCTTTAATGTGGGTTTTGTTGATAGAAATGTTCCTTTCGGTTTGAAATCGTACTCGTCATTCACTTAGAAACCAAATATTAGCCTTTTTTAGTACCTGGAAGAGGCTAATCGAATACGAGACAGCTTATGTATAGATCAGCCCTTAAGCTGGCAGAGACTTAACCTAATAATAAGGGTTTAAAAAATGGTAATTAAATGCTGTAAAAAACTTTTTAGCAGCTTAGAATTTTTGTTACCAAGACATCATTACCAGTTTTCTTAATTACGATATTAAAAAAGCTTTATTTGCTTTTTGTCTTTAAGATTGGAGATCAATTTATATGATGACAATTGCTGCAAATTCCTCCATTTTTGGGGTGCCAGCTCAGGTGTTGACCTCGTCATCTGACCGTGGTTCAAAATTACGACTTCTTTCGGGATTGATCCCGGACCATCGTCAATAACACGTTGTGTTTCTCCGATCCTACGTAAATTCAATAACCTACCTTCATTATGGGTTATAATACCAAAACACAACTGAAAAATTTGCTCTCCACAAACAGGAATCATAAACTAGAATTATTTCACACTAAATTGTGAACTGTTTAAAGCTGTTTTATATTATATTTGCATCTTAATGAGTAACAATTCAAAATGCTATTTAAATATCTTCGACACAAATTATTTGAAATAATCTCGTAGCATTGAAGAAGAAATATATAGATCTTAAATATTTGTCTCTTTTACAATTGGATAACGTAAAGCAGAAAATGTTTGTTTAAAAATGAAATAAAATAATTGGTACTTTTTCTAGCATAATTTTCAGAAAAATAAAAGTTTTTAACAATGTTAATCCGATTTCAACACATGAATCGAGAGTGACAAAGTTTAATCTGAAGATACTATAAACTATCGCTACTTTAAGTACTTAAAAATCTCAAAGATTAAATATTCAGAACTATAATTCCGGAATTAGTTGTAATGATTGAACTTATCTTCCCATTTACTTTGTAAATTGCATCTTATTTCTTCCATGAATTCTGGGTTTTGTAGATTTAAAGGCGGTGAGAGACGTTAGAGAGAATATTAATCTGAATAATAAAAAATACGTATTAAATTTTGCGATTAATCACATTAACCCTCTAAGTTGTTTCGCAATATCTCGTCCATCAAGATCTGATCTACCTATTTTTTGATGATGACACCAAACAAGATCTGATCAGTTTTTTACTAATGACGAGATATCTCGTTCATCAAGATCTGGTCAGTTTTGTTAATGGCGAGATATATAGTTGAAACAAAAATTACCAGGAGGGTTAAGTATTGGAAAGTCACGCTTTTTGTCACATCTGTCTTGAATTTCTTCGACAGCACACCTTTTACTTTACTAGAGTGGGAGAAGTAAAGGACGTAATAGATCCCCTTCTTTCACGAAGCAGAAAATATTTAAATATTGCTCCATTAAAACATAAAATAACTTTTGCAAGATGCTTCACGCGTACTCTTCTTCTACAATTAAATTTAATTCAGCAGTTAAAAATTTTAAAATTCCTTTTCAAATTTTGTTAAAAATTTTGGAGTATTAAGTAACAAGAGACGATTAAAAGTAGGTAGGTAATTAACGTCGCACTGTAGCAACACAAAGGGCTATTGGCGACGATCCGGGATCAAACTCGAAGGGAAAGACCGAGGACAACACCACGTAATTTTGAACCACGGTCAGTTGAGGAAGTCACACCTGAGCTGGCACCCCATTCTCCAAACTTCCACACCACGCCAACGTGAGGACATTTGAGGCCACGACACATTTAACGTTCACCAGCTCCCCTTGTACACTGCAGTCTTTGGTCGAACTCGTGACCCTCCGGTTGCTAGTCCGTTACTCTTCCAACCGGGCTACCGAGGCCCTAGAGTCGATTCAAGAGTTCACATCAAAATAGAACTGGTCTGGAACTGGATAAATAGTTTGATAAGCATGACTAAAGCCAGAAATTTAAATACATTTAATGAATTGGGCTAAAAATTAACATAACACAAGGGAAGATGACAGCGTTTAGTAAATATTTGAATATTTGTATTACTTTCATCTAATTTTTTCTTGTATATTGTTAGAAACTCATGTACAAGATAAAATTAGATGAAAGTAATACAAATATTCAAATATTTTTATTTGACCTATTACCTTCAAAAATCGTGCTACCATGCATTTCAAGCAAGAACCAGACTGGGGAACAATGAATTTCTATTTTAGAACGGTATTAAAAATTCTAAATAAAAATTTAAAAAAAGTATATAAAGCTAAGTATATCCATTTGGAAAGATACTCTCAGTCATAAATGATAAAGCTGTTTCAGATATACGTATGGAAATCCCCAAATTGTGAGTTTGTAATCTTTAATATTTCACAAGTTTCATTCTATAATTGTTGAGAACAACACAACATACAACGTATTCGGCATACAGAACCTCTATTTTAAAGTGTGCTTTAGTGAATATGTAAGAAAATAATTTTAAAATAATTCGAAACTTGAACAATACCTACGAAAAATATTATATTATACTGATTAAAGTATAAAGTATTTCATTTCCAAGAACTGATTATTTTATGGAAATGATATCTAAAGTGACATGGAATCTTATCAATTAATTTTCAACAGTTTGGGATTCAATTTAGAACTTATTTATCTGAAGAAAGTAGATAGCTGTTTAAACCTACTTTTGGATACACTTTTTTATTAAATTTTCCTGGTTTAATGAAATCTTCCCAAGTTTAATTCATTTTGGATGGATAGCTATTTTTAACTTTTATTTGCATTGTAATATTATTAATGTGTATTTTATTTTGGCAGTACAGCGATGTTACTAGCACAACGACTAAAATCAACTCTCCTAGTGGATGCCTCGACGAAGTATCTCGTAATTATCTAAACTGACCATATCTTGATGGACGAGATATCTCTTCATTGGAAAATCTTGATCTCGTCATCTTAAAGAAAATCGGCACTATCTTGATGACGAGATACCTCGTCAAGTATTAGCAATTGGTCAGACCTTAATGGACGAGATATCTCGTCGAAACCACTTGGCATCTTGATGGACGAGATATCTCTTCATTGGAAAATCTTGATCTCGTCATCTTAAAGAAAATCGACACTATCTTGATGACGAGATACCTCGTCAAGTATTAGCAATTGGTCAGACCTTAATGGACGAGATATCTCGTCGAAACCACTTGGCATCTTGATGGACGAGATATCTCTTCATTGGAAAATCTTGATCTCGTCATCTTAAAGAAAATCGGCACTATCTTGATGACGAGATACCTCGTCAAGTATTAGCAATTGATCAGACCTTAATGGACGAGATATCTCGTCGAAACCACTTGGAGGGTTAAATTGAAGTATAACTGTCAAGAACTATAAAAGGTTTTCTACTCTACGTAGTTGCAACATAAGTGTGTGGCTTCCATTTTACCACTTGATATTGCATTTTGAATAAATACAAAACGAAAGTTAAACTTCTACAAAATAAAATTCACAAACAAGCCTTAAAAATCAAGATTAAATTGAACATGTTCGCATAATCTCCCCATAAGAAATCCTTTCATTTCATTTCGCAACCCATCTTCGTAGTTTAATAAAAATTGGGTGCTTTATCCGACAACTACCATAAAAGGTTAATCTTAACCGTGAAAGCTTGTTTAGAAATGAAAAGAGAGTAACAAGCCGCTTATCCACATGATCCCTATGATTACATACCCTCTTTACTTCCTTTTCAGACTACAGGTCTAAAGAGAGGTTATAAAAATAGTGAATTTTCAGTTAGGATACTCCAACGGCTGATTAGGGGATATTGGGCATTTGTTATAACCATTGATTGTATTTTAATAATCGTATTCTTAAGCCACGGCATAATACTTTTACAAACTATTTCATTAATTTAAATTAACTGTTTGACATAGGAATAGTATTATTATTTTATATGGAGAGAGGGGAACAATTATTGAATCCTAGAGAAAGTTTTAAAAAGAAAAATAATTGTTGTTATCTTGGTACGCATACATTGAATCATAGTATGGGTATCCTCTGGGCAGTTAAAAAATCAATGATACCAACTTCAATTTTCTTATGAATTAATTGTGTTCAGAGTACCTTAATTATAGATGATTTATATCTTGTAACTATGATTGTATTTTATTAATCGCGTATTCTTTAGTCACGGCATAATAATTTTGCAAACAATTTCGCTAATTTTAATTTGCTGTTTGACGTAGGAATAAAAATAAATAGTTTTATTGAATAATGTAAATGGTGGAGGGAAAAATCATTTAACCCTAGAGAAGGTTTAAAAAAGAAAGAATTTGCAGTTGTTATCTTGATACGCAAACATTGAATCACAGTATGAGTATCATCTAGACTGTTAAAAATTAATGATGACTTAAATTTTGTAATGGATTTATTGTGTGTTCAGAGTACCTTAATCATAGATTATTTATGTATCGTATCCTCACTCAAGCTGATCAAAAGTTTATCAATTGATTAATCGTTTCCTCAGTGTAGCTCAGATTATATTTTTGGAATCTTGTGTTTATATTTAGTAATTGAAGGGCTCCAGATAAAATAGTGGTAAGACACAAAAATATGTTCTTCAATGAAAATATTGAAAAACGAAATATTCAAGAGAATCTAAAGAATTTCTGTTTGTTTGAATGAGAGCCCGTAATACACTTGAAATGGATAACATGGCCTCTTTAATATTGGATAAGGCATAATTGTGGAATTTTTTAAAACTTGAAAATTGTTATCTTGAAAAATTTCAAAAGGGCTTATCGTTATGTTGCCGAAAGCCCTTTATTTTCGTTCATTAGTTTGAAAGGGTAAATATTTTTGTAATTTTCAAGTTACCAAATTTAAGCGCAGGAGCTATGTTATTATTTTGATTGTTATACTATTATTATTTTGATATATTATTGAAGGTTTTCTATACATAGTAGTGGTTTATTCACCATAAATATTGTTGAGACATCATGAGATGATGCCAATTTAATTTGAAACAAAATTAATACAAATAAAAGAAAGTAGAAAAGTAAAATAAAAGAAATAATACAAGACAAGCTACATGCCAGTTGGCATCAAAAGAAAGATCGTTTTACACTTGAACTACAACAGTATTTTTACCTCCAGTTAATTTTAAAGGGAAAATACTTATTGCAATCTTGTTTTCCCTGTTTGGTACAAATCAACCTTTTAAATTTTAGAGATACCCAACATTGTCCGTCTCACAAATTCTCAAATATCTGTGAACAATATTCATTAAATTTGTCTTTATTTGCAATCTCTGTTATAATGACAGAAACATTATAAATACCAGAGACATGATTCAAAATAAAATTAACTTTTAACAACCTATAGCAAAATGATATTTTATGTCAGTTTCGTTCTTGAATTTTCAACAGGATTGTTAGAATAGCATGCAGCACTTTGGGATCACATAAAATACTTGACAAACCAAATTACAAACTTAACATTGAACATTCTGTTAAAACATCATTTAACCATAAAAATTCTTTTCGTCTCTGAAATGGATATATATTCGGATTCCATGGTTGATAAAGCAATGCATTTTTGTTTTACAATACGCTAAGATACTGGCACAGTCTAAAGAAGCCGCTGATTGATTTTCTATCGTGTCTTGTGGATGTCCAAGATGTGCCACAATATACAAATCCTTAGAAATAGTAACATTTTGAAAATCAAAATAATTTTTAGTTAATACCACATAATATAAAAATTTGACGGAGGTATTTCCAGTGAGTAATCGTTGGACTGAGATAAAAACTTACAAAATAAAAAAGATTTGGCTTCTATCTTGAGGCTAAAAATAATAAACTTCCGACTAAGTTTCTGTACCTCAAGAGTACTTATTCACCAATCGCATTCAAGTCTGTAAAACTGCTCCTTCATAAATAGATGGTTCGGTAAAGCAGACATGCAACTTGAATTTGGAAACTTCTGTGGGCTCGTGTTCCATATCGGAATGGTCGGTTTTGGGTTTTATGGCGCAAGGCATATTCGGTCAAGCTGCGCCAAACGCAAGACAGACAATGTCAAGTAATTGTGAAAAGAAAGGATGTAGAGAAGAAAGTAGATAAAGATTGCTTGGGCGTCCTGGGGTTGCGACCCCCATGTTTATCAGAGGCAGTAAACCCCATGCAAACGAAAAGATCACTGGGGTACCTCGGGTCCGTGAAGCCCGTACACATCTAAAGGAGATGTCCCTGTTTGCCAGTATTGGAATGGAGATTCTGCTAATCTTCCATCACATAAGAGGGCTCATTTGTGGTCGAATCATCAGTTTACTGAAGCTCGAAATCAAAATTCCCAACGTCATATTCGATCCTTTGTTCTTTGCAGTACTTCTCACGGCCTTCTTGAGCGAACGTTTTTCTTTCCAAGGGGATAGTAATAAATGTTCCATCTTCCTGCCATTTCCCTCTAACTCGCTGCTGTTTTTCAATTCTTTCCCAATTGATAGGGCTGCATTACGGGTGATTATACTCATCTTCACGTCCTAAGGGAACACTTAGGACGGTCTGAGGTAAAAGCCTCTTGCTGTAACCTTTTATAAGCACGTTGAATTTTGCATGCTTCGTTTCCTTGACAAGATTCCTTGATTAGGATAATATATCCGATCAGTACGAAATGCATATCCAACCAGGATTCCTGTTTATGCCTTAGAGTTCGGCTTGTCTTTAATGTTTTTGGTACACATATATACGCTATATACATATATACGTATACACATATATACATATATACGCTAAGCTTCCAAGCACTTTAAGATGACGTACAGTTTTTAACCTGCCTATAAAGTAGAGAGTGAACTTGGTTCTGGAGTTGTTATTTGGGAAGCGATTTCTCAAGTAAATGAAGATTGTTCGCGCAGTGCGTATCGCCTTGAGTTATTGGCCCCACTGTTTAATTGGCGTAATTTTTCATGTACTTGGCAAGCGCCAAGAACGTTACCAACTTCTCAGTTATATCTGATCTTTTGACGTTATAACATTAATTCTCTGTGTACCTAGGAGAGTACAACAATTTGAATCAATGTCGATACATATAGTTAGTCCACTAAAGTTTTATATTTTTGTGTGAGCCAGGACATCATTTTTATAACTTTACAATTGTAGACGCATGTATAAATATTATTATAATTCATTGGTTAATGAGGAAATTATAAACTTCCCATTAAAACTGGTAATTCTGCTCCAAACATTAGATATCTTATTGCTTCAGCCATTGTCCTATTGAGCCGTTGTTCCATCACTGTTCATTACAGGTATGTAGACACTTGTTCTCCGTATCTCGATTTCCATATTCTTAAGGAAATTTTCAAACTTCGCAGAGCAAAACTCTAAGCCGTTGTCATTCCTAATGCATTTAATTTTCCACCCTGACTTTACTCGTTATATCCGATATATGTACATAATATCAGCCATACGGATCCATGGCTGATCTAGGAAGACGGAAACATAATAGAGACAGACTAGTTGCTGTAGGAAAGAAAGTTGACGAGGATGAATACGCATCGTAATGCTAATGCACCTACTACTCGAATACATCAATGTTGCTCAACAGCTGTATCTCAACTAGAAAAAGCTTTTCGCTCCAGGCTCAATCAGAAAGGCATTGCTTGCCGAATGCGATCGATTGAAATACGAAAATCCACCGAATGACGTCTTGATAACGAAAACCATGAATACTTTATTTATCAGGCAAGGAGAAAAGACATAAACAAAATTGATTACCAGACGTGTAAGCAGAAGGCTATATCCATCATCGTAATGGGAATTGAAATGAAATAGCAATCTCTAATATCTTTAATGAGTCTCAGATCATGAGATCATAAAATTAAATAATTCTATCACATATGTAGCAATTTATATATCTATAAATCCATATCTATATGTGCAAAAATTATCTTAACTTAAATTTATTTCATACATCCCCTTGTTAACATAAGCAAATATCCACTTCATATAAAAGAGTAGGACACCTTATTCAACTATTATTCAACCTCATTATAAATAAAAAAATATTTTTTAATTTTCACATTCGTCACAAGATTACGTTTATTGTATGCATTTTATGACAAATCACCGATGGAATTTATTTTGAACCACAGAAAAACGCAATTAATCAAACAATGTCTCTGGAGATTAATATGAATAAAAATAAGCTACACTGATATGCGCAAGGGTATTGTTTTAATTCCATTTCTTTTGAAAGAAACTCCTATTTCTCATTTACATGATGGATGCTTAAAACAAATAACCTTGCATTTTCTATTTACATAACAAATGCATAAAGAAATGATTTACTGAATTAAAATATATATGTAAAGATTGTTTCGAACTGAAGGTGAGTAATGAGGCCAATTTGCGATACGTGTATTCCAATAACAGAATGAACAGTGATAAAAAACTGTATGGTTGAATACTTATACTCAACATGTGATATAGTTCTCACCTCATTATTTAGTCATTAACTACTATAAGTTTACAGCGTGAAAAAATGTAAGAGAGCAATGAATGGAAGACGTCTGAATTTTTTTCTTTTAAAACAATATAATTTCCAAACAAATCCAAGATTGGAAAACTTGCTAACTTTAAGTATATATATATATATATATTGTTTGTTATACACCTTTATGATAACAGATCTCTAGTCATCTCACAAGGTGTGAACATCCTAAAGAAATAGACTGATTTTTGACTTTATGAAACATTTAAAATCATTAGACTCAAAACCTGGATTTTCAAAATCCAGATTTTGAGTTATTGTAGACGTTTTGTTATAGAAGTGCTACCACCTAGTTAGTGCTATCGGTTTGTTTGCTATCACCTAGATTCAGAATCTATCTCGGATCTTTTATGTATTTGACAAAGCCACTATTTATACTACTTTATTAATTGCAAAGTGGACATTTCATTTCAAATGTAAGCTAAAATGTAGTCTTCTGGTGACATCTAACTTAATATAACCTTTATGGGGTTCACACCGAATAATAATTACTAGTACTATTTTATTCAGTATAAATTTCATTTTCAGTAATAACTTTACGAAAAGATAAAACAATTATGTAAAAATGTCTGAAATGTAGAAAAAATAAGTCAATCCCCTATTGAGTCAAATGAATATATTTCTGAATGCCTTACAGAAGATCAAGTTCACTTTTTATTAATAAAGTTCTTAAATTTCCGAATCGGGTTCCTAAAATAGCAATTTGTGCTTGTTATGAAACATTTATTCGCTTAAAATCGTATGAATATTTGTCCAGTACGAGGCCAGTGAAACTAACACATTTTAACAATATTTATCGAATATGTATTTCTTAAAATCTCGAATATTTTGATACTCCTTTTTAGGTAACATC
This sequence comes from Meta bourneti, assembly GCA_933210815.1. NCBI lineage: Eukaryota > Metazoa > Arthropoda > Arachnida > Araneae > Tetragnathidae > Meta > Meta bourneti. The sequence continues at coordinate 865,804 of OW119923.1, forward strand.
ATGAAGTATTTAAAAATATTAAGAACAGAAGATAATTATTCTCTTCGTTGTTCAATAAATTAGATTTTGACTGCAATAATTTTGATAAAACATGTTGATTGATTGGATGGTTGGTTTTCATTGTGCAAGGACCAGTGCTGTTTGAAAAAATTATTAGAGTTGGACTAGGCCTGATGCAGTTTTACCAAATCTCTGGATTATATTGGGTCGTTATGCAGAAAATTATTAATAATCTGGAAAAGAACTATTTTTAAGGTATTAATTTTATCGTACAAGCTACTTAGCGCTTAATTATATTCATCTCAATTAATCTATGTATGTATCTTATTGCAAAGTATCTATTTCAAGTAAAGCTTTTAAAATAATACATGTATTGCTGTCATATTTATTAAAACATTTTAAATAACTGTGAGCTATGCATTCTGTTGTTGGCAGTATGCTCTGTACCTGTTGGCATTATGCAATGTATATTTATTGTTCCAGAAAGTAGACGCACGAGAAAAGCAGAAATATGTTAGTGGGAAGTAATTTAGAGGGTGTTCTGAAGTTTCACTGAAATCTTATCTGAAATCTCTCATGTTGTTATTTATCTTACTTGAATTGATAGGTTTCACAACCAACATATGTTTTAAACAGCACTTTGAGCTCGTAAATTAAAAAGTGTAATAAATTTAAATAATAAATGTGTAATAAATTTAATTTAAATGTCCTCTTAAACTTAAGTGATATATCCCATGAAAAGTATAAAAAGTCAAATCAAATAATGCTATGAAATGATCACAAGAAAAACCGTAAGATCATTATTGCTTTGGAGAATGAAATAATCTTCAAAGATAACGCTGAATTATGTATAACTTAAAAATATTGATGTACCATATGCTTATACTTTTATGAAAACTTTTTGATTCTTTAACCCTGTTGGTGGTTGTATCGACGAGGCATCTCGTCATTAGAAGAAAACTGACCAGATCTTGATTTCGTCATCGTGAAAAAATCAGCAATATCTTGACAAGATATCTCGTCACTAACAAAATTAATCAGATTTTGAAGGATGAGATATCTCGTCAAAACCACTTAGAGGGTAAAAAAATCAATCCAGTCAATGAACAAGCAAAATTTATTTCAAGTTCAACTAAATTTAACGAACCACCTTGCTATAAAATTTTGTTTGACGTAATTTTTAAAAATTTCATCGATGTCTAAATAGGCTAAAACCAAAGAAAATAAGCCCACCATACATTTTCATAAATACATGCATGTCAATCCAAAAATTTTAACGAAACCTCAGATTATTAATCAAATAAAGCGCAAGGAAACATCCTAAGCAATGCTTGATTAACGTCTCGTAGGTAGGCCTGTCAAAGGTAGAACTGCCCGACTTCAATAGCGCTGATGTTCATTATCGGGGAATCCGTCAGGAATATTAATTTCCGCTCCACTGCTCTCCTATTCTTGAAATCTGATAGATATCCCTCCCAATCGATCGCTCCGAATTCTTATATTGAGCGCGCTTAATCGGCTCTTTAAGAAATCCCGATTTACCGGGGACATCCCTTCCAGAATCAACAAAGACCAGACAGAGCCCCTGCCTGATTTGCATTCCACGACACTGTCTAACGTACCCCGAAAGATGATTCATCCCGTCTTTTCGTTGCGACATTCTTGGACACCGAATGATCGCAGAGGAACGTTGCCACGTAGAGTTGGAACGACGTTCAACTGCGGAAAAAACAAACTGCCCCTCTTTAACGTTGCATCGTGCGTAGGAGAGCACGTTCGTAGGTACCATTCGATAGGCAATAACGCCTTTTATAAACTCGTGTGCATAAGGTTTACTTAAGGGATCATCTTCATATTTAATTGCGCACAAAACTCACAATCGCTTCCCCCGATTTAGGGACCGAATTTGGAATCTATATTAAAATTAATTTTACGGTTCAAGTCATTTTGTTCATTTTAAGCAAGAATGATTAGAAAAGAATGTCACCACGATATCAGTGAAAGCAGTCAGGCTTCGGAAAAAACGAACCATCCCTCTTTAATTTCGCATCGTAAGTAGGAGAGCACGCTCGTAGGTACAATTTGATAGGCAATAACACCTTTTATAAACTCGTGTGCATAAGGTTTACTTAAGGGATCCTCTTCCTATTAAATTGCGCATAAAATTCACAATCATATCCCCGAATTTGAGACCAAATTTGGAATCTAAACAAACATTGATTTAACGTATCAAGTCGTTTTGTTCGTTTCCAACAATAATTAGAAAATAATGTCACCACGATAACAGTGAAAATAGTCAGCTCCGGAAAAATGGACCATCCCCTTTATTTCTGCTTTGGGTACGAGGGGCTTTTGGGTATCATTAGATATGTAATAACATCTTTTATAAACTCATGTCCGTAAGATTGACTTAAGGGGGTCGTCCTCATATTAAATTGAGTACAGACTTCAAAATTTGCAATCACAGCCCAATTTTGATACCAAATTAAGATTATATGTAACAATTTAATATCGAATATCCAGTTTAAGTCATTTTGTCCATTTCAAACAAGATTTATTACAAAATAGCGTCACAACGATACCAGTTGAAACAGTCAGCTACAGCAAAAACGAATCATTCCTCTTTATTTTGTTTAGGAGAGGTTCGTTGGTACCATTCGATGGCAATAACGCCTTTAATAAACTCATACACATAAAATTTGATTAAGGGGTCGTCTTTATATTAATTTAACGTTTCAAGTAATTTTAACGTAATATTAATTTGCTTGCAAACTTCAAAATAAATAATAACAGCCAATTTTGACTCCAAATTTCGAATGTTTTATTAAATTTTAACCTGGAATATCAAGATTCAAGTCATTTGGTCAAGTAATTTCGGGATTATGAGTATGAAAAGTTTTGGGTACCTAATGTTAAATTAGTCCCAGATTTTTAATTGTACCTTCAGAAATAATCTTCCTATCTCACTGAATTTTTCTATTATGTTCCTTTCAAAGACCCCAAATAAAATTTGTTAGGTTCATTTTGGAGTTAATTCTTAGTATGAATGTTAATTATGAAATTTATGTTCGAAAAAGAATGAATATTAACCTAAATATATTTTGAAGGAAATCAATTCAGTAGAACTTTTTGTACGATAATGAAAGTTTTTAGCTGATTACTCTTGAAACGCGTCATTTCTTTTTGCAAAAATAGCTAAAATAGTTAATATTAAATTCATTATAATAAAAACTTCAGGAAGATTATTTTGAACAACATGAATAAAAATCTGATCGAATTTAACATCAGGTGCTTCAAATTTTCGACACATACACATAATCCAAAAACTTAGAAAATGACTTGGAATTTGGTATTCGAAGTTAAATTTTGATATAGATTCAAAATTGAATGTCCGAATTGGATACTGCCAATAAAAATTATGAAGTTTTCACATATTTTAAAAATAACTTTAGAATAATAAGCTTAATTTATTCTATTCATTTCACTTTTTACAGCTCATTCATTTTTACATTCATAAACTACAAACATACGAATATTTTAGACAATGAACAATTGATAAAGATAATGAAGGCAAGTTATTTTATTTCTTACATTGATAGACAATGTAAATACTTTTTATAAATATTTGTCTTTCATATTTGGGAGAACTTATATCAGGGAATGAAACATGAGTGCCTATTGGCATTAAAATGAAGTCTTCTACTCTGTTACCATGTACAATGCTTTTGCATTTTTAATTATCGAAAGCAAAACGCACGCTTATAAAAGTATTTAATGAACAATAAGGCCTATTAATATACGAAACGGTAATAGAAGTTGAACACTAGGACACTAACACAAGAAGTTCAAACAATGTAAGATCGATAGGGCATTAAAACATTGTTTCAGCTGAATAGTAACAATAATCCTTTAAAACCGAAACTACAATGCACTGAAATCATCTATAGGCTTTTAATTAAATAAAAATCAGTGTCTCAAAAACGCATTTTAACTATGATAAACGACTAAAAAGAATAAAATTATCCAGTAGTAAACAATATTCATATTTAAACTTACAGTAAAGTTGTGACTCTACAAAATATTGAAAGTACTGTAGTAGCTTTTTAAATTATAAAAGAGCGATGGTAGAATGCATAAAGTAAGAGGCTTTAGAGTTAACATCTAATTGTTAGTTTTGGGATTTCGTAAATATAATACAAATTCTATTCATTACTCGAAAAAAGTATTCAAAAGTTTATTTAAAACTGATTTTTATCAGAATGCTATTTCTTACTCCCTTTTTGATTGTGATATTCTATTTAATTGCGATTTTCTACACGGCTGTATATTTTTTACACAATGGCCTATAACTAGCTACTGTTCGTATTCTAACTTTATTAAATATCGTATTTTTTAAAATTCAAAGCTTTTAGAATATGTGATAGTCATGATTATTTTAAACAGACTGAAACCAAAAGAGCTTATAAATATTAGATAGGTAATGCCATTAGCTTAAAAATGATTTTTGACTTTGTGGGGTTCTGGCTTCGCTCATGTATACATAAAGATTTTGAATGGATTATAAACTACGATAAGCCAGGTCACGAAGATTTTGAAAGCGAAATTAGTACAATTGATATGATCTGGGGGAGATCTGATGCTATTTTGATGTACGAGATGGCACAAAAAAAGAATTCCAGGCACCTCTAAAATGCATTTTGATATAGTTAAAATGTGAGGTTAAATGTGAATTTTTGAATACTTGTGTGAAAGGTAAACAGTTCCTTTTGAGCGACTGAAAATCAAAATTCTTCAATGTAAACGAAACATAAATGGAAAAATCCGATAGCTTCATCCTATATTTATAATATTTGGAAGATCTGCGCGGCATTGCATAACTTGACATTTATAAACAGGAATTCGAAAAGATCTTACGAGTATCGAGTTCATTAATTGAGCTAGGAAACACATCGTGCTATATCTAATTGCTAAACAATTATCTTTAAAAAGTGAGTGCTAAGTCTTTCAGTGCAATACTGGTACTGATTCAGCACTAAAAATTCAATAAAGAACACCAACAGAATGGATGTTCGAATTTTTCATTATATATATACTGCATATATGACTGGATAACAAGGGCTTTTGGATGGGCAGCTAATACCTTTTCATACATTAGTACGAACTATAGTTTAACTGCTTATTTTTTATCCTTGGGTGCAATAGATGAGTTTTGAATATTATGGTGGATTATATGTTGTTCATAAAATGAAGAGGTTCTGTGTTTACTTTCGGGACCGTAATATTAGAAATGTTTGGTAAATACTTATTATAGTCCTCGGAAATTGCTTAAACAGATTAGTCCGGAGTGAGAAAATGCGATTTGTCATTACGGTATGTTTGTGTCTATGAGAAATATGAGTTGTACAGGCGGTCAAAAAAGTATACGAACACCTCCGCGACTCTAGAATCATACAATCAAATCAAAAGTGACTTGGAATAATGTCTACTATAAATAAATGTGAATTTTATTTGCATAAGTCCTATGTTAAATTCTACAACTCAATTTTTAAAGATTAACCCTTATTTTTATTACAGATTCTGAATTTCTGGATCAAAATAGCCAGAATTCATATAAAATATATTTATTTTGGCCAAATGTATGATGAGTGGTTGAAATTCAGTGCTTCTAATGTTAAATTGTTTCAGTCTTTTTCTTATACCTTCCAAAATAATCAGATGATAGAAGTAATTATCATGTAATGTTAAATTGTTGAATAACCCCAACATAATTTATGCCTTACTTTAGCTTCAAAGGGGTATTTTATAATTATTATTAATTAAAAAATATTGTTTTTTAATGCTTAATTGAAAAAATAATAGATTGAAAGATGTATATATTGAGTGAAATCGACTCAGCTGTGTCTTAAAATGCAAACTTTTGGTTGATTCCTTTCAGTACTTTGAAATACATTCCTTTATTCAAAACTGCATCGTATTGACTTGTTTTGGGGCCGTCCTAAAATTGATTTTCGAACTTAAGTGGAACAAATTTTCTTCTATGCCAATTATGTGTTCCAAAATATCACCCCCCCCCCCCATTTGTAGTAAAACTTCAAGATCAAACGTTCTATAAAAAGTGGGCCAATGCTCATTCCAAAGTAAGTAATGGCGCGCGAATTAGAGTAAATGACAAAAGGTGAAACGGTTCACGAATCTTTCCGAAGCTTCCGAGAAATCAGCCGTGTCCTCCAAGTCAGCATATCTGCAGTTTCTCTGTGGGTGAACAGGTGAATGCAGGTATATTACTAAATACGCGAAAAATGAAAAATGTCTGTATATATATATATATATATATATATATATACAGACATTTTTCATATATATATATATATATATATATATATATATATATATAATTCAAAATTACAAACCAAAACAAAGAGAAATCCAAAAATTTTAAAATCAAGAAATTTAAGAAAATTTTGAAAAAAAATGATGGAAGTGTTGGTGATAACAATTTCGAATCTACGAATAAACTTAAATTTTATAAATGTAGAGATAAACGTTGTAAAACTTGCCCTCAACTGAATAGTTCCACCATAATGGATGATTCCGACGACTCTGCTTTGCCTGTAAAGTCTCATGTAAAGTCTCATGTATGTAAAGTCTCAAATGTCATCTACTATTTAAAATGCAGCCTTTGTGGTATGGGTCAAACCAGTAACTCCTTGAACTTACGTATTAATCTTCACCGCTCTAATATTAAAAATTATAACTCCCATTCCCCATTTAAGAGTTCCATCATTTCTCATTACATGGCTTTAATAATGCAATTATTACTATACTTGAAATTATAAACAATACTGAATTACGACTGGCTAAAGAAAATATTTACATCTTAAAATATAAAACACTTGCTCCTTATGGTTTAAATGATTTATTTCAAAATTCACAAGTTAATTTAGGTAACTGTAACACATATACTTTATTCCACACTTCAAGAATCAAAACGAATAGAGGTTGTAGGGGTAGCGGTATTAATAAAAAATTAAAAATCTCTGCAATTTGCAGACATTACTAAATATCTAAAAACTTTAGAAAAAAATTTTATTGAAAGTTTTAACTTTAAACCCTTAAAAAAATTTATTTTTTCCTTGAATGACAAAACTTGTCTAAAATTTAAAAAAATTTTCACAACACTAGACTCTCTTAATCCTCATTTTCTACTTTTACTACATGATATTTACAAAGCTCGACTTTCTAAAATTAATATGAAAAAAACTATTAATAATGATAATTTAATTTACATGAAAATAGGATTTAAACACCCAATCTTTGATAAATTTAATTTCAATAAAATTATAAATGATTTAATGAATATTTTTCCTATAAAATTTCGTACTATAAAAAAATGCTTTAAATATGATATACCATTGGGTAGAAAAATATTTAATTATAATCATTTTTGCAGTAAGGTTAATTTATATAGGGATAACTGTGAATGCTTTTGCAACGATATAAATTATAGGCCTTATTTAAATGATAGTCTAGGACATATTGCAACTGGCAATCTTGGAATTATTGATAATGAACAATTAAGGGAATTAATGTATAAAGGTACTAAATTCAGACCTATTTATAATATTAAAAAAAGTTTTATACTTAAAAGTTTCCTCGAAGACATTGATAATTTTTGTATTTTGACTTCTACTAAATTTAATACCCCAATTTACCTCTTCACAGAATGGAAATGGAAACTTTACAATGACTTTAAAATTTTTATAAATGAAAATCCCCCACTTTCTGGAATAAACACTGATTACTATAAAGCAATAATGCTAGCTATAAAAGACTTACAAAATAAATTCATAATAACACCGGTTGATAAAGCATCAGGTAACTATGCTATTATCTGTAAAAAACTATACTTAAATTTGCTAGATACTGAGCTTAAAAATTCTGATACCTATAAGAGAGAGAGAGAGAGAGAGTTCTGCAAATCCACATATACTACTATTGTTAAAAAAATTATTTCTTCAAATAAAAGGTTAAATATTTCTAATAATCACATTATTTTACCTTACATAACTGTTGTACCTAAATTTCATAAAAATCCTATGAAATTCCGATTTATTACTTGTGGTACAAATTCTTATATGATTAAACCCGGTATCTTACTTTGTAAATATCTAAAAATTATCCTTAATGCCATTATTGAAGAAGGTTTCACTTGGATTACTAGTGATAATAATAACGTTTTAAATTATATAAATAAAAATATTATTAATAATATACTAACCTACGACTTTAAAGACCTATTTACTAGCATACCATTGGACAAACTTAAAGATGTACTTAACTACTATTATCATGACTTTAAAAATCTGATTACTATTGATTTTGAGGATTGGGAATTTTTGGTAAACTTCTGTATCTATAATAATTTTATTTTTAACGGTGAGCATTTATTTATTCAAGTTAAGGGTATACCCCAAGGTTCCAATTTTTCTTCCATTCTTGCTAATTTATTTCTTCATTATTATGAAAAAAATTTTTGCCTACAAATTAATTCTGCCTTTAGATATATTGATGATTTAATTGTTTTCAATGATACCAATTTTGCTAACCTTTGGAATTCGATTTACCCTGATGAATTATATTTATTGAAAACCAATTCAGATAACAATAAAGCCGTCTTTCTAGACTTGAATATATACACTTTAAATAATAAAACTGATATTAATATTTATGATAAGAGAGATGACTTTGAATTTCCGGTTTTTAAATTAATATATTGGGATTCTAATATTTCTAAAAAAATTTATTATAATACAATTGCTGGTCAACTGATACGTTTCAATAAAATTTGCAACTCTAAATCTAACTTTCTTTTGCAATGTAATAATCTCATTAACACACTTCTTAATAATAAATACCCTCACTCTTTTTATAGGATTATTTTTGAAAGATTTAAGATAACTAATATTATTTAATAGTTTATTTCGGAGACTTTCCTGTTGACTATCAATTTTATCAATTTTAAAAAACTGGATTTGAACACTATTTTTTTCGACTTCCGATTCCAATGTTCGAAATTCCGAGTCGGAATTTCGAATCGGGGTTCCGGGTCGGAATTGCGGTTCCGATTTCTGATATACGGCGTTGTGAATGGCATTTGTTGGCGGTCCTCATGTAGTTTGCGGCGGGTTGTTGTCGAGCTTAGGTCAATCTATGTGGGTAAGTTTGTTTTCTCCTTTTTAATTTAATTTAATTTTAATTTTAATTTTAATTTTGTATTATATTTATCTTTGGTTTCTGTCCTTGGTTGTCCCTGGTTTTGTTTTTCTAATTTTTCTAATTTTTCTTATGGTGTTTGGAGGGGTGTGTGAGCTACTTTTGGTGTTCTGCTGCTCACACGCAGAAAACACCATATTGTGTTGACTGGGTGAGGCTCCTCCCTGATGACGCCCTGATCCACCAACACTTCCATCATTTTTTTTCAAAATTTTCTTAAATTTCTTGATTTTAAAATTTTTGGATTTCTCTTTGTTTTGGTTAGTAATTTTGAATTATTTTACTTTCCATGTTGTGTCTGCAGCTTTAGCGCGCATACATGGAGAGTTCTGCCTTCTGCTTTCTGGATTCTGCTTGACTATTTTTTAACCCCAACTTTTTTGGCTTTTTGGCTTTTTACTTGTCTGCTTTTCGATCTTTTGGCATTTTGCTGGTCTGCATTTCTAATATTTTTACTTTTTGATCTTTTGGCATTTTGCTGGTCTGCATTTCTATTATTTTACGTTTTAATGTTTTGTATATTTTGTAATTTGATTGTTTTTATTATATATATATATATATTTGAACCTGGGGATTTAAAAAATATTTTATTCTAAACGATAAGAGAGAGAGAGTATCGAAGCACGGGGAGTTTCGGGTGTCTGCATTGTAGTGATCGCACTAGTTTTGGACACATTTTACGATACCGCATTTTTGCGGTATTCGTAATACACGAGAGTGGTCACTATACCTCTTATTGAGTTGTAAACTATTAAATAAAATGTATTAACTAAAATAAAGTATCTTTAGCTTTTTGTTGCTTAGTGATTATATAGTACACAATCTAGTTAATAATTTAAATCATTTCAATCCGGACATTCTTTGAAATAATTCTTATTGTTTCATTGAAATGGATACTTGTTTTAATTAAAACACATAACCTAAAAGTCCAAGAAACTGAAGAATAGAGCTAAGATCGGGAAATATACTAAAACATCTATGCGTGACCTGCATTTTAAAATTCTAAATGTTGGGACGAACCCAAATGGCTGTTCTCTTATATATCCGGCAATTATGATTCGATTTACACAAAAGTTTATATTTAGCGCAATTTTGAAGTGAGAAATCTATTAATGATATTAAAAGTGGGTGTTGCTATTTGAAATTTTGGAAATAATTTCTAAATGTATATGAAGACGATGCCTCATGCAAATAAAATGCACATGTATATGTAGAAGATATTATTTCAAGTCTAATGACACTTTTAGTTTATCTGTACGATTCTAGAGACAGGAATAACAAGAGGTGTTTGGATACTTTTAAACCAATTGTACAGTAAAGACATAATAAGTTTAAAATATCTGCACCTGTATTGGAAGTGGTAAATATTAATTTTCCAAGTAAGAGAATTTTGAACTTTAAATTGCCATGCGAGGTATTTAATTCCAAAAAGTTTTATCTGAGAACTGTTAGCAAAGGGACAGTTTTCACTAGGTATAAATTTTTATTGTGAAGAAATTAGAAGTAAAAACAACACTACCAGAACTATTCAAATGAGACAGTTTTGTTGTAAATAAAAAATCGACATCTTTTTATTGCCACCGAATTCAGCGCCAAAGGATGTTTCTGTTTTTCCAAAGTAGTCTTCAGGGAAGGGAAAGAACAGTCTGCTGACATTTTCGAGCAGAATACAATACCTACAATACAATACCTACAGCAAAAATAAATAGGGTAACTGCAGAAATAAATATTTGCTGATGAATCACACAATTTTTGTGATGGATTGGCCACGAAAGACTTCGGTGGGAGTTGAAAGGTCGGGAAATTTGAAGAAAGTTTGTCTTTTTGCAAATTTAATTGCGATATTTAATTTTTAAGGCTTAACTGTTGTTAGATTCAACTCCAGTTTTAGTAAAAGAGGTGTACTTTATAATTTAAAGTTGCCAATTGAGACAAATGTTTTACAGAAACCAGTAGTAGAGTTACATAACTAAGAAGCCGTTGAAAACAAAATGTTTTAAAGAAAATAATCAGAAACACTATTAGCAATTACTCGTATTTGACACAAAAAAGTACCCACCCTAAGAATCACCTAACTATAAATTAGAAAGTAATTTTTGAATACGTTTCTACAATTTCACAATAATAATTTACTTTAAGGTGTATGTATACACTAGAACATTTTTTTTAAATTTTGACTTTAAAAATTCAGTTTTTTCACAATAGGTCATTGGTTTGTGCTTAAACTCATTTTAGTGTGAAAAATTCAGATTAAAGTACTTATTAATTATCTAATTTAGATATACTTAGCTAATTAGCACGTTTTTTTAACAGTGATATCTCAAGTTCTAATGTGTTCAGAAAGACAATTCCTGTTGGAAATTATTCCTAATATTATTCTTCATGTTTTGACCCTCAATCAAATTGCTTGAGGGAATACGTTCTTTTTTACAATTTTTTTCACGAAGGAAGTCTAAAAAATCAAGATTTTTTCAGGAATTTCAACATTTAAAAATCAACTAAAAATTCATTTCTTAACCAATAACTTCGACTGAGGGTCAAAACATCCATTGTATTACATAGATTATAATGACACAAAAATAATTACAACAGATCAATTCATTTTTGAGTTATCACTGTTCGAAAGAAGCATCCTATTGCAAAAACATAATTAAAACATAAAATAAACATTTATAATCGAATATATAAAACCGCCCACAAAGATCTGACCAACTATGCAGGAACGTTAACCGTCCTGGTGGTTTACTCGACGAGGTATCTCGTCATTAGCAAATTTTACAGATCTTGATGGAGGGCATATCTCGTCTTTGGGTGAAAACTGATCAGATCTCATCACGAAAAAATCAGCAACAACCTGGTGACGATATATCTAGTCATTAGCAAAATTGGCCAGATCTTTATGAATGAGATATCTCGTCGAAACCACTCGGAGGGTTAAGAATGTAACGAAAACGGAAGAAAGGCAAATTGCAAGCTGGTCATCCCGGAACAGTTCCGCGCAATTGTCCAGCCGAAAAGGAAGCCGCCGCACGAAATGTAAACAATGCGGCACTTCCAAAATAACACCGAGAAACAGTTATCCGCATGGAAGGAAAGCGGCCGAGAAGAAAAGGAGCGGGCGCAACTGCACATCAAAGGCGTTTTTATAGACGGCCAAATGGTATTTTTTTTTTTGGTATTTTCAATTAACGTCACACTGGAGCAACACAACGGGCTATTGGTGACGGTCCGGGATCAATCCCAGAGGGAAAGATCCGAGGACAACACCACGTAATTTTGAACCACGGTCAGATGACGAGGCAACACCTGAGCTGGCACCCCACTCTCCAAACTTCCACACCACGCCAACGTGAGGACGTTTGGGGCCACGACAGATTTAACGTGCACCAGCCCCCTTTGTACACGACGGTGTTTGGCTGGATTCGAACTCGCAACCCTTCGGTTGCTAGTCCGTTACTCTTCCAACCGGGCCACCGCGGCCCGACGGCCAAATGAGCCCGATGCTTGTGTGTGAAGCAACGTCGTTCAGCAGCCCATCGATTCGCGCCACATGCACACACAAGGTAGATCCAATCGGAGTCTCGTATTGAGACTTTTCTTCCAAAGGAGGTCGCAGTCACTTTCATTAGAAAAACATCGATACAGAAAGGGATTTCATTTCGGAGATGAAACAGGGGGTCTCTGCTCTTTTTCTTCTGGGGGTCAAAAGTCAAGTTATGTGTCCGGTTATGATAAAAAAATACTTACATACTTTATACAAAATATATCTTTTCGTTTAAAAACATACACCATAGAATTCCTTTGTAGTTGGTTCTCGTAATTCTCGTTTAACCCTTCTGGTGGTTTCGTCATTAAAAGAAAATTTACGAGATCTTGATGGACGAGATATCTCGTCATTAGAAAAATTAGTCAGATCTTGGACGAGATATAGCGTCGAAACCACTTGGAGGGTTAATCGTGTGGGGTCGCCATGGCTCAGTGCGTTTGCCCACTCCGCTAGCAACCTACGAATTGCAGGCGGTGCAGGTTCGATTCCTCCATGGGTGTATTTATCTCTTCTGTGTCGATAAGAATTGCGTAGTATGTATGTCTGGTTACTTGGCCTAGACTGCCAAGTTATGTTTGGCCCTGCTTGTCCAAATATGAGCCCTATGCCTCTAAAAAAAGAAATGATATAAGGGTGAGATTTTTGAAGATTTAAAACCTAATCTTTGTAAGAATAAACACTGTACCTAATGCCCTGATTAATTCAGATGTTCATGAGCAGCTTATAGTTAGCATTTTCCCTGTAAACATAGTAGCATATACTGGAAAAAAATGGAAATTTCAGTTTTTATCTTTTATAAGTCACGATTGATTGCACTTGGATTGCAATCAATTTGTGCACAAAATGATTTGACAATCTTCCCTTTCCAAAGATAAAATCAGATGTCTTTTTTCCTATTTCACCCTTTGCTCTTAAGCAGCTATCTGCGAATCCGAAGTTTACACAATTAACATGTTGAAATTTATGGAGTCACCAGGACTTAACAATACAAAGGAACTGATATAACTTAACGCTTGCATTGTAAACGTAATACGACTAATTATTTGTGACAACATAACATTCTGTATAAACAGGCACCTCGGTACGCGTTTTGTTCTCTCATTCTGACCACAATCATTTAAACTGGTACGGAGATTCACAAGGACTTGGTACTCCAAATACAACGGACTCTGTCTCATGATACTAGGCATGGGAGTATATGATGGAGTTATTAATTGCAAAAACAGTAATGTCAAATTATATCGCTTTTTGATGTATATCGCACATTTGGTTATACTGCTCTATTCTCATATCCCTCGATAAAGTTTCGGTTTGTGAGCAGAAGACACCTCGACTTGTTTCTTTAGAATTGGGAGTTCAAAAGATTTGTTTACCCTCCAAGTGGTTTTGACGGGATATCTCGTCCAAGATCTGATCAATTTTGTTAAGATGTCAAAAGATAAGGTCGAGGTATTAGTCAATTTTGCTAATACCACGTCTCCATCTAGATCTGGTCAGTTCTGATAATGACCCGTCGAGACATATCTGTACTATCATTCTAAGGCAGGGGTGTCAAACTGGCGGCCCCCGAGGTAATTTTTTGAGGCCCACGATGCTCTGAAATAAAATGAAAACAGGACAATATGTTACGAAGAAAATAGCTCTTAGGGGAGATCGAGGCAATACCGTACACACAATTTCGTCATGTTAACTGACTTTGTTTAAAAATCACCTACAAAAACGTTTTGACTTATTTTCCTACGTGTGAGCAGTTAAAAGAACAAAATCAAAGTTGCCCATTTTAACAATATTGTGGTAAAATTGAAGAAATCAAAAACAAATTCGATAAACGTTTTAATGATTTCAAAGAGTTACAAAAAAATTATCTTTTTATTAGGCCTTTTTCCTTTGAAGTTGAAAATGCTCCCTCTTCGATACAACTGGAATTAATTGATTTCCAGAATGACTCGGTTTTAAAAGACAAATATCGAGTAGTAATTCCCAAAATATATTCTTATTTAGGTGAAAAATAACCGGAAATTAAAAAGTTTGCTGCACAAATTTTATGCTATTTTGGGAGTACGTACTTGTGAGCAACTATTTTCGTCCATGAAATTAAATAAAACGGCCTACAGATCAAGATTAACTGATAAACATCTATCTGCCATAATGAAGATTGTCTGTTCTCGGTCTTTGAATCCAGATATTGGAAAACAAGTAGGAGGAAAGCGCTGGCAAGTTTCCGGTAAAAAAAAATTAATTTTAGTTTTATAAATACATTAAATTAAAGCAATTATATAACAATATTATAAACTATTACCCTAAATTCACTTAATTATAGAATGTGTTTTAATAATCCTATCCATATTCCTGAATCCTCACTTCAAAATATAATTTTAAGAAAATTTGTAAATTTGATGTGGCCCGCGTGAATCTTACCAGTTGCATTAAATGGCCCGTGTTTTAATTGAGTTTGACACCCCTGCTCCAAGGGGAAATGAAGATCCAAGTTGGAAAAGCGAATTGTCCTTTGCCCAGAACTTGCCACAGTTTGGAACAGGTTTTTGCATCAGAGGATGGTCTCTAGCTGTCACTTTTCGACGTGAACATAAACCACCAACAGGGTTAAAGTAATTATCTTAAACTGAATTGATAAAACGGTTTGAGTGTCTGGAAAGGGAAGGGTAGAGAGGAAAAATTTCTGTTTTAAAAAATATTTGGTATTATTTTAAAACGTTTTACCAACAATTTTCTAGGAATTATTTCTGTCTGTTGCTTAGTTATTACTTTTTTGCATAATTTTAAATAAAAAAATTTCATAGACGAATGTGTTTTAGTAAGTCATAAATATATATATATATATATAATTAAATAGAATTTCAATGACAATCATTCATACACACGTTTTAAAACCTTTATTCATTATGAAATTCTGTACATGATAATCAGAATGATATTTTTATGAAATTCACATTGTTACTAAAATGTATAGGATCGCATTGTTATTTTTCTTTCAAACCAGGACACATTTAAGAGGTCTTACCATATTTTGTATTAAGATGTATGTATATACTAGAAATCACGAAAATTGACCCAAATATCGATCTATTTTTTAATAATTCAAAATATTGGTGTGCACCCTTTAGCTTTCAAACGATACCAAGATCTTGTAAATATTCGAAATAGTTTTCAAGTTACAAGGGTTTGGGTTAGGTATTGTCATAGACAAACTCGTTTCCAAAATTTTAAACTCGATTTTTGAAGACTGTTTTTGCAATAGGATGCTTCTTTCGAACAGTGATAACTCAACAATGAATTGATCTATTATAATTACTTTTGTGTCATTTTAATCTATGCAATACAGTGAATGTTTTGACCCTCAGTTTAAGTTATTGGTTAAGAAATGAATTTTTATTTGATTTTTAAATGTTGAAATTTCTGAAATCTGGCTTTTTAGACTTCCTTCGTGTAAAAAAAAATTGTAAAAAAGAAGGTATTCCCTCTAGCAACTTTATGGAGAATCAAAACATGAAGAATAATATTAGGAACTATTTCCAACAGGAATTGTCTTTCTGAACACATTAGAATTTGAGATATCACTGTTCAAAAAACATGCTAATTAGCTGATTATATCTAAATTAGATAATTAATAAGTAGCTTAATCTGAATTTTTCACACTAAAATGAGTTTAAGCACAAACCAATGATCTATTGTGAAAAAAACTGGATTTTTAAAGTCAAAATTTTAAAAATGTTCTAGTGTACTTTAAAATCGAGACATTTTTATACAGGTCTTTGCGTTCGAATACTTTAAACCATTGGTCCCAGTAAAATTTGCCCTCCTGTAACAAAAGACGAACGTGGATCGAAAAGCTAAATGACTATCATGATTGAAGTTATCAGTTATCCACGTATCACTGTGAAGACGAAAATGCTTTATCAATTACTACAAAAAATTTATCGCAAAGTTACTATCCGCTTATTTTCTATCCAAACATTTCATTTTAAAGTAATACTGTTCTTAATCCAAACTAATATCAGCACTCTTCCTTGTTCTTAGTGTCTTCTGCGGCAGTTTGGAAATACAACGGCAGTATAATTTGTAAGCGCGCGCGCGCGTGACGGATTCCAGTTCATTAAATACGTACAATATAATTCTAATGAATAGAATCTAGAGAAAATGTTAAAACCTTTTACTTATAACTTTAAAAATACTAATATTTCTCTCCTGGTTATTTAGTAATTGATTTTCAATATTCAGTTACGATTTCACTTCAGTAAGTACTAAAATAAAATTAGTTTTGCTAATAAAATTTACAATTTGGTCATACAACAGTAAATAAAAATGCATATTATTTAAATTTTTGTAACATGAGTTGTTTACAAGTTTTAACTTATATCAAATACTCATGCCTAAGCAGATATTAAATATTTCCGTGAAACAATAACCTTTAATCTGTTTTATTATCAGATGTGTCTAAAATGATAGTCAGAAAGAAATCGGAAAAATACCGCAATTTCAAGTAAAAAATGGTAGTTCTTATTGATAACAAATCAAATTTACCAATAGAAAAGTAAACAATGATAAATGTTTCTTTTTCTTACTTTAAAAACAACTCCATGATTCTTGAACTCAGCCGTATCCTGAAATGACAGATCACATTCTGTTCCAAAAAATTTGAAACGTATCAAAGTAATTTAGTATTCAATAAGGTTACCTTGTTTATTGATGATTTTAAACAAGCGTGTTGACATAGTATTTACGCTTTTATTACATTGTCCTATAAATATTTCTTCTCATAAACTAACCATGACTTGCTTAAGCACATCTATGTTGTTATATTGGAGGTTATTTTTGCAAACTGTCTGTCTACCACGAGACACAAAGTCTGCCCCTGTCTGTTGCCGGACTAACCTTATCCTATTTTCCACAGGGGGTACTCGAAGGAAATGTATTCAAGTTTTTTACATTGACCTACTTGATGACAAATTGTAAATATATTTGCCAAGATTTTTACCTGTAGTCGATAACTATACTAGTAAAATACCACTTTCCACCACCAACAGTCTAGAAAAAACAAAGTGAAATTAAGTCATCCCCAAGATTCACCACTACTCAAAATGAACGAACCCTGCTTCCATAGCGACCGTCACCACCCGGACGTGGTGTCGGGGGGAGTTATCGTGGAAAACAGACAGTATTTATCAACGTATTTACATCGGATCCATCACAGGATCTCCGAGAACTAAAAACCACTCCCAACTAAAGAAACACTCGTGTATGAAAGCATCGTCCAGACTAAATTTTGCTTTAAGTTCAGAATGTCAATGTATGGAAAGAAGTGGTAACTTTCCCACAGTACTTTCCAACGTATTTACATCAGGGCCGGGGCATCACAGGACCTCCGAGAGCTAAAAACCACTCCCAACTAAAGATACACATGTATGAGGCATCGTCCAGTCGAAATTAACTTTAAAGTTCAGAATGAATGGAAAGAGGTGGTAAAATGAGAGCTTCTGGGGTAACTTTCAGCAGTCATACGTATAACTAGAAAGGTCAAAGTTGCTCTCCCGACGTTACTAAAAGCTTTACATGCCATCACACTATCAGCTCTTTGCTTATTCTGAAAAGGTCACATGATTCCCCTTTCGAAGATCGTGCTAATTACATTTTTAGCCATCTAGTCCATCAAATCGGTTATTTTCGTCTCTTCATAGAACTCAACTTTCCCAATTATACCGTACTGGCTATGCTTACTTAAACCTCTTTTCTTTATGCATACACACAAGGAAACTTTTATTGACACAGAAGAAAAAAATAAACACATGATAAGTTACAGGAATCAAACCTGTGCTGCCTACAACTCCTTAAAGGAATGAAATTGGATTCTTTTGTATGTGGATTGGTTGTGTGATTGGTAGTTAATTAACATCGCACTGGAGGAACACAACCGGCTATTGGCGACGGTCCAGTTCAATCTCGAAGGGAAAGACAAAACTTCGTAATTTTGAACCACGGTCAGATGACTAGGTGAACACCTGATGGCACCCCCTCTCCAAACTTCCACACAACGCCAACTTTTTTAGGGGGAAAAAGAACTTGAAAATCAAAGCTTCTGAGGGCTATTCAGTGTGCAATAACTTAATCATGAAAGGAACTTGAGATGAAAGGGATAAGTATGAGATTGGGGAGCCAATTTCAATTGAACTTGAATTAAACGATTGAGTTAGTCCATTGAATTCATTGGTCTGATCAACGATGCAATTGGACCCTCTGTCGAAAGCTGTTTCTTAAAAATCAAGCTCTTACACACGTGTGGTTTTCCGAATTTCGTAGAAATAGCCCGTTGTGTTGCTCCAGTGTGACGTTAATTAAAATACCTACCTGCCGAATATCGTGGACCGCTTTAACCAAGTTGGAAGATTAACTGATCAGCAACCGGAGGGTTGCGACTTCGAATCCAACCAAAGACCGTCGTGTACAAAGGGGGCTGGTGAGCGTTAAATCGGTCGTGGCCTCAAATGTCCTCACGTTGACGTGGTGTTAAAGTTTGGAGAGTGGGGTGCCAGCTCAGGTGTGACCTTGTCATCTGACCATGGTTCAAAATTACGTGGTGTTGTCCTCTGATCTTTCCCTTGGGGTTTGACCCCGGACCGCCAGTCGTGTTGCTCCAGTGCGAAGTTAATTATAGTACCTACTTACATACTTACCCAACGATTTTCGTATGACTTTACCGTTACATAATCTATTTGATCACTCCAACTTCTTAGTGAAAAACTGCTTAATTGATTAGAATCAGCGCTGCGTAGCATTTAAAGAATAAGCATCCCATCGCATTTCCGAAGTTGTCCATTTCAGCTACTGTACAGTTTCGCGCAGATGTAACAATTACAATACCCGTACCTAGAAAAGTCGCTGCTGATGCTTAATGTCGTACGGATTGTCTTCATGTTTAGTTATCAACAGACAAAAGCCTCATTATTTCTAGCGATTTGTTTCAACTTCCTCGCCCGGAAACATTTCTTTTCCAGAGAAGCCAGCAGACTTCATCAATGCGACGTGATCGATTAAGGCGCTCAAAAACAAGATAAGAATTTCTATCCGTTTCAAAAATTATTTCGCTCGTTTCCCAAATTTACTTTGGTTATAGTTGCGATATTTTTGTATTAAAGGCATATGAAAGCTTTTTGAAGGAAATTATCACCCCAATATTTGAAATTATATACATTTTTGTTTTATAAAAGCTCTTTCAATACAAATTATTAATCCCATGCGAAGTTATAAACGTTTACATTTCTATTGTGAAAGCTCTTTCAAAGCAAATTATCACCCCTATATATGAAATTATATACCTTTACATTGTTATTTAAAAGCTCTATACAAATTAACTTCCGATATGCGAAGTTATATACATTAATATTTTTATTATAAATTCTCTTTTAAAGCAAATTAACTCCGATATACGAACTTATACATTTAAAGGTCTATGAACTGTTTCCTAATAAAATACAATTCGTCAGCATATGAATTGACTGGTATTCAACGAAGATAAATCCATTGTATATTGAACATAATTTCGTTGTTGACTAGGTCTGTTTTCCGAAAGCTATTTTGCTCAGAAAGTCTATTACATCCTTTTGTTTCCTTAAATCTATATAAAAATGATACTGTTAATTAATATAAGTGAGTTGTATAGGAGGTTTTCTTATCAAGTATATTTTATCGACATACGATAAAGTGAAGTTTCGAAATTTATCGTGGGATGTTGGTTGTTGAATTTACTCACACTAGAGCAATACAATAGGATATTATCGAAAAATCATTTATCATAAAATTTATATAATATTCATTACGTAAATTGTGTGCATATTTTAACTATTCAAGTGATATTTACAGTAATGAAGATTGTATTCAGATTTATTGAAGATTGTATTCATGTGCACATTCCTTGTGTACATACCTAATGTACCATCCTTGTGTACCCTATTTGAAAGAAAGATGATATTACGTTTAATTCATTTATATTTTCAAAAATGCCAGACTTTCAAGTTAAATTTATGTTAATATGGTAGGCAGGTAGTTGAATTTACGTCGTACAAGAACAACACAACGGGCTATTGGAAAATGTCCGGGATCAATCCCGAAGGTAAAGATTCGATGATAACACTTCGTAATTTTTAACCAAGGTCAGTTGACGAGGTCAATATATGAGCTGGCACTTCACTCTCCGAACTTCCACACCACATCCATGTAAGGACATTTTTGGTCTCGACAGATTTAATTTGCACCGAACCCCACGTACACGACGGTCTTTGGTTGAATCAATCGAGTTTCGAACTCACAACCCTCCGGTTGCTAATCGGATTCTACGAACTGCGCTACCATGGCACTTTATATAGGCGAACACATAACTGGAAAAACATTCATTGATTACTTTTGAAGTCTCTCGATTAAGCTTCGCTAAGATTCAATTAACTCAATTTTTTATCATGTAGATCCTTTAAGAAAATAGAAAGTATAAAATGAAATATTTCAAACCGTTATCTTAGAATTCCATAGTTTGAATCCTGTTGAAATGTATCCGTACGAGGATTTTAATTAGCATCCCTTTAATAGATGCGTAATTTTATTACAACTCAATGAGTTAAAGAGCCAATTAAAATGTAAAATTGACCATATGATGAATCAAAAAGGGAAATAGGCAGAAAGAATTACATTATTTTCCTCAAATTTATCTCTTTAAGCCTCCTCTTTAAAGAGGAAGCTAAAGTGTCCTAAAAGTGTTCTTATACTCGTATATGACCATATTTAATTCTCTCTTTCGTATTTTAAAGTGTTGTGAATTTTAAAACTTATTATCATTTGATGCAACTTACGAATCAGCATTTGATTACACATTTCTTGTTTGCTTTAAGAACTTTGTGATATTCTATAAGCATAATTTAATGCAGACTTGTTTGTTCATAAAAACAAAGGGGGTATACTTAAAAACTCCTTTCTCAAAGTTAACGTTCACAGAAATTTACAGTGTAAAAGTACTGCTTTTAAGCCTATAAAGCATGGTATTTGGAAACGACCTTTTATTCCTCATTGTTATTGCTAGAAAGGGGCCGCGGTAGCCCAGTTGGAAGAATGACGGATTGGCAACCGTAGGGTTGCGAGTTCGAATCCAACCAAAGACTCGTGTACGAAGGGGTTGGTGCACGTTAAATTTGTCGGAAGTATGGAGAGTGGGGTACCAGCTCAGGTGTGACCTCTTCGTCTGACTGTGGTTCAAAACTACGTGGTGGTGTCCTCGATCTTTCCCGTCGGATTTGATCCCGGATCGTCGCCAATAGCCCAGTGTGACATTAATTAAAACACCAATTGCTAGAAAGCAATATAATTATTCAGCAATCGTTTTGGTTGCCCCTATTGAGGAGTTAATTTACAAAATAGCCAACAGATGGATATAAAAGTTCATGCATTTTTTTATAAAATTGATTGTTTGAGAAAATGCCATAGTCGCTAAGATACATTTGGAACACTGCTATAAATGTGTAAAATTATGTGAGACATTGAATATTTTAAAAATAAAATTGCTTAGTATATTAATTTAAATTTTGTTTTTACTTTTTGATTATTTGCAATTATTTTCGAAATCGCTTGTTTCCTTTTGGTTACTCTCGGATCTTTCCCTTCGGGATTGATCCCGAACCGTCACCAATACCCCTTTGTGTTGCTTCAGTGTGACATTAATTGAAATACCTACCTACCTACCTTTTGGCTACTCTGCGTCAGGTAGGTAGGTATTTTAATTAACGTCGCACTGGAGCAACACAAAGGGCAATTGTATATACATATGTTACAGTGAAAGACCGAAATCTGGAGAATATCGACTTTCACCGGTGAATGTCAACATTCACATAGTCGCTTGGTGTATGTCCGAAATATTTGCTAAATACCCTTATTTCTGACTTACACCGGCAAATGTCGACATTCACCATGCACTAATGGTGAGTGTTGAACATGTCGAAGATTTATATTTTTTTCTCCGTATTTCAGTCGCGATAAAACGTCACAAGGGTGACGTAACTTTTTCGCCTCTCTTTCTGAGAGGAGTGACCAAGAACTTAAAACAAACAGAACATTCTAAATGAGAAAAGAAAATAATAGAAATTAAAAATTTACTTAATTATACAGTACATTCTAAATGAGAAAAGAAAATAATGGTAATAAAAAACTTACTTAATTATGTGATTCAAATCTTATTTATTGCAAAAACTTAAACTATTATGACACTTTGAATTGCACAAGAGTCCCTTGCTTTTACAACTGCATTTATTTGTGGAACACTTCCTTTTGCAATGACAGCGTGTATAGCCTTGCCCACCGCTTCTCGAATTAGCTGCAGCTGCTTCTCTCAGCGACATTTCTTGAAAAGAAATCTCATCTATGGAAAGTAACTTTTCTTTACAAATTACGAACTGATTACGTGTGTAAAGCTGCTTGAGGGTACCATTTTTATTTGCCAGTTTATAGAAGTCGGAGTCTTCTATTCCAACAACAACCGCTAACACATTTCGGCTATCTGTACGACCACGGTCGACATCAGGGACTTGTATTCGTACAGTATCACCAATTTGAGCAGGAGGAAATTGTTTTTGTGAGGTTCGTAACATTTCAGAAAGTATTTTAGAGTACTTTTCTTGAGAAAAATAAAAACAATTGTCTTCTCGTTTACCCGCAATTAATGCATTTAACTTTTCAAGAAAAAGATCACGATTCACTGCAGTATCCATTCAGTATAAATTAGGATATCGGAAAAAAAACCTCGGCTCCTCTCGTTTCGACCTCCACCAGAGCATATCTGTGATTGTCGACATACACCGGTGAGGAATGATTCCGAGGCATTAAAAGAAACCGTTCTAAGAAACGTTCCCCTTTTAAATGAGCAACAAAAATATGCCTACGATACGCTCATGAAAGTAGTAAACGATGGAACTGGCGGATTTTTTTTCTTAGATGCTCCCGGTGGAACTGGGAAAACGTTTTTGATATCATTGATTTTGGCAACGATTAGATCGCAAAATGGTATCGCACTTGCACTTGCTTCGTCAGGTATTGCAGCTACGTTGTTGGAAGGCGGTCGAACAGCTCATTCCGCACTCAAGTTGCCGTTGAACATGCAAATAAATGAAACTCCAACTTGCAACCTTTCGAGAAATTCCGCGATGGCCAAAGTGTTGCAGCAAAGCAGATTAATAGTTTGGGATGAGTGCACGATGGCACACAAAAAATCTTTGGAAGCATTAGACCGCACGTTGCAAGATTTACGAAAGAACCAAAACCGGTTTGGTGGTGCAATGATTTTATTGACAGGTGATTTTCGCCAAACATTACCAGTAATACCACGATCAACGCCAGCCGACGAAATTAACGCATGTTTAAAGTCGTCCATTTTATGGAAATACGTTAAAACGCTCAAATTAAATATGAACATGAGAGTCGAATTGCAGAACGACCAATCTGGAGAAGTTTTTTTCCAAACAATTGCTCGATATTGGTAATGGCAAAATACCTGTTGACTCATCGTCTGGATACATTACATTACTTACCAATTTTTGTCACTTTACTGAATCAAAGACCGAACTCATCGAGAAGGTTTTCCCAAACATTGCTCAAAATTACAAAAATCATGTTTGGTTGAGCGAACGAGTTATATTGGCTGCAAAAAATGTTGATGTCAACGAAATGAATTTTCAAATTCAAAATAAGATAGCTGGCGAATTGATGACATACAAATCGATTGATTCCGTCACTAACCAAGATGTTGTCAACTATCCAACGGAATTCTTAAATTCGCTGGAATTGCCCGGATTACCACCTCATAATCTGCAATTAAAAATCGGATCGGTAATAATTATGTTGCGGAATATAAACCAGCCACGTCTTTGAAATGGCACCCGACTTGCGGTGAAGAAATTAATGAACAACGTCATCGAAGCCACAATTTTGAAAGGGAAGTACAAAGGCGAAGACGTTTTGATTCCACGGATTCCTTTGATTCCGAACGACATGCCATTCGACTTTAAACGGTTACAATTTCCAGTGCGGCTAGCATTTGCAATGTCGATAAATAAATCGCAAGGGCAGTCGCTAAGTGTTTGTGGCATCAATCTTGAAAATCCATGTTTTTCACATGGCCAGTTGTATGTCGCCTGTTCCCGTGTCGGAATACCAACAAAACTATTCATATACGCGCCAGAAAATAAAACTAAGAATGTTGTGTATCATAAAGCATTAGAATAATAAACAATATGTTTTTGGAATAATTATTTTTATTTATTAATTATACCAATTCAAATTCAATATTCATAGTTAAGACAGGACAACGTCTGTCGGGTCAGCTAGTTGTAAATAAAAATTAGCAATTAGGGTTCTGGCTCTCTGTTCAACAGGCTCTCAGTTTGAATCCACATAGGAGCAGGGGTCGTCGTGACTTAGTGGGTTTGCCAGCTACTCTGGAAACCTGTGAATTATAGGCGGCTTAGGTTCGATTCATGGAACTTAACCTGGAAGTATTTCTTCTTTACTTGTGTTTATATCCATTACTTGACGTTGTTTGAATTGTTTTTGGTGTAGCTCGGCCAAGCATGGCCGTTGCGCAAAAAAAGAACAAAATAAAAAGAACCTGGCCAAATATGGCACTTGCCCCATAAGCCGCATTTTGCAGTTTAATTAACCGCTGCAGAAAAACCGAACGTTGAGTGACAAACCAAACATAACTTTCCATTCAAGCAATTTGAAAGGTAATACTATATTTTGCTTCCTAAATTATTAGCAATCCTATAACAAAATTGACCGAGAATGAAACATCAAACATCATTTAAGGATTGTTTGTGTCCTGACTGCTATATCACAGCTAGTAATATTAGACTTTACTAGCTGACCCGACAGACGTTGTCCTGTCTTAACTATGAATATTGAATTTGAATTGGTATAATTAACAAATAAAAATTATTATTCCAAAAACAAATTGTTTATTATTCTAATGCTTTATGATACACGACATTCTTAGTTTTATTTTCTGGCGCGTATATGAATAGTTTTGTTGGTATTCCGACACGGGAACAGGCGACATACAACTGGCCATGTGAAAAACATGGATTTTCAAGATTGATGCCACAAACACTTAGCGACTGCCCTTTATTTATTTATCGACATTGTAAATGCTAGCCGCACTGGAAATTGTAACCGTTTAAAGTCGAATGGCATGTCGTTCGGAATCAAAGGAATCCGTGGAATCAAAACGTCTTCGCCTTTGTACTTTCCTTCCAAAATTGTGGCTTCGATGACGTTGTTCATTAATTTCTTCACCGAAAGTCGGGTGCCATTACAAAGACGTGGCTGGTTTATATTCCGCAACATAATTATTACCGATCCGATTTTTAATTGCAGATTATGAGGTGGTAATCCGGGCAATTCCAGCGAATTTAAGAATTCCGTTGGATAGTTGACAACATCATCTTGGTTAGTGACGGAATCAATCGATTTGTATGTCATCAATTCGCCAGCTATCTTATTTTGAATTTGAAAATTCATTTCGTTGACATCAACGTTTTTTGCAGCCAATATAACTCGTTCGCTCAACCAAACATGATTTTTGTAATTTTGAGCAATGTTGGGGAAAACCTTCTCGATGAGTTCGGTCTTTGATTCAGTAAAGTAACAAAAATTGGTAGGTAATGTAATGTATCCAGACGATGAGTCAACAGGTATTTTGCCATTACCAATATCGAGCAATTGTTTGGAAAAAAACTTCTCCAGATTGGTCGTTCTGCAATTCGACTCTCATGTTCATATTTAATTTGAGCGTTTTAACGTATTTCCATAAAATGGACGACTTTAAACATGCGTTAATTTCGTCGGCTGGCGTTGATCGTGGTATTACTGGTAATGTTTGGCGAAAATCACCTGCCAATAAAATCATTGCACCACCAAACCGGTTTTGGTTCTTTCGTAAATCTTGCAACGTGCGGTCTAATGCTTCCAAAGATTTTTTGTGTGCCATCGTGCACTCATCCCAAACTATTAATCTGCTTTGCTGCAACACTTTGGCCATCGCGGAATTTCTCGAAAGGTTTCAAGTTGGAGTTTCATTTATTTGCATGTTCAACGGCAACTTGAGTGCGGAATGAGCTCTTCGACCGCCTTCCAACAACGTAGCTGCAATACCTGACGAAGCAAGTGCAAGTGCGATACCATTTTGCGATCTAATCGTTGCCAAAATCAATGATATCAAAAACGTTTTCCCAGTTCCACCGGGAGCATCTAAGAAAAAAAATCCGCCAGTTCCATCGTTTACTACTTTCATGAGCGTATCGTAGGCATATTGTTGTTGCTCATTTAAAAGGGGAACGTTTCTTAGAACGGTTTCTTTTAATGCCTCGGAATCATATTGGGTTTCGCGTCTCAACTCTTGATTAAATGCGTCGTGCATTGGGCGATTGGGCGTTGTCATTCCTAATTGTATTAATCCTTTGTTGGTAAGCATCAAGCACATGTCTTCAATTAAAATTAATGCTTCATTGTGAATTTCTTCATTAATTTGCAAATCTGCATTCGATGTTCTAAGTCGCTTCTGATGTAATATATCTTCGGCCATGTGATCTTTATATTTGTTCCATAAATCAATCGGTGTTGATGGGAAGCATGTAGACAAAATTATGGAAAACAATGTTCGTATTTGTTTAGCATTTGACGAAATCACAGCATCTTCGAGAGTGTGGTCCCAATGAGTGTCATTCTCTAGCAATCCCAAACGTTGACAGGCTTCTCTGTATGTGCCGCACAATACACCATTAACAGTTCGCAGATGTTGGAATGATGTTGGGCCACGAACATTGACTAATAGTAAACGCAAATAAAAACACTCGTCTTGGCTGGGATGGACAGTGTAAAGACGTCCTAGTGCATCGGTGGAAAATACTTGTGGGTAACCTGGAACTGGCTGTCCTTGTTTCCGTCGTTGAAATTTCTTTGACGATTGATTCCAGGTATAATATCTTGGCACTTCGGAATAAAGCAGTGTTCTGGAAAAGTCACCATTCTGGCACATTTCAAAGAAGCTGGTCAATGTTGTCGATGGCGGCCTGTCAACTCGTTGTAATACGTTTTCCGTTGTAAAGTACACCCTTTGACCATTTTCCAGATGTACGGCCAAGTGAACAACAGTGGGGTGTCTTTCATGTATAGGAAATGAAAAAATACGCCACATCGCCTCGTTACTACTAACATAGCGGCCCATTTGAAAATGAGTGATCTCATCGTTTGAATTTTCGGCAGCAACTCCGAACACAGCCATGTCACTACATTTGTTCACGTACTTGCAGATACATTTTATAGATTTTACGGAATGGCAAAATTCGACATTTATGTGTGCTTTAAATGTCTTGGAGAGTAACGGCGAAAACGGAACAACCCAACGATTATCAACTTCAATGTCATGCTGATTCACTTTGACTATTGTTGACCTTCCATTGTCATCAGTGGATCGCCGGCGATAAAGTGGATAACCATCATTTCCACTAATAGTTTCTGCTACTAATTGTCTTGGAAAGCGTTTTGAACATTTTCCGTCAACCATACACGGAGAAATGGGATTTAATATTCCACAGGGACCATGAATCATATTTTTTGTAACAACCTCATGTAACAATGGATCTTCATCATTATCTGGAATTTCCGCAGATATCACATCATCGATTTCATTCGGTCTTATCCTCTCTACCAACCAAAGGAGGATGTGTGCATGTGGCAATCCGCGTTTCTGCCACTCGACTGAATACATCCAACAGCGCGTCTCGCCGAACACGTGATGTTTAACAATGAAATCCATGAGTGATTTTAATTTTCTTTTGAACACCCTTGCGGTAATGTCGTGGCGATCAATGGGTGATTGGCCAATAAATAATTCTTGTCGAATTTCTGTCCACTGTGGATTGCATGTGAACGTTATAAACAAATCTGGTGTGCCATAATGACGTACATACGACATAGCATCCTGAGCGTATTCATGCATATGTCGCGGACTTCCGACGTATGTTGCTGGGAGAATAGTTGTTCTGCCTACATTCTGTGCATTTCCGTCAGCATTGATGGCATCCCGAAGATGAATGTATTCCTCAGAACGGAGTTTTGCCTGGTTCAACCTGATAAATGTCAATCGCTCAGTTTCAACTTTCACGTACATATCCACAGCATATTGGTGAAAGAGACGCCGACATTTTAAGATGTGATTGTCCTCATTTTCCCGAACCATCAGTCTGTATGAATAATAATTCATTGAACTAACTTTTTTGTTAGTTTCGGAACCTATAAACAAATTTTTGTGTTATAGTAACATAAATTGACGTTGTGATAAAGGTAGTAAACGTAGATTGTTTATTTACCTGTAACTGGATTTATCATCTTCATTAAAAAATGATACCCATCTTCACCTTGCCAAAATAAGGTATGATATTGTAACGCATCATATGATCGATGTGTTTCGGACACACGCTGCAGTTGATCGTTACGCCGGTGTAAAACATTATCTCGGTTTTCTAAATTTTCACCCACGACGACAATAGCGACTTCATCAATTGTTGGCGCATTAAAACGTCTTGCGTGTTGTCCTGCAGGTGTCTTATCGGCTTTGATGACAATTTTGTGGTTATCAGATGGCATGCGGTCTAATTCGGTCGTGAATAATGCAACCAATTCGTTGTGTTGATGGAAAAACATTTGGAGTTGTTCCACAATTGGTCTTTTCACCGAATTGTTGTGTGCACAACGCTGATCGACTTGTCTTGCTGAATCGCCCATAAAATAAATTTGCAAAAATTTGTAGTCACTATCCGGCGTTGGCAATAAGGAACCTGTTAGATGATATATTTGACCCTGAATCTGCAAAGGTAAACATATAACAAATAGATGTAATATAGGATATTGTATAGCGAATTGTTTGTACCACCATGTGGCTCTGCCATGTGGCTCTCAAAATACTTTGTCAGCACTGCCATTCCCCCATCAACTTTTTTAAACACACTCACTTCTGGCTGCTTTTGGCAATTTACCGAGCTACAAACGTACTTTAAGCCATTTCAATTGATACACCATTTCAATTGAAAGATGCCAACGTATTTTGCATCAGGCACGTGGTTGTAAAAGTTTATTGTTTTTCAATATACTCGTACTTACCTTGAAAGTTGGCATAAAATTTTCTCGAATAACTTTTGTTGCGCCAAATGACGTCATTTGAAAGCAATTATTGTATTGCTGGATATGAGTCAAAAATGTTTAGAATCTGGCCCATTTCCGGAAACCAATGAATGTAGTGGTTCTGGTTGCGGTACCAATGGCGTCAATTTGACTTTATCGCTCGCGCAACACAATCCAAGGGCTTCATTTTTAAACTTAAATGCCTTGCAATATTGACACACAACGTTCATTGTCCAATAGCAACGATTTGCTGTGAACTGTAATCGATTTCCACGTTATAATTAAATGCAGCTCGATAGGGGTTAAACGCAACATTTCTATGTTGTTGATTTCGATTCCATCGATTCCGTTCAACTTCATTCCGCGTTTCGCGTTGCTCGTCAGTTTGGCTTGCTCTTGTATATCTTTGACTTGTAGCATTGCGAGTTCTGCGATTTAAGTTTGTACGTCTAATTGCTGGCATTTTTAAAAACAAAAATTCAACTGAAAATTAAAAAAAATATTCTATTGTATTCTTCTTTATAACCATGTATACCTTGTGTTAGTCTATCAAAACAGTCTATCAAAACTTACCAAAACTCCATATTAAATTGAACTTTTAATATTACGCGTGATTGCTCTGAACTAACCGTGATGAACAAACACATCTCAAAAAACTCACTGTACAATTGAATCGACTGTGAAATGTGCACTAAAAAATGATAAATTAATTATTTTATCAATATAATTCCGACCGATGCATCTGTTTTAAACGATATTTGCAGCGCGCATTCTGTCAATCGCGCGCCAACTGTCAAACAACTGACAGTTATGTCAAACGCCATAAGGTTACATTAGAAAAGTTTATATTGTCAAAAGCACTAAGGTTACATTAGAAAAGTTAATATGGTCGTTAAGTTTTCTCAAATTTTCTAATGTTCCGCGCAACTTTCTTAATTTTTTCTTTCATAAGAACCTTCTCCTGACAATAACAAACACAACAAAGAAAGAATTAGCGAAATTGGTCCAGCCGCTCACGCGTGATGCCGTGACCAAGGGAAATAGGGATTCATTTATATATATATAGATTAGTCCTTAATTCAGTTAAGGAACGTATGCTTATCTTTTCATTTCGAGTAGTTTAATTAATTCTCGTATAGAGCAAAAGTCCGTAGAGCGACAAACCAAAACCTTTTCATTTCGAGCAAAAAGTTCTCTGGAGTTTTTGAATAATTCTGTCTGACACTTTTCCACTGGCGTATCCGCCATGTCTTAAAAAACATTAATTTCGTAAAGCGTGTTCCGTTGTGGTCTGGTTGGTTCATTGTTTTGGGTTTCATGGCGCAAGGGCCATATTTGGCCAAGCTGCACCCAGCACAAGACAAACAACGCCATCAATCAACGAAGGAGGAAAGCAAGCAAAAAGTAGAAGAGCAGGCGAGGGCAAAACGAACCGTGGTGGTCTGACTCGTCAGCACATTTGCGATTGCGAAAGGTATTTCAAAATATCGACCTCAATCGACAAACAACCGATTTAATTAACGTTGATGAAATGATCTGCATCAAATTTAAAATCCATCTCCTGGAATCATCGAAGAAACTCTCGTATCGAGAGATATTTAAGCTTTCCCTCTTCCTCGAAATGCCTCTATATGAAGACCGAATCCCTAAGTAGTGGGAAGTACTGAAGAGACATGGGAATAAGTCAATATTGGCTCAACATATTTGACATAGGCTACAGAGATTTGGGAGGAGACCCTGGATACGGGACATTTTTACTCATTGTAGAACAATCTTCTGTTTCCCTTCTCTAGGAGCCACTTTTCCGATGTTTAATCTTCTTGCAAGTAGGAGCTCTCTTGGCGCTTCATTCAAGCGCTGAATTATACATTTTTATCAAAATAATCGCTTTTCATTACCCGCGTAACGCTCCTTTTCAGTGCAGTTTACTACGAGTTGGATCAAAGTGTCTGTCGTGGTGCTGGAGGAATGGTAGGAGTCTACTAGCGTTTTTGGTAGCGACTGTCCTTTAACTGCCTCTTGCAGTTGTTTGCGTCTCCAATGTTTGGGGATTGTTCGGCGTCGAGTCTGCTGGCTGGCTGTGTTTGGGAAGTTGGCGCTTCTCGGAATTCGGTACTTGGAAAAATCTCCGTTCCCTGCTGCAGCGCGTTTTTTTTTTCAGGATTTTGGATCCGTACTCCGTTCTATTGTTTCCGTCTTCTCTACTGTTTGGAATTTCGAATTCTATGTGTCACTGATCTGTGTTGTAAACGCAGCGTGTATATTCCGTTGAGATCGGATTCGATGACTTTGGAGAAAATGGCGTGTTATAGTTGATTTGTACATGTCCAACGATTAAGTTTCCCGGGATTCATGTCATCGGGGTGTGATTCCAATCCCCTGATAAAATTCTTTAATGTATATGGTAAAGTGGATATACATTGCTGATGTCAGTCTTAATCAGTATATTTAGATTATATATAGAAGCCTGACCCTCTGCGTGGGGTAGACGACGTAATTTGGAATCTGTGCTTGCGTTGCGTTGTTTCCGTCATCAGTGTTTGAAAATTGGGTTGCATTACGCATCACGCATCTGTATTGTAGATTCATCGAGTATATTCCTTTGAGATCTAATCCGATGACTTCTGTGAAAATGCCGTATTATAATTTATACATTTGTCCATGTCCGACGATTGAGTTTCCGGGAATTCATGTCATAGGGACGTGTTCGAATCCCTTAACGATAAAAGTCTTTAAAGTTTATGTTATAAGTAGGTAAGATATATGTATCCGTTGCCAATGCCAGACTTATCAGTATAGAAACGTGATTCTTGGATCAGTTTAAGAAGATGAAATTTGGAATCCGTACTTGCGTTGTATTGTTCCGTTTTCAGTGTTTGGAATTTGGATTACGTTGCTTTAAGAATCTATTATAAATTAATTGAATATACTCCGTTGAGATTAAATTCGATGACTTGTGAGAAAATGCCATATTATAATTTATATGTTGAAGTCCAACGATCAAGTTTCCAGGAATCACGTCATTGGGGTGCGATTTCCGTCCCATAATCATAAAATACTTAGCACTGCATTGCAAGATGGATATAGTATATTACTGGTGTCAGACGTAACCAGTATATTTAGATTGTGTATAGAAGTATGACCTGAATGCGATGCAGAAGACGTAATTTGGAAGCCATACTTGCGTTGTATTGTTTCCGCCTTCAGTGTTTGCTTAAATAGCGCTCTCGTTTAGAATACGCTATGCATTTCAGATCTGTGTTGTAAATTCATCCACTATATTCCGTTAAGATCTAATTCGATAACTTTGGGCCCGTATAAACTTAATGCCGTATAATAGTTTATATGTACATGTCCAACGATTAACAGTTTCCGGGAATTTGTGTCATTAGTGTGATTCCAGTCTTTTAAGGATAGAATTCTTCACAACTTAGTATAAAATATATATTACCTACGTTAGACGTAACCAGAATATATTCGATTACATGTAGAATCAAAACCTTTTGGATATGGTCTAGAATTGATTGTCAATTGGTGATACATTGTAGATAGTAGACTCACCAAGTGGATATTATCAACAATAGATTACATATTTTTTATACAATAAAAGGTATCCGAATGCGTAATGACTAATCATTAAATAAAAGCAGTTATGTATGGGAAAAATATCGTGACAATCTCAATGGTTATACTTTTGCAATAAAATGTATAAACGTCGTGTGGTATTAGTTTGGTCTGTCGCCTGCCTCACTTAGCTCATTTTTACATAAACAAGGACAAATTAGATCTCGTCTGATGACAATCTAATCAATGAGACTTAAAATTACAGAGAATGTTGCAATCATAGGTGAGAGCATGGGGTTGTAGATAACTCTAATATAATTTTATCCCAGTTGCCTCCGTTACAATTTCCTGCTCTCAAAGTGTTCGTGTATTAAAAATTAGTGTTAATATTTCCCGTCAATTACCTGTCTGGTTAGGTATTGATATTTTTACACTGCTGCTTCCGATGTTTCACATCGTCTGATTTTTGATTGTTTAAAACATCAATTGTTGTGGTGAAATATTTAAATACAAGTCTTTTCATAGCGAAAACCCACGGATATTACCTTAGAGTGGTGTTGACATAAGCAATATATTTTATTAATTTTAATTAGTCTACTTCTGTGTCCATACTAAACAAACTACATTTTCCGGCGATTGGAAAGATGTATTGTGAATGGGTGATGTATTTATTTCCTCAGTCTTCTTTGGGAAGCTTTTCTGGTGCATTTGAATAGAAATTCATGAAAGCTGTGACTAGACCTACAGGATTACTTTTAGACCAACCAATTCTTCCCACCTACACACTTCACAATGGAGTTTCGGACGATTACTTAACACGTAGAAGAATGGAGACAATAAATTTGCGCTTTGTGGTCTGAAACTTATTTGGGAAGTTGGATTGTTATATATTTATAATGCTTGCGTAATTCGAGGGTGTTTAAATGATATCCAACTATATGCTTTGTTAAACAGGTTTTCGAAGGTTTTATTAATATTATGTTTTGCTTCGTTGAATATCAGATGTATTTTCTTAGAAACAGAATGTTGAGGAGAAAGGAGTTTTCTTATTGTTATGGTATTTTTTTAGTTTTTTTCCTTAATCCGAGCGCTCGTATTCAATATTAATTTTCTTTTGCTGTGTACACATGAGGTATAAATTTTATTTTCATGTTGGTGCGTTTCATTTTTATTTTTGACTACTGTAACTATCATTAATGTAATTATTGGTGTTAAACCAAAAGTAATAAAAAAAGAAATCTCGGGGTAAAGTTTAGAACATGTTTATTTACTCTAGAAATCACAGTTACAAGGGACGGATTACATTTAACAAGAACGGTACTTTACATAGTACAAAACAATTGAAAGAAAACATTTAGAGGAACAAAATAAGTTAACATAGTCCAAAATCGGGCATCAGACCGGGACGGTCTGCTCTCGACAAAATCCAAGCTCTCTGATCAAAATTTGACAGTACGATGGAAGTTCACGCCAAAGTCTATCTGTATGGTGGCGACATCTACATTTCAGGATTGGAAGTATAGCGTGCGTTACACTACTACATTTCTTTCCCGAAGTTAAACCAACTAAATGAACACATTAGTTCAATTGTTTAGAAGAAGCAAAATCGATTAATGTTTGAACATAACCTTGTATTCCTGGTAGAAGCGTAGCCATGATTTTATTTTGGATACTGAAGTTAAAAATGGATTTTTGCATGCAAACTTAGAATCTTATCGTATTTAAAGGTGTATTTTGCTGTTTGTGATTACCAGACAATGAAATTTAAAGTAGTTACCATAAGCTTATAAAAAGCGACACATATAGATTTAATCTAAGTACACAAATGGTTATACATTTGCAGAATAACAATGCTCCGCAAATATTGACAAAATAAACTACCCTTAATAGCATTTAGCAAATAATCAAACCTTGTTTCTGAAAATTCATTTTTATTTTTGTATCACTGTTGGGATTGATACCAATATGGTAAAAGTGGGTTGTGTCATCGCAATAAACAGTGTCCATAATCACTGCTTTCATACTCGTAATGAATATTAAGTCATGAAGTTCCAGACACTCCCGTCTCGCCCAAAAGGGCTTAGAGGCTTTTCCGGAGAAGTGGGGAAGACCTCCGCCACCGAACACGAAAGAAGCCAACAGGCCACCCAGCCCCAAAGGCGGGAAACACAGCCGACTCCCACGTGCGCCCCCAAGCATCAAGGGCACCACCATTTATTAATCAATAACCAAAATACAAAAAAACCGGACCAACAGGGTCAACAAATAAAAAGATGTGACGGACAACTCCGTCGATTTACAGGGACGAGTGGGACTACAAATATATAATCCATGTATTAAAATATACACAAAACACTACAAGAACATAACTTAAAGCCTTAAAATTTTTAAAGATTTAAAACATTAAAAGAACTACAATAAGATAATGATGATGAATTAAATAAGATGTACAATGAAATGAGAATTCAAAACAATGAAATATTTACATGCAAAATTATAATATAAGATGCGAAACAACAAATGAAACGAGATACAATTATAAAAATTAAAAAGTATAAAAAGAGGGAACACCGGACGCAGCAGCATACCAACGTGGAGGAGCCAAGGACTAATCAGTCTGTGGAGCGTGGGCCGTTCGACACCTCTCCAGCCACCAACACACACGATCTTATCATTGAAAGAGAAGCAATGTTTTTTAAGACCCCCGATAGCCAGGCAGGTTTGTTGGTTTCTGCCGGCTCCCTGATATGGTATTTAATTCTGTGGGGGCAGCTGAAGAGGTAATGGCCGGCGTCACCCAACACCCCACAAGTGCAGAGGTCAGTATTCTTAAGGTGGAATCGATGTAAACAAGCCATGAATGGGCCATGACCAGTCAAAAACCATATTAGATAATGATCCGAGACGAGGGGGTATTTCAATTAACGTCACACTGGATCAATACAACGGGCTATTGGCGATGGTCCGGGATCAATCCCAAAGGGAAAGATCCGAGGACAACACCACGTAATTTTGAACCACGGTCAGATGACGAGGCAACACCTGAGCTGGCACCCCACTCTCCAAACTTCCACACCACGCCAACGTGAGGACATTTAAGGCCACGACAGATTTAACGTGCACCAGCCCCCTTTGCCGCGACGAGGGAAACAGTGCTGACCTCCGGCATGAATTTTTTCAGCCAGAGACCAGATTCTGAGTTATTGTGGTCCTGCCAGTTTACAATACTCTTAATTTTCTTTTAACATAAGAGAGTGGGGCAGGAACACATTTATTCCCTCGCCACAACTAACAGCCAGCTTGGCGTGTTGATCTGCCAGCTCGTTTCCGGCAATTCCCATGTTGGAGCACTTGGCATGCGTAGGTGTAAAACGGCGCCAACCCGCTTGCATATACTATACTGCAACCGGAATGTTGGGTTTTATATATTGATTCATTTGTTGCTTGAATTTCGGAAATAAAATGTGAGTAAAAGTTTTTCTTATACTTTGCGATTTCTTGTAGTCGATTGAATATTGCTATTTCATTATATTGGATCGTAATTTAAAACTTCGCTGAGCTATCGTTGCAAGTAAATAATATTTGAATTTAAAAGAACCAACGTACTTCGTAACATGGTCCGTCGAGCCGGAATTTAGTTTAGAGATTTCGTATTGTGAACATCGCTCCTTAAATACTTTCGTTTTCGTCATAGCATAGAACTTTGAATTGCGTATTGCATTGTACGCTTGAACTATCGTTTCTCGTTTGAACTTGAACATTGGTTTCGATTGAACAGTGTGCTGTTTGTTGCACAACATAGAAGACATTTCGGTCTTTAATCGTAGAAAAGGTTATCTTAAAGGACAGATAACTAAATTGAACATTTTTGTTGCCGAAGAAGGACAGGGGTCAACTGGTGCCGTACTGGAGACTAAATTAGTTCAACTAAATCGTTTACAAGGAAAAGTAATTGGATTATTTTCGTACAGTTAATGAAGACCAGATTGTACAAGTAGAGAATGGACGTTGTGGAGGTAGGAATTAAAACTATTGCATGCGTCAAATTCAACTGCACGAATTGTCGAAAATACAAATGATAGTAATAATATGGCAATTAAATTACCGGATATCATTCTCCCGAAATTTTCTGGGAATATGGAAGAATGGTTTTCCTTTAAAAATTAATTTGAAATTTTGATTAACTCAAATAAACAATTGAATGCAAACCAAAAACTCTTTTACTTGCAATCCACTTTGGTTGGTCCATCTAAGCAAGTACAAACACAGGATGATACTTATGGGTCATTAATGCATGCATTATAGCAGTTCTACGAGAATAAGCGTTTGATAGTAAACTCGCATATAAATGTTCTTAATCGAGTTAGAATAAAATGTGATTCGCCTAAGGAACTAAGAGCCTTTCTTGATAAGACAATGAGGCATTTGAGAGCCTAAATAAAATGTGATTCGCCTAAGGAACTAAGAGCCTTTCTTGATAAGACAATGAGGCATTTGAGAGCCTAAATAAAATGTGATTCGCCTAAGGAACTAAGAGCCTTTCTTGATAAGACAATGAGGCATTTGAGAGCCTAAATAAAATGTGATTCGCCTAAGGAACTAAGAGCCTTTCTTGATAAGACAATGAGGCATTTGAGAGCCTTAAACAGAGACGTAACTAGAAGGGGCAGACGGGGCATCTGCCCCCTGGCGCTGGATTCGGGGGGCGCTAAATTGACCGAGTATTTTTTTACTATAGATATTTACGTATGATAAAAAATGAAGAGGAAAACTTATTAGTATACTACAAAAACCAAAAACTATAAAAGGAGCTAAATGCAGAATGTGTGAAGAAATAGCAGAAAAGCTAACCTAGATCCTCTTTTTAAAGAAGTACGGAGGAGGAAGAAGCGGATGTTTGATGAGAAGGGCAAAGTTGAAAGCTATGAATTCTCAGAAGAAAAGAGTTCAGATTATTGATTATACAAATAATAGATCGGATTCAGAATGAACTGAGGCAAAGGTTTCAAGTCATTCAAAACATGAATAGTTTATTTGGTTTCCTCAATGGAGCTCGGTTTGAAACAATGAATGGAAAAGAATTGAAGAACCAGGCACTTGAGTTTAGCTACTACATACACTGCTGGCCACCGTAAATGCAACACCCTGAAGGAAGCATGCAAATAATATGAAATTTACAACATGCATTAGCGGAGGTGAGATATGCAAATGATTAGAATTTCAGCGCAGACGCACATCACGCGCGCCTGTGGCGCCACTTCAAAGCGCTATTTAAGGCTTGGAGATTTCGACGATTTCAAGTACGGCAATTGTGTTTTTCTTGTGGTTTTTTCAAAAAAACGATCAATTATGCCTCGTAGAAAACAGCGATCATCTTTTGATCAAGTATCCGAGTTCGACAGAGGAAGGATAGTGGCCTACCGAGATTGTGGATTATCTTTCAGGGAAATCGGTAGTCGTGTTGGACAAAACCAAACAACTGTAATGCGTATATGTGACCGTTGGTTGCAGGAGGGTACGACGGACCGACGTGTTCGATCGCATCCACCTCAGTGCACCACTTCACGTGATGACAGGCATATTGTGCGTATGGCAGTGACGGATTGCTCAGCCACATCACGAACCATAGCACAGCACATTCAGTCTGTACCGCATCATCCAGTGTCTGCGCGTACCATTCGACGCCGTTTACAGCAGAGTGGTCTGTCCGCAAGACGTCCATTGCTTCGTCTACCCTTGACGCAGAACCACAGACGTTTCCGCCGCCAATGGTGCGATGAAAGAAGGATGTGGACGGCAGAATGGAATGAAATTGTCTTTACTGACGAGTCACGCTTCTGTCTGCAACACCACGATAGTCGGATTCGAGTCTGGAGACACCGTGGAGAGAGGATGCTGAACAGCTGCGTTATGCACCGCCACACTGGTCCTGCACAGGGTATTATGGTATGGGGCGGTATTGGATATCACTCTCGCACTCCTCTAGTACGCATTGCCGGTAAGTAGGGAGAAAATGGGGATACAACGCCAGAGGGGAGCCAGGGAGCTGGGGAGCCAGGGATCGGGAAGTGACGTCATAACAGGAAGTGGAGTTGAGTTGTTTCTCCTGCTGTTGCAGGAAGTGACGTCATGACAGGAAGTTGAGTTGTTTTACCGGAAGTGACGTCGTAACAGGAAGTGGAGTTGAGTTGTTTCTGCCTACCCGTCGAGTTGTTTACCACCTGCTACACGAAATGAGCAGAGCCGGAAGTGAAGTCATCAGGAGTTGAGCTGTTTACCACCTACTGTTATTTGTACACCTACTATTTGTTTATGGAAAAAAGATCTCCACACACATCACATTGAAACTTTTTTTCATGTGTAGTCATATGTTGAATGAATTTATCGTTGCGATAAAACGTTTCTTCACATATAGAACATGCAAATTCTTTGTATTGAGAATGTAATTTTATGTGCCTATTTAAATTCTTCTTTAAAGTAAAAGACTTTCCACACGTAGTGCAAATCTGCAAAGTTAGAAAAAAGAAAATCTCTAAATTTAAGGATGAAATCATATTTGATTAAAATTAATTTTACACTTGCATTATGTTTCTATATTAAGAACTAACTTTAAACACTGAAGTGAATCTAGATTTCATATAAAAAAATACAATTTCAAAACAACGTATTTTTAACAATACTGATTATACTAAAACGGATAAAATACACTATAGGCTAAGCATGGAAGAAATAATTTCAATACAACTTGATTTAACAATACTAGTTATACTAAAACGATAATATACTTTTATTACTTCACATTCATTATATTTGAAAACTTTAATTGCACGCATAATAAAAGCGAAAGACCGTACTTCTTCAATGAATTAATTTAATTCCCCTAAAATATTAAATAATGTACTTACATGCACACCGCTAGGACCAGCACATTGTTCATCATGCATACCAGAAGTAGTTCGTTGTTCATCGTCCACACTAGATGTAGAACACGTACAGCTTACTGGTGAGGGCTAGAAATGAAAGGAGATAAAAAAATTATATCACTTTAAACTATGAAATTATTTTATATTTAAAAAAAAATATTAACAATATATTTACCTCTGAAAACATTTTCCCATGGACGTTCTTACTCATATCGACTTCTCCAGTTGAAATCTAAAACAGCAATGGTTAAACCAAAGAAAAAGTGTCTTACATTATCGTTAATCTTAATGATAAACTAGTCTCGTGATATGCCAAAACAACAAAATTAAAGATAAACTGTAGATGACCAATGAAAAAATTCCTAGCATGTTCAAAAGCGAAGTGAAATGAAAACATGACGTGAATTTCTCCTAAGAGAACTTGCAATGGGAACAAGATCAGACATGTAAGAACGAGTCCTTTCTCGTATTCCCGAGTCTGACGTCACACAAGGCATCGCACTTCGTAGTCAAGAAGCCCTTAACCAGCTAAACATCCCGCGCTGGGACGTCAGACTCGGGAATACGAGAAAGGACTCGTTCTTACATGTCTGATCTTGTTCCCATTGCAAGTTCTCTTAGGAGAAATTCACGTCATGTTTTCATTTCACTTCGCTTTTGAACATGCTAGGAATTTTTTCATTGGTCATCTACAGTTTATCTTTAATTTTGTTGTTTTGGCATATCACGAGACTAGTTTATCATTAAGATTAACGATAATGTAAGACACTTTTTCTTTGGTTTAACCATTCCTGTTTTAGATTTCAACTGGAGAAGTCGATATGAGTAAGAACGTCCATGGGAAAATGTTTTCAGAGGTAAATATATTGTTAATATTTTTTTAAATATAAAATAATTTCATAGTTTAAAGTGATATAATTTTTTTATCTCATTTCATTTCTAGCCCTCACCAGTAAGCTGTACGTGTTCTACATCTAGTGTGGACGATGAACAACGAACTACTTCTGGTATGTATGATGAACAATGTGCTGGTCCTAGCGGTGTGCATGTAAGTACATTATTTAATATTTTAGGGGAATTAAATTAATTCATTGAAGAACTACGGTCTTTCGCTTTTATTATGCGTGCAATTAAAGTTTTCAAATATAATGAATGTGAAGTAATAAAAGTATATTATCGTTTTAGAATAACTAGTATTGTTAAATCAAGTTGTATTGAAATTATTTCTTCCATGCTTAGCCTATAGTGTATTTTATCCGTTTTAGTATAATCAGTATTGTTAAAAATACGTTGTTTTGAAATTGTATTTTTTTTATATGAAATCTAGATTCACTTCAGTGTTTAAAGTTAGTTCTTAATATAGAAACATAATGCAAGTGTAAAATTAATTTTAATCAAATATGATTTCATCCTTAAATTTAGAGATTTTCTTTTTTCTAACTTTGCAGATTTGCACTACGTGTGGAAAGTCTTTTACTTTAAAGAAGAATTTAAATAGGCACATAAAATTACATTCTCAATACAAAGAATTTGCATGTTCTATATGTGAAGAAACGTTTTATCGCAACGATAAATTGATTCAACATATGACTACACATGAAAAAAAGTTTGAATGTGATGTGTGTGGAGATCTTTTTTCCATAAACAAATAGTAGGTGTACAAATAACAGTAGGTGGTAAACAGCTCAACTCCTGATGACTTCACTTCCGGCTCTGCTCATTTCGTGTAGCAGGTGGTAAACAACTCGACGGGTAGGCAGAAACAACTCAACTCCACTTCCTGTTACGACGTCACTTCCGGTAAAACAACTCAACTCAACTTCCTGTCATGACGTCACTTCCTGCAACAGCAGGAGAAACAACTCAACTCCACTTCCTGTTATGACGTCGCTTCCCGATCCCTGGCTCCCCAGCTCCCTGGCTCCCCTCTGGCGTTGTATCCCCATTTTCTCCCTACTAGTATCAAATGATTTAATTTATAGACTTCTGTGAAGTGTGGTTCCTGCCAAAATCAGTAGCCAGAGTAGCCGCCATTGTTGGAGATCACCGCTGCCACACGCCTCGGCATTGATTCAAAGAGACTTTGGATGTGTTCTTGGGGTACAGCAGACCAAGCAGCTTCCACACGTTGCCAAAGTTGATCTGGTGTGGCAGCTGGGGATGTATTCTGGGTCAATCGTTGAGCAACCATGGACCACATGTTTTCTATCGGCGAAAGATCCGGAGAGCGAGCTGGCCAGGGAAGCAATTCAATCTGGCGATTGACGAAGAACCCTTGGACAATGTGTGCCACGTGTGGTCGAGCATTATCCTGTTGAAATATGGCCGTGGGCAAGCCCTGAAGGTAAGGAAGGACAACTGGCTCCAACACCTCGGAGATGCAGCGCTGGCTGTTTAAAGTACCGGCAATGCGTACTAGAGGAGTGCGAGAGTGATATCCAATACCGCCCCATACCATAATACCCGGTGCAGG
The DNA here is from genome assembly GCA_933210815.1 of Meta bourneti. NCBI lineage: Eukaryota > Metazoa > Arthropoda > Arachnida > Araneae > Tetragnathidae > Meta > Meta bourneti. The sequence continues at coordinate 908,807 of OW119923.1, forward strand.
ACCAGTGTGGCGGTGCATAACGCAGCTGTTCAGCATCCTCTCTCCACGGTGTCTCCAGACTCGAATCCGACCATCGTGGTGTTGCAGACAGAAGCGTGACTCGTCAGTAAAGACAATTTCATTCATTCTGCAGTCCACATCCTTCTTTCATCGCACCATTGGCGGCGGAAACGTCTGTGGTTCTGCGTCAAGGGTAGACGAAGCAATGGACGTCTTGCGGACAGACCACTCTGCTGTAAACGGCGTCGAATGGTACGCGCAGACACTGGATGATGCGGTATAGACTGAATGTGCTGTGCTATGGTTCGTGATGTGGCTGAGCGATCAGTCACTGCCATACGCACAATATGCCTGTCATCACGTGAAGTGGTGCACTGAGGTGGATGCGATCGAACACGTCGGTCCGTCGTACCCTCCTGCATCCAACGATCACATATCCGCATTACAGTTGTTTGGTTTCGTCCAACACGACTACCGATTTCCCTGAAAGATAATCCACAATCTTGGTAGGCCACTATCCTTTCTCTGTCGAACTCGGATACTTGATCAAAAGATGTTCGCTGTTTTCTACGAGGCATAATTGATCGTTTTTTTGAAAAAACCACAAGAAAAACACAATTGCCGTACTTGAAATCGTCGAAATCTCCAAGCCTTAAATAGCGCTTTGAAGTGGCGCCACAGGCGCGCGTGATGTGCGTCTGCGCTGAAATTCTAATCATTTGCATATCTCACCTCCGGTAATGCATGTTGTAAATTTCGTATTGTTTGCATGCTTCCTTCAGGGTGTTGCATTTACGGTGGCCAGCAGTGTATAATGCATTCACTACACTAAAATATGTTGGACATTGCATTAAAATGCTTTGAATAAATCTTATGTGATACTTGTACAAACACACAGACACAAAATCAAGCATAGAACAGGAAGACGGACAGACTTACGCAACCAAGTTCAGTCACTAAATGAATGTAAGAACTCACAGTATGCAAATTTTTTATGAAAATATGTTCAACCGTTTGGACGTAGCATGGGTACACACATACAGACAGACAGACAGATGGACAGACAGACAGACAGACAGATGGACAGACAGACAGACACCAAACGAACAAGAGATGGATTTTGCATCTGAAGAGTCCAAAACGGATAGAAAATTTGAAATGGGTCGAAAATACTCAATGTACAAACACTCCATTCTTATTAATATAGATATTATAAATTTTAATTATATTCAATTCATTCGTCCTTTATTTTAAATTCAGGGGTAATTCACTTAATTGGTAATTAATAAATTTTCACTACGGTAATTTTTAATTACATTTATTGGGGGATGAAATTTTAAAACATCTTTTAATTATTCAACATTCATTCTCATTTTTCTTTATTTTCTTAATACTTTATTTATTTGTTTGATGCTTTAATTTAATTATATTATACTTTAATTAATTATATTACACTTTAATTTAATTATATTATACTTTTATTTGTATGTATTATATTCAATTCATTAATCCCTTATTTTTAATTGAATTTTGGATATGGTTAGTTTGTCATACTGCGGTCATTTTTTAATACATTTGTGCTGGAATTAAAACTGAAAAATCGAATTTCATAAAACTCTATAACTAATATAATATAACTATATAGCTAAAATAATATAACTCTAAGCTTCAAGAATAATTCTGTGTTTGGACATGGCTAGTTTGTCACAATAAGGTAATTTTGTAATGCATTTGGGATGAAATTTTTCAAAATATCGTTTAATTATTCAATATTCATTCCTTTTTCTTTATTTGATTAATACTTTTATTTATTAGTTTAATGCTTTTATTAAATTATATAAACTTTTATTTATGTATTATAATTTTTATTCAATTCATGTATCTCTTATTTTTTACTGAATGTTTGGGTATGGTTAGTTTGTCATACTGCTGTAATGTTTTACTACATTTGGACTGATATTAAAACTGAAAAATCGAATTTAATATAACCCTCTAGCGAAATAGATAATGATGTATCACTTAAGTATTCCATTGTAAATTTCATTTAGTTTTATGAGAGTAAAACTTTCCTTGAGTTTGTATATCCATTACTTGACGTTGTCTGCATCGTGTTTGGCGCAGCCTGACTAAATATTACCCTTACGCCATAAAAGCACAAAACAACCAAACAATCATGTTCCACATGCTTCTTATATTCTCGATTGAGCATGATTCTTTCAAATTTACGTTGAAAAGCATAAGTGAAAATTTTTTCATGCAACATTTCTTTTACATTTTTTAGGGACGCGGTAGCCCAGTTGGAAGAGCATCAGATAACCAACCAGAGGGTTGCGAGTTCAAGACTAGGTCCAGCCAAAAACCATAGTGTTCACGGAGGCTGGTACACTTTAAATCTGTCGTGGCCTCAAATATCCTCAAGTTGGCGTGGTGTGGAAGTTTGGAGAGTCAGGTGTTGTTCTCACATCTGACCGTAGTTCAAAATTACGAGGCCCTGTCCTTGGATCTTTCCCTTCGGGATTGATCCCGGACCGTCGCCAATAGCCCAGTGTTGCTCCAGTGAGACGTTAATTGCATACCTACCTTTATATTTTTTATTAGTGATGATTTCCTATCTACGATCACAGAAAAAGTGTCGATCTATTTTGAGCATTTGTTATTTGATTTCTAATGATAAGTTCTACGAATTATGTTTGACGTACTATTTAACCCTCCAAGTGGTTTCGACGAGATATCTCCTCCATCTAGATCTGATTCATTTTGTTAATGACGAGATATTTCGTCATCAAGATGTTCCGATTTTTTTGGGATGACAGGATCTTTTCTGAGTTCGATGAAGACGAATCTTTCGATTATCAACCAATTTTTTCGATAAGTTACTGAATTCCAATGTGGTATGTAGACAGCTGAATTAACGTCGCACAGGAGCAACAGAATGGGTATTGCCTACGGTCCGGGTAGGTAGGTATTTTAATTAACGTCGCATTGGAGCAACACAACGGGATATTGGCGACGGTCCGGGATCAATCCCCAAGGAAAAAATCCGAGAACACCACGTAATTTTGAAGCATGATCAGATTACGAGGTCACACCTGAGCCGGCACCCTACTCTTCAAACTTCTACACCACGCCAACGTGAGGACATTTGAGACCACGACAGATTTAACGTGCACCAGCCCCTTTGTGCACGACAGTCTTTGATTGGATTCGAACTCGCAACCCTCCGGCTGTTTATCTGTTACTCTTTCAACCGGGCTACCGCGGTCCAGCGACGGTCCGAAAGGAAAGATCGGAGGACAAAACCTCGCAATTTTCTTCCACAGTCAGATGACGAGGTACTTGATATCTCACGCTTGATTCGATACCTCGAGACAACCACCAGGAGGGTTAAGGTGATGATTTTAAAACATTTAAAATTTTGCTTAGAAATATAATGTTTAGATATTAAGTTTTTAACATTTGATACCTGTGAGTAGGGAGAAAATGGGGATACAACGCCAGAGGGGAGCCAGGGATCGGGAAGTGACGTAATAACAGGAAGTGGAGTTGAGTTGTTTCTCCTGCTGTTGCAGGAAGTGACGTCATGACAGGAAGTTGAGTTGAGTTGTTTTACCGGAAGTGACGTAGTAACAGGAAGTGGAGTTGAGTTGTTTCTGCCTACCCGTCGAGTTGTTTACCACCTGCTACACGAAATGAGCAGAGCCGGAAGTGAAGTCATCAGGAGTTGAGCTGTTTACCACCTACTGTTATTTGTACACCTACTATTTGTTTATGGAAAAAAGATCTCCACACACATCACATTCAAACTTTTTTTCATGTGTAGTCATATGTTGAATCAATTTATCGTTGCGATAAAACGTTTCTTCACATATAGAACATGCAAATTCTTTGTATTGAGAATGTAATTTTATGTGCCTATTTAAATTCTTCTTTAAAGTAAAAGACTTTCCACACGTAGTGCAAATCTGCAAAGTTAGAAAAAAGAAAATCTCTAAATTTAAGGATGAAATCATATTTGATTAAAATTAATTTTACACTTGCATTATGTTTCTATATTAAGAACTAACTTTAAACACTGAAGTGAATCTAGATTTCATATAAAAAAAATACAATTTCAAAACAACGTATTTTTAACAATACTGATTATACTAAAACGGATAAAATACACTATAGGCTAAGCATGGAAGAAATAATTTCAATACAACTTGATTTAACAATACTAGTTATTCTAAAACGATAATATACTTTTATTACTTCACATTCATTATATTTGAAAACTTTAATTGCACGCATAATAAAAGCGAAAGACCGTAGTTCTTCAATGAATTAATTTAATTCCCCTAAAATATTAAATAATGTACTTACATGCACACCGCTAGGACCAGCACATTGTTCATCATACATACCAGAAGTAGTTCGTTGTTCATCGTCCACACTAGATGTAGAACACGTACAGCTTACTGGTGAGGGCTAGAAATGAAAGGAGATAAAAAAATTATATCACTTTAAACTATGAAATTATTTTATATTTAAAAAAATATTAACAATATATTTACCTCTGAAAACATTTTCCCATGGACGTTCTTACTCATATCGACTTCTCCAGTTGAAATCTAAAACAGGAATGGTTAAACCAAAGAAAAAGTGTCTTACATTATCGTTAATCTTAATGATAAACTAGTCTCGTGATATGCCAAAACAACAAAATTAAAGATAAACTGTAGATGACCAATGAAAAAATTCCTAGCATGTTCAAAAGCGAAGTGAAATGAAAACATGACGTGAATTTCTCCTAAGAGAACTTGCAATGGGAACAAGATCAGACATGTAAGAACGAGTCCTTTCTCGTATTCCCGAGTCTGACGTCCCAGCGCGGGATGTTTAGCTGGTTAAGGGCTTCTTGACTACGAAGTGCGATGCCTTGTGTGACGTCAGACTCGGGAATACGAGAAAGGACTCGTTCTTACATGTCTGATCTTGTTCCCATTGCAAGTTCTCTTAGGAGAAATTCACGTCATGTTTTCATTTCACTTCGCTTTTGAACATGCTAGGAATTTTTTCATTGGTCATCTACAGTTTATCTTTAATTTTGTTGTTTTGGCATATCACGAGACTAGTTTATCATTAAGATTAACGATAATGTAAGACACTTTTTCTTTGGTTTAACCATTGCTGTTTTAGATTTCAACTGGAGAAGTCGATATGAGTAAGAACGTCCATGGGAAAATGTTTTCAGAGGTAAATATATTGTTAATATTTTTTTAAATATAAAATAATTTCATAGTTTAAAGTGATATAATTTTTTTATCTCCTTTCATTTCTAGCCCTCACCAGTAAGCTGTACGTGTTCTACATCTAGTGTGGACGATGAACAACGAACTACTTCTGGTATGCATGATGAACAATGTGCTGGTCCTAGCGGTGTGCATGTAAGTACATTATTTAATATTTTAGGGGAATTAAATTAATTCATTGAAGAACTACGGTCTTTCGCTTTTATTATGCGTGCAATTAAAGTTTTCAAATATAATGAATGTGAAGTAATAAAAGTATATTATCGTTTTAGAATAACTAGTATTGTTAAATCAAGTTGTATTGAAATTATTTCTTCCATGCTTAGCCTATAGTGTATTTTATCCGTTTTAGTATAATCAGTATTGTTAAAAATACGTTGTTTTGAAATTGTATTTTTTTTATATGAAATCTAGATTCACTTCAGTGTTTAAAGTTAGTTCTTAATATAGAAACATAATGCAAGTGTAAAATTAATTTTAATCAAATATGATTTCATCCTTAAATTTAGAGATTTTCTTTTTTCTAACTTTGCAGATTTGCACTACGTGTGGAAAGTCTTTTACTTTAAAGAAGAATTTAAATAGGCACATAAAATTACATTCTCAATACAAAGAATTTGCATGTTCTATATGTGAAGAAACGTTTTATCGCAACGATAAATTGATTCAACATATGACTACACATGAAAAAAAGTTTGAATGTGATGTGTGTGGAGATCTTTTTTCCATAAACAAATAGTAGGTGTACAAATAACAGTAGGTGGTAAACAGCTCAACTCCTGATGACTTCACTTCCGGCTCTGCTCATTTCGTGTAGCAGGTGGTAAACAACTCGACGGGTAGGCAGAAACAACTCAACTCCACTTCCTGTTACGACGTCACTTCCGGTAAAACAACTCAACTCGACTTCCTGTCATGACGTCACTTCCTGCAACAGCAGGAGAAACAACTCAACTCCACTTCCTGTTATGACGTCTCTTCCCGATTCCTGGCTCCCCTCTGGCGTTGTATCCCCATTTTCTCCCTACTCCTGTGTCGGTAAAAAGTTCCTTGTGTGTGAATGTCCATTTACATTGTCTCCTGTTTGGCTCAGCTTGGCCAAGTATGGCCATCGAACCATACAACCCTACCAGCCAACCAACTCTGTGAGTGGGATGGATTGTTCTTCTGTCAGCAACTACGTGAGAAGTGTTGCGTGAGTTTACTTTCTGGATCGTTTCCACCTATGATTCCTGCCCCTGAGGGGATCTCAGAAGTTTTACTCTCAATGGAAATGTCTTCACAGGCGACTCTGAGCGCGAGAAAATGAAATATGTTACATTTCCCTAAAGGAGGTCACGCATGCGCAGATCATGCTTAAGTCCAGATGCAGTGTTGCCGGACGTCCGGGATTGGTCTAGACATGGGCGACACCTTCGAGTGGCTCAAATCCCTTGCCCCCATATGTTACAGTCTAACCTCGTTAAGACGAATTACTCTGGTGAGTAAAAAAATTCGTATTATCCGTAGTTCGTGTTATCCGAATTCAGAAAAAGCATTATTTCAAACAATAAAATAAAATGCTATTAACGTACTTACATTAACAGATTCCAGGTAGGTATGTGGGAAGGTATTTTAATTAACGTCACATTGGAGCAGCAACACAACGGGCTATTGGCGACGGTCCGGGATCAATCCCAATGCAAAAAATCCGAGGACAACACCACATAATTTTGAACCACGGTCAGATGACGAGGCAACACCTGAGCTGGCACCCCACTCTCCAAACTCCACAGATTCCAGGTAAATGGCGGACCGCTGTAGCCCGGTTCGAAGAGTAACGGATTAGCAACCGGAGGGTTCGGAGTTCGAATCCAACCGAAGACTGTCGTTTATAAAGGGGGCTGGTGCACGCTAAATCTATCGTGGCTCCAAATGTTCTCACGTTGACTTGGTGTGGAATTTGGAGAGCAGAGTGCCAGATCAGGTGCTTACCTCGTCATCGGAGCGTGGTTCAAAATTACTTGTTGTCCTCGGATTTTTCCCATGTGGATTGATTCCGGACCGTCACCAATAGCCCGTTCTGTTGCTCCAAAGCGACGTTAACTAATTACCATTACCACAGATAAATGGTATACTTCATCACAAAGATTATACAGATAATTCTTAATTATACAGATAATTCTTGATTACACAGATCTTTCCTGATTTCGAAAATTTTGTCTTGAAATAGATCTGCTGTCGGTTTTTGTGTTTTTTTGTGACATTCTTTAAGAAAATCTTTGATGCGGTCAACTCTGATGAATTTTCACTGCCTAACAAACAACGGTGAACAATTTCTGAGCCAGTAGTAGTTTCTTTTAAAGAAGGCACGCTTATTCCGTCGTCTTCGTACGATTGAAAAGAATCCGTTTGCCCTTAAGTTTCGAAAATTTGTTCGCCTTAACTATAGATTAGTGTAACTCGAATTCTTATTAGACGAATGAGTTAACATTATTTGAATACACATTTTGATGGGAATTGCAATTTAGTTCGTATTATCAGTAATTAGTATTAAGCGAGTTCGTCTTAATGAGGTTTGACTGTATATAGCTAATGACTGCATACCTCTATTTCACTAACGTACGTTGCACAGAAATAGGCATTATTTGTATATTGTCGAATGGTAACACTGTTAGGATTTATTATTTATTTTTGCTATAGAAGACAGTTTTTGTAAACAGCGAGTTCATTCCTCTTTATATAGGGCCGCAACAGCCCAGTTGGAAGAGTACTGGATTAGCAATTAGATTAGGTTCTGAGTTCGAAACTAGGTCCAACCAAAGACCTTGGGGGTTGGTGCAAGTTAAATCTGTCTTGACCTCAAATGTCCTCATGTTGGCGTCGTGTGAAAGTTTGGAGAGTGGGGTTACAGTTCTGGTGTAACCTCGTCATCTGACCGTGGCTAAAAATTACGTGGTGTTGTACTCGATCTTTCCCTTCGGGTTTGACCCCGGATCGTCGCCAATAGCCCATTGTGTTGCTCAAGTGAGATATTAATTAAAATTCCTACCTCCATTTGCCCTTACGTTTCGGAAATTTGTTCGGCTTAATCTGCGATTAATGTAACTCGAATTCTTATTAAACGAATGTTAGCATCATTTGAATATACATTTTGATGGGGATTGAAATTTAGTTCGTATTATCAGTAATTCGTACTAAGCGAGTTTGTCTTAATCAGGTTTGACTGTATAACTCTGGACCTCTATTTCACTAATGTACGTGGCTCAAAAATGGGCATTATTTGTATATTGTCGAATGGCAACTGTTATTTATTTTTCCAAAAGATAGTTTTTGTAAACAGTTCATTCCTCTTTACATAGGGCCTTGGTAGCCCAATTGGAACAGTAAAGGATTAGCAACCGTAGTTGCTAGTTAGAATCAATGATTGTTTTAATTCTAACCTATAATTAGAATCAAAACAATCATTGATCATGCTTGACAGGCATGGCAGACTTTATCCAACATTTAATTTATTTGTGAATCTTTCTTCCTCATACACCGCTCCAAAGCGCACAAGCGCATCAATTGGTCACTGTTATCTATTCATTGAACGACTCAAAGATAAACAGAAAGAAGTTCATTAGTTCCTAAAAGGAAAAGAGGCTTCGGTAGCTCAGTTAACAGTCACAGATTAGCAACCGGAGAATTTGGAGTTCGAGACTATCCAACCAAAGACCGTCGTGTATTTGGGGAATAGTGAACGTTAAATCTGTCGTAGCCTCAAATATCCACACGTTGGAGTGGTGTGGAAGTATGGAGAGTGGGATACAGCTCAGATGTTGATCTCTTCCTCTGTCCATGGTTCAAAATTACGACGTGTTGTCCTAGATCGTTTCCTTCAGGATTGATCACGGACCGTCACCACTAGTCAGTTGAAATGCTCCAGTGCGATGTTAATTAACTACCTATCTATATCACTAACGTACGGGGCACAGAAATGGGCATTATTTGTATATTGTCGAATGGCAAGGGTTGATTTATTATTTATTTTTACTATAGAAAAAAGTTTTGTAAGCAGCGAGTTCATTCCTCTTTATTCCCAGTTGGAAGAGTAACGGATTAGCAACCAGAGGGTTGTAGTTCGAAACTAGGTCCAACCAAATACCGTCGGGGGCTGGAGCAAATTAAATCTGTCGTGGCCTCAAATGTCCTCACGTTGGTGTGGTGTGGAAGTTTGGAGAGTGGGGTGCCAGCTCAAGTGTTGACCTCCTATTTCGACCGTGGTTCAAAATTACGAGGTGTTGTCCTGGGATCTTTCCCTCCGGGATTGGTCCCGGACCGTCACCAATAGTCCGTTGTGTAGCTCCAGTGCTACTTTAATAAATTAAATGCCTACCTCTTTAAATAATATGTTTGAAACTCATATGCAATTTTCTCTTCTGGCCATCCCTTCAACTCCCACTTGAGAACTCTGAACATCATTGGATCTCTTACGAGTCATCTTTTCAATTTCCAATGCATATAAAGGAGTAATCACCCAATTCTTGAGTGGACAAGACTTGTAGTGGCGGCAACACTTCAGCATCCTGTATTTGTCTTGCTAGCCTACTTACACTGTCAGAATTCTGAATTTCCTTTCCTGGACTATGAATTACGAGGGTAAATCAAATATTATCCGTACTTTCGCTATAACACATCTTTAGGCTTGTCACACTGCCTTCTGCGCAGGCATGCTTAGAGTTGATACTACTGTGGCTACGTTACCGAAGTTTGACCTTGATAGCGTCATTTGTCTTGCTTCTGCTTCAGTGTAAACATGGCCGTTCCGCTAGCAGTATGCACCAAGGAGGAATAAAGAGCATAGTGATCTTATTCCTAGGGTTGGAAGGTGTTCCAGGTGCTGAAATTCATCGGAGGCTTACAACATAATACTGGGACAGTGCTCTACCATATAGAAGTGTGTATGAGTGGACAGAGAAGCTTAAAAGGGGGCCGGACAAGCGTGATGCACGGAGAAGGAGCAGGATGCCCTTCAACCTCCACCACTGATGAGAAAATTCAGCAAGCTCAAGAAATGGTATTGGCAAACCGGCGAGTTACCATCGACAATGTAGCGTATTCTCTGCAGATTAGACGGACAAAGAAGTAGGGAAGTGGTGCATAAAGGGTTGGGTGACCGACCAAAAACCTACTTCTTGGAGGGAATACTGAAGCTTGTGGACCGCTGGACCAAATGCATCGAAAAGGAAGGAGACTATATAGAAAAATGACGACTTGTTCAACCCCTACATTTGTGTAAATAGATTGAAAAAATAAAGTGCGTACAATTTTTGTCTTTCCCTCTTAGATCGAAATCATAAGCATTAAGTAAAACAGTTCATTTCAGCATTCGAAGGTAGGTATTTAAATTAACGTCGCATTGGAGCAACCCAACGGGCAATTGACAACGGTCCGGGATCAATCCCAAAGGGAAAGAAGATCCGAGGACAACATCATGTAATTTTGAACGACGGTAAGATGACGATCAGCATTCGGAGGAGAAATGATATTATGTGTAGGTTTAGACCTCGTAGTTTCCTAACAGAGGTTGAAGGTCAGTAGCGATTTTAAACTTGTGTCCCGAACGTCCCCCGAGGAAATTATGGAATTTCTTTACATACAGCGATAATGCTGAGCGCCTCTTTGTCGATCTGAGCGTAATATCTCTCCGAAGATGTTTAAGTTCTGGATACGAAGGCAAGTGAAACTTTTTGCCCATTAGGTAGATGCTGACTTAAAACAGCTTGAACTCTCTGCTCACAAAAGCTGTCTTCTATAGGAATAATAAACAGTAAATCACAACAGCAACAAAGGGATACATATATTTTTATTTTCCAATGGGGACACGGCGCAATCATAACACAAGAGAAAGATTAATTATAACACAGAAAGACAAACAACGAACAATGACAGCAAACAGATAAAAAAAATCAGGTAGGATGTGTCGGAGAAAACAAAACAACCAAAAGACCATATTCCACATGCTTCTTGTATTGATGATTCATCATGATTCTTTAATGTTTACATTGACAAGCATGAGTGAAAAACATTTCATGGCACATTTCTTTTGCACTTTTTAGTTCGTAATGATTTCCTATCTATGATCACATCCAAAGGAAAAAGTTTTTTAAGGTTATCCTTTTTTGAGTATTTATGTAATATCCTTTTAACCCTCCAAGTGGTTTCGACGAGATATCTTGCCCATCACGATCTGACCTATTGTGCTCATGACGATATCCCGTCATCAAGATACTGCCAATATTTTGATGATGACGAAATCAAGACCTGGTCAGTTTTCTTCTAATGACGAGAACTCTTGTCTATCAAAATCTAGTCAATATTTTTGTAATGACGAGATACCTCGTCGAGACACCCACCAGGAGGGTTAATCATTCGTTACCAAATTTAACTAAAACATGAACTTTAATAATGTAGTTTTTGTTGGAGAAAAGTGAAGAAAGCTGTAAATCGGATATAGAGGAAAAGTTTACGTTTCTTTAATAAGCTTTCGCGATTAATGAAGTTTTGAAAAATGCTCTTCTGAAAAGAAAGTATCTCTATTAGAGATTCAACACGTTTTTTATATTGATACTATACCTTGTACATAGCTCTATCTTAGAATAAACTAAAAACATCTCTGTCAACGATCCAATGCTTTTTTATATTGATAATATACCTTGTAACAAAGCTCAATCTCCATAGAATATAAAAAACATCTCTATCAACGATCCAATGCCTTTTTCACATCGAAAATATATCATGCAATGAAGCTCTATATCCTTAAGACAAACTATCAAATCCAACGCCTTTTTTATATTGATAATATATAGTATAACAGAGAAGCTCTATGTCTTTAGGATAAACAAAAAGCACCTCTATCAACTATTCAATGCCTTTTTTTATGTGGGTAATCTATCATGTAACGAAGCTTTATCTCTTTATGATAAATAAAAAACATCTCTATCAACGATCCAATGCCTTTTTCACATCGAAAATATATCATGCAATGAAGCTCTATATCCTTAAGACAAACTATCAAATCCAACGCCTTTTTTATATTGATAATATATAGTATAACAGAGAAGCTCTATGTCTTTAGGATAAACAAAAAGCACCTCTATCAACTATTCAATGCCTTTTTTTATGTGGGTAATCTATCATGTAACGAAGCTAATGACGAGAACTAATATTTTTGTAATGACGAGATACCTCGTCGAGACACCCACCAGGAGGGTTAATCATTCGTTACCAAATTTAACTAAAACATGAACTTTAATAATGTAGTTTTGATAATATGATTTATGATAAATAAAAATAATCTCTATCAATGATTCCATGCCTTTTCGTATATTGATAATATATAATGAAAAAGAAGCTCCGTCTCCTTTGTATAAACAAAAACATCTCTATCAACGATCCAATGCTTTTTCTAAAAAATAAATGAATCATGTAACGAAACTCTATCTTCTTAGGATAAACAAACAATATCTCTATCAGCAATCCAATGCCTTTTTTAATAAATAAATCATGTATCGAAGCTATCTCCTAAGAATGAACATAAAATATCTCTCTATCACCAACCGATTCCTTTTTTTTATATTGATAATATGTCATGTAAAACGCTCTATATCTTAGAATATTAAATGCGTCAATAACGAATTACTTTGATCAATTATGTGCAGAGAAAAGAATTTGGTAAAACTATCCAAGGTAATTCAGGTAAAAACGTATTATTAACATAAAACATGCGCCTTAGAAGTTAAAATAAAAGCGAGTCAAAATTGTTGCGTTTAATGAATGCGTTGAAGACGGAACGTCTTCTATTATGTAAGTTGTTTGTCGATAGAGAAACAAGCGAGAACCAACAATTGAACTCAATTGAAAAATGCGGGGGTTGCTTCACGTGATGGTGCAGAGCAAGTGATACAATTACAACCCAATGACCTTGAAAGATGACGCCTTCACAAGGATCGCCCTCGAAACATCTACGGCAGTGTCTGCTTCTGTGTGCTTGACATAGTGAAACATATAAAAGCCTTTGCGGTTTCGAGAGACATTGAGTTAGTCACTGTAAAATGCATGGTTTTTACTATTTGTGTCTTGTTCGTAAAACATCGTGGACTCAAAACATCTGTGTGCTTGACCGTGAAGCATGTAAATATTTTTCCTAATTTAGAGGCAATGAGTCAGCCACATCGAAAAATGCAGGTGCTTTTTATTGTAAGTGGCTATATCTGTTAAACCTCGTGGGCTCAAAACATTTGTATTCAAACACTGAAATACATAAATGCCTTTCCTTAGACAGAGATTGAGTTAGCCACTGTAAAATGCATAGTTTTTAACTGTGTCTATGTTCGTATAACATCGTGGACTCAAAACATCTGTGTGCTGGATAGTATAATATGTGAATGATTTTCTCCTAATTTAAAGGCAATGAGTCAGTCATTGAAAAACGCAGGTGCTTTTTATTGTAAGTGGCTGCTGTTTAACCTCGTGGGCTCAAAACATCTGTGTGCAGACACTGAAATACAAAAGTGCCTTTCCTTAGACAGATACTGAATAAGACACTGTAAAATGCATGTTTTTTTACTGCAAGAGTCTGTTCGTAAAACATCGTGGGCTCAAAACAGCTGTGTGCTTGACCAGTAAAGTATGTAAATGCTTTCCCTAATTTAAAGGCAATGATTTAAATTTAAAGGCCATTGAAAAATGCAGATACTTTTTATTGTAAGTGGCTAAGTCTGATGAACCTCGTAGGATCAAAACATTTGTGTGATGACACTAAAACACACTGCTGGCCACCGTAAATGCAACACCCTGAAGGAAGCATGCAAATAATATGAAATTTACAACATGCATTAGCGGAGGTGAGATATGCAAATGATTAGAATTTCAGCGCAGATGCACATCACGCGCGCATGTGGCGCCACTTCAAAGCGCTATTTAAGGCTTGGAGATTTCGACGATTTCAAGTACGGCAATTGTGTTTTTCATGTGGTTTTTTCAAAAAAACGATCAATTATGCCTCGTAGAAAACAGCGATCATCTTTTGATCAAGTATCCGAGTTCGACAGAGGAAGGATAGTGGCCTACCGAGATTGTGGATTATCTTTCAAGGAAATCGGTAGTCGTGTTGGACGAAACCAAACAACTGTAATGCGGATATGTGATCGTTGGATGCAGGAGGGTACGACGGACCGACGTGTTCGATCGCATCCACCTCAGTGCACCACTTCACGTGATGACAGGCATATTGTGCGTATGGCAGTGACGGATCGCTCAGCCACATCACGAACCATAGCACAGCACATTCAGTCTGTACCGCATCATCCAGTGTCTGCGCGTACCATTCGACGCCGTTTACAGCAGAGTGGTCTGTCCGCAAGACGTCCATTGCTTCGTCTACCCTTGACGCAGAACCACAGACGTTTCCGCCGCCAATGGTGCGATGAAAGAAGGATGTGGACGGCAGAATGGAATGAAATTGTCTTTACTGACGAGTCACGCTTCTGTCTGCAACACCACGATAGTCGGATTCGAGTCTGGAGACACCGTGGAGAGAGGATGCTGAACAGCTGCGTTATGCACCGCCACACTGGTCCTGCACAGGGTATTATGGTATGGGGCGGTATTGGATATCACTCTCGCACTCCTCTAGTACGCATTGCCGGTACTTTAAACAGCCAGCGCTACATCTCCGAGGTGTTGGAGCCAGTTGTCCTTCAGGGCTTGCCCACAGCCATTTTTCAACAGGATAATGCGCGACCACACGTGGCACGCATTGTCCAAGGGTTCTTCGTCAATCGCCAGATTGAATTGCTTCCCTGGCCAGCTCGCTCTCCGGATCTTTCGCCGATAGAAAACATGTGGTCCATGGTTGCTCAACGATTGACCCAGAATACATCCCCAGCTGCCACACCAGATCAACTTTGGCAACGTGTGGAAGCTGCTTGGTCTGCTGTACCCCAAGAACACATCCAAAGTCTCTTTGAATCAATGCCGAGGCGTGTGGCAGCGGTGATCTCCAACAATGGCGGCTACTCTGGCTACTGATTTTGGCAGGAACCACACTTCACAGAAGTCTATAAATTTAATCATTTGATACTTGGTCAACATGTTATCTACAAAATAAATTTTGTTGTGATATCTCTTGTCTTTCTTGGTGTTGCAATTTGGGTGGCCAGCAGTGTACATAAGTGCCTTTCCTTAGACAGACATTGAGTAAGACACTGCAAAATGTACGAGCTTTTTCTTGTAAGTGGATATGTCCGCAAAACATCGTGGGCTTAAACATCTTCGGGAGCAAATCTGTGCGTGAAATAAAAATGTTTTAAGCAAACGGTGTGGAGGCATTTAAAAGCGTGATCCGTTTCAAAATTCAGACCTATGCCTAGAACGAAAAACCGATTAATTGGAAATAGGTCTGTTTCATTTGAATCAATAATGCGTTTTTGTGCAGAAAACATCGCAAACAAGCTGCGAGGTATATGAAAATGGAGACGAAATTCAGATTAAACTACTATGCAAACATTGAGTCAATTCGAAAATTGTTCTATTTCACACTCGAATAAGGAAATGAGTTTTCTATCCAGAAAAACATCGAAAACAAATGGGGCATTTGAAAGTGTGATCCAAGTCAAAATTCATACCCAAACTACAACGCAAAAACCGAGTCAATCCGAAATTAACTTTATTTCATTTGAATCGGGCAATGCGTTTTCAGTCCAGAAAAACATTGCAAACAGAGAGGCATTTGAAAGTGTGATCCGCGTCAAAACTCAAACCCACACCACAACGAGAAATCGAGTCAATCCGAAATGAACTTGAAAAATTGAAACCCAAACTACAATGCAAAAGTCGAGTGAATCCCAAATTATCCCTGTTTTACTCGAATCAGGCAATGAGTTACATATTCAGGAAAACATCTCAAACGGTGAGGTATCACAACGCAGAAACCGAGTAATTCTAAAATCTCTCTCTCTCTCACACACACACACTCTCTCTCTCTCGAACCAGGCAATGAGTTTCCTATCCACAATAACATCGAAAACAAACGGTGAGTCATTTGAAAGTGTAATCCTCATCAAAACTAAACCCAAACTGGAAATCAAAAAACTGAGTCAATCCAAAATTATCTTTATTTCACTTGAATCGGGCAATGGCGTTTTCAGTTCAGAAAAACACCGCAAACAACGGTGAGGCATTTGAAGTGTGATCCGCGTCAAAATTCATATCCAAACACAACGCCAGAAACCGAGTGAAAATCCAAAATTTGTCCTTGTTTCATTCGAATCAGGCAATGAGTTAAGTTCAGAAAAACATCTTAAATGGTGAGGCCTCTGAAAGTATGATCCGCGTCAAAATTCAAACCCAAACTAAAAAAGACGAGTCAATCCAAAATTATCCTTGTTTCAGTCGAATCAGACGATGGAAAAAAAATTCAGAAAGTATCGGAAACGGCGAGGCATATGAAAGTGTGATTCGAGTCAAAATTCAAACCCAAACCATAACACAGAGACCGAGTGAATTTAAAATGATCTCTATTTTACTCGAACCAGGCTTTCTATCCAGAAAAACACCGCAAACAAAGGATAGGCATTTGAAAATATGATCCGCTTCAAAACTAAACCCAAACTAGAACGTAAACACAGATTAAATCCAAAATTATCCTTGTTTCACTCGAAAATCAGGCAAATGAGTTATGTTCCGAGAAACAACTTAAATAGTGAAGCATCTGAAAGTGTGATCCGGTTCAAAATTCAAATCCAAACCACAACGCAGAAACCGAGTGAATCCAAAATGTCTCTATTTCACCCGAACCAAGCAATGAGTTTTCCTTCCACAAAACATCCCCAACGGTGGGGCATTCGAAACCATCCCATTCCTGATACCCCACGGTCACACACGCGAAAGTGTTGTGATTCGTGTCAGTTCCTCGAAAAACGAAGCACCCGAAACGAGTTACTGACAGACGCCGTTTTAGGTTAGTCGACTTTCGAATACAGTAAGAGAATATCCCTCTCCCTCCTACATCCTTTAGTGCTCCAGGATTTGAGGTAGACCTTCCTGATCCGACACCGCCTCTGTTATTGGGTGTCAAGGTCAAATCGAAGAGCAGTTATGTCACTTTACAAAAGCAATGGCGTATACCTCCGCGATGTCAAAAACAGGGTCACCCCGGCTAGAGTTCGCATTGGGCGAAACGATAAGAAACTTCCCAAAACCAGAATACCACGAGCAGTCCCGAGTTTAAGGACAATGTAAGATAAAAAGATTGATTGAATGAGTAACGGGAGATGTGTATGATTCGATAAGAAATGCGACGCTCGTGTGTTTCGAAAACACACCTATTTTAAAAGTGGAAGAAAAAGAGTGATTTTTCTTATCCGCCTTAAAGTGACCTAATTTCCTAATTCCTGAAAAATATGTACTTCGAATTAAAATGGCGGTGTCTATTATAGATCCGGACTCGGTGTTTGCTAATTGCGACCGGTCTGCGATCTTGTGCAGTTCTGATACTTAAGACTCCAGACCCTCTCTTCAGTTACTCTCTTCTTTTTTTATTCTATTCTTTTCTTGTGTACGTCCCGTTACCTGATGTTGTCTGTCTTGTGTTTGGCACAGCATGGCCAAATATTGTCATAACCCACCAACTTTATTTGATGCTTTTACTGTATATTGATTGTTTATTTAGATAAAGGGAATGGTGTACTGATTGTATAATCTGTGTACTGATTGTTTAATTAGATAAAGGGAACGGTGTACTTATTGATGGAATCTGAAAGAAGGATCAACTAAGTGAATGCAATTAAAAGGCTTTATTGGTTGCATAGTATCCTTATAAATTAGTTATATAATTTACATTGGTATATTTCTCTCATCTGTGTCAGTAGAAACCTTCGTTGTGTGTATATGTCCATTTACTTGACGCTGTCCGTCTTGTGTTTGGCTTAGCATGGCCAAATATGGCTCTCGAATCATAAGGAAACCCAACCAATTTTATTTGCTGTTTTTTCTGTGTATTGATTGTAAATTTAATCTAAGTAAACTTTCTGACGGTGTGGTGATTGTATTGTCTGTGTACTGATTGATTATACAGAGGCTGTTCGGACATTTTTTGAACGATTTTAATGGACTGAAGCTCAATTTTTTACATGAAATTTTTGTGTTTTAAATGTTCCATTTGATAGCCCTTATTGTTAACTATCTTTCTACACCTTAATTTCCATGATAATAATGATATTTGTAGTATCGACAGTGGTATTTTGTCCCATTCTTTCTCCACAGTTTTCCAGTCCTTGAAAGGTTTTCGGTCGACGTTTCGATAACGCCCTTTTTAAAAGTCCAAAACCACAAAAGTCCATGGATGAAACATCTGGAGATTTAGCAGGAATATCAGTAAAGGGCTTGATACCAGTTTCTTATTCCATTTTTTCCAAGAATTTAGTAGTGGATTTAGATGTGTGGCTGCTTGCTTTATCCTGATGCAGTTCTACTGATTGTTGGCACTGTGGGTAAAGATATGGTATTTCTTTTTTGAATATTGGGATAAAATATGGTCTTGATAATATGTGGGAGTTGATTTTTACATTCCCCCTCTTTTTACTTGTAATTTTTTATTATATGCAAAACCGGCAACAATTATAAATATCTTAGAGAAAGTTCTCACGTTCACTTTGCTATAGTCCTTTGATTGGCGGGTTCTCTTTTAAAATTAAAGATCTTACCTTACAAGTATTCTCAGAAATTTTTTCTTTTTTGGATACTTTTTTTGGAAGTATTTTCCCACTTTTACGTTTTTTCCTTTCTCATTAATAATATTACTTATCGTACCTTTAGATATCGAAAAACCATGACTTTTACAGCGTTTTTGAATAATTGAATAAGCATAATTCTCTTCGGAAAAAGAGGAAACAGCCTTCCATCCATTGCTTATTTAAAAGCGCCAATTTGAAAGTAGACAAAACTCTGAGTTAGCAGACGATAAGTTATACTTTAGCTATTTAACTGACTGTGAAAATAAAATTCTTTCGTAGCATACAATTTTTTTACAGCTCATCAAAATCGTTCAAAAAATGTCCGAACAGCCTCTGTACTTATATAAATTATAGTATCTAGAACGAAGGATCAACTTAATGAATCTAATTCAAAGGCTTAATTGGCTGTTATAGTATCCTTATAAATTAGTTACGTAACTTACTCTGTGTATTTCTTTCTTATGTATCAGTAGAAACTTTCTTGTGCGTGTATGTCCATCTACTTGACGTTGTGTATCTTGTGTTTGGCACAGCATAACCAAATATGACCCTTGCACCATAAAACCCAAACCAGCCAATCTTATATTCTTGGTTGCTCATGATTCATCATATTGACAAGCATGAGAAATATTTTCTATTGAACACTTTTACATTTTACTAATTCATAAGGATTTCTTATGTCTATGATCATATCAATTGAAAAGTTTCTTAGAGGTGATCTTTTTAAACATTTATGCAATTCCCTTTAAATGATTTCTTGTATAAATTAGATTGTATAATTAGTACAATATTATTTAATTTGATAGTTTAACCCTCCAAGTGGTTTCGACGAGATATGTCGTCCATCAAGATCAGACCAATTCTGCTAATGACGAGATAACTCGTCATCAAGATATTGCCTATTTTTCGATGATGACAAGATCAGATCTGATCAGTTTTTCTAATGACGAGATATCTCGTCTATTAAGATCTGATAAGTTTTTAATGTTTAGCGATTAAGTTTTCAGATTTTTGTCTTGATATATCCTAGGAATAGAATAAAAACTCATTAACTGACATTTTTTCGGAGATATTAAATACTTATTTCCATGATCTTATATTCTTGACGCTGCGCATGATTCTTTGTTCTATTGTAACCTGCTTAAAAGATATGTAGCACAACTAAAAAGCTTATATATTTTATTTTGACCTATAAAGTAATACTTTTTCTTTAAAGAGCTGTCCAGCAAACAATTTGCTTCTCCAGTTAATGAGTTTCTGTTCTACATCGACGATATATGTATTTCTCAAAACTCTAAATCTATTTTTCAGTTACAATGTCTTCCTGTTTTGTTCGAATAAAATACTTTCAAATTTATGACTGTTATGCAACACTGAAATTTAGAAAATAGATAACAAAGTTTTGAAAGCAGAATACAAAGACAAAAAATTTTACAGTTCATTAAGTGAAGTTTGAACTTGACATTCGGCATTAATATGCAATACATTAACACTTCGCAACGTGACCAAGTCCTCCATAAACAACATGCTACATAATACGTTAACTTCAATGTCTTAGAGATGTTTTGCGCTGCAAAGCAATTAGCCTCTCAAACCTCAATAACGTGGAAGCTACAACACATAAGAAATATTTTATTTTAAAGAACATCCAGCAGAAAAACAAATTGACGAAATACATTGTCCTGGATTTGAATATTCTTATAAAAAATGCTCTTTAAATCCTGTTTCTTACAAGCACAATAAATTTCAAGACTCCTGACATCTAGTGACTACAAGGTAAGCTTTGTGTGGACAAAATGACAGAGCACTTTCCAGAGCATCCCATGAATTCTTGTATTCTTCAATGAACTAAATTAGCTATGAGTTGTCCAATTCATTTGTCAGGAGATCGCTATAAATCCATCATTCGAAATCACATACCATTTACGTTACTCTAACCTTTTAAAGGATACGGGACACCAGAAGGAATAGAGTCGAATCTCTCGGATCTTTAACCCTTAGACCACCCAACGATGAACTTGTTTTGAAATAGCCACAACTTTGAGCGACATTGAGTGAATTAAATGACAAGACTAGATGTGTGCTTGGACTTTAAGGACCAAAAAGTTGTTCTTGAAAAAGAAGATTGAACGAACGATTAACAGTTGGGGAATGTAAATTATATTATAATACCTAGTATAAATGCTATAGTTAAGAAATTTTGTTCTTTTACTTCATAAATGGGACTACAATGTTTGGTTGGTAGGGTTTAGTTTTATGACGCAAGGGGACAAGCTGTGGACAATATTTGGACAAGCTGTGCCAAACAGTGTTTGAATTAACCTTCTAAGGGGCAGTCTTCCCTGCATGATTTCTAAGCAGTTTTTACCTTCTTTACCAATAAAATATTTCCAAAGGATTCTTTTTTAAGGAAAGAAGCAATAAAATCTTTGTAAAGGATTCTATTCTAAGGAAAGGACCAATATAATACAGGACACCAGAAGGAATAGAGTCGAATCTCTTAGATCTTTAACCCGAGTGAATTAAATGACAAGGATAGATGTGCTTAGATTTTAATTACCAAAACTTATTCTTGAAAAAGAGGATCCAACGTATGATTAACCCTTAGTGATTGTCTGAATGAAGTATCTCGTAATTAACAAAACTGACCATATCTTAATGAACGAGATATCTCGTCATTAGAAAAAAACTGGCTAGATTTTGACCTCGTCATCATCAAAAGATTGGCAACGTCTATGTGACGAGATATCTTGTCAAGAATTAGCAAAATTAGTCAGATCTTGATTGACGAGATATCTCGTCGAAACCACACGGAGGAGTTGAGGAAATGTAAATTATATTATAATTCCTGAGTGCATGTTAATGAGTATAAATGCTATCATAATGTAATAAAATCTAAAGTTCAGAAATTTTGTGCGTTTACTTCATATAAGTGCAGTGTTTGGCTGGTTGATTGGATTTAGCTTTATGGCGCAAGGGGCCATACTTGGCCAAGCTGCAAACAGTGTTTGGATTGTACTTTAACCCTTCAGTTCTACTTTAAAACCTGCAGTCTTCCCTGCCTATCTTCTAAGCAGTTTCGACCCTCTTGGCCAATAAAATCTTTCCAAAGGATTCTTTTTTAAGGAAAAGACCAACGGAATCATTTCAAAGGATTCTGTCTAAGGAAAGGAGAAATAAAAACTTTTCTAAAAGGATTCTATTCTAAGGGAAAGGACCAGTAGTGTCTTTACAAAGATTCTTTTCTAATTGAAGGACCAATAGAATCGTTCCAAAGAAATATTCTATTCTAAGGAAAGGACCAATGTAATACAGGACACCAGAAGAAATAGAGTCGAATCTCTCAGATCTTTAACTAATAGACCAACCAACGACGAACTTGTTATGAAATAACCACAACTTTGACCAATATCGAGTGAATTAAATGACAAGACTAGATATGCTTGGATTTTAATAACCAAAAAGTTGTTCTTGAAAAAGAGGATTGAACAAATGATTACAGTTGGGGGAATGTAAATTATATTATAATCCCTGAGTACATGTCCATGAATATAAATGCTATGTTTGCGATATTTTGTGCATTTCTTTTCATAGGTGGAACTGCAGTGTTTGTTTAGTTGGTTGGGTTTATTTTTATGGCACAAGGGCCATATTTGGCCAAGATGTGCCAAACAGTGTTTGGATTGTACTTTAACCCTCTGAAGGCTCACACGCATAATTTCACTTTTCAACCTTCAGTCTTTCCTGCATGACTCCTAAGCAGTTTTGACCATTTCTTGGTCAATAAAATTTTTCCAAAGGATTCTTTTCTAAGTATTTAGGTAGGTAATGAATTAACGTCGCACTAGAACAACACAACGGTCTATTTCTTTTTTAAGGGAAGTACCAACAGAGTCATTCCAAAGGATTCTATTCTGAGGAAAGGAGAATAAAATCTTTCTATAAATGCTACAGTTCAGAAGTTTTGTGAGTTTACTTTATAGGTGAGACTGGTGAATGTGTTTGGATTGTACTTTAATCATACAGCATTTCTCTGTTCTTCGATTGACGGTTGGTATTTGAATTCACGTCGCACTGGAGTAACACAACGGGCTATTGGCGACGATCCGGGATCCGTCCCGAAACGACATTTTGAATCACCGTCAGATGACGAGGTCAACACCTGAACTGGCACCCCACTCTCCAAACTTCGACACCACGCCAGCGTGAGAACATTCGAGACCACGACAGATTTAAAGAGCACCAGCCCCCATGTACACGACGGTATTTGACAAGGGAGGGGACATTCATACACATGCTTGAAAAGTTACGAACCTATTGGACTAATCAGTTGAGTGCTAGACGCCCTTGAGTGAACGAATGATCTGAATGGTAATGGTAATCGTAGTTAATAAACATCGCAGTGAGAGCAACAAAGGGGCTATTGACGAAAGTCCGAGATCAGTCCATAAGAGAAATATCCGATGACAACGCCAAGTAATTTTGAACTACGGTCAAATGACGAGGTCAACACCTGAGCTGGCACCCCACTTGTACAGCTGAGACAGTGCACGAACATTTTCCGCAAGTTAATTCGTCGCAGACTGCTGCTAGATCATACCGCATCAAATACCGGTTACGTTAGGTATTTAATTAACTTTGCACTGGAGCAACATAACGGGCTATCGGCGATCGGTCCGGGATCGATCCCGAAGGGAAAGATCCGAAGACAACACCACGTAATTTTGAATCACGGTCAGGTGACGAGGTCACGCCTGAGCTGTCACCCCACTCTATAAAATTCCACATCACGCCAACGTGACATCAAATACCGAAGGATCATCAAACCGAGCTCAATATCAGATGTCGTGATGAAGAATGTTTTCTTAAATACTTCAGATGAAATGCTATACCTATTGAAAAGCAATACTATGGAAACGAAGGTCAAGGGCCTTAGGGTAAACAACATATCAAGTTTACACCGTGCTGAAGACAGCACGTGAACAGCCTGTTCTAATCTTGAGTCCCCAGGGAGCACAGAGGAAGGTGCCACTAATTGAAGCATGCAAAGCACGTCTGCCAATGCTGTGAGAGGTGTAAAGAGCGCCAACAGCGCACTGGTGGACCGGATGGAAAGTGGTCTGATCTGTTGAGTCATCACATGTAGTGTACTTAGCTCTTTATTAGGCATACAAGTAAGGGATAATCACGTGAAACTTATTTTTATGCATGCACTTCCTTCATTTACATCTTCCTGTCGATTGCATGTATATCTTGCGTAGCAGGAGCCTTATCTTAATCGCTATATGACAGGCAATGCAACAGCGGAAGGTAACGTTTCGCTGTAGCAGGCTGTTTAACACAGGTAATACTGCATAACACAGGTCGAGACAGCCCATTATACCTCTATTTGTTAAAATAAGATGATAAAACAACTGAACTATTCATAAAATATAGTTTATTCTTAAGGAAACAAGCAAAAGTATATCCACATGAAACTTATTTTTATGTATGCATTTCTTTTATTTGTTTCTTCTTGCTGATCACCCGTGTTAATTAGGTGGCACAAGAGCTTTATTTTAATAGTTACCTCTACAGAGTAATGCAACGATGGAAGGTAGCGTTTCGCTGTAGGAGGCTGCTTAATCCAAGCAAAACTCCACAACACTTAGGTCAAAACAATCCACAATGCCTCTATAACTTAAACTATGATAATAAAACAACTACTTATAAAATATAGGTGGCTCTGGATGGAATACAATCAAGGAAAATCACTTAAAACTGCATTTCCTTCATTAACATCTTCCTGCTGATCACACGCGTTTCTCATGTGGCAGGACTTTGTCTCCATCGTTACCATAGCAGGTACCAACAGTGGAAGGCTGTTTGATCCAAGCAATACTCCATAAATACTTACTACCAGAAGCCCATTATGCCTTCATATATAGTGTGATGATAAAACTACTACTATTCATAAAATATAGCTGGTTGTTTGGTGGAATATATAAGCAAGCGGATATCCACCTGAAACTTATTTTTATGTACGCATTTCCTTCATTTACATCTTCCTGCTGATCGCACGTATTTCTTATGTGGTTGGGATTTTATCTGAATAGTTACCGCTACAGGGCAATGCAACAGTGGAAGGTAGCGTTTCACTGTAGTAAGCTGTTTAATCCAGGTAATACTCCATAAATACTTAGGATGGAACAGCCCATTAGGTTTAGCTACATTTTTAAAATATAAAAGTAAATAAAACTACTTTTCTAGAAAGAATGTTACATGAATACTGATTACAGAAAAATAACCAAGCATAAACAGAAAACAAGTGTCAAAGTGCAAACGTTGAATCTCTGAGATTGGTAGTCTTGTAATTCTATGACTTCGTTTAATTCTGATCATTGTGGGAGAGAAGTCCGTTCACACCTCGCGGTCTCCCCTGCCCCTTGAAGATTGACCAAACTTATAGTCCAATTTCAATGAGACTAACTGGGCAACGGCGCCCAATTTTTCACAACTGTCTGGGTGTTGAATTCACACCTAATCTTATATTCATCTGCCCTGCAATAGTAGCTGCTCTTCAAAGCATCGATTATCATCCTGAAGAACAGCTTTGCAGCGAGAAAATAAACATCGCCAAAGCTGTGCAAATTGAACATGGCAACATCTGACTCAGAAATGGACACGACAATTCTAATCATTAAACTTACATTAGAGTAAGAAGATCTTTAAGAAAAAAGTCAGAGTTTGAAATTTTCCATAATATTAAAGTTTCTATTCTGGAGATTTTGAATCACAATAGGTAATATTATCAGACAGTAATCCCATATGACAACCAAAGAACATTTTTTGGGAGGATGAGAGTGATATTTTAAAAGAATAGTGTTTTCTAAAAATATTCCTGTTTAGTTTTAACCACAGGTATAATAAGTACATAATACATGGTATTTCGAAAATTCCTGTACCAATTTAAGTAGCGGGGTATGCGGAATATTTCACTTTCCAAAATAGAGAATTTTCAAGACTAAATAAAGTAGTCCATTTTCTCCTAATCCTTTATGAATTTTTCCCTTGGGTATTAATCGTCATCTGACCGTGGTTCAAAATTACGTGTTTGTCCTCGGATCTTTCCCTTTGGGATTGATCCCGGACCGTCACCAATAGCCCGTTGTGTTGCTCCAGTGTGACGTTAATTGAAATACCCCCCCTTGGGTATTGATTCCGGACAGCCGCCAAAAGCCCGTTGTGTTGCTCCAGTGCGAAGTTAATTAGAATACCTACCTACTGATTCTTTTATGTTCTAAAATCTAAATTTTAGAATCTAAATCTCTTGTAGAAAATTCCAGTATTTTTTGAATTCCAACTAAATTCGAGAGAAAAACTAATTTCAAACTACCAGGTTGTTGCCTTTGAATCTTGTGTTGCAGGAGCTTATTGTAGTCGAATTGATTGATGAAGGCTTCCACGCATCTGTGTCTGCTATCCATTTTATTTTATAATCCCAAGACACATCTTATGGCGCCAGACAGGCTGGCAGTCATTTATGAATGTGTAGTAGGGTAGGCCGAAATTATTTTTTTGAAATCGGTCTTGCAACAGAAAAGTTGCCTTTACCTTTAAATAAATGTCTGTTTTTTATTTTTTTACTTAACGTCTTTAGCCCTCTACCTAGCGTTTAAGAACGACGAAATGGGCTAAAAGTGGGAGAAAAAGCACTTTGTGTAACATGATTTTTAAAATAATAATATTTTTATTTGTAAACGCAATAAATATGTTTTAGGGAATGGAAAAGCATGTATAGCACTTTGCGTTAACCATGCCCTCCATACCCACAAAGATCGAAATAATTAAATCAGACGTCAGAAATTATATTGCTCATATATCAACTTATCCACTAGGAATCTTGTTGCAGCTGCAAATACTTGAGTAACTAACACCAGTCCCACCCCTATACCAACAGTCCTAATACCTGTTACAAGTTGATTCTAAGAGTAATACTATTGAACATGAGCCTCCAACAGGAATTTTTGTTTTGAAAACCATTAAAATAAAAATGAGTTTTCCAAAACTGACTACGAGGCGTCAAGTAAAATGCCGTATATTTGGGCATTTCATTTTTAGTTTTACTAATAATCGAGGGTATTTTAAAATATTACTTCTTGTTAAACACGAACTAAAATACCAACTTCTGACAAAGAATCCAGTATTCGTGAAGTATTAGAAGTTGCATTTAAAAATATAGAAAAATGGGGGAAAAGCTCCTATGACAATTGTTTGCGATAAAGATCGTTACAAATGATACGTAAGTTCTGTGTGACCAAATAGTTCTTTTAAGATATCCCCTAAACTGAAACATAATACTATCTACAACATTTTGTCATTAATGTATACAAAACAGGCACTTAACCCCTCTTGTTATTGAAACGGACCAAACTGCCGAGATATTCCCGTCTTTTTGCTTACAGATTCCCAGACAGATAACCAGACTTAAACAGGACATTATTGCCTTGCAGCTCACCTGGAGAGAATTGGAATATATTCCTGAAGGGAAGGGAATTTCATAGTTTGCAAAACTTCTAATTCCAGCATGGATGAGGATCACCTCCTAATCTGCTGGGCTTGAACTGCTATAGACCCGGATCCTATCCAAGCTCTATTGCGATACCGAGCCAAAATGATAACACATACAACATATTATCACGCTTCCTGTTACATATGTTTAATCTATCATTTGTCTATCTTTACATCTTAAGGAACCCATAAGTGTAATGTGTGTATATATTAGGCTCTATTGGAATGCCAGAGTCAAAATGATGAGCTGAGCCTCAACATTTGCCATAAGAACAATATATTATTAAGCTTCTGTTACATGTTTCGAGTATAATTTGTCCATTTTAAGGAACCCATAAATATGACATGCGTAGATTTTGGGCTCTATTGGGATACCAAAGCCAAAATAATAACCTGAGCCGCCATATTTGCATAGGTACAACATATTATTAAGCTTCGATGTATTATTTGTCTATCTTTACATTTTAAGGCACCCATAAATGTAACGTATGTAAATGTTGGGCTCTATTGTGATACCAGAGGCAAAACGATGAGTTGATCCTCAACATTTTCCATAGGTACAGCATATTATTAAGCTTTGATGTATCATTTATCTATCTTTACATCTTATCCCATAAATGTAACGTGTGTAGATGTTAGACTCTGCTGGGATGCCAGAATCAAAATGATGATCTGAGACTCGAAGTTCGCCATAGGTACAACATGTTATTAAGTTTCTGTTACATATGTTTGCTATACCATTTGTCCATCTTTACATCTTAAGGAACCCATAAATGTAGCTTGTGTAGATGTTAGTCTATATTGGGAGCCAGAGTCAAAAAGATGAGCTGATCCTCAACATTTGCCATAGGAACAATATATTATTAAGCTTCTGTTAAGTATGTTTGGTCTATCATTTGTCTTTTACACCTCAAGGAAACCATAAATGTAATTTGTGTACTAGATGTTAGGTATTTGGAATTTAGTTTTGCTTGATCTTTATATTAAAAATCATTTAAAGGGATTCAGTAGGTTTTCTACCAAGTACACAATTTTGAATACTCCCATATATCATAGAAAACCATATAAATTCTCTTTTCAAAACCAAATAACTTCACAAAATCAGTGTTACACAAAATTACGTTGCTCTTAAATTAAAAGAGGTATCATGTTTGTATTGAACTATAACAAGAATTGAATTCTGAAGTTTCATAATTCAACTAGTGTTTTATCAATGAATAGCACTGAATATAATAGAAACGAATAGCATTAATGTTTGAGGATCTTCAATTCATTCCCAACTAAATGACATTACAAAAATTGAACAGATTGAGAATGAAGGTAAAGAAATTTGCAAACATAAAAGTTTATTGATTAAACTGAGGTGCTAATGGAATTCATAATTCCTTGGAAGTTTGAATCTAAATAAGAAACATTAGTAGGAACTGTAAATTAGGAATAAGAAAATCTGAGAAACTAAAGTAAAATATTCATATTGTTTCTATTCATGCACTTTTACAAAACTGGAAAATTCAATCATTCAAAGAGATAGTTGTTATAAATCCATACCTCGCATGAGTCTTGTCCTCCATTTGTATATCCAGCACACACAAAATTACTTCTAATAGATTTTTTATGCCCCGCATGAAAGAACATTCTTTGGCAGACTTCATTTTCTACGATTGGGACCTGGACCTCTTGAAGAATGTTGGGGACATCACCACCTAAATTAATTTTAATTAATCAATTTCGTTTTTATTCACGGGTGTGAACAATAATTTACAGAATCCAACCAAGTTTAAGAATAAAACAATAATATTAACATTATTTCCGCAGAAAAAAGTAGTGTACAGTAGTTATGATCTGTGGCACAGTAGTGTAAAATAATTATAGTCTATTGATCTGTGGCACAGTAATGTATGGTAGTTATGGTCTGTGGCCCAGTAGCGTAAAATAGTTGTGGTCAATGGCACAATAGCGTAAAATAATTATGGCCTGTGGCACAGTAATGTGCAGTAGTTATGGTCTGCGGAATAGCAGTATACAGAAGTTATGGTTTATATGGTCTATAAGGAAATGAGAATTAGAATCTTTCCAAAAGATTCTATTTTAAGGAAAGAATCAATAGAATCTTTCAAAATGATTTTATTCCAAGGAAAGGAACAATGGAATCGTTCTAAAGGTGGGAAAATCCACGGATTCTTGAAACTAATAAATGTAGTTATTTAGTCGCGCGTGCGCGCACACACACACACTAAGTGTGTTGTTGGTAAAAGCAATGCCACTCTCGGAAACTATCAGAGGGTTAACCTCTCAAAGGGGAAAACTACTCAAGCAAATTTGTATTAGAACTGCAATGAAAAGGGGGATGCTAAAGCCTTCTAAAGAAATTTTGTGGGTTAATGCTGAATATAAGTTTATCTATATAAAAATAAGAATGGAGTGTTTGTTTGTACATTGAATACTTTCGACCCATTTCAAGTTTTTAATCCGTTTTGGGCCCTTCCTATGCAAAATCCGTCTCTTGCGCCTTTGGTGTCTGTCTGCATGTGTGTGCCCGTACTACGTCCAAACGGTTGAATATATTTTCATGAAACTTTGCATACTGTGACTACTTACATTCATTTAGTGACTGAGTAGTTGCGTAAGTCTGTCCGTCTTCCCGTTCTATGTTTGATTTTGTGTTTGTGTGTTTGTACAAGAATCACATAAGATTTGTTCAAAAAATTTAGTTTAATGTTTTATGTTTGATACATCACATTTTAGTTTAGTGAATGCATTATATGAAATTTCTTTGCTTACATATTTAGGCAAGTTTCACGTTAAAACATCTGAGTAACTATACTTAAATCAATTATAATTTGGTAGTTTTGGAGTAGCTGAAAGTTATATTGAGCATTGCAATTACTTGGATTGTTTTACCAGAAAAATCAATTATTTTT
Organism: Meta bourneti; assembly: GCA_933210815.1. Lineage (NCBI taxonomy): Eukaryota > Metazoa > Arthropoda > Arachnida > Araneae > Tetragnathidae > Meta > Meta bourneti. Next base: position 939,326 of record OW119923.1, read on the forward strand.
AAAACTATTTTTACGGAATTTAAATTCTAATACATATTATTTATTTTGAGCCTTATTTTTTCTTTACGAAATATAAAAAATTCTGAATATTTGGGACAGACGATAAAGAGGATAAAACATTATAAATAAAATATACAGAACAAGGCCTTTTAAAATATTACTGGTAGCTAATATGGCAACCTTGGAACTTTTTAATCGTTTGCTTTTTTTAAATGTGTCCGTTATGTTCCAAGAATCTATTTTACAGTGAAAAACCAGATATATTCGTTAGTTTTTGTTCGAAGCTTTCTTTAAATCTATTTTAAGATGTATTTCTGATTTTCAATTTGATGTTTTACGTTCAATAACTGTAATCAAGGTAGGTAATGGTTTAATTAGTTTTAAAAACATTTTTAATCATTGTATGATAATTTTGGGAAATGCTTTTGTCTTTAAATGACATGCGAGGCATTTGTATGCATACTCTGAACTATTCTATGAATTCTGGGTAACATTGGCACACTCTATAGACTTTTCTGTCTTCTAAAAATTTAAATTCGACAAAAATGTAAAATGTTAAATATGACATTTATTTACGTTTGCGAAATTGTGTATTTAACAATTGTGTACCTTTATTTAAAGTGTGGTAGTTGTTACATGTGATGAATAGGAATTACAATTTATATTAACGAAAGCGGAAATTAGTTAACCAATTCAACCCGAGTAACGCCGGGTAATTATTTTCTAGTATTATCATAAAAATGAATTCAAATAAATAAAAAAGCAAATTAGATTTTTAATCCGGTACAAATTAAATGCACAATAATGTACATTTACTCCTAACATTAACCAGCCCAAACAAATGAAATTTTAGTTCCAATGTGGATGAGAATGAACCACATGAGAATGACGTGAGAGATTAGGATTTATCATTCACGAGAGAGATTCAAATTTCGGTTGATTTGAATTGATGTAAATATGGTGCAACCTATTCTAATGTCATGCATAACATTCTGAGTATTTATTCTTATATCGCATTTTTTATATTATAGGAGGTTATTACTCATTATCAGCTGCGATAAAAAGTAAAATTTATGTCTAATTAAAAATTTTCCAGATACAAAAATAATCTAATTACAATTATGAAAATTTCAAGACATCTTATTCTTTTATGTTGAAAAGTTTTGATGCTTTTGGAGCTTTCCCTCACAGAGATAAATGCATTTTTAAAAATTGAAAAATCATATTTTTCCATAATTTTTACTTTTAAATGTTTTTTTTCTTTATATAGGAGTAGAAATACAATCATCAAATTACGCCACGCTATTTGTTAGGAAAGGCTCTTCATTAAGAATAATTTTTAATATTGTCTTTCCATTTCTAGAGATACCAGAGCAATTTAAAATTTGTAGCACATTGGCAAAATTTCTATTTTCGTCGATCCCTCAGATTCAGCAATGACGGCTATTGAATTATATTCTGACGTTTCCTAAGAAACCCTTTTCTGAAGAATGCAACAATGTAAAAATTTTAAATTTGTGTCAATAATTTATTGCCTTCTAACCTTCTGACAATTGGAGAGTAAAAATTAAAAAATAGTCTTTATAAGAACTGACGAGAACGAATATATATTTGGACAACTTTTTCCTTTTGCAAACGTGAAATCACTAAAAAATTAGCATTGGAAAAGTTTAAAATAGTTGCCCATTTACTTCGGAAGATGCTTTTGTAGAAAAGGAATGAGTTTTCCAGTTCCAAAAGAAAAATAATTACATTTGATGTCCAATTTCCTGCATATATGAAATTTAAAAAGAACTAATGAATTTTGTTTGATTTTAAAGTTTTATTTTTATCCCTAGTACACAGTATCCTGTTGACTACCGTGAGAAGTAAGTCTCATGAAATAGTTTTTCTAATGTTTCCTTAGTTATCACCTAACAGGTCTTGATAGACCTAACCATTCAGAATTTGTAAATGGAGCTCTACATTGAAGAAAAACGGTAGTGTCAAAAGTTTTCTAACTTTCGATTACACTGCAAGATGCTCGAACTAAGACATGTCTTCAAAGTTTAAAATTCTATACGAAATACAATTTAAGAGAACACATATAAGGCATTATACAAAGAACATTGATGCTATCAGAAATAGGATTACTACTTAAGATAAAATTTACTTTAATTAATTTATGTGCAAATCTTCAAATAAAAGCCCATAAGTTCACTTTGCAGAAAAACTGTTAATAAAAGTGGTAGACGAATTAGACACCGAGAATAGGAGGTGGAGAGAAAGACAGGTGAGAATACGAATGAGTTAGGGAATGTATTCATGAGTTAAAGAATAGCGACAGAGCATGCAAGAAATCAAGAGAATGACATGCAAAAGTTTGGATGGTAAACTGGACGAAATAAAACAATGAATAACCCCGTTTCTAAATCTATTTCCCCAATAACAATAGTGATTTTTTTCTAGAAAGATATGCCAAGATACCCCCTGGCGTATCCAAACGAGGGTCAAACACACCCAATAGCCCCATAATTACAAAATAAGCACCTCCCTAACTCATGTTAGTCTGTTGACGAAGCCAACTATCGGGTCAAACGTGCCAACTTTTGCGGCAAAGGAAACTATCCCGTAGGAGTTCTGCTCTGACGCGAAGATGAAAGCTTGGTTAATTGGTCGCTCAACGTGGGAAAATTAGATCAGAACCAACGGCTTACGTAGGATTTTGAACCAATGCGAACATATGTGTCCAAATCCGGATTCTAAACCAGAACCTGTTGAACCGGGGTTCGTAGAGCTCTAACCACTCAGCTATGAGGCAGGCGTAATACGATGTCATTAAGGATTTGTGGGAGCTCCGTATCTAGTTAGTCCCTCTATCTAAATATATTTAAACGGGGCTCATCTGTTAGGCTGCTGACGAACACAAAAACCTCCGACTATCGGGTCATGCTTGGGAACTTTTGCAGCAAGGGCAACTTCACGTGTTAACTACCCTATTGAGGTTCTGCTCCAAAATAAAGGATTGTGCTGTGTCGCTCTACTTTGCCATCTGTTGTCATTGTTATTATGCCATTCTACTGTCATTGTTAATTTGTTCCTTTTCTGCCTTTATTTGCCACACGAGGCCTAATTAGACAGGGACCTACCGCTTAAAGTGGATTCCAGACCACCTAGAGCCTGCATGGTCAGACTCGTAGGGGCTCTGCTTTGAGTGGGAAACAAACAGCTGGTTGGTTAGTTTGTCGCTTTAGTCATTTGTTTGCTACACGAGGGCTTAAAGAAGATTCCGTATCACTAGAAATCTCTACGCCTACGACGAGATTCGAACCCAGAGCCTGTTTAACTGAAGGCCAGATCGTTAGCCGTGTTTATGTCAGAGCAAAGACACAACCTCCAAACTTTCGAATTAAATGTGGGAAGTTTTGTAGAGTTTGGTTCCGAATACTAAAATACAAACCCTGTTCACGTCAACAGGGACTCGAACACAGAGACCATTAAACAAAGGGCTCTAAGTGTTTGCTACATGATAGCTATATTGTGAGCGCAAGGGTAAGTTTACGTGTTACCCTGTTGGAGTTGTTTCGACTGGGAAAAAACTGTGCCCATGTGTTAGTTTGCTGACGGAAACAAACTCTTCAACTATCGGGTCAAGTGGGGGAATTTTCGTGGTAAACTTTGGGCTGTTTAGCTTGTCACTCTTCTACAAGAGGGACGATTTAAGCGGGGCGCGTAACAATGGAAATTCACGTTTTCAAATCGGGTATTGAGCTTAGACCGTGTTTGGTCAATTTGGCTCGTTCGTCTACGACTTTTGCGGTCATTTTTTGCTACTGGAGTGTGGGATAGAAAAAAATCGCCAAGTGTCAAACTCTTTCGTGGTAAAGCTTTGCTTGTCCCTCTACTACAGAAAATATAATTTGAGAGGGCTTCGAAGAGTTCAAGTGTTACCCTATCCGGGTGGAATATTGAAGGGCAGAGGAGAAATTTATCGAATTCATGGATCCTTCGAGATACCAAGCCGGAATAGGAACTCCACCATCTTGGTCGCAAAAAAGCAGACAAAGTTTTAGTTTGTCGCTCTACTACAGAAGAAATTAATATGAGCGAGCAAGAGAAACTTCATGTGCCCAATTGAGGCCTGCTTCGACTGGGAGAAAATTATCCTCATATGTTTGGTATTTGGTATTTTTTCAATTAACGTCACACTGGAGCAACACAATGGGCTATTGGTGACGGTCCGGGATCAATCCCAAAGGGAAAGATCCGAGGACAACACCACGTAATTTTGAACCACGGTCAGATGACGAGTATCCTCATATGTTAGTTTAAAAACTAAAACTTCTCTAACTTGGGTCAAGTGTTGGAACTTTCGTAGGTAAGATTTGATTTGGTGTGTCGTTCTAGTTCAGGAGGGCAACTTCGAAGGGGAATTCCCGTGCTGTTCCATTGGGGTTCTTCGAGTGGGAGAAAATAGTGCTCATATGCTAGTATAGACTTCCACTTCCAACTCGCGTCAGGTATGGAAACTTTCGTGGCTAAATTTTGCTAGGCGTATCGCTCTACTACAGGAGGACAAAGAATTTCCGTGTCACCCTATTGGAGATCTGCTTCTACACAGAGAAAAGGGTACTCCGAAATTAGTACGAAGACGGAACATCTAAACTTTCGTGGTAAAGTTTTGGTTTGTTCTTCCTATAGGAGGGCTGATTTGAGAGGGCAAATGAGAGTTCTTGTAATTACTGAAGTTCTGCTTCGATAGAGAGAAAATGGTACTCGTAAGCTAGCTACTGTGAAGACGAAAACTTCCGAGTGTGGGAACTTAAGTGGCAAAGTTTGGGTACCGTTCGTCGCTCTACTATAGGAGGGCAAATATGAACAGAGGAGGCAAAAGATAATTCACGTGTCACTCTGTTGGGGTTCTGCTTCGACTGAAAGAAAACGGTACTCGTATGCGACTATGAAGACAAACTTCCGAGTGTGGGAACTTCCGTGTCAAAGTTTTGATTTGGTTCATCGGTCTACAAGAGGAGAGCAAATTCTAGCGAGGGCAAAGGAGGGTTGACGTGTCACCCCATAGGAGCGATAGGTAAAAGAGGTGGTTTGTCGCTCGACTACAGGAGGGCAAAGATGATTTCACGTGTCACCACCCTTTTGGAGTTCTGTATCGACAGAGAGAAAACGGTACTCGTATGCTAATATGAAGATCAACAATTACGAGGCAACAAGTTTTGGCTACTAGGAAGGCAAATTTGAGCAGGGGAGGCAAAAGAATTCACGTGTCACTCTATTGGGGTTTTATTTCGATTGAGAGAAAACGGTACTCATATGCGACTACGAAGACAAACTTTGGAGTGTGGTAACTTTCGTGGCAAAGTTTTGGTTTCGTTCGTCGCTCTACTGTAGGAGGGCAAAGGACAATTCACGCGTCCTATTGGAGTTCTGCTTCAACTGAGAGATAAAAACAATTTCTAAGTGCAGGAACTTCAGTGGAAAGTTTTTGGTTTCCTTCGCAGCTCAACTACAGGAAGGCAAATTCGAGTGGGGAGAGGAGAATTCACGTTTCACCCAATTGGGGTTCTGCTCCGCCAGAGAGAAAAGGGAACAAACATGCGACTATGAAGACAAACTTCCGAGTATGGAACTTTCGTTGGTTTGCTTCGTCGCTCTACTAAAGGAGGATGGATTTGAGCGGGTAAAGGGGAATTCACGTGTCACCCTATTATTATTATAGACACGCTCTGGGCCCACTCACCGTTAGGTTTAAAGCGTTATGTATGGCCCAGAGGTGCTGACCTCCGCTGCAGCACGAAAGGGGCCCAAAGGGGCCCAAATCAGCATTTATTTGCAAATAAAAAGATTAACAATGGAAACAAGCCCTATTTTTACAATATGTCTGGAAGTAACAGGAGAAAGCAATAACAACAATAAAAGTCCGTACACACCCGGAAAACATAAAATAAATTAACAAAACCATTGGCACACCGGAGCAGAACGCCAATGCTCCAATACGTTAGAATTTTATTGTGGTGTGCTATAAATTATAATAAACATAATTCACGAGTAATGTAATTACGAAATAATAAAAAATACTAATAAATAAAATATTAAACAATTTGTAAATACCAATTAGAATAATAATAAGAGTAAACATTTGAATTTAACAATAATAAAAATCATATCATAAGTAAATGTGTGTTACCTAGGCAGAACTGAAAGCAAATACATATAGGATAAGTAATGATATGTACAAAATGAATTGAAATAATGAAAGTGAAATAAATAAGTATGTCGAAATAAATATGGTATGAGTGAAGAACAATGAAGTATGAATGATAAAATATAAACATAAAACAAGAATGATACACGATTAAGAATTTAAGATTTTAAAAATTAAAATGAAGTTCGAACCTAGTTTGAATTCCTACGTAAAAGAAGTGGAACCACTGGGCATGTCTAAAAACCTAATGAAGATGGGTGGCGGAGGGGCCGGCCACCATCTCCGCGGCTGCCAGTACGCAGGACTTGATTCGTTGTATCGGCCCCTTATTTTTTAATACATTTTTCAACCACATAGGTTTGTTATCGTTGGCCGGTCGAACTATATGGTTTACCTGCGTAATCGTCGAAGAGAAAGTGGTCGGCATCCCCCACCTTCCCACAATTGCAAATGTCGGCATTCTTCGCTTTGAACCTGTGGAGGTAAGCAATAAACATAAACGGGCCATGACCCGTCATACCAAATGGCGGTCCATGATGAGGGTATCAAACCTTACTTGAGGCATAAATTCTTTCAATCGAAGTGCCCTCTCAGAACACGTATGGTGTTCTTGCCATTGTTTCAAAACGTGCTCTTTTATCTTTCTTTTGATTAAACTAATCGGAAAGGGGACTTCTAAACCCTCACCATGGATCGCAGCAAGCTTGGCGTGTTCGTCGGCAAGTTCGTTGCCGGCGAGCCCCGCATGAGCCCGAACCCAACTCAGGCCAAAATTGTTAGTATGGCGACAGATTTTAGATTTAATATTGTAGAGGTAATTTGATTTATTATTTGAAGATTTCAAGGCCTGAATTGAGCTGAGACTATCGCTAAATATATTAATTCTATTGTTTTGATTCATGGACCATTCTATTGATTTATCCCTCTGTATACCGACCCGCCCGAGACGGCTTCTCATTCAGACATTCGCTAGTCGCCCGTCCGGCTCTTAAAGTAATCAGCGTTTCTGCCCCTCTACCAGTGAGGAGGGTAATCGGTCATCCCCACTCTACAAAGGATTTTCGAACATCTCCTTGTCACCTGAAGGTGTGCTAAATGATCATCAGGTGTTAGGGGGTCGATTTCTAACTACGTTCTTCAGTCTGTGCGGATCGGATAACCACCTGTGAGATTTTTTGCCTTTAAAATGCCTCGGTACAGAAGAATTTTGACTCGAGAAGAGATCGAAACAATACTCTTTAACCCATCTGGCGGCGTGGTATCTCACAGTTGTGTTGCCGAAAACGGCACCCCGAAAAAGCGAGTTCCTCTTTAAAGTGTCAGGGTTTGGACAAAGGGAGTGCTTTCCCCTTCTTCAGTGGATTGGTCTCAGCAGTAGTCTATTTAGACCGGATCATCAAAGGAGAGCGATGACAGTGATAGATAGCAAAGCCACGGGCTACTTCCCAGGTTCCAGAATACCCTAAGTATACCTAGAATCGTCTCAAGTGTGCTTCTCAAATGCTTGTAGAATGATTTTCTAATAGTGAAATAATTCAGGGGCCCAAAATACATTCGACTGATCCATACAAATATTCTTATACGTGTTTGAAAAAACAAATATTTACTATAACAATGGGAAACTTTGAAATTATAACTTTATATATTTTTCTTTTAATGAGTAATTTTCTACTAATTGTAAGTAAGTTAAATTCTGGCATTGATTTTCTTCCCCACAAAGGTTTACCTCCATTACACAGATTTACAGCATAATTTTTGTATAAATGAAGCGATGAAATTATTTATCGCAGTTGAGTTAGACATGAGAGACTTAAAGCAAAGCTAAACAAAAAATATTCAATACTTGCTTTGTTAATGTAAAATATCCTAAAGAGTAACCACAACGGATATTTCCCCAAAGGTTTTCAGATTTTGGGTGTTCACATATCCGTGAAGAAATGAGTAGAATCAAAACCGTACACATATGATAAACTGAGTTATTTTGCACCAATAACTTTTTAAAGAAATGAAGTATTGGACGTTTGGAATCTTCTTGATCACAATTTTGAACGATTATTTTTATTAAATTTTAATTGTCTAGTTATTTCAGACAATCCCTGAGAACCCCAATAGACTAAAATAGCATCCGGATAATTAACGATTCATAGGCGCAAAATACAGAATACAAAAATGGAGGAATTAAGTAAATCCCGAAACATTTGCGATTTGTTTCATATAAATGGTTGAAAATAATTTTATAAATCCATACAAATTATTTGAGTGATAATGGTTTGACGTAGCCTCAAACAGTTTTACATAAAAAAACCTAAATTTCAACCAGCTTTTTCGAGGATCTATGTCTCGTCATCTGACCGTGTTTCAAAATTACGTGGTGTTGTCCTTGGATCTTTCCCTTCGGGTTTGATCCTGGACCGTCGTTAATAGCCGTTGTCTTGCTCCAGTGCGACGTTAATTAAATACCTATCCACTGAAAATGAAGTGTTTCTCAACCGCCGGTCTCAGCCAATTACCTTGCCCTAGCATTAGTTATATCGGGTCGTAAGAGGTTATCCTGGGATTTGTTTGATATCTAAGGATTTTTTGTGATGAAATATTTTATAGTGATAATATTCTGAGAATATTCGTGAATGGTGCCAAAATGTTCAGACTCAGAAAGCCTTAATAACATCTGTAACATCACTGACCAAGTAACTGTAAAGAAAATTTCTCCACTGAAAATGAAGATCAAAGGGGAAATGAATCATCTATCGGGGTCTCAAATCTGATAATACTAAATACTGTTTCTTCGCAAGTTCTCCTAGCAGTGTAAGTTTTCGTTTCGAAAATCGAGTGACGTGATTTTTTTTAAAGTAATAAGCCCTAAAGATTAAAATTTTAATATGAATAAGAGACAAGGGATTTCATTTAACTTTGGTGTACAGAAGTCTCGTATGGAAGGTGTTTATAGCCCAACAAATATAAATATTTGGTGAACAGAATGTGAGATGAAAATCAGCACAAATTATTTTAATTTTGGCCGGAAAAATTTACAACGCGTTACAAGATTTCATTAGTCCAGTGATTGATGGCTAATTTCCTCCTCCATTTCCTTATAACCATGACATAATTAATAATTGTTTTTTAATGCATGCACTTTAAAAGAATTTTAAAGGTATTTACGAGTAAATTTGTTGAAACCGGACCCTCTTATAAAACACTATCTGAATTACCCGGCGTCGATCGAATTGTTTGTAACTCATAGTAATATTCAATAGTAGTCCTATGGGGATTTCGAATTGTTTTAAGATCTCTCTACAGACCCAGGACAAATCAAATGGAGTTAATATCTAGACTATGTTTCTCGCAGGGTTTTAAAGAATTAGTGTAGCAAATTCGATATGAGTTGATCAAACTGTTATAGTAAGGATAATCAATGTAATTTCTATGGGGATTTCGAGGGCAGCGGTAGCCCAGTTCGAAGAGCAACGGATTAGAAAACAGAGGGTTGCGAGTTCGAAACTAGGTCCAGCCAAAGACCGTCGGATACACGGAGGCTGGTGCACGTTAAATCTGTCGTGGCCTCAAGTGTCCTCACGTTGGCGAAGTGTGGAAGTTTGGGGTGGGGTGCCGGCTCAGGTGTTGTTCTTGACCGTTGTTCAAAATTATGAGGCGTTGTTCTGGGATCTTTCACTTCAGGATTGATCCCGGAACATCCCCCAATAGCCCGTTGTGTTGGCTCCAGGGGGACATTAAATAACTACCTACCTATTTGGATTTCGAATTGTTTTTAGCCCCTTCTCCCGACCCAGGACAAATAGAACGGGATTAATATCCTGTATAACCTATGTTTCCCGCAGATTTCCAAAAATTGAATGTACTAAATCTGGTGTGAATTCGTCTTCAAAATATTCAATGTTATTCCTATGGGGATTTTGAATTGTTTTTAGCCTTTCTCCAGACCTAAGACAAAAGAACGGGTTAAATATGTAGTCTATATTTTCCACAGGATTCTAAGGAATGAATGTACCAAATTTGGTGTGAATTGGTATGACAGTGATCGTAAAATATTCAATGTTATTCCTAAGGGGATTTCAAATTTGTTTTGGCCCCTCTGCAGATCTAGGACCAATTGAACGGGGTTAATATATAGCCTACGTTGCCAGCAGGATTCTATAGAATGAATGTACCATATATTTGGTGTGAAATGCTCAGTGATCGTAAAAATACTTAACGCTATTCCTATGGTGATTTCGAATTGTTTTACCTCTTCTGCACACCCAAGAAAAATAGAACGGGGGTTAATATGTAGCATACTTTACCCGTAGGGTTCTGAAGAATAAGTGTACCAAATTTGGTGTGGATGGGTCAAACGGTGTAGATTTGTATAGAGGACAGAAAGACGCCAACTCAGCTTTGTATACAGATGTCTATCCCCTTGTTGCATTATGTGCGTTAAATATATTTTATTTCTGATCTGAAATGTTTATAATTAAATAGAATACTGCAGGTAAAATAAGAAAAGCTATACAAATACGATGATTTGGGAAATTCAGATTAAAAAAAAATTTAGTCGCACCTGCTAGTAGCATGGCGGTGTTAAAGAATTTTAAAGACAAGTACGAAAGGAAATACGAATAAGTACGAAGTACATTTGTCAAGACTGGCAAATGTTAACAATTTTAAGGCGGTAGGACGTCTCATTACCTTCAAATGGTAAAAGTTCGATATAGATATGTTCTAGGCATATTAAGACTATATTCTCTCGTTTGATAGAGTGATATCTAGGAGGTGTTCTAGAAGTGACATACAAGAGTGCACCACCCCTTAAAAAACTAAATTATGTTTTGTGCAAATTACATTCATACGAGGCGAAATGTCTTTACCCATAGTTTCTTTTTTTGCAAAACATATTTTATTTAACATGATTTTCATAGGGTTAATTATCCATTGTTAATTAATGTTTGTGAGAAAGAACCAAACTAGAGGTTTTGGAATTTTTAAATTCTTTATCGCATCGATGACCCGCAGGTAGCCGGCTTCACCAAACCTATTAGAACTCCGTCAATTATCGCACTTCATCAAGTTTCCAATACGTAGAGAAATATTAAAATAAACAATTGTGTGTAATTTAAAATATATGTCTTCTTATTATGGCTGCAGAATTTTGGCAGAATTTTGACTCGAGAAGAGATCGAAACAATACTCTTTAATGATACAGATGAATCAGATTTGGATAGGAGTGAAGATGACGAATTGGAAATGCCAACTAAGGAATTGGGAAACAATTCGATCAGTGTCGATAGTGAATCCGAAGATGAAGAAAATATAGATATTCTTCATACTGAAAAAAATGACGGTACCGTTGAATGGGATTCAGAAGTGGTTGAGAACGAACGCATAAACGTCCCCCAATTCACTAATTTTTCTGGTCCCCTTCATATGTTGCCACCTGGCTCTTCAGCGTTGGACTATCTAAAATTATTAATGAGTGAAGAGATATGCGAACTCATCAGGGTTAATACAAATAAGTATGCTGAATTTTGTGCCAAAATGCGAGGATTTACAGACGAGAGATGGGAACCTATTGCGAGCATCAAAGAACTGTGGAATTTTTTTACAGTTCTGCTTGTAATGAGTATTGTACGCATGCCTAGAATCACTGATTACTGGTCCAAAAATGAGACACTTGGAAATTCAAGAGTAAAAATAGATGTTTACGCATTAAACACTATTTCCATATATCCGACAGGGAATACGAACTTAAGAAGGACAGTGAAAATTTTATTTTCACCAAAAAGTAGAGCCACTCGAAACATACTTGCGAAAAGAATTTTCTGAACATTTTAAGCCGTACGCTCACTTATCAGTTGACGAAGCACTGGTCAAATTTAATGGAGAATTCTATAATTCTTGCTATAATTTAGAATACAGTTACCGTTGTTCGGTAGCTGTGCTTTAGAATACAGTTAGATAGTTCTTCGGTAGCACCTCGATCTATCACACATTGTTACTTTCACTTGGATTAATGTTTGGTTTGGAGGCAGTAGAGAAAATATGTCTGTTTCTTTAGAACTGAGGGCTCAAAGCTTCCAACAATTTCTTTCACCTTACCCATGGGATCCCCACAATGTTAAATTTCACGTGGGTATTTACCACCCAAGTGTTAACTGGACCTCTAAAGAAAGGTAGAAAAATAGTAAATGGCCTCTCTCTATTCAAGGCGGCTCTTAGGTTTAGCTCTCACTGCTTGAGGATGAACACGTGTTTTTGCTGCAATGAGAAACGTAAACGACTGTAGCTGAGGGTGTTTTTCGCGTTGAAGAGAATAGAGCGGAGTTGGGACCGAAGGATTCAAGTGATCTTTTTTGTCCATTGTCCCTTTCAATACTATGCTTCATATAAAAGAACCAGTGTTGCTGTTTGTATACAGGTTACGGGAAATCGAAGCCTGAGGGACAGAGGGAGATTCTTGAGTGAACAATTGATTTCGCGTCGATAAGCCAGTTTCTCTTGTATACAAAACCACTTGTATCAACCGGTAACATGAAATAATCCGAGAAATGTTTTAAACATTAGTCCCGAAGTGGTCGTTGAGGGTATGTCGTAACCCAATAATCAAACGAACAAAATTCTAAGAATGCATACTTTAAGAATGAGATGCTTTATTAGTAGCTGAGTTTTATGTTTTCTCTCATCTGACCATTTTAGCCCCTTGGTTTTTTAGAATGGAAGTTATCACAAATTTATAACAATAGAAGAAACTATAATGCACTTCTCATTTTGAGTGACGCTCACTTGACCGTCGCTTTCAACGCGGAATTTGACTCAAGTACATGTTTTTTAGAATGGAAGTTATCACAAATTTATAACAATAGAAGAAACTATAATGCACTTCTCATTTTGAGTGACGCTCACTTGACCGTCGCTTTCAACGCGGAATTTGACTCAAGTACATGTTCACTTGTATTGTTATGTAAAATTTAATTCCAACACATGTTTTGTACCTACGCATATACAATAGTAACTGAAAAGAAAAATTGGGTAAAGAATGACTTTTAAATTGAATTACGAGCTATAAATGCTAATTTTGCGATTTATTAGTGAGGGTTGGGTAATAGTATTAAAGTGTGAATTATATTTCTAATAAATAAAGGTTATCACACTTAAAGGTTTGCCTATCTCTGTTTTTAGGAAAAAGCGCATATTTTTAAGTCCCGCAAACGAATAAAACGTCCATTTCAGGGACATAACTGTGACGTAATTCTTGCATATTTTATTGCAAGATGCTTTTGGTCTACAATTTTAAAAGAAACCATTACCAAAAAAATCACGCTGCTTTTAAGATCATATTTATAAGGAAGAATTATTGAAAAATAACCACTTTTATCACTGTATTATATTTCTGAAAACCTTTTATAAACATCAATTTCAAAGCAAAAGATATATTATTAATTTGAAAATTATCACGAATTTTTGATACATTGTTTTAAAAATAAGATAAGAAATTACAAATTAATTGCCGATAACACAACAGAAAAAGTATACCTTGTATATTCCTGTTGCAAGAGATTTGAAGTAAAAGAGATCAGAGGGAAATAAAGAAATTAAATTGCCTTTTTAAAACATTTAATGAAAAATATGTACTTAAAATTAAACGTAACCTAATGTGTTTGTTCTAAAATTAAAAAATATTTTCCTTCTTTTATAAGTAAGCGCAATTGCTTTACTTTTGCGCTATATTTCATTAAAAGAAAATTGTTCTTTCTAACAATTTGACAATTTTCTATACGTGTTTTCTTTTTGAGAGTTTAAAAATGCTATGTAATGGACGCTGAACATCAGCATACACAACATGTCTATATATATATATAATTCTAAGATCGACTTATAAGTTGAAAAGAGCACTTTCCATACAACCCCCCATTAAAACCAGCGCGGTTTTCGGTCCCAGTGTAGAGTCCCCCGATTAGGTGTAAAATAAGTTGCAAACGAGGGGGGAAGAAATATTGGTGATTGAACTAATGCTACTCGGCGTTACCACCGAGATAACAAGGCCTGACCGCTGCCGTCATGGCGTCTCCCTAGTAGTCATACGTGCGATACGAACGACCACCGCCGTATTGGAATATTCAAAGCCTAATACAGTGAAATCTGTCTACAGCGATACATAATATATTCTATATACGTCGAGACCACAGGAAAATATTGTTATACGTTATTGCAAATTATTATAGCAGTTTGTAAATATGGTTTTTCCCTAGTCAAAACTATGATAATCTCAGAATGAAACTTCCACACCCTCGCGTCTTTCTTCCTTATTTATTAACGATAACAGAGAGTGTGCGTAAATAGTAAAAGCAATAACTTATTAAAAAACCAGCCAAAATTATATCGTAAATTCAATTAAAAAATAGCGAAAAACTCGCTTATGACTTTTATTAACTAAAATACACACGTCAATCAAGCTTAATACCGCCCAATATCATAGTTTCTCAAATGTGACCATAAATCAAAAAGAAAAGAAAACCCTTTCTCATAGTCTAAAGAAATCTAATTAATGTTTTCTTCATCATTAAATCTGTAAAAATGGGAAATCAAAGCAATTGAACTGTAAAAGCAATTGAAGCAATTATTATCATAGTTGGCTGAAGAATTTTTCATTGATATTTCATTTATAAAATTCAAACAATTTTCAATAACTTCCAAATTATTAACGTGACAGGGTGTTTTGATTTGATTGTTATCTAAACAGAAATTTCTTGGCCATATAAATGTTTCCATTTTCAGATTTGAATGTATTACAACAGTGTAATTTGTTGCAGGTCCTGGATTAAAACATATTTTGAAAAAAGTAACTTTTGACTCCTCAATTACTTTAAACCAATTTTGTTTATGGGGTAATGAATCCAGAATTTCTAGTAGCCTATTAAAATTTTGAAAAGAAATAGATTCATGATAAGCAATGAACTCAGATTTGCTTTCGTTGATAGCTCTCAATAAATTGAATTCATCAGTTTCACGAATTTTATCTTTCCTGCTTTTACGAACGGTGGGACAAGTTTTCGAGAGATATTTAGGGCAATTCGGAAATATACTTGGTATAGTACCAACTTTTAAACGGAGATGTTTCATGGAAAAGGTAGAACACTCACCAGTTTTTTTGTTGAATTTCGATACATTCCGGACGATATCATCGTTTTGAAAATGAAGTTCGCAGACTTTGCTGCGTTTTGATGGTGTAAAGTCGGCTCGTGGAATCGCCCTGAGCCATCTTTTTTTAATATTTTTATCCTCTGGAAAGGAGAGAACCGCTACTTTTGGTGCATCACCATATCTATAATTTCCAGAGCAAGTAGGTACACAGCATCTAAAGGGCATTTTGGATAGACTCGTGGTTAAGCCTAAAGAAATCGGTCTGGACACACGTTAAACGTGTTGTTTGACGAAAGCCTTTAACACCTTGACACTGTAATGTTCCACAAATGTTATATAACAATATTTAACTGCAGCTGCACTTGCTTTCCGGTAAAATAGTATAAAAACCCCTAATTTCTTACGCTACATTAAAGGTAATCCACAAGTAGTCGGCCATGCGGCGATGTTTGTTATGACTACTATTAAGCGAGTCACGTGATCGAAACGTCACAGCGGTCTGGCCTTGTTATCTCGGTGGTAACGTACTCGGGCGTTTTGGGTTTCTGGGGACATGATGTTTAAATGTGTACGGATGTCAGAGGGTTAAAAATAGCTGACAACTCCGCCTGAAAGACGGAGTTGCCAGGGGAAAGTTTGTATTTAAAATTTTTAATAACTTTGTTGTTTTTAAGTATGCACACTGAGGCCCCGACACCTCCATCAATGCCGGAGCCGTCAGTGCACACGTCATAATCTGGATTAGTTATGGCGTCCCGAATGTCCAATCTAAGTATGGACATCGGAACGCCATGGGAAATGATAGAAGTATCAAACTTGTCGGGCGATAGTCCCAGCTCGGGATCGGGCTGCCGCCTTTTGACAACATTATATTTTTTTAATATTGATAGTAGAGTCACGTGAAGTGGCGGAATACCGCAGAGGGTGTTGAGGGAGTCGGTTGGGGAGGTGGCGTATGCGCCTAAAATTTTGAGCAAGAACGGCCTTTGAATTGCAGAGAGTTTGAGTCTCTGTTCTTTGCTCAAATTACCGCCCCAAATGCCGACTCCATAGGTCAAGATCTTCTCGGTAACAGTTAAGTACCATACCTTCTGGAGCCGGCCACCGACGCCCCACCCACCTCCTCTGATTTTTCTGAGGGAACCACCGATTGTATGGTTTCGGGCCCGAAGGCCCAATATGTGGTCACTCCACGTGAGTCCACCATCAATAATAGGGCCTAAATACTTTAAACTATTGGTTATTTTTATACTATTGTTGTTGCTTTTAAAGATTGGATTACGGCTAAGTTTTTTATCTTTGGCGAGTATTATGGACCGACATTTGTCGATCGAGAGACTCAGTTTCATATTTTTTAATTTATTAAAAATAATATCTAGGGAATTTGTATGATTCTCCAGAACCTTACGCGTCTTACCTGAAGTAATCAACGCCAGGTCGTCGGCGAAGGCCTGGAGGTAAATAATATCAGAATTCAACAAAAGTATGTCATTAAAATAAATGTTCCACAGGGTCGGTGCTAATACGAACCCTGTGGACAACCACGGATTAAATTTCTAGTTATAATTTTTTGGTCTATTGTAAAAGAAATGGTACGATAATTCAGATAAGAACAAATAAATTGAACAAAATAGGTTTGAAAATTCATTTGTTGGAGTCTCTCGATCAACAACTGCCAGTCCATGTTGTCAAAGGCAGCAGTGATGTCAAGTGTTGTCAATGCGGAGTGGCTAATCCCTTTGAGGGATTTTAATTTTGATATAACATTGAACAAAGCGTCCTCACAGGATCGCTGCTCCCTAAAGCCATATTGTGAGTCATGTAAAACATTATTTTGAAAAATCCATAAGTTTACTTTTAAACAGAATGCCCGCTCCAGGATTTTACCCAGAGTGGGCAAGAGGCAAATGGGCCGATAGGCGCCACAGGTGGAGGGGTCGCGTCCTGGTTTTAAAAGGAAGCGAACCCCCCATTCCCGAGGCACCTTGGAAAATATGAATAAAAAATAGATTTTTGAATTGGTACTAAAATAAGATGGGGATGTTTCCTGTAAATAAACTTCCAGATATTGTAGTCGACAAGGTCCGGTCCCGAAGCCTTCCCGCTTTTGAGGTTGGAGAAAACATGGTCCAAGTCATGGGCAGTAATATTATCATAATCATTTGGCTTATTAACATTATTTAAATCAAGGGGGGAGCAGTAGTACTATTGTCAAAAAAGTGATCCATCAAAAGGCAAATTTTATCATATTGTAATAAATTGGGGTTGGATGGTAAAAATAAATCAGTGCTATTGTTTCTATTTTTATCGAGCGTGAACTTAAAATGGATCCATATTTGGCACCATGACTGGAACAATGTTCCCTCCATGCTGCCCTCTTGGAATTATTAATCAACTTCTTCAGGGCAGCCCTCCTAAAGCGGTACTCAACTTCCGAGGCACGGACCTCGTCGACCGGAGCGTTATGTTTGTTTAAAGATTTGATTTTTTTTGTAGAGAGCAGTAACCCTGTTTCTTGAGGACGCAAGTTCAATGGTCCACCAGTGAACCTTGGTATTTAAGTTAGATTTTTTTGCTGTTTTCTTTAAAGTTTTTATGCTATTGGTTTTACAGAAGTGATAAATTGAACATAATAATTTTCGAATTCACTGGTGCTGTTAATGTTGTTAGATAAAAGTTCCAAATCGTTTGTTAGTGTATGAAAAAGACCAGGGAACCTCCCCAGGCCGAATTTCGTCCTGAGGAAGATTCCCTGGTTGTTAATAATAGAGGTATTATACTCCACAGCCACATAGCGGTGGTCACTGCAGGATTCAAGTCAAATACGTTCCATCCCTCCAAATGGCCAACGGCGTGAGGACTGGCTAGAGTCAAATCGGTCCATCCCTTCCCAGAGTGGGCAACGAAGGTAGGCCCCTTTTCGGGTATGTTAATTATGTGGAGTGAGTTGGCATTGCAGAGGTCAAGCACAGAACGGCCCCTGATGTCTTCATGACCGTACCCCCTAAGGGGGAACGGGCATTGAAGTCCTCCATGATGAGGAGCCTGCCTCTTCCGAAGTCGACAGCTCCTCCAGCTGATCTTGACTGCTGTCATGGGGTGGGAAGTAAATACTCCCCAACAACAAAGGGCCGGTCTGCGTCGAGACCTCCGCAAAAACACAATTAAAACAAACAAAACTTAAATTAAAAGAATTGTTTAAATTTAAACAAATAATAAGAGATGTATTATTTTTAGAAATTAATTGCCGATGGCCGGGAATGGAGCAACTGGTTTAGAATTAATTAAATATGGATCTTGGATCAAAAGAAAATCTATTTTATGGTTGGTTGCAGTGGCCAACGCGAGGCTGTGGGCAGAATAAGAATGATTAGTATTGATTTGCAGAATTTTCACTCTCCGGCTAGCCATTTACTCGCCGTAGTCGATACTTGCTTCTAACAACGCCAGTTGCCGTTTAAAATTAGGGCACGTCTTCGACTTGGAGTCATGCCGCGGCTATGGCCTAAGCGACCACAGCCGGTACACTGTCTTACGCTTTTAAATTCTTCGACTCTGCACCGCCTGAACCCCAAGAACAACAAACCATCGTTCATAATAAGATGAAAAGTTTTGGGGTCCAGAGAGACTACCCAGCGGGTACCCCTTCGGGCCTTAATGCTAAAATCCATGTTGATTCCCTCCGCGCTCTCTACTGAGTCATTGAGACGAACCATCTCCGAGGGAAGGTCATCTTTATCAAAGTCAGAATCGACTCCCAGGATCATTAACCTGGGACGCAAGAGTTTGGGTTTAACCACTTGGAAAATATTAGTGATAGTTTCCATACCAGAGAACCCCTACCAGTGTCACCCTATTGGAGTTCTGCTTCGACAAAGAGAAAACGGTACAAATATGAAGACAAAGTTCCGAGTGTGGGAACTTTCGTTGCTTTGGTTCGTCGCTCTATAAGAGGAGGGCGGAATGAGCGGGGGGCAAGGGAGAGTCGTCACCCCATAGGGGCGTGAGATAAGAGAATTATTTTCCGAATACATGCCGGGCGTGGATCCTCCAAGCATCCCTAGTCGATGAAGGGACTCCACCTTCTTGGTGGCAGAGAGGTAGCAGTGCTGGAATCCATAGAAGCCGCAAGTTCCTCCTCCTTGATGGGCTGAGGGGGCGAAGACGAGTGCGGAGAATACTGCCGAAACGTCACATGGGGCGAGCCCTGCGGGTGATGATGGTGGCGGTACTGGAGGCAGGACTGCATCGGCCGCTCCGGGGGTCTTAGACGGAGAGCGCCGGCGTGAGCAACGTGGGCCGCAGCTAGAGAGAGCGCTGCTGCTGGCCAACGACCGGAGTCTCAAGTGATGGAGTTGGGCACGGCACGCCGACCCTCCCGCTCGCATTTCGTACGAGGCGAGTGATTAAGGAACTTTGCGGCTGCGCTCTGGCTTCAGTCTCTGCCCGCCAGCTCAGGAGCATATTTGTACAGCGCTTCGCAGTTCTACATCGGCTGTCTCCAATTGGACGCCGTGCAGTGACGAGCGCTCCTCTCGCAGCCGGACAGATCGGCCCACTTCCCTAAAAAACGAGACCATTGTTCTTCGCGAATCAAACCGACCTTTTTTGCGCGCCACAACAAAAACAAAACTTATTTACACGCCGATTTTTCAAGATAAAAAAAGTATTTGTACTCTGATGAAATGGCACGTTATTGAGCCAATTATGGTACTTAATATTTTTCTTTCGGTGTCTTCGGCCAAAATATCGGTTTTTCAGTCCGGAAAAATGTCTCCGTGATCCGAAAAAATTTTACGTGGGCGAGTTTGAGTGTCAAATAATTCACGATAAATATCACTAAAATTGAAGTTTTCTATTGAGCTCGAAATCGCAATGACAACCACGGTCCATTATAAAAAAACGCGATCATTGCTCTTCGCGAATCTAACCGACCTTTTTTGCACGCCACAACAAAAAAAAACTAATTTATACAAGGCTGTTTTTTTTTTCAAGATAAAAAAGGATTGCACTGATAAAATGGCACGTTATTAAGTCAATTATTGTACTTAATCCTTTTTTTCGGTGTTTTCCCCATTCAAAAGACGGTTTTTCAGTCGGAAAAAATGTCCACATGGTCTGTCATGAACAAGATTTAATCTCAAATAATTCAAAATTTATATCACTAAAATATAAATGATCTATTAAGCTCAAAATTGAATTGACCACCACGGTCAACTACCCTAAAGAACGAGATCATTGTTATTCGCGAATCAAACCGACATTTTTTTGCGGCCATAACAAAATTTATTTACATGACGATTTTCACAATCAAAAAAATATTTGCACTTTGATAAAATGACAGCCAATTATCGTTCTCAATAAATTTTTTGTCTTCCTCAGTCAAGAGACCGGTTTTTCTGTCGGGAAAAATGTCCCCATGAACCGTCATGAACGAAATATAATCTCAAATAATTCACGATGTATACCACCAAAATTGAAATTTTATATTGATCTCAAAATCGAATTTACAACCACGGCTCACAATCCTAAAAAGCGCGACCACTGTTCTTCGTGAATCGGGCCTACTTTTTTACGCTCCACAACGAAAACGAAACTTATTTACACGACGATTTTTCAAGAACAAAAGGTATTTGCACTCTGACAAAATGGCACGTTATTGAGCCAATATTCGTACTCGGTCTTTTTTGTGTGTCTTCCCAAGCCAGGAGGCTAGTTTTTCAATCGGAAAAAATAATCCACGTGATTCGTATTTATTACATGAACGAGACTTTATTTTCAAATAATTCACGATTTATATCATTAAAATTGAAATTTCATATCGAGCTCAAAATCGAATTGACAACGGCCCACAACCCAAAACACACGACCATTGTTCTCCGCGAATCGAGCCGACCTTTTTGTGCCACAACTAAAACTAAACTTATTTACAAGACGACTTTTCCAAGATTAAAAATTGTGAAGTGATAAAATGACGTTATCAGTCAATTATTTCGCATAATCAATTTTTATTGTCTTGCTCAGTCAAAAGATGGATTTTTCAGTCGGGAAAATAATGTCAACATGATGCGTATTTATTTTGTGAGTATCCGTGAAATTTACAAAGCTCAAAGGATTTTATTCAATGATAAAAGAACACTAGATGGGTCTTTGCCTAATAAGAACGGGACTCAATCTCAAATAGTTTACAAGTGACAAACACGTTATTTTGTACTAAAAGTAAAATTTTACATTGAGCTAAAAAAAAGGTTTTTGTAATTGAATGAATAGAATGATAAAATCTTACGTCTGGGTCCACTTCCTTAAAAACGCGACCCTTGTTCTTCGAGTACGGAATCTACCTTTGTTCTGCTCAGCACAAAACTTATCAACACAACTTTTTTAAAACAAAACTTATTTACATAAGAGGCTGCGGTAGCATAGTTGGGATAATAACGGATTAGCAACCCGAGGTTGGCGAGTTCGAAACTCGGTCCAACCAAATCCCGTTGTGTATGCAGGGGCTGGTGCATGTTGAATCTGTCGTGGCCTCAAATGTCCTCACGTTGGCGAGGTATGGAAGTTTGGAGAGTGGGGTGCCAGCTCAGGTGTTGGCCTCGTCGACCATGGTTCAAAATTACGTTGCCTTCGAGATTGATCCCTGACCGTCGCAAATAACCCGTTGTGTTTCTCCAGTGCGTAGTTAATTAACTACCTATCTTACTTTATTTTTGTTGTCTTGCCCAGCCAGGATATCGGTTTTTCAGTCGGGGCAAAATGTTCCAGAGATCTGTATTAATTTACTCGCCACCATGAAATCATACGTATAACAGAAATAACATATGTTTAAGTTCGCAAAGCTACGAACAAATTTAGCCCCGTCACATACATTCAT
This sequence comes from Meta bourneti, assembly GCA_933210815.1. Classification (NCBI taxonomy): domain Eukaryota; kingdom Metazoa; phylum Arthropoda; class Arachnida; order Araneae; family Tetragnathidae; genus Meta; species Meta bourneti. The sequence goes on from OW119923.1 coordinate 961,531, forward strand.
AGAAAAAGAATTCTCGAGTAGTCATAAGGGGATGGGTAGGTAGGTAGTTAATTTACGTCGCACTGGAGCAATAGAAAGGACTATTGAAGACGGTCCGGGATCAATCCCGAAAGGAAAGATCAAGGACAACTCGTAATTTTGAACCACGGCAGGTGACGAGGTCAAGACCTGAGATGGCACCCCATTGTCCAAACTTCCACACCACGCTAACGTGAGGACATTTGAGGCCACGACATATTTAACGTGCACCAGCCCCCGCATACACCTGGTTTCGAACTCGCAACCCTCCGTTTGCTAACCCGTTGCTCTCCAACTGGGCTACCGCTGCCCTCAGAGGAAAAGAATTATCGAGTAGTCATAAGGGGTGGGGAACGAACAAATGATTCACAAGTCGCTAGTTATTTTATATCACTAATAAGAAACTAAAATACAAAATTTAATATTGAGCTCACAAATAAAATTTAACAATCGATTCAACAAATCATTTCGGCACACTCCCCCCCCCCCCACCCCCGAAAAAAAAACGAGACTCGAATCAAGAGACCTTTTTTGCGTTCCACAACGAAAACAAAATGTATTTACACAAGTTTTTCAAAATTTTTTCGGAGCCAAAAAAGTATTTGCACTCTGATAAAGTGGCACGTTATTGAACCAATTATTTTACTTAATCTATTTTTTTTTCATTGTCTTTCATTGCCAGGTGATTGTTTTTTCACTCGGTAAAAAATATCCCAGCGATCCGTATTTATTCTGCGCGTAGCCATGAAATCATATTTATAAGGTCCGCGGAAGGGAGATATCTTCGAGAACAAGCTCAAAAAACGCGCGCCTTTTTTCCTGGAAATATAACAAGACATTGCGTTGACTACTTAAGAAACTGGGGTTAGCTTTTTTCTAGGTTTCAGTCGCAGTTTTCCCCTCGTAGTGGCTTTTTCTAATGCAAATATAAACGGCAGTTTTTCTTAAAATGTACCACGCAATGTTTTTCGAAAGCTCTCGTGTTGTAATAAATATGTCCATAGATTAGTGCTTTGGAAAAATCCAGTTAATTTGTTACATTTAAGTGGGTATATTCGGGTCAATTTCGTTAAAAAACTTCGACTGTTAAAATACGACGCATAGGGAATCACTTAACATTAAATTAATGCAAAGATAACTGTAGTTTATTTAAGCAGAAAATAATACTAACGTGACTGATGATTGCGCAGCATTTATCACTTACTCTAATTACATTGTATATTTAGTCAAGTCAATACTTAATTGGGTTGACTGGATTTTATGGCGCAAGAGACATATTTTTCCAAGCTACGCCAAACGCATGAGACAACAAATAAAAGACATACACACAGGTAGTTAGTTAATTTTACTTTTCACCGGAGCAACACAACGGGCTATTGGCGATGATCTGAGATCAATCCCGAAGGAAAAGACCCAAGGACAACACCTAGTAATTTTGAACTACGGTCAGATGACGATATTCATGAAGGTTTATGTGCTATTACAACAAAATATAATAGCTTGTTACAATTTCAAGCTAGATTTAGGACATCAAAGAAACAGAGAAATAGTCACCAAATGCCTTACAGATTTTGCAGGATCCAAATATGGAGACCTTGTTGGCCACTCTATAAGTTCGATATTAACAGAGCCTACGGCCACTTGCTTTTTCCTATCTTTGCAGGTATAAACTTAAGTCAAGGTTTGGTTACTCCCTCAGCAGTCACTTTTTATTAAACTTGAGCTAATTAGACCTTCTAAGTCCCCGAAACCTTATCAAGTTTCCTCACGTAAGAAAATAGATTCACACAATAAATGCACTCAATGATGAATCAAATCTTATTTTTGCGAGAATAGAGTCACACAATAAACTTAATGATGTCTTAGATCGTATTAGACCCATTTTATGATACGCTATTCGATTCAATTTTTTATAAAATGAAACAGAAAACAGCCAAATTGAGTCTCAACTCCAAAAATATCGGTTTCAAGATATTTAAAGATCAGGACGATCTATCTTTCAAACGCGATACTTTGTTTTTGTCACAACTCTTATTAGAAGTCTTAAAAATAGAAATAAAGCTTATAAATTCAGATTTTGAACTGTAAACTCGATTCTTTTAAAATAACCATGTTCGTTCTTTCCGGTTCCTTTTTTAAGAAACTACTTTAATGGGTAAGCAATGTCCTTATGATAATAGATTAACAAAAGTGACTATTTTGTAAAACTGGAGTAATTATTTTTTTTTATAAATTTGTTGAACAAAAACAGGAATTTCGGGATTTTCTCGTTAATGTTATGCATGTACTAAAATATAGTACTAAATCCTCAGTTCAGTGTATGACAGGCATTTTCTGTCAAGTTGAATATAGGTGGGGTAGTGTTTCTGTGGTGATACGTGTTTCCTGTGTGTATTTTGAACGTGACGTCACTTAATGTGACAGTAGACATTCAAAATCACCACAATCGATCGAAAAATCACTTTTTCAACTTCAGCTATAAAAATTAATTGATATCAAAATTAATTGACAGGAAAAATAATTTTTCACTTGCGATTAATTTTGACACTTACATATACAGCACAGTACAATAGATAAACATTACGCGTTTTTCTCCGATTAAAATTTTTAGACGTTCTTTTGATTTCAAACTGTTCCATGTGCATTCATTTTTTTATTTCCTTGAAATTGTTTTGCATAATCCTTGCAATCTCTTGAACATATAAGTGCATATGATAAATTTATGTTTACAAATTTTGATTTAAAATATTACCTAACCTATCTTTTTCGGAAAACTTTAGATGTTTTACGGGGTACAAATTTTTTTACTTTTACAATTGAGAGTTACACTTACCAAATTGAGTAATAGGTCTACCGATTAAAAAGTGTCGTGGTGTCAAAACCTCAAAATCCTCAATATCAGATGATAAGGGTGTCAATGGACGAGAATTCAAAATACCCTCAATCTGAGTGGTTACAGTTAAGAATTGTTGAAAGGTCAATGGAGTGCTTCCTATTACTCGTTTTAAATGATATTTAAAGGACTTTACGCCAGCCTCCCAAAGTCCACCAAAATTCGGACTTCGGGGAGGAACAAACTTCCACTCAATAGCTTCAGAACTAAGACTCAATAGCTTCAGAACTAATTTCATCTGGAAGAGAAAGTTTTTTATCTTCATGATAAAGCAGATCTTGATCACTAGCACACCATTTGTGCAGTTTCATTTGGCCTCTTCTAAAATTTCGACTAATTTCCCTTGAAGACCTTTAGTAGCAGCTAAATCGTCTCCGCCTGTAAGGATATCATCCATGTATACATCCTGATCAATTACCACTGCTGCTTCAGGATTTGTGGATAATTTGTAAGATCTTTAATTTTAAAAGAGAATCCGCCAAGTCAAAGGACTATTACAAAGTCATTAAAAGTTCAGTTTCAACTGTAAATAAAATAATTAACAGTAATTTGAATCTTAAGGCCAAAAAATACAATGTTCATCATCCATCTCCACGACATATTGCAGAAAGCAGAATTCTGTATGAGAAGCATTTAGCTGGAGAAAGATGGAAAAATGTTGTGACAATAGACGAGGCGTGGGTGTATTTAAAAGATTGCAATAAAAAAGAACAATTTATTATCATAAAAGATGAGAAAAATCTTAAAACGTGGTTCAACTTTGTAACTTTAACGTGAGAACTTTCTCTAAGAGATTTGATTATTGCCGGTTTTGCATATAATGGAAAATTAAAAGTAAAAAGAGGGGAGAAATGTAAAAATCAACTCCCACATATTATCAAGACCCTATTTTATCCCAATATTCAAAAAAGAAATACTATATCTTTACCCAAAGTGCCAACAATCAGTAGAACTGCATCAGGACAAAGCAAGCAGCCACACATCTAAATCCACTATTAAATTCGTGGAAAAAATGGAACAAGAAACTAGTATCAAGTCAATAAATACCTTTTACTGATATTCCTGCTAAATCTCTAGATGTCTCACCCATAGACTTTTGTGCTTTTGGACTTTTAAAAAGAGAATTATTGAAACGTCGACCGAAAACAATTCAAGGATTTTTGAAAACTGTGGAACAAGAATTAATAACAGATTTTACTCAAGTTATTATCTTGAATATTATACTTAGACATTTTTCCCAATCTCTTAATCTATTAAAAAATGTGAAAAAAATTAATTTAAATACAGAAAGCTTGAACTAAAACTTAACTTTACGGACTTTTTCGGCTGCAAACATTTTTACAATGTCCTCAAAAGATAGCTTTGAAGCTAACTTGTGCTCTATTGATATGATGCTCACTTTGGTTAGTCGTTGTTGTCCTCTTAAGTTTCTGAGGTAATTTTTTATGATCTTTAGTTTGCTAAAACTCCTTTCATTTGAGGCGACTGAGACTGGTATTGTGAGGAAAATTCTCAACGCTGTCGTTATGTTGGTGGACGCATCTTCGAGTCCGTTCTTGTATACTAACGTCAGAAGACCTGATGGTGTAGCCGTTTTCATATTAGGGCTTAAATCCGAGGCATGATACTTAAAACTCTCCACTTCTATCGGCAGCTAGTCCTTGTCTAAGTCTTCTTTATACACTGCTGGCCACCCAAATTGCAACACCAAGAAAGACAAGAGATATCACAACAAAATTTATTTTGTAGATAACATGTTGACCAAGTATCAAATGATTAAATTTATAGACTTCTGTGAAGTGTGGTTCCTGCCAAAATCAGTAGCCAGAGTAGCCGCCATTGTTGGAGATCACCGCTGCCACACGCCTCGGCATTGATTCAAAGAGACTTTGGATGTGTTCTTGGGGTACAGCAGACCAAGCAGCTTCCACACGTTGCCAAAGTTGATCTGGTGTGGCAGCTGGGGATGTATTCTGGGTCAATCGTTGAGCAACCATGGACCACATGTTTTCTATCGGCGAAAGATCCGGAGAGCGAGCTGGCCAGGGAAGCAATTCAATCTGGCGATTGACGAAGAACCCTTGGACAATGCGTGCCACGTGTGGTCGCGCATTATCCTGTTGAAATATGGCTGTGGGCAAGCCCTGAAGGTAAGGAAGGACAACTGGCTCCAACACCTCGGAGATGTAGCGCTGGCTGTTTAAAGTACCGGAGTAGGGAGAAAATGGAGATACAACGCCAGAGGGGAGCCAGGGAGCTGGGGAGCCAGGGATCGGGAAGTGACGTCATAACAGGAAGTGGAGTTGAGTTGTTTCTCCTGCTGTTGCAGGAAGTGACGTCATGACAGGAAGTTGAGTTGAGTTGTTTTACCGGAAGTGACGTCGTAACAGGAAGTGGAGTTGAGTTGTTTCTGCCTACCCGTCGAGTTGTTTACCACCTGCTACACGAAATGAGCAGAGCCGGAAGTGAAGTCATCAGGAGTTGAGCTGTTTACCACCTACTGTTATTTGTACACCTACTATTTGTTTATGGAAAAAAGATCTCCACACACATCACATTGAAACTTTTTTTCATGTGTAGTCATATGTTGAATCAATTTATCGTTGCGATAAAACGTTTCTTCACATATAGAACATGCAAATTCTTTGTATTGAGAATGTAATTTTATGTGCCTATTTAAATTCTTCTTTAAAGTAAAAGACTTTCCACACGTAGTGCAAATCTGCAAAGTTAGAAAAAAGAAAATCTCTAAATTTAAGGATGAAATCATATTTGATTAAAATTAATTTTACACTTGCATTATGTTTCTATATTAAGAACTAACTTTAAACACTGAAGTGAATCTAGATTTCATATAAAAAAAATACAATTTCAAAACAACGTATTTGTAACAATACTGATTATACTAAAACGGATAAAATACACTATAGGCTAAGCATGGAAGAAATAATTTCAATACAACTTGATTTAACAATACTAGTTATTCTAAAACGATAATATACTTTTATTACTTCACATTCATTATATTTGAAAACTTTAATTGCACGCATAATAAAAGCGAAAGACCGTAGTTCTTCAATGAATTAATTTAATTCCCCTAAAATATTAAATAATGTACTTACATGCACACCACTAGGACCAGCACATTGTTCATCATGCATACCAGAAGTAGTTCGTTGTTCATCGTCCACACTAGATGTAGAACACGTACAGCTTACTGGTGAGGGCTAGAAATGAAAGGAGATAAAAAAATTATATCACTTTAAACTATGAAATTATTTTATATTTAAAAAAATATTAACAATATATTTACCTCTGAAAACATTTTCCCATGGACGTTCTTACTCATATCGACTTCTCCAGTTGAAATCTAAAACAGGAATGGTTAAACCAAAGAAAAAGTGTCTTACATTATCGTTAATCTTAATGATAAACTAGTCTCGTGATATGCCAAAACAACAAAATTAAAGTTAAACTGTAGATGACCAATGAAAAAATTCCTAGCATGTTCAAAAGCGAAGTGAAATGAAAACATGACGTGAATTTCTCCTAAGAGAACTTGCAATGGGAACAAGATCAGACATGTAAGAACGAGTCCTTTCTCGTATTCCCGAGTCTGACGTCACACAAGGCACCGCACTTCGTAGTCAAGAAGCCCTTAACCAGCTAAACATCCCGCGCTGGGACGTCAGACTCGGGAACAGGAGACAGGAGAAACAACTCAACTCCACTTCCTGTTATGACGTCACTTCCCGATCCCTGGCTCCCCAGCTCCCTGGCTCCCCTCTGGCGTTGTATCCCCATTTTCTTCCTACTGATACTTGGTCAACATGTTATCTACAAAATAAATTTTGTTGTGATATCTCTTGTCTTTCTTGGTGTTGCAATTTGGGTGGCCAGCAGTGTAATTTAAAATTTCTTTGCTTACGTATTTAAGCAAATTTCATGTTAAAACATCTGAGTAACTCTACTTAAATCAACCATAATTTTGTAATTTTGGAGAAGGTGTAATGCATATTGAGCATGCAATTACGTACTTAAATTGTTTTACTAGTACTGCTGAAAAATCAATTATTTTTTTAAAAACTATTTTTGCAGAATTTAAATTCAAATACTTTTTTATTTTTAGCCTTATTTATTTTCTTTGCAAAATATAAACTATTTCCGAACATTTGAGGGGGTATTTCAATTAACGTTACACTGGAGCAACACAACAGGCTATTGGTGACGGTCCGGGATCAATCCCAAAGACCGAACATCTGGGACAGACGATATTTTGTAACAAAACGGAAACTCGTGTTCGTTTGCCACGTGCAGTAATACTTTTTTCGCTCCGAATTAATTTCGTATTTTTAAATTCTATCTAATTTTTAGTTGTAAGTTGTGGCAACTATGTGAGATCAAGAGATCAAAAAGAATCATGAATTTATATCTTTAGAACATTTTCCCGCCAACTTTTATTTTGTTTTAATTCTCTGTTTTCTGTTTTTCTGTTTTAAATATTTATTATTTTAATTAATTGTAATTCCTTTTTAATACACGCAACACCACCGCAAAGTATTCTGTTTAAAACGGCATATAAGTAAGAATAAAGCAAATTTTAAGTTGAATTTTGCCATTATTGAAAGAACGTTAATGTTAAAAATATTCGAACTAGGACTTTTGAAATATTACAAATTCTTTGTCATTGCGACAGATGGCCAAGGTGGCTTATTTTACTAATTGAAGCTATATTTAAACAACTTATGTAGGGAAAGTTTGATTAAAACAATGATTTTCTTTAGAAGAAAGCCGTCAAATTATTTTACCATTTATAAAATGTTAATAGGTTATACCTTTCCTTTATCACTACTAAAGATATTAAATTTTAAAACAAGTTCTTTTATTATTGCACGTGCCACGAAATGGAATTTTTAAGAAAAACTTTTTCACTTTTATAACAAACTTAGTGATAAATATCTTACCAAGTTAGTCATCTTTCCCTTAATGGTAGTGAAATTCGAAAAGAGTGCCACAAATAAAAAAATATTGGCAGGTAAATTTTGTGAGAGTATTTGCAGTAGATTTGTCATTTTTACGAATTGAGTTGAGCAATTTTACAGGAATAGGCACTTAGGAAAGGGAATCCTCCCTCAAATCATCTTTTGTAGTAGTTTACTTTAGTGTCTCACCTTTGGCCAATTTGTACCTTTAGCAGGGGTGCGATATGTGAGAAATGTATTAAATGGATGTATATGTATGTATAGGATTTGTGTCCAAAGTAGGTTGTGGAAATTATTAAAATGTCGAAAAGGTGTTAAAAAATTATTTTACTCAAACTTAAATGATTTGGCATTATTCTACGAAAGAGAAGAGGAAAGTTATTTTCTGTTCACTTTCAATATATATTTAGCCAATTCAACCCGAGGGAGGTCGGACAATTTTGCTAGTACATAAATAAAAGCATATCACTATAAATAATTCATTAAACAAATAAATAAAAGTATTAGGCAAATGAAGAAAAAATGAATGGATGTTGAATAATTAAAAAAAAGTAAAAAATTTCATCCCAAGTCTAGTAAACAATTATTGTAGCGTGACAAACTAACCATGACCAAACACTGAATTAAAATTAAGGGATTAATGAACTGAATGTGATTAAAAAATATAATACATAAATAAAAAGTATAATACAATTGAATAAAAGCATTAAGCAATTAAAGAAAAAAACGAAAGAATGTTAAATAATTAAAAGAGATAAAAAAAGTATTATCAAACAATATAATAAAAGAGGAAGGTACTTCTAAAAGGATCTTTTCTTCGACTGTTCCAATTTAAATAAGAGCAGAATAAATTAACATTGTGAGTTTACAGCAATGGAAAGGAGATTATAACCATTACGTGACTTTTTTTGTTCTAAATAGAAATGCTTAAAACCACACCATTCAGCTTCATTTTAGAATTAGAACACTCTTTGAGAAAGCATTAACTAATACCTACGATTAATAAAACACTGTTTTTGTTTCGTTTTTATCTTGTATTTGACCTTTACGGTTCGCATCCCATTATGTATGATATTAAACTATGGAGAGAAAGAACTGATATAATGGGTAAGGTCAATGCTTGATAGCTATTGTACATACTACAATCTATGCTTTCACCAGATTCTGGATAGTATGTCATTCTGCGTGCTGTGTCAATACCAAAAACACTAGTGCATGAAGTAGGGATTTAAACAAATTAATGTGTATATTATTAGCTATTTAAGAAATAGCTATTGTTGGGGTTTATAAAAAATCGTATGCATAAAAATGGAACCGTAAGATATATGAGATTTTAATGAATATTTTTACTTCTGACCCGAACCAGACGTGGCCCTACGGATAAGTTTAACCAGCCTTCAGACCAGATACGACTCTCCAGATAGGTTTAACGGGTCAGATACGGCCCTCCGAACAGATTTAACCGACTTGCAGGCTAGATGCGGTCATCCAGATTGTTTTATCGAATCGTTATTTACAAAACTCACAAAGCATAATGCATCCTGGATGATACTTAAACAGAATCGAACAATCCCCAAAATGAATGCAACACTTCCAATTTAAACTAATAATGAGTAATCAATATCAGTTACTTACTCAGTGTGTATGCCTGCATGGATAAAGTATGAATTAGTTATTTAAAAAAACACTTTTAATGTATCTCATTTTCTATTAACCAACTGTGAACAATACAAAATAAATTAATTATCTCGTTTTGCTCATAAAATCACAACCAATTTCTTTAGATCCCTGTCTAATCAGAGGATCTCGGTAACCTGGTTCAAAGAGTAGCGGATTGGAAACCGGAGGGTTGCGAGTTCGAACATCGGTCCAACCAAAGACCGTAGTGTACGAGGGAGCTGGTGCACGTTAAATCTGTTATGACCTCAAATGTCATTTGGTTGGTGTCGTGTGGAAGTTTGGAGAGTGGGTGAGGGCTAAGGTTTTTAGCTCTTTATCTGACGGTGATTCAAAATTACAGGGTGTTGTCCTCCATCTTTCCCTTCGGGATGGATACCGGACCGTCGTCAATAGCCCTTGTGTTTCTCCAGTGCAACATTAATTAAAATACCTACCTACCGAAAAAATCACAGGGTCGCGGTAGCCCAGTTGGAAGAGCAACGGATTAGCAACAGGTTGGTTCGAAACTCGGTCCAGCCAAAGACCGTCATGTACACAGGGCTGGTGAACGTTAAATATGTCGTGGCCTCAAATGACCTCACGTCGCCGTGGTGTGGAAGTTTGGAGAGTGGGATGCCAACTTAGGTGTTGTTCTCGACATCTGACCATGGTTCAAAATTACGAGGCGTTGTCCTTGGATCTTTCACTTCGGGATGAATCCCTAACTCTCGCCAATAACCCGCTGTGTTGCTCCAGTGGGACGTTAATAAACTAACTAACTACCCGGTTTTATCAGCCCTTGAGTAGTAAAAAATGAACAAACCAAAAAAATCGCGTCCAGAATTACGATAGGACAAGTCAAACTACAATCAATTTCCAAGCTCTTTGAATTTACTGTTATAGATTATTTGATTTGTTATACCGAACCCAGAGAACAATCTGCCTATATACTGTAACAGTTGAAAATGTAAGATCCCCTAAGTATTAGAGAGGTCACCCATTCCTGACCCAGATTTGCACGTAATCGTATTTACAAAGCTAGCAAAGCACAATGCATCTAGTAGAATTGAGTGAAATTTAAACAGCATCGGACAATTCCCAAAATGTATGAAACTCTTTCAATTTAAAATAATGTGCTCAACATTATTCACGGCTTCAAAACGAACTTTGTCTTAGCGAGCCTATTTTGCGATGGAAGCAGATTATTCTGTGAACTCTCCGTACGAGAATTCTGAGCTCCGGGTTTGAGCAGAGGAATGATCAGTGAAGGGGAACTGATAGGGTGTTCCAGTTAGGCAAGCAGATGTTCGGGTGTTGAACGGGGGTTGAAAAACCTACTCTGTCTTTTTCGTCCAAAGAGAAAGCGGTTGGTAAAACTAAGCCTAGCAACACTTACTAAAATCTTTTGTTTTAGCTAAAAGTTATTTCTTGAAAACAGATATGCGGGAAAACGTATCTTAGGTTCCGTTAATTTTAAAAGAATGGGTTGTTTGGTAGTTTGGTTATTGTCCAAAGAGAAAAAGCTGTAAGTAAACTAAATACTAGGAACACTTACTAAGATATTTTCTTTTAACTAAAAGTTATTTCTCAAAGATAGATTTGCGGGAAAACGTATCTTATGGTTCCGTTAATTTCAATAGAATGGTTTGGTTGGTTGGTTATTGTTTAAAGAAAAAGTGATAAACAAAACTAAATACTAGAAACACTTGTTAAAGTATTTTCTTTTCACAGAAAACTTTTCTCATAATTGCTGTGCGGGTAAGCGTGTTTAAATGTCTTATTCTGTCTTAATCTAAATGTATTATGATTTATTTCGTTGCGAAAAAGAAATGGACTTTTGGATCCCTTCTGAAAAAAGAAACGGACTTTTGGATCTCCTCTAAAGACAGAGCGCTTAGGAAAAAGTAAATACTATCAGCACTTACTAAAACATTTTATTTCTATTTAGTCTTTCCTCAAAATAGCTGTGAAAGGAAACCATATTTAAACGACACATCCAAACACACATTCTCCAAAGAGAAAGTTGTATCAAAATACTAGTAACACTTACTAAAATATTTTCTTTTCGTTTAAAGTCATTTATCAAAATTGTTGTGACTGAAAAACACATTTAAATGTATGGTCAAGTTTTTTGCAAAAAGAAGAATGTATATTTTGGATCCTCTCCAAAGAGAAAGAAGTTAGCAAAAATTTAATACTACAACACTTACTAAAACGTTTTTTTTTTCACAGAAAGTCATTTCTCAAAATTGCTATGCAGGTAAAAGTGTTTAAATATCTTATTCTGTCTTAATCTAAATGTTTTATGGTCCAGTTTTTTGGAATATGTATGAACTTTTGGATCTCTTCCAAAGTGAAAGCTGTCAACGAAAACTAAATACTTATAATTTATCAAAATAGTATTAAAAACTAAATAATTTATCAAAATAGCTCTTCGGGAAAACAGGGGGTGTTTAAATTCCTTATTCTGTCTTAATCTAAATACCGTATAGTCCAGTTTGTTGCAAAAAAGAAGGGCATTTTGGATTTCATACTAAGAGAAAGCTTTGGTATTGATCTCGGATTGTCGCCAATTGCCCGTTGTGTTGCTCCAGTGGGAAGTTAATTCAACTACCTATCTACCTAAGAGAAAGCTATTACCAAAAGTAAGTACTAAAATTTTTCCTAAAATATTTTATTTTAGCCGAAGTACCATCGAGATCGTTTTCGAAACCGAATATTTCTGTTAAAGATCTTTGATAGATGTGGGTCAGTTTATCAGAACCGCTCGTAAAAGTTATGGGCTCCTTTTTAGCCTTTGCTTCCGGAACTCCTCCTAGGACCTATGGAGAAAGGATCAACCACTTGATCATACAATATATCGCCAATTTGTTACTTGGCTCTAACCCTGGAACACGTTAAATCTTTAGTGGCCTCAAATGTCCTCACGTTGGAGGGGTGGGGAAGTTTGGAGAGTGGGGTGCCAGCTCAGGTGTTCAACTCTTCATTTGACCGTGGTTCAAAATGACGAGGTGTTGTCCTCGGATCTTTACCTTCGGGATTGATCTCGGGCCGTCGCCAATAGCCCGTTTTATAGCGCCAGTGCGACTTACCTTGGTTCTAGCAATCGAGGCCTCTTGAGTTCACAAGCCCTGGATGCCTCACACTGATATATCCGTTCTGCAATCGTCAGTTTTGCCTGTATGACTTTTAACCAGTTTTGACCTTATTGACCAATATAATATTTCAAGAGATACTTTCAATCAATATATAGAAGTGGCTATTTAATCATTAACCCTCCAAGTGATTTCGACTAGATATCTCGTCCACGAAGATCTGACCGATTTTGCTAATGACGAGATATCTCGTCATCAAGATACTGTCGATTTTTTTTACGATGGCGAGATCAAGATCTGGTCAGTTTTCTTCTAGTGACGAGAGACGATGAGATCTTGATGGACGAGATATCTCGTTCCCTCACAAATATCCGCCACTCTCATATTGTAGTGCCGAAGAAGTCAATGATCGGCATTAAAAACTTACTTATCTTTATTTATAATAGTACGGCAATCATAACACGCAACCATACATCATAGGGGCCAAAGTGCCCGGTTGGAAGAGTAACGGATTAGCAACCGGAGGGTTGCTAGTTCGAATCCAACAAAAGACCCTCGTGTATAAAGTGGGCTGGTGCACGTTAAATCCGTCGTGGCCTCAAATGTCCTCACGTTGGCGTGGTGTGGAAGTTAGGAAAGGCCATCTCAGGTGTTGCTTGGTCATCTGACCATGGTTCAAAATTACGTGGTGGTGTCCTTGAATCTTTCCCCTTGGGATTGATCCCGGACCGTCACCAGTAGCCCGTCCTGTTGCTCCAATGTGACGTTACTTAAAATACCTACCTACCATACATCATAGTCTAAGGATATATTCTATAATAAACAATGAAATGGAAGAACACTTGATGGATTTCTTAAAAACAGGAATACCCACTTGAAAAAGAATAAATCTGTTTTCTAATACAACATCATTTCATTTGTCGCACAGAGTTAGCCACGAGAAATATTTTAAATCCCTTAGTTCTACCTTTTCCCTTCAGCTCGATTGAGATTAGTTTCCTTATTACCTCAGAGTCTCAGTCGGTTCCCTTGAGTGCATAGGCTTCTGATACTTGACACCTTGGGCGGCCCTGATTGCACGAACGAACAAACATCAACCGGCAGAGAAAGGCGAGCACTTTGAACACACGCAGGAAATAAATAAACCTGCTAGCATATCTTGCATTATTTATATTTACTTAACCGTAATCAGAAAAGGAATCGAAAGAAGCAACTATACATATATATATATATGTAGCGCGGACATTAATACCACGCCATCTAAGACTTTAAAGACGCGCAGGCGCAGAACAGCTCCCCTGCGTGAATCTGAATGAGACCCGTCAGTTAGGACAAAGTAGTGAGGGAGAACAGTTGTCCCTTCTTCCCCGAGAATCTTTTTAAACTTAAATATTATGATACAGTGCCCATATAACGATTGTTTCTAATTAATGTTTAGTGTTCGTGTTTGTAAAAATGTAATGTCTTTTGTTAGTAAGAATAAACTTAATTGCCTGAGAGAGCTAGCCTTGTGTAATAATTGGCGCCCAACCCGCGGCCATGTTTTCCTTCTCTTCCTCTTTGTCCTAACTCACTTTAATTTTTAGACTCCCCTGTCTGAAGAATTGCAATATACACCATCCAGGTGCCCAGGTTATTTGATGTGATATAAAGTCTGATTTTTAGATAAGTACATTTATGTATTTTATTTTAATATCCGTAATCTTGTTGATTTATATTATGCTACTTTCCATTCATTATCTTATCATTGATAAGTATATGTGAATTACGTTAAAGCATTTTATCATCTTGCCAACCAGGCATATTTTATTATGAAGCACACCCAGTGCTATCCTTATTATTATGTTATGTTATGATTTCGAAAACGGAAGTAGATCGAGTAACTTATTACTTAGTTTTGTAAGGTAGCATGACCAGTTAAGCATTTTGCAATCCATGCATATCTCGTATAAATGCACATCCAATGCTATTTTGAAAACATGTTAAGTTAAATTTAATTTGATTACTCTTAAAAATTGTGATATCATTGAAAAATTGATTCTTCAAGCAGTAAGAATATTTCTTTTACTTGTGTACCGGATTCATTCCGAAAAAGAAAACCAGTGTGACTCATTTTATGCTATGGCTCATTTTATTCGTGTTGATTAACCTTGAGTTTTGATCTGTGATTTTTCGAAGTGTATTTATGTGTTCCTTTTAAATATCACTGTGTTAAGAATATATCTTCGTAGTTGAGTCAGAAAAAGTATTACATTTGGGATTGTTTATAAACATTAATATTCAGTTTCGGTTTCACTTCTTACTGGGTTGAACTGCGGATATTTTATCTGTGGATTTCACTTAGTATTTAGTATTTTATTAATATCTTGGTAAACTCTGAAAATTGATTTAAATACTGTGGAATTTGAACACTATTTATATAAATGTGTCATTATAACTGAATGTTTATAAAATAACTTGAAGTCAAAACTTTGCATTTGGTCTCAATAAATAAATAATCATGGCGTTTCTGGGGAAAGGTAGAAAAGAAGATCTCAGAAATTTGGCTAAGGAAATGGGACTGGACATTACTGATGACTTAAAAATTATAGATCTTAAGAACCTTATAACTAAATCCGAAGACTTCGAAGAGGAACTTGTAAAAAATATGCTATCAACTGTTATCGAGGAACGGGTTGATAAAGAAAAAACAGCTGAATTAGAAAGACTGGCGACAGATAGAGCGGCTGAAATAAAACGAATCGAAAAAGAGAGAGACTTTGAATTAGAAAAACTTCAATTAGAAGCAGAATCCCAACTCGTTGCCAAAAATAACGTGTCAGCAAGCGTTACAGATGTTGAACACCCAAGATTTGAACTGCATAAGTTAATTCCTAACTTCAATCCCGACACTGATGATATCTCTATTTTCTTACACCTATTTGAAAGACAAGTGAAATTTCTAAAAGTTCCGGAAGTACAGTGGGTACCTTACTTAATTGCTGTTTTACCAAGTGAAATTACTAAAATCATCGCACGTGAACCTGATGACAGAGCTCAAGACTATGAATATGTTAAAGACATTCTCCTAAAAAGATTTAAGATGAGTGCTGAACGCTTTCGACTACTCTTTGCGACTCACAAGAAGAGTGCTGAATCCACTTGGAAGGATTACTATTTTGAACTCAGAACTTATTTTGAAAGTTGGATCAAAGAAGTTAATGTGGATACTTTCGAAAAACTTAAAGACCTAGTAATAACGGACCAAATTAAGAAGAAATGTCCTTCTGACTTTAAAGACCACCATATAGATGAATGGGGATACCTCTGTTCGCCTGTGGAACTGGTGGAAAAGTTGGATTCCTTCGAGAATCACCGAAATAACTTCAAGAAAGAAGGAATTATTACAAATAAAGGAAAACCATTCTTCAAACCTGTAGAAAGAACGGAAAGATACTTGCATCCCAAAAAAGAGTTCCATGAAAAGAAATTTGAGAATATAAAACCGAAAGAAACATCTACTATCCACTGTTATGGTTGTGGCACACCTGGCGTAACCAAGCCCAAATGTCCAACCTGTGCTCCTGCAAAGGGCAGAACCGAATTCAGTGCTGTTACGACCTCCGAGTCACCTTCTACTTTGGTTGCTTTCCTTCCTGTCCGAATCAACCAAGTTAATGGAATTGTCTGTGCTGATTCCGGAGCCACACGCTCCATTGCTGGAGAGGGTTTGTCCAAAATTCTTCAGAAACAAGATGCGAAGTTTGAAAAAGAATCGATCAACTTGACGTTTGCTGATGGACGATCTTCTGTTGCTGAAGTCCTCACCACCCAGGTGAATGTCCAGATAAAAAATAGAAAAATTTTAACCTCTTTTATAGTTTTGCCTGACACCAAAGGAAACAGAACATTGCTAGGACTTGACTTCTTACATAATGCAGGCCTGGTTCTTGACCTTAAGAGCCACAAATGGTATTTTTCTGATAGCCCTTACAGAAAATACCCTTTCGAAAAGGACATTCACGTACCTCAGTCTCCACACTCGGAATACGTTTCTGAAGTAAAAGCTGAATCCTTACGAGAAAATGAAGGAACCATGCTTACCACACAGCAGAGAGCCACTCTCAGTGCTGTGTTAAAGGAATTTGAAGAATTGTTCAAACTAGGGGGATCCTACACCCTATATCGAACACCATATTGACACACAAAACAGACCACCTGTTGCTGTTCCTCCATATAGAGTTTATCCAGCCAGAAGAGAAATTCTAGAAGCTGAGATTAACAGACTTCTACATGAAGGTATCATCGAACCTTGTGAATCACCGTATGCTGCTCCTGTTGTTTTGGTCCCAAAACCGAATGGAACTTTGAGTCGATTACAGGAAGCTGAATTCTATCACCAAAACTGATGCATATCCCTTACCAAGGATAGACGATCTTCTCCACACTGCCAAACACACGCAGTACATGAGCACCATTGATTTAAAAGCCGGATATCACCAAGTGAACGTTTCTATTGCTGACAGAAACAAAACTGCTTTTACATGTCCTTTTGGAACCTACTGTTTTGTGCGCATGCCCTTTGGACTAAAGAATGCACCAGCAACTTTCCAAAGATTGATTGATGCCTTCAAAAATGGTCTGAAAGATGTGAGTATCCTGTCCTACCTGGACGATATTATTGTACTATCTCAGACCTTTGAAGAGCACATAGAAGATATGAAAAAAGTCTTCCAAAGACTGATGCATTACAACTTGCGAGCAAATCGCGAAAAGTGCAATTTTGTATGCTCAAAAGTTAAATATTTGGGACACTTCATAACTTCAGATGGTATACAAGTCGATTCTGAGAAGACATCCGCCATCCAGGCTATGCCTGAACCCAAAAATGTGAAGCAAGTGCAGTCTTTTCTACAAACATGTAGCTGGTACAGACGCTTCATTCCGAATTTCTCTAATGTTGCTAGACCCCTTAGCAATCTTACCAAGACCAGTCTTTGGCATTGGGAACAAGAGGAACAAAAGGCTTTCAACAACTTGAAACAGTTGCTAATTTCCCCTCCTGTTTTGAAGCAATGTGATCCCGCCAAACCGTACATGCTTCGGACGGATGCGAGCAGTTTTGCTGTGGGAGCTGTACTCTCTCAAGGTGAAGTTCCAGATGAACACCCCATTGAATATGCCAGCCGTCTTCTGACCGCAGCAGAAAAGAATTACAGCACAACTGAAAGAGAAGCACTAGCTGTGGTGTGGGCTCTTCAGAAATTTCGTGGATATATAGAAGGTGCTGAGATCACTGTAGCATCAGACCACCAGCCTCTACGATGGTTGAGCTTGAAGTCCCCTTCCGGTCGACTAGCTCGGTGGGCTCTCCAAATACAAGAGTTCAATCTTAAGATCTGCTACACATCTGGAAAATCCAATGTCATAGCGGACATGCTGTCAAGACCCTTTGCCGAAAGTCAAAGTGACAAGTGTGAAGTTGATCACTTCTTCGCAGCAGACCTACCTTCTAAAAGTACTAAAGAAGTACGTGAGTCCCAATTGAAAGATGACAACCTGCGTCAGATTGTTGAAAGTTTTGAGTCTTCCCAGAAGGATGAAAATTTTGCCAATTGGTCTGAGCGAGGATTTGTAATGAATCAAGGAGTACTATATCGTTACGTTCCAGATGCCGACACCGAGGAGGCACAACTTGTTGTTCCTTCCCATGAAATAAGTGACGTTTTAAAGCAGTACCACGATGCTCCTACTGCTGGCCACTATGGTGAAGAAGGAACCTATCACCGACTCGCACAACGTTATTATTGGTCAGGAATGCGGTCTTCCATTGCTGACTATGTGAAGAAATGCCCAGAATGTGCCCGATATAAATCAACCAAT
Organism: Meta bourneti; assembly: GCA_933210815.1. Classification (NCBI taxonomy): domain Eukaryota; kingdom Metazoa; phylum Arthropoda; class Arachnida; order Araneae; family Tetragnathidae; genus Meta; species Meta bourneti. Next base: position 980,040 of record OW119923.1, read on the forward strand.
TTGAAACCCGCAGGACTGTTAAGAACCCCTGTCCAGTCACAAAGGTTCGAGACTCTATCAATTGACTTGTTCGGACCCTTGCCCGAAGGGGCTACTAATAAACGTTGGATATTTATAGTTGAAGATTGTGCTACCAGATGGATAGAGCTCTTTGCTCTCGAATCAGCTACTGCTAAAGAGTGTGCCATCACACTCGTGGAAGAAATATTTCTCAGATATGGCATTCCCAGACGAATGATAAGTGACAATGGACCACAATTTATAAGTTCTGTCTTACAACAAGTATGTTTCATCCTTAAAATCGACCAATGTCTCACGCCTGTTTATCACCCTCAAGCAAACCCAGTAGAACGCAAGAATCGAGATCTTAAACCACGATTGGCTATTCTCGTGGGCAACGAACACGATAGCTGGGAAACAAAACTTCCGTGTATTCGCTTTGCAATGAATACTCATAAATGTGAAACTACAGGATTTACTCCTGCCTTTCTACATTTTGGCCGAGAACTACGTACCATCTATGATGTAATGAATAATTTAACGTCTGTTATCGAAAACGACAACTTCGTTCCGGAGATAACGCCATACTTAAAACGCTTTTCGAAACTCTCCACCGAAATCAGAGATAGGATCGAGAAAAAGCAAGATCAAAGAAAACAACAGTTTGATCGTCGCAGACGACCGTTGTACTTCTCTCCTGGAGATAAAGTATGGATTACCCTACATCCTGTTAGCAAGGCTCACTCAAAGCATACTGCCAACTTTGTTCCAAAAAGGGATGGTCCATATATCATCCTAACACAGAAATCGCCGACAACATACGTAGTCTCAAGACTCGAATCTCCCGAAGAACCTCTTGGAACATACCATATATCTGCACTAACTCCTGCTCAGAGCAGAGACACTCAGCCGGTGGCTCCACTAAAGAAACGAGGACGTCCACCAAAGACTAAAACTACCTCTTCACGTTCTGGAGTGCGATCACCTCAACAGAGCTGTCCGCCACGCCGCCCTGGCAAACAAGACTGTTCTGGTTGCGAAAGCGTCCCTCATCGGGACGCTTTCGCAACCAGAGGGGGAGATTGTAGCGCGGACATTAATACCACGCCATCTAAGACTTTAAAGACGCGCAGGCGCAGAACAGCTCCCCTGCGTGAATCTGAATGAGACCCGTCAGTTAGGACAAAGTAGTGAGGGAGAACAGTTGTCCCTTCTTCCCCGAGAATCTTTTTAATCTTAAATATTATGATACAGTGCCCATATAACGATTGTTTCTAATTAATGTTTAGTGTTCGTGTTTGTAAAAATGTAATGTCTTTTGTTAGTAAGAATAAACTTAATTGCCTGAGAGAGCTAGCCTTGTGTTATATATATATATATATATATCATTGTGTATGTGTCTATTACTTGATATTGTGTCTTGTGTCGGGCGCAGCATGGCCCCGACATGGCCCTTGCGCCATCAAACCTCAACAAACAAACCAACCTTCAACAAAGTCTTCAAATGAAGTGAAGAAATTTCGCAGAATTCCCGAGTCTAAGCTGTTTGTTATCTCAATTTTGGAACAGCGTCAAATGTAGTTTTTACCTGATTTTATCTACTTTAATCCTTTTACATAACATTCATACAAAGTTATTTTAACCTATTTTCTTTGATCAATCGTAAACAATTGCACAATAAGATAATAGAGCTTTCTGATCATACTTATTCTAAGAGGGAGCTAGCAATGCCATCGAATATTTTCCAAGGGCCAACAGCAATTGAGGACAACGAAGGATCGACCGATGAAGCTGATGCAGAACAAGCATTAATGACATTGCGTTAGATTGGAACCATTTGTTGCTAGTGGAAGTTCCCACAGAGCTGAAAGAAACATGCATGATGGAATGAATGTATATGGAGCTCCTTTTGAAATCTGCAGTTAAAGCGAACATCTTACGAAACTGGAGGAAATGATCCATCTGTGAAGGACCCATCAATCCTTGATAGTCAACTAAACCAATCAATACGTTCCTTAAAACAAAGCGTTTCGAACATCAGGAGCCCTAAAGTGAAACCATATTCGTGCACGCATTGCTGTAAGACTCACTCTCAAAAGTAACTTAAATAAGCATCTAAAAAAGTTTCATCCAGAACATAAAGTAATTAAAGCGAAAACTATAAATGTGAATCATTTCCAAAGCTATTTGCGCATCCGTCAAGACTAAAACAACACAGTGTGAAACAAACAAATGAGAAACAATTTAAATGTTTATATTGTGACAAATGTTTTAAGCGAAATTACAGCTTACGACCGCATTGTAAAATTATCCACGCATTATAAAAATATCGTGAAGAAAGTGTTACACCCTTAGACGTGTACACTGGTGGAAAGCGGTTTTAATGTAAAATATGTAAGGAAAGCTTTTCAGTAAAATATAATTTAAGTCATATTTGTTAAGCACTTCAAAAATGATTAAATTATCGGTTTGTACGAAAGGTTTGTGAAGTTGAACATACAGTGGTTCCCAACAGTGTTCGTACACTTACGAATTTCAATGAAATATAGCTCTATCCATTAATAAAAATTAATATTTCAGAATGGGAATTTTTAATAGTATCTATATAACTTGTTCTTAACAAAACAACAAAAAATATTTTAAAAACATAGTAAAACTTTTTTGGAAAATAAATAATCAGAAAGTAACAAAAACGTTACCTCACAAAAGTCTTCGTAAACTTTAAAAAAATCTCTGCATATTAATAAATATTGTAATATTTCGGTAAATTAGTACTTAGTAGGATATCCTATAGCACCAACAGCTTTACAACGTCTGGGAATAGAGTTCACTAGTTTTTTTGTAATTTCTACATCAATGCCCCTCCATTCTTCAATCATTACTGTTTTTAGTTCGCTTTTCGTTTTAATGTCGTGTCTTCGTACTCTAACCTCCAGTTCTCTCCAAATGTGTTCTATTGGGTTTAAATCCGGTGACTGAGGTGGTGTTTTCAGAACTTTGGACAATTATAGAGACACCAGAGGCGAACGTTAAGAGCCGTATGTTTATGATCGTTATCTTGATAAAAAAATAAAAAAAACTTGTTTCCAAAACCCAAATTTTGGGCTGATAATTTTAAATTGTCTTTTAAAATATTTAAATAAAGAGAATGATTCATTATGCCATCAATAAATACCAAATTACCTTGTCCTGCTGCTGACATGCACCCCCACGCAAGGACACCTCCGACGCCATGCTTTATTATTCCAACTAAGTTCTTGGGATTCAGTTCCTCATTTTTTCTTCTCCATACAATTATACGCCCATCGGAACCAAACATGTTAAATTTGCTTTTATCTGCAAATAAGACATGATTCCAATACGTTTCGGGCTTATTTATCATTGATTTTGCGAAGGAAAGGCTAAGCTTTCTATTTTTCGCACTTAACAAAAATTTTCTTCGGACAGAACGCCCACTTAATCCAGCTGATCTGAACATTCGCCGAACTGTTTCAGATGAAATTGAAGTAGAAAAATTTTCAATAAATTCTGTAGAAATTTTTACAGCACTCAAACGTGGATTTTTCGACAAATTTTCTAACTATAAATCTCGTATCACGTTGAGTTAACTTTGCCGGATGACCTTTTCTTCACTTGTTTTCGATCCGATTTTCTTCTACCCTTTCGCGACGCGAAGCGCAAACGCGCGCTTATCGCTGAGGCCGGCAGTCTCTCTCGCGAGTGTCTGTCCACGGCCGGAGGGTTTTTTGCTGTTAAGCCTAAATCCATGAAATTACCGAAATATCAACGCGTTGTTTAATAATTTTCTGTAGAATATTTAAATGGCATATGCTTTATATATATTTCTATAGATACTTTATTTATTTAAGTTATTTCTTGTTTAAATATATATTTTACACATTTTATTTTTCGACGCTTCGACATTCTAACGGTAAAAAGAGAAAAAATTTACGTCTACAAGATCTAACTATCCACTAAAAACTGGACCGCAAATCGAAATACCCAACGCTGTAGCGAAAAAAAAACTTCCCCTGCTTACTGTAAACAAATACCACGTGCGAATGTAAAGAGCCGTATAATTCACGCCATTCGGAAACATTCCTTTCTCCTTCATTCCTTCCCCCTAAAAACCACGTGTATGTGAGTCATACTACTCTCATTTTGAGTAGAAGGTCAAATCTACATGTATCTGAAACCACATGGACATATAACGCCATCTTCTGGCAAAAATTTTAGTTTTTAAAACGTTCCAGGACACTGGCACTAATGGGTGACGGCCGGGGGTGAACGAGAAAACGCTCTTGCACGCCGGCGTGTCGGCCGGGAAGTGAGTGCGTTTCTTGCTGGCACGTACAGGTGACAGTCGGCGCGAAAGGGTTAAAGCGTTTTATCACATACTGCACCGTAGCATGGGATAAATTTACTAATTTAGCGATATTCCGAACTGATTTACCACTACTACTACGATGAAAAATAATCAATTTTCGAATGCTGTTCGTTGTTTCCTTGCGACTACGAGCCATTTTTAAATAAATAGAATATTACGAAGTAAACAGATTAAAGCCAGACGATTTTGTAAATGTCACCACAATGCAAAAATAAAAAAAGCTATAGACGATAATTTTATTTATGAATTTCTCCGAAAATGTTTCGGTGTACGATCACTTTTGTGACGTGTTCTTTCTCTCCCTCCTTGCATTTTCATTTTTATAAAAAGAAAATGAGTCAATATTTTTTTAATGTTAGGTTTTATTCAGAATCAGAGATGATATGAAAAAAATATTGGACTTTATATTCGAATTCAATTCCAGGCTACAGCGCTTTTTCTACAAATTTTTAAAGTGCACGAACACTTTTGGGAGCCACTGTATAAAGTATAAAATTGTTATTTCTAAAATAGGTAAAAAGAAATTTTTTCATAGATTAAAAAACATGAAATTTTGTTGTCTAAGATAAGTAGTTTTTCAAAAAAGATCTTCGAATATGAAGCATCAAGCAATTTCACAACTGCTCTTCAAAGTTGCAAGTCTGAAAATGCCTTAAACTTCCAAAATATTTTGGATATCGTTATTTATTCATAAACTTAAGCGTATGTACCAAATTTCATGAAAATCCGTCACCATACGCCAACAGGTTTTCCTTGATTTTTCTCATTTCACATGGAATGACCCAGGTAGAGAAGTTTTGGATTATCATGTTCTTCCATTTCTAGGGGGTTTCGAAGCTTTTAGTGCAACGACCTCCTTGAAATTAACAACTTTCACGAAACTTTACAAAATATAAAATTAAGTGGTATAAACGTAGACCTGCATAAGCGAATACCAGTCATAAAAATTGAAATGTTAAGATATTTATGTAAATACAAAACAAAACGTTAAAACTTCCAATTAAGGATGTGAAATAACAATTTAGTTATGAAACAGAAAAACTAGAGTTCTAAAATAAAATAAACAGCAAATGTAGAAACTTATTAATTAAATTGTATTAAAATAAAAAGACTTGAAAGTGCCGCGGTAGCCCGGTTGGTAGTGTAACGGACTAGCAACCGGGAGGTTGCGAGATAGCATCCAACCAAAGACCGTCGTGTACAAAGGAGGCTGGTGCACGTTAAATCTGTCGGAGCCTCAAATGTTCTCTCGTTGGCGTGGTGTGGAAGTTTTGATATCGGGGTGCCAATTCACATGTGACCTCGTCATCTGACCGAGGTTCAAATTTACGTGATTTCCTGGGTAGGTAGGTACTTCAATTAACGTCATACTGGAGGAACGCAATGGGCTATTGGCGAATGTCCGGGATCAATCCCCAAGGGAAAGACCCTAGGACACCACCTCGTAAGTTTGAATCACGGTCAGATGAGGAGGCAACACCTGAGCTGGCACCCAACTCACCCAACGTCCACACCGTGAGGATAATTGAGGCCACGGCAGATTAACTTAGGAGACACGAATCTACAGAGGTTGGTAATTGGTAATAAATTAACGTCGCACTAGAGCAACACAACGGGCAATTGACGACGGTCCGGGTTCAAGTAGGTAGGTACTTCAATTAACGTCATACTGGAGGAACGCAATGGGCTATTGGCGAATGTCCGGGATCAATCCCCAAGGGAAAGACCCTAGGACACCACCTCGTAAGTTTGAATCACGGTCAGATGAGGAGGCAACACCTGAGCTGGCACCCAACTCACCCAACGTCCACACCGTGAGGATAATTGAGGCCACGGCAGATTAACTTAGGAGACACGAATCTACAGAGGTTGGTAATTGGTAATAAATTAACGTCGCACTAGAGCAACACAACGGGCAATTGACGACGGTCCGGGTTCAAGTAGGTAGGTACTTCAATTAACGTCATACTGGAGGAACGCAATGGGCTATTGGCGAATGTCCGGGATCAATCCCCAAGGGAAAGACCCTAGGACACCACCTCGTAAGTTTGAATCACGGTCAGATGAGGAGGCAACACCTGAGCTGGCACCCAACTCACCCAACGTCCACACCGTGAGGATAATTGAGGCCACGGCAGATTAACTTAGGAGACACGAATCTACAGAGGTTGGTAATTGGTAATAAATTAACGTCGCACTAGAGCAACACAACGGGCAATTGACGACGGTCCGGGTTCAAGTAGGTAGGTACTTCAATTAACGTCATACTGGAGGAACGCAATGGGCTATTGGCGAATGTCCGGGATCAATCCCCAAGGGAAAGACCCTAGGACACCACCTCGTAAGTTTGAATCACGGTCAGATGAGGAGGCAACACCTGAGCTGGCACCCAACTCACCCAACGTCCACACCGTGAGGATAATTGAGGCCACGGCAGATTAACTTAGGAGACACGAATCTACAGAGGTTGGTAATTGGTAATAAATTAACGTCGCACTAGAGCAACACAACGGGCAATTGACGACGGTCCGGGTTCAAGTAGGTAGGTACTTCAATTAACGTCATACTGGAGGAACGCAATGGGCTATTGGCGAATGTCCGGGATCAATCCCCAAGGGAAAGACCCTAGGACACCACCTCGTAAGTTTGAATCACGGTCAGATGAGGAGGCAACACCTGAGCTGGCACCCAACTCACCCAACGTCCACACCGTGAGGATAATTGAGGCCACGGCAGATTAACTTAGGAGACACGAATCTACAGAGGTTGGTAATTGGTAATAAATTAACGTCGCACTAGAGCAACACAACGGGCAATTGACGACGGTCCGGGTTCAAGTAGGTAGGTACTTCAATTAACGTCATACTGGAGGAACGCAATGGGCTATTGGCGAATGTCCGGGATCAATCCCCAAGGGAAAGACCCTAGGACACCACCTCGTAAGTTTGAATCACGGTCAGATGAGGAGGCAACACCTGAGCTGGCACCCAACTCACCCAACGTCCACACCGTGAGGATAATTGAGGCCACGGCAGATTAACTTAGGAGACACGAATCTACAGAGGTTGGTAATTGGTAATAAATTAACGTCGCACTAGAGCAACACAACGGGCAATTGACGACGGTCCGGGTTCAAGTAGGTAGGTACTTCAATTAACGTCATACTGGAGGAACGCAATGGGCTATTGGCGAATGTCCGGGATCAATCCCCAAGGGAAAGACCCTAGGACACCACCTCGTAAGTTTGAATCACGGTCAGATGAGGAGGCAACACCTGAGCTGGCACCCAACTCACCCAACGTCCACACCGTGAGGATAATTGAGGCCACGGCAGATTAACTTAGGAGACACGAATCTACAGAGGTTGGTAATTGGTAATAAATTAACGTCGCACTAGAGCAACACAACGGGCAATTGACGACGGTCCGGGTTCAAGTAGGTAGGTACTTCAATTAACGTCATACTGGAGGAACGCAATGGGCTATTGGCGAATGTCCGGGATCAATCCCCAAGGGAAAGACCCTAGGACACCACCTCGTAAGTTTGAATCACGGTCAGATGAGGAGGCAACACCTGAGCTGGCACACAACTATCCCAACTTCCACACAGCGCCAACGTGAGGATAATTGAGGCCACGACAGATTAACTTAGGAGACACGAATCTACAGAGGTTGGTAATTGGTAATAAATTAACGTCGCACTAGAGCAACACAACGGGATATTGATGACGGTCCGGGATCAATCCCAAAGGGAAAGAATCTTAAGAGACCCTAACCCGTTGGACTAGACGCCCGGGATGTTACAGAATCTCGTGGCATAAGAGAGGTTGGTGAAGGTAAGCGCACATTATTCCGCATCAGACAGACGGTACGCTTCGCAAGTCTTCATCTTTAAAGTAGAAAAAAAGCATTATATACATTTTTAAAACTGGAAATAATTAAAAAAAACAAAAGAGCCGAGCATGTTGAATGCTGAAAGTAATTAAAATTTTGTGTCGACCAGCATCGTAATGTAGCATTTATAGTTGGTAATGCCGAGCAAAAAGCAAATCGTCATGTTACTGCAAAATCAAGATAACTCAATTTTTCTCTTTTTTGAGTAAAGTACACTTTCACACATAATAAGGTGTAAACTATTTCTGCTACGCGTGTACTCGATAGATTTCAAGTCGAGTTTACAGTTGATAGGCTCGCAGTAGTTATCTTGTTTTCGCAGAACATACTATACACATTATATGTGTGAAAGTGTACTTTACCCCAAACAGAAAGAATGGAGTCATCTTGCTTTTGCAGTAACCCGACGAAATATGCATAGCTTTTGACAACTTTATAAGTCAACTCCATTCGCAGTGTTTCTTTTGCACCCTGACAATGCAACACACAATTTTAAGTCATAAGTTAAAAAGGAGTCCAGGGCAATTCAGTCCGCTTCTGGCAATTCTATGGATGATCCAAACAGAGGCATTGCTAAGCGGGAGGGGGTACCGGTTGCCAATGTCTAGAGGTGGCATTTCAGAAATATCCATATAAGTCAAGTTACTTTTCTTGGAATTATATTTTTCTATATTTTCTCTTCTGGCTTCACAGAATGGTTATTAATGCTAGTTATTTTTGTCGGGTATCATTATTCCTTTTCATCCTATCTTTGATAGACATAGATCCGTAAAGGACCTAGAAGGGAAAGGGTCTACAAAAGATCATCCCTTTATCCTTATTCCCTTTTCAACATAGCTGTGATAGACATTGATAACGGATAGGTAAAGGACCTATAAAGGAAAGGTAGATAATCCTTTTCCATTATTCCCTTTTTATCCCATCTTTGATAGACATAGAATGGAGAAGTATCTAAAAAAGATCAACTGCAGACCTCCATGCTGTAACCAAATATTGAAAAGCTTTCCAAAAGAAAGTAGACACTTCAAGATCACTAAAAGATAAGTCAACTTAAAAAACACAAATAGTTTTCACTTTTGAAATTATAAGCACATAGCAATTAGATTTTTACAAAATAAAAAGCATTTTTGTTGTCTCTTTGAAGTTTCTTGAATGCGGCCTATTTCATTGCAGCTAAAATTTTGTGGCCATCCGACATGGAAAGGTTCCTCACCCCTGCGCTAGCGAGATATGGCAAGAACCAGGACTACTTACGGGCCTACACGTCGGAGCTCGTACCACCATCTATATTCCTTATTGGAAACAAATTGTTCAAGAATTTCTTGACTGCTTAAGGTGTTGGTATACACTAGAACATTTTTTTAATTTTGACTTTAAGAATCCAGTTTTTTCCAATAGGTCATTGTTTTGTGCTTAAACTCATTTTAGTGGGAAAAATCCTGATTGAGCTACTCATTAATTGTCTAATTTAGTTATAATTAGCTAATTAGCATGTTTTTTTAAAAGTGATATCAAATTCTAATGTGTTCAGAAAGACAATTCCTGTTGGAAATTATTCCTAATATTTTCTTCATGTTTTGACCTTCCATCAAGTTGCTAGATGGAATACGTTCTTTTTTATAATACAATTTTTTTCACGAAGGAAGTCTAAAAAATCCAGATTGTTTCAGGAATTTGAACATTTAAAACTCAACTAAAAATTCATTTCATAACCAATAACTTCGACTGAGGGTCAAAACATCCACTGAATTACATAGATTATAATGGCCCAAAAGTAATTATAATAGATCGATTCATTGTTTAATTATCACTGTTCGAAAGAAGCATCCCATTGCAAAAACAGTTCTTCAGAAATCGAGTTTAAAATTTTGGAAACGTGACAGTACCTAAGCCAAACCCTTGTAACTTGAAAACTATTTCGAATATTTACAAGATCATGGTATCGTTTGAAAGCTAAGGGGGTGGAAGATATTTTGAATTATTAAAAATAAATCGATATTTTGGTCAATTTTCGTGATTTCTAGTGTATACATACACCTTAAATTTGAAATGAAGAAAAAATCTGCAGAGGGAAATGCCTGGAACGTATGCAGAGAATAACTGCGGAGCAGCCCAATCTTCTAATTGTTTAGTCCAATCTGAAGACCGTAATACCAAATGAACGTTTAATGACGTTTTAACTGTTTTCAGACATAATTTCCTGTGTGGTAAACGGAACTTTTAACGAAACTGTGTGGTAAACGAATTTACACTGATTAAATTTGTTTCAATGCGTGATTTTATTGTTTTCTAACATTAGCAATATTTGGGATGGGTCGGATGGTTGGGTTTTATGGCGCAAGAGCCATACTTGGTCAGGCTGAGCCAAACACAATACAGACAACATCAAGTAATCGACACACACACAAGGAAAGTTTTTCTTTCACAGAAGAGAGAAATACACCCAGGGAGGAATCAAACCTGCGCCGCCTACAACTTGCAAGCTGTTAGAGCAGTGGCTATACCCACTGAGCCATGACAGCCCCTGCAATATTTGGAGGGCTACGCGTTGTCACTCTCACAAAACGTGCATGGTCACTCATTTTTTCAGATATTTTTCTCGCCTTGTTCAGATAGGTAGTTAATTAACGTCGCACTAGTGCAACACAACGGACTATTGGCGACGGTCCGGGATCAATCCCGAAGCAAAAGATCCAAGGACACCTCATAATTTTGAACCACGGTCAGAAAAGATCTGCAGGGTAAGTAGCATGTAATATATTTTTTTAATTTTGCAACGATCATAGTTTTTATTTACTAGTCCATAATTTGAGGTTTTTCTTTGAGATTATAAATAGATAGTACAGCTTTGTTTTTAAGACTTTTTGTGCATTTCAGCACGTAACGTTTTTGGCGCATTTTTGGCGTGATTTTTATTTCGCTAAGGAAGAATTTTCGAGAAAAAATACCGTTTAAGGCTTAGCAGAAAATACTTTACGAAAAGAACTTTAAAAATTGAAAAAAATCCCCAATACAGATTACTCTGGAAAGAATTTTCTTTTTTGAAAAAAATCTTTACTTTTTCTGAAATATTTTAAGAAATTTGTCCGAGTGGAATAATTTATTAGTTTTAAGTCTAACGGAATTACGCACACACCACACACAGGCAAAAAAATGAATGTTACAAAAGATCACCTTAATTCTAGCAAACTAGAGTCATTTAGGTATGGTAAAATAAAAAAGATAATGATTTAAAAAAATTGATAAGATATTCAAATTATCGCGAGGTTACCATAAACCTAATAAAGCAGGGTTGTTTTTGCCTGCTTCAACAAATACGCCAAGAAACACACCAAAAGCGAAGTCACAAAGTCTGTATATCAAAGCTGAACCGAATTCGCTGTACTTTTTTAAATTCTCACAATTATCAAAAAGCAATCACCAATTTTGTGAAGAGGGGAGAGGACAGCTTGCCTCAGGACCACACTTAGATAAATTATGTTTTTGCAACCGAATCATAAATCAGCATTTCGTTGGCAGATGTTTTTGACCTGCTCACGATTTATCTGCTTATTTACATTAACTAGAACCTTCTTAGAAGGATGCCAGATCAAACCGAGAAAACTAGTTCGATTATTTTTAAAATGCAAACAGGGGGAAATAAAATTTGGTTTCGTGTGAATTCTCATTTCTGTTCATTATCTAAAGCAGGGATGCACGGACCGCGGGCCACATGCGGCCCTTCGTTGATTTGCTGGCAGACCGCCTCACTATGTGTCCTTTTAATTTAACAGGTAGGTAATTAGTTAAATAACGTCGAACAGTAGAAACGCAACGGGCTATTGGCGACTGTCAGGGATCCAACCTGAAGGGAAAGATCCAAGGATAACGACTTGTAATTTTGAACCACGGTCAGATGACGAGAACAACACCTGAACTGCCACCCCACTCTCCAAACTTCCAATCCACGCCAACGTGAGGACATTTGAGGCCACGACAGATTTACAGTGCACCAGCCCCCGTACACACGACGGTCTTTAGATGGACCTAGTTTCGGCTCGCAACCCTCCGGTTGCAAATGCATTGCTCTTGTCCAAATAGGGTACTGGGCTAAACTTTAACAAGTCACACGATAGGTAATTTTTAAAAATTGCACATGCGCACAACAAAGTAGCTGTGGTACCAGGAGAGAACGGGGACCGGACGATCTTCATCGACATGCAAAAAGTTGAGAACCTGCGAAATAACTTGAATGAAGATAACCAAAAACTTCTATCGTGTGTCGATAAGAACAATTGTAAATCATTGCTAGGTAATGCATTCAAATGCGCAAGCCTCTTTGGGTCAACTTCAATCTGTGAACAAACTTTTTCAGTTGCGTATTAACAAATTGCAAAACAGGACCCACAAGTCTAATGAAAATTTAGAATCGATTTTGTGCTTGGTTACTGCAACAATCGAACCAAATATTAATCAAATTGTTAAATCAATGTAATGTCAAGCATCAAATTAAATTCTTTATTTACTTTTATCATCTCTTTGTAACAATTTTATAACAATACATAACAAATTAGATAATATATGATATATAACTCTCGTGTTCTTTTTGCGGTCTTCCTACTGGTCACAGTTAATCTATGTGGCCCTTGGTCTTAACATGTTTCTGCATCCCTGATCTAGTCACATAAAAATGAAAGCCTCTTATAGCTTTGTTCACTCCCTATACTCGTCATTAACCCAATTAAGACTGATGTTGCGAATACGCAACGTTAATTTCTACATTTTTTAAAATATTGCTCTGGGTATTTTTTGTCTGGACTAATATTTTTATTTGATTTTTATACTTTAATTTTTAATTATAAATTAATTTTATTTTCATCAGCAAGATTTTCACACCAAGACGAAATGATTTCCTTTTCATGTTTAGAAGAAAAAGTGACTATTTTCAAATAATGATTATAGATGGCAGTAGTTGCTTAACCTTCAAATAAAAGCTTCTGCCTAATTTACCAAAGGCTTAAAAACGAAATGGCTTCAACAGGTAAGGCATAATTTTTGTTTTTATGCTTCTAAATTCATATTTTGAAAATGTTGCGAAAACGCAACAAAAGTCCAAAGTGTGTTATTTGAGAAAATAATGCGTTTCGTTTAATGCAGTAAGTTTGCTTTTTCCCCCTTTAAGATAAGTTTGTGTCTGGTAAAAAGCGATGTTTAACGTTGGAAGAGGCCCTGCAGTATTTCCATGCGCTATATGATGAAATTTCAGAATCATCTACGGAAGATAATGAACAGCCAGATTTTGCCATAATTCCTCCAGATCCAGATAAGATGACGGATAAAAACGATTTTGATGATGATTTATTGAGAACAAAACAGAGTCATTAGACTTAGGTCTTGGAAGTCATATCGTCACCAAACTTTTGAAAGAAGTAGAAGTACCATCAAATCATTTAATATATTTTGATAACTTCTTCACATCACATTCTTTGCTGACAAAGCTTACCAGCATGGGATTCTACGCAACTGGAACAGTTAGGGATAATAGAATAGGAAAATGTCCATTACAGCCCGTAAAGAAATTCAAAAAAGAAGCTAGAGGAACCTATGATTCAGCATTTGATAAAAAGAATGAAATTTGTATTCAGCATTTGATAAAAAGAATGAAATTGTGGAATGATAATGCAGTAGTTACAGTGGCATCCAACTGGGAAGCAGTTGAACCTATTATGACAGCCAAAAGATACTCGAGGGGAGAAAAAAAGCACGTGACTATCCAGCAACCTAGATTAATTTCTGATTATAACAAGCATATGGGAGGGGTAGATCTTTTAGAAACTTTCGTAGCAACATACAGAATAAATATAAGGGGAAAGAAATGGTGGTTCCCAATTTTTTCCAACTTTATTGATGTTGCAAAGTCAAATGAATGGAGGCTCTATATCAGGGGTGGGCAGACTTTTCAAGGGTACGGGCTACTTCTAACTTTTTCAAGGTGTTGCGGTCCATGCAGTGGCGTAGGTGTGGTGAGCTAAAAAAAGGTCTACAATATTTATTATAACTTAATAAATACGGAATATGTACTTACCTACATAACTACAATAAAAAAAACTTACTCTTTTAAAACCGCGTTTAAAGCAAAACGCAAGAAACAAACATAATAATAATAGCCACAAATATAATAATATCAAATGATGCATTTATTATCAAACAATTCAAAATACATTTAAAAATAAATCTCATTTTAATCTAAAGTTAGTTCTCGTAGTTATAGTTAGTAGAAGACTTAGTCTGCATACTGTCCGTCAATCTTGAATATCTCGGTATATAATTACTAACTGCTAATCTTACACTGGATTCTAAGTGGTCGTCTGTGAGACGGGAACGATATGTTGTCTTAATTATATTCATCGTTGGAAATGCAGATTCACACAGGTAGGTAGAGCCAAGGAACGATGTTAAATGAAATGCAACTTTTTTTAAATTAGGATACTTTACTTCGTCCATTAGATTCCAAAAGTTATTCTTAGGTTCTGAACTACGTGCTTTTAAAATTATGTCATTTTGAAGGAGAAAAACTTCGTTTTCCTCGAGAGATAAAGAGAATATATAATTTATATTTTCAGTTATTTCTTTCACATCAACATTGCCAAATGGGTAACACATGACTGTAACAATTGGTTCTAGTCTAGTAAATTCTTGAAAACGTCTCACATTCGGAGTCAAGTTTTATTATTTCATCATAATATTTCTCTCTGTTTAATGTACCTCCGTTTTCAAACAACTCGTCAGAAATATTTTTGAAATTTTTTAGTTCATTCTTCATCAACTGGGAAGATATTAGCTTTAACTTGTTTTTGAAAGTATTAACAAATCCAATCAATTCTACTATTGTTTGATTTTTTCCTTGCAATTGTAAGTTCAATTCATTAAGATGGCTTGTTATATCAACAACAAAAGCTAAATCCATCAACCAAACGTCATCACTAAGTTCAACTTACGCTTCATCTTTTTATTCCAAAAAATCTTTTACCTCTTGTAGTAGATCCCTGAATCTTTCTAAAAATATACTCCGAATTAACCAACGAACATCTGCATGATATAACAATTCCTCGTAATCAGATACGTTTTCTTCTAGTTGGGCCCGAAACATTCTTCTCTGAAGACTTTTTCCTCGAATTGAGTTCAATTTTCATGCAGATTCCCATAACATGACGCATATTTAGAATTTTACAACAGAGGGCCTGTTGGTGAATAATGCAATGATAAGAAAGGAAATGCGGTAAGTCATCGTCTCTGATACACATAGCCAAAAATCCATTGAATGTGCCGGTCATTGATGGGGCCCCATCAGTTGTCATCGATACAATTTTATAAATTGGAATTTTTTTCTCCTCTATGTATTTTTTGAAGGCGCAGTAAACATCTTCACCTCGTGTTTCCTGCTTTAGAGGTGATATTGTTAATAATTCTTCTTTTATACCCATATCCTTAAAAACCATTCTTATAAAAATGCAAAGTTGAGAAATATCAACCATGTCAGTAGATTCGTCAAACTGCAAGGAAAAGCAAGTGCAGTTAGTAATATCTTCGGTCAGCCAGATCAGAATTCATCATTTCTATACGGCGCGTGATAGTTCTAAGTGAAAGTTGTACGTCTTTAATTGCGGAAATAATTTCATTTTTGTGCTTCAATGAATCAAATAATGAATCGCTGGCTTCCAGAAACGCTTTTTTTTATCATTTCTCCATCTGCGAAAGGTTTCTTATGTTTTGCTAACACATGACTCACACGAAAAGATGCAACTGTTGCAGCCTTAGATATAGTATTGGGTTTAATAAAATATGATTGTTGTCCGATTAATTGTGATTTAAATTCTTTTAACTTTTATTTACGCAATTCGCTTTTTAACGGAAAATCTGTATCCAAATTTCCATGCATGCTCTTGAAATGCCTTTCAGCGTTTCCTTTTTTTGGAAGTGCCACACTTGTATGACATATATAGCACACACATTTTGCATTCACCATTGTAAAGAAAAACTGTTCTTCCCATTCTGTATTAAAATTGTATATTTTTCTGTTCTTAACACTTGTTTTTGACATTGTACCCCTCTTTTAAAATATGACAGATTACTATTTTTACAACAAAAACACAAGTAACACAAAATTGTCAAGTTGAATGTTTGAACAACTGTGAGCGACTGCTAGACCGTGGAGCGTGGACGTATTCAATGCAGCGAGCAGCGAACATACGTGAACCGATGAATCTGTAACCGACGTATGTACTTAAACGTCATCGTGCGCTTCCAATGAAGGTACTACACATTCATCGAAGTCTAGCTGGCGTCGGTGTTCCATAAATATGTTTCTTTTAGTATGCGCGTCTTAGGTATTAGTAAAGGCGGTCACCCCAAAATGTCTTGGTGGTCCACCGGTCGATCGCGATCGACTTAATGCCCACCCCTGCTCTACATGGACATAATGAATGCCAATTTAAGAAATGCAAGGGCGAGGAAACACTCAGCAGGCAGAGGCGCCCACAAGCGGCGTCTATATTGATATCTGCATTGTTCCCCTCAATAAATGACAAATGTTTCCGCCGAAATAATTAAGTAGAAGAACGTTGGTAAAGGTGTATTTTTATCCAATTAAAATCCAAATGGATGTTTACTGCCATTTTGAAGGGAAAATAGTCCTGAAAAAAAAAACGTTTTAAATATTCACCACTAGAAAACAAAAAAATAATAGGATATTAAGTTTTTGCTTTTGCAAGCATTTGAAACGCTATCGTCTGACTTATAAACGTTTTGGCAGTTCCAAAAGAGCTGCTGAAACAACAACAATCAACATTTCAAACTGGATATTACTAACAGTGATTTAGTAGTAACAGTTTTAACTTTGGCTGCCAACGTGGCGACTTACAACGCTAAAGGACTCAGTTCGACCAACACATTACTTTTATCCACAACTGAAATATCTATTTATTTTTTTTAAATTATTCTAACCAACAAAACTTAATATACATGGCGTTTAAACAAAATTAAAAACTATCTTTCCCAGCCGATTTGTTTTTCATTTTATGCCTGTAATTCATTTACCTATGAAGACAACCCTTTTCTCAATAAACTACTCCTGTGATATCCTTTATTTTCTTGAATTCAGGTTTAACATTTGTATTCTCCGTGCTACGCTAGCTCCTGAAACTGGAGTTAGCTTCCAAATTGTATGAATTATCCTGCCAAACCTTCCAATTTCCTAATTTTATCTCATTTCCCAATTATTGTCAAATTGTTTTCCTTTTACCCAGTAACTTTTGACTTTCAACACTTTCTGCCCCAAAATTTAATTCATGATTGTATAATTTTCCTAAAATACTAGTCAAGATGTGGATGTAGAGTAGAAAGTATATTATTTAAAAACCAAAGTGTCAAATTTCTGTTTGTTTTAAAAATATATTCACAAGAAATAGCTATTGAAACTTTCTGATTAAAGCCATCAAATTACGCGCTTTAAAAAGTAAAACATCCAGTCACAAAAATTACACTTACATCACGATATTTCAGAATAGATTCATTATGTTGGTCCTTTGATTTCATTGGTTTTTATTTTTTCCAATTATTTTCCTTTTCATGTAAATTAAAACGTTTAGATTGATTTTTGTCACGGCCTACCTATCTACTAACCTCAGTCCCCGTTACGGTTGCTTAAGATAGAAAGCACGAGGCAAATGGGCATTCCATTTCTAAAGGGTTGCATAGCTCAGTTTTATGTTCCGCTTCTTAAAGTCGACTGAAACTATTATGTTTGCACTGTGTTTATTGAAATCATTAAATATTTTGTAATCTTAAAAATATTATCCATACATGTTTTTCAGATGAGTAGTCGATTTGTTCACTAGAAGTTAAAACAGAAAAAAAACATGGAAAATGGAGCAATGCATTTCTTTAAAAAGATTGTTTTTAAGAACAGAAAGGACAGAAATCTTTTCAAGTTGTTTTTTTTAGTATTGATATGTATTACATATTCGTAGAATAAAATATTTTATGTCAGAATTGTTTTCAAAATATTGTGAATACGATAATATTTTAAAATAGTGAAAAGAAATGTCATTTCCTCATTAGTATCGATACGTTATATATGTGTCTGAAATAAAACAGGAGATATTAATAAAGCATTTGTTGAATGTATGTTTGGTTTTCGTTCAATATCAAACATATGTTCGTTGGGGGGGGGGTATTTCAATTAACGTCACACTGGAGCAACACAACAGGCTATCGGTGACGGTCCGGGATCAATCCCAACGGGAAAGATCCGAGGACAACACCACGTAATTTTGAACCACGGTCAGATGACGAGGCAACACCTGAGCTGGCACCCCACTCTCCAAACTTCCACACCACGCCAACGTGAGGACATTTGAGGCCACGACAGATTTAACGTGCACCAGCCCCCTTTGTACACGACGGTGTTTGGCTGGATTCGAACTCGCAACCATGTTCGTTTGGGACTCTTGACAAAACTACTCACTACCATAATTTCTTTTTCACACCCCTGTTTTTATTCTTTGTGTCTTAAACTATATCACTCAACCTTCACGGTGGTTGTTTCAACAAGGTATCTCGTCATTAGCAACGTCGACTAGATCTTGGTGGACGAGATATCTCATCGAAACCAGTTGGAGGCTAAATAACAACTTTTAAACTGTCACTCATTATTTTGCGGTGAATACGTCTTTAAGATCAGACCAGTACTAGGTGGTCAGAAAGGAAAGTGGAGCTTTACCAAAAAGTGAACATCGAGTTCGGTCTCTTAGTGATCTCGAGTTCGTGTCCCGATAAGCGGGGGCGTTTGGGGACTTTCCGTTGAGCCGCGCAAACTTCGAATCAGTATCACTCGGAACTGCGAAGCACTACGATGTCGAAATCGGTCTCAAACGAAAGCCAACGCCAAGATATGGCGATTTGAGACATTGGAAGCGAAAAGGAATGCAATGTTTTTTGTGAATTTTTGGATCGCAGTCAAAACTTTTCAAAAATTTCACAATGTCGGCATATACTTGTCAAATAGCCAAGAAATATATCGAACGTAGTCTATTTGGAAGAGCAACTCAACTTTCGATAAACACTGAATTGACTACTGAATTTGTGTTTCTTTCATTGACTACACCTAAATAAATTCTACGAGCTAACGAGACGTATTCATGTAAAACATTTCGGCCGTGCTCCAACACATCCTGCCCATTTTTTTTATGTTGGTGACAAGGTAATCTGATATTTTTATGTTTATACGCGTGATTCAGAGTTTAAATATTATTATTATTTACTTTTTGATATTCGAAATATTTCAAGTAGTGAACCTACTTATTTATTTTAATTGCTGTGTAGACTATGAATTTGAGTATTTATAAATTTTACCGGGTAAAATTTTATCGTGAGTTAGCACACTATCAGACCTTGCTCCATAAAACCAACCAACTACTTTTTCACACCGCTTATCATCTTTGAAGTAGCAAAAAGGCATTATATACATTTTTAAATATTTGAAATAATTAAATAAACAAAAGAGCTGAGCATGTTGAATGCTGAAAGTAATTCAAATTTGTGTCGACCAGCATTGTAATATAACATTTATAATTGGTAATGCCGAGCAAAAAGCAAATCGTCATGTTACTGCAAAATCAAGATAACTCCATTTTTCTCTTTTTTGAGTTAAGTACATTTTCACACATATAATAAGGTGTAAACTATTTCTGCTACGCATGTACTTGATAGATTTCAAGTCGAGTTTACAGTTGACAGGCTCACAGTAGAGTTATCTTGTTTTCGCAGAACATACTACACACAATTATATGTGTGAAAGTGTACTTTACCCCAAACAGAAAAAATGGAGCCATCTTGGTTTTGCAGCAACCCAACGAAATATGCTTTAGACAACTTTATGTTAACTTCATTCGCAGTGTTTCTTTTCCGCCCAGACAATGCAACACACATAATTTTAAGTCATAGATTAAAAAGGAGTCCAAAAGGCAATTCAGTCCACTTCTGGCAATTCTATGGATGATCCAAAATGTTAAAGGATTATCTACCTTTCCTTTCTAGGTCCTTTATCTATCTGTTATCAATGGTTATCACAGCTATGATGAAAAGGGAATAAGGATAAAGGGATGATCTTTTGTAGACCCTTTCCTTTCTAGGTCCTTTACGGATCTGTTATCTATGTCTATCAAAGATAGGATGAAAAGGAATAATGATACCCGACAAAAATAACTAGCATTAATTAACCATTCTGTGAAGTCAGAAGAGAAAATATAGAAAATATATTTCCAAGAAAAATAACGTGACTTAAATGGATAATTCTGGAATGCCACCTCTCTTGACATTGGCAACCGGAACCCCCTCCCGCTTAGCAATGCCTCTGTTTGGATAGTCCATAGAATTGCCAGAAGTGGACTGAATTTCCCCTTTTGGACTCCTTTTAACTTATGACTTAAAATTATGTGTGTTGCATTGTCTGGGCGGAAAAGAAAAACACCAGAACTGGCACCCCACTCTCCCAACTTCCACACCACGCCAACGTGAAGATATTTGAGGCCATGTCAAATTTAACGTGCACCAGCCCCTTTGTCCACGATGGTCTTTTGGCTGGATTCGAACTCGTTACTCTTCCAACCGGGCTACCGCGGCCCCAAGGACACGTAGGAGACATGAATCTTAAGAGGTTGGTAATTGGTTATTAATTAACGTCGTACTAGAACAGGGGTTCCCAAATTTATGCCCACGGACCCCTTCTCATAGCAAAAACCTGACCACGAACCCCCAGTAAAATAACTCTACACAACTGTGCAAAATTAACTTTGATGTTTTTAATGGTGAATGGCGACGTAAAAATAAAATATAAATAAAACTTTTTGATATTTAAATTAATATTTATTAAAATTATAACTTTTGTTTTAAAATACAAAAACATTATTTTCAATGAGATTGGTGAACCTGACAAGATGATATGAGATTATTTATGTTCGGATTGATGTTTGGGAGTAACATTCGTAAGTCTCCACGAGTACTAATTTGCAGTCGGTTTCTTTTTTTCGTGATGAGGCTCGTAACTGCACTGAATCCACGTTCTACTAAATAGGAAAACGGGAAAGCAATCAACAGCTTCTGTACAGTGGCCCATAATGCAGGATATAAAATTGGCATCTGTTTTTGTAACCAGAAAATGTGGTATCCTTGTTCAAACATTGGTTTCAGCTTCTCATTTGTGGATAATTCAATAAGTTGCTCCTGTATTAGCATGGATTCATCTGAGTTTGTGGGTCTACTTGCAAAACGGTCCAACACCCAATCGGGGATGCCCAAGTGAAGAATGTCTTCAAATCTTTGTCTGAGGTCAGAAAGAAGAGCCGTTAAGTGTTAACAATACGCAAATAATTCTTTATCTCGTTTTTACAATTTTGAAAGATTTGGAAACAGAGCATTCTCCTCTCCCCAAGTTTTGTTTGTACAGAAAAAGTTTTGCAACAAACGCAGATATTATACTTTTAGTTTTGATTAAGTTGCATTGATCACCTTGTAATTTCAAATTGGTTTCGTTAAATTTGGCAAATAAGTCAGTCATATAAACTATGTCATTTTTTGAATTAATTAAATTGAGCCGCAAATCATTGTCTTTGCTTTCTAGAAATTCCAACACTGAATCAAAGAGCGCATAAAATCGATCCAAACATGAATCTTTAGATAACCAACGAATTTCAGTGTAAGTAGTAAAGGGTTATAATCTTCATTTTCCAAACAAAGTTGAGCAAATAATCTCTCATTTAAGGCATTCCTTTTGATTTTATTAACTGCTCTAATGACATAATCTAGTGAGTCATGCAAGCATTCACTAAGATTTTTGGCGACTAAATGTTGTCGATGAATGACACAATGTACAGATAATACATTCGGTACAGCTTGTTTTAATTATGCCAGAAAGCCACGGTGTCGTCCTATCATTGCCGGAGCCCCGTCAGTAGCAACAGAGAGGATATTATCAAGAGTATAACTTTTATATCGAAATTTTTTTTAGTTCATTAAATATTGTTTCACCTTTCGTATCAGTTTCCAAACATTTGGCAAATAACAATTCTTGGGAAATTTTTTCTTCTACAAATCTTACATAAGCTAAAAGTAAAGCTTCGTTTCCTGGCAAAGTTGACTCGTCAAGCTGTAGAGAATTCAGATGTTTTTAAGTACCCATATAAAGAATTTTCTACATCCGGAGCCCTTTCGTCAATCCTTCTTCGTACTGTATTATTACTCAGTGGAATTCTTATAATATCGGAAGCTGGTTTATGCAGCATGGTGCGTATTACCTCACTTACAGCTAGAATAAGTTTTTCACCAATGGTGTGCGGATTTCCGGACTTTGCAATCGGTAAAGAAATGTTGAAAGAAGCACGCAGTCCATCGTCGTCTCGCTTAAATGTTGTCGCGAAGAGTTGTTGCAATGACGGTGTTTGCAAATATTTTTCTTTGATTGTTTAAAAAGAGTTGCATCTTTTTGTCTTTTTTGTCTCTATGGACTTTTGTCAAATGTTCCTTAAGCTTAGGTTTCATTGATTCGTTTGATAAAGTTTTATTGCGTAGAAGGCTCATAAGTAGAGTGCCATTTCCTGGTAACGGAATGAAGCCATATTTTAAATATTCAACACTATATTGTCTGCATTTTTTCATTGGCTCAATCATACTGGAAAAAAGGGCACAAATTTAAGATATAAGGGTACAATTTTAAGTAAGTGTCACATATTGTATAGGTAAGCATTTTTACTATGTATTTATGACTATGGCCACTTATTTACTGGACTTAAATAATTAAAAGAATGTAATTTTTACTTTTCCTTTTGGTCACTTGAAATTATTTCTCAAGAAAAGTAAATAATTAAATTATCAAATAAATTAATAAATAAATAATAATATATAAAATTGATAAATATTATATAATAAAAATATCAAATAAATTAACTTTAACAAAGTACAATTTTGCTTAAATAAATTTAATATACAAGAAGAAATCAAATGTATTGAAAAATACTTACTCAACATACGCTATCTTCATAACAATAAAAAAAAGTGATACTGCTTTTTGCTCAAAACTAGGAAAATTTGTTTCATGCACTTCACATCACACATAAAAGAGAATTAAATAGTTGAGTAATCTTGGTGGTTTTTAAGGGAGCCTAGCCCTAGAGGGGCTTTAATCCCTTATCTGCACACATCTTAAATTACTGATTAGATGCACGACTCTTTTGTAGTGCCATATTTCAGACAAGTTATTGCTTGAAAGAAAATTGTCTTGTAGCGGCGAGATTCTGTTCCTGTTCAAACCTGCATAGGTAGATAGGCGGCCGCGGTCGTCCCGGCTCCCACCGTGCGATGCTTATCATTATGTCGAATATAGGGATGTTAAGCGAATCACAGAACTGCTACTCAATCACAGATACTTTTGAATCACAGTTCTTACCTGTTACTGGAATATCAACTGGAATAGTGATTTGGTAGCAGTGATTTAGGAACAGTGATTAAGAGTATCGGTGATTCGGTAGCAGTGATTGAGCTGATATCACTCAGCTGATACCTTATCTGATACCTAAGCTAAATTTAGTTTTTATTGATGAAATCATGCAAAAGAAAAATATTAAACTTTATTGAACAACTATTCTAAAAAAATTCCTCAAAATTTGGATTTAGAGTCAAATTTTTATGTCTAGAAAACGTCTCCATAATGAGACGAGGTGCAGAGCAAAAATAGGAAATCAATATTGCTGACCACCAGAAACAACTCCATCATAATTTCAGGAGCTTGAAAATTTGTAGTCCCCATTAGGAAAAGTGGTTAAAAATCAGATATTCACAGAGCACAGAACGTAAAAACGATTCTTAGAGAATTGAGCAAAAAACACAAATTCTTATTAATTGAAATCAGGGCCTGTCTTAAGAATAACGGAGCTTGATTCTATCAATCCCTAAGAGACCCTATTTAACAGAATTTCTACTGAAAATGTGTGTACAAATAACTTTAAACAGGTTAATTCTTTAAACTCAAAAGGAACAATTGTGTAAAAGTTTTTTTTTTGGTAATTTTTTTCTATAAATGCACAAATTCTTACAGCATTGTTCTGAAGTATAATTTAGAAAAATCAGCAATTATTACCTCGTAACAGACAAACATGTTCTTAAAACAAAAATTTACAGACTTTAATGGTGGTAGGTAGTTAATTAAGTCGCACTGGAGCAGTGATTCTTAACCATTTTAGTGATCGGTAACCCCCCTGAATCTAAAAATAAGTACTCGCACCCCACTCTCCAAACTTCCATACCACGCCAACGTGAGGATATTTGCAACCATGACAAATTTAGCGTGCACCAGCCCCCGTGTACACGACAGTCTGTGGCTGGACCGAGTTTCGAACTTGCAACCCCCGGGTTGCTAATCCGTTGCTCTTCCAACTGGGTTATCGCAACCCCAGAATTTAATTGAAAAACAGGAGTGTCGGCTAAGTGTTACTCAAACCTATAAAATTGATTTTACACTCACTGGCCAAAAGTTAAGCACTGAGAGGAAAATGCTAATTTCCGGAAGCCAATCTGAATTTGAGAGGCTGCATTTCGCTCCAGAGGTAGATGTATGCAAATATGTTCTGTAACAGCCAATCACGGTTTCGTGTCGAGAAATATGCAAAAAAGGCAATCGTATAAGAAGTCTGCATTGTGAAGGGTTAGAGGAGTTTCATGTAAGTGCTGATAAAAAGTGTTTAGAACTTTTGTACGATTAGTTTTCAAGACAGACGCGTTTCTATGATTTCCAGAAGACGAATGGCAAATAGTGAGCGCTGGCGCTCTGTGGGACGCCTTGAAGTAGGACAATCAATCACAGATGTTGCTCTTTTCTTCGGCTTTCATCATTCCGTCATTTCACGATTATGGAAACAATTCCAAACAAGCCAAACGAAGACCTGTGGCCGGTCGCCTAAGGGTTACGACCCCCGCGGAAGATCGATATAGTGCTGTTTTAGCCAAACGGAATCGAAGAGCGACCTCCACACGTGTGACATCTATGGTTGCAGTGTCCATTGGTAAGACGATTTCTGCCACTACTGTTCGCCGAAGGCTGCACATGAATGGACTGTACGCCCGGGTACCACGAGTTTGTGTTCCTCTATCCGTCCAATCCAGAGGGGCACGATTAAAGTGGTGTCGGCAACATGTGAATTGGACTGTGTCTGATTGGGCCAACGTTATGTTCACGGATGAGTCGAAATTTGCCCTGGAGCCAGATGACAAGCGTATAAGGGTCTGGAGAGAACAAGACCCACGCAATCGGCCCCAGAACATCATCGAGCATCACGCATTCCGAGGTGGAAGCATCATGGTGTGGGCAGGGATTTCGTTGGGATATCGCACCGACCTGCATATCTATAGACGGGGTTCTGTGATAGCTGTCCGGTATCGGGATGAGTCCTAGAACCCACTGTGAGATTACGCTGCAGCAGTTGTTCCTGCTTTCGTTTTAATGGATGATAATGCGAGGCCCCATTGAACCAACATCGTCGACGATACCTGGAGTGAGGGGATTGCGCGTATGGATTGGCCGGCGTATTCGCCCGACCTTAGGGGCCGATTCTACTGAAACGTGATCGAACCCTTCGATCGACTGAAAGCGCTACGATCGAGTCTTATTTCGGAATTCATTTCTCCGTCTAAATACGATCGAGGCTGTTAGGGTTACCACAGCAGTAAGATGATTGCTCAAATGGTTGTGACGTCACATGATCGTCAATTGACCAATAAGAGAACGTGAAGTTGCGTCATGTTTGTTTACCTTTTTTGCCGCTCAGTTTGACCACCACCTTGCTTCTGTGAAGTCGTACGACCGCCATTACGTAAGTTGCTAAACCCAATTCCTTATTTTCACTCTCTCAATTTTAAGTATTAAATCTTTACAATCTCCTTTAACAATTATAGAATGAGTAAAGAAAGTGAAGTTTTGGTTGCCGCCCTGGAAGTCCGCCCGGATCTCGTGAGCGGAAGACTCGGCGGTGCATACGCCACTTTGGCCGAACAGCGGCAAGGGTGGCATGAAGTGGCCGTCGAGTTGAATGCTTGCGGGTCTGGCCGGATCGAAAGGGCGGGCACTGATGCTAAGAAGAAGTGGACGGACCTCAAGTACCGCGTCAAAAAAAAGGCTGCACTGCTGTCCAAGTCGCGGGCGATGACTGGAGGAGGAGAGCCACGGAACGACTCATTGACTCTCTTGGAAGAGAGAGTCCTAAATTTGATAGGGCCCAGTTGCTATGAAGGCGCTGTGGGCCTATCATTCGACACCACGTATGTCCAGATTACGGTAAGTTTTTTGCATTTCATTAAATTTAATTTTTCAACTTAAACTTTATGAAATGTGTATTTATAAGTAATTCCTTTATAATTTATTTTATAGGCTCCATTTCCCTCTCAACCTCCAGTCGAACCGACAGTCGTAAAGGAGAACTTTTGCCAGGTTGAAAGATGCACCGACGTGCAAATGGAAGATTCTCATTATGAAGAATCAGATAGTAAGTACTTCCTTTAATTTAAAAACATTTAAAGGGCCACGGTAGCCCAGTTGGATGAGTAACGGATTAGCAAACGGAGGGTTCCAAGTTCGAAACTAGGTCCAACCAAAGACTGTCGTGTACAATGGGGCTGGTGGATGTTAAATCTTTCATGCGCTCAAATGTCTTTACGTTGGCTTGGTGTGGAAGTTTGAAAAGTGGGGTGCCAGTTCAAAAATGGGATCTCGTCATCTGACCGTGATTTAAAATTACATGGTATTGTTCTTGGATCTTTCCCTTTGGGTGTTGATCCCAGCCCGTTGTGTTGCTCTAAAATTTTCTCAAGAATTTAAACTACCTATATGTAGTAACAATTTGAAAACGAAATTTTAAACTTATTAACTTTTAAATTGAATACTTTTAATACATACATAGTATTTTTATAAATTGGTTTTATTTTTAAATCATAGTCAATATTTTGATGGGCTAAGCATTAATACTTATTTGCCTAACAATTATGTTTAACCTGTGCTTAAATTGAAATTTTTTTTTCTAGGTTTGTCAGAAATAATGCCCGTAAAAAGTGTAGCTGCTACATCTTCGTGTAGTAAGTACCTTTGCTTTATTAACTGGTAAAAGTAACAAAACTAGCATAGCATCTGCATTAAAGTGTTTTACTTGCTAATATCTATTGATGTCAGCACACATCTAACATTCCATACTTTATTGAAATCTATTTATAATTAACTAGCAGAATTACACCGCGTTGTTCGGGTTGAATTGGTTAAATGTTGATTTAAAAACAACTTTTTCATTTACATAGCATCTACAATTTACTTTGGATGCAAATATGACCACACTTGATATATACATCCATATAATCTATTTCACATTCATCGCATTCCTACTGTAAGACAAACTACAAGTTTATGCTACTATGACTACTATAGAAGTCGATTTTGAGTTTTGGAGTGATTTCGAATTGGTTGTAATCGTCTTGTAATGGAAATCTACGTCAAAATTTAAAAACATGTTTTAACTACAATGTATGTACTTTTGTATGTATCGAGTACTTTTGAGAATCGAATACTTGGTATTCGAGTACATATACAAAAATGATTAATCGATAGTAAGAATCAGAACTACGATGTATGGTACTTGTTTAAAAATAACACGAAAGCATCGTATCGTCCTTGGCATAGTGGTTGGAGCACTGGATTTGTAACATAACGGTTCATGGTTCGAATCCGCTACAAGAATTTGAAAGGTTCTTTCTTATGCGAGTAATTTTTGACAAGACGATCAAATTTATTCTATTTTTTTTTAAATATTTTAATCAAGCTGTGCTTTAAAAAGGAATTTATTTTTCACAAAACTCAAATTTTTTTTCCGAATTATTTATATAAATTTTTTAAAAATTTATGTATAACTACTATCAATCCATTTGAACTGTAGACAAATTGTATTTTGAACAAAAATTGCTGAATTTACTGGTCACTCATATTTTCTGTAATTATAAATATGTCAAGTATTTCTGATCTTGATTTTACAAATCATGATTTTTAAATTTTAGTTTTCGTATTGGAAAGATTTGATTTTCTACCATATTTGAGGAAATCGTTTATAACTTTAACGTTGCCAGAATTTTATTTTGGAGGGAGCCCCGAAGATAAGAATGACACTTTTTATACAAAACTCTTTAAAAACACTTAAAAATATTTTGTATGAATGTAAAAAGTATTTGTTTCTTTTGATACAAGGATCTGAAACTTCAAAATTATTTCTCTAAATTTATCATAAAAAGTGACACACATCTCGGTTGATCTAAGTACAAGAATGTTTCCGTAAATATTTACAATAAATTACTATGTTAAATAATCAAATCTTGTTCCTGAAAATTTACTTTTCAGTTTTGCAACCACTGTTTGGAGAATGAAGATGTGAGAAGAGGTAGTCAAAGCAGAAAGAAATATTCTTAATAATTTTTATTATCGTCATAAAGATTTTGTCATATTTAAAGATGTTCGGGAAATTGCTTCCAGAAAATTTAAAATACAATCTCTTAATCGATGGAATTTTTCGACACTTCATCACTTGCATTTCAAGACATGTAAAATTGGAAAAAGCAAAATCGAGACAACATAACACTAACGAGAACCATGCAATGTGCACTGCTACTTAAGATGAATACTCTGGCATCCGAATACCTAGGATGAGTACTTTTGTATCTGAATATCTTGGATCCGAGTACTTTGGAAAAGAATCGAGTACAACAATTACTTTAGAGTATCGAGTACTCCCATCACTAATATTACGGAAAGGAATAAAAAATCAGTTCTCTGCTTTATGTAGACATAATCATCAATATACACATTTCATACATCCAAATGAAAGAAAATTATGAAACTACATTTTTTCAAATGTATTCTTACTGGTGTTGATTCTTATTTCAATGACTGTTTTATCCATCATTCATTGGCCCTTTTTAATCGTATTTGTGCTTTTAATTAATTCTAAAGTAGTTTTTCGTATTTTCAGAAACATCAACACCGAGGGTCATGCGGCATAGAAAAAAGAAGATAATATCCAGATTCTGATAGATTTAAAAAGAGAATCTTTGGAATTAAAAAAAAAATACTACGAACAGCAGCTGCAACAAACAAAAATGTTAACTGAAGCGATTAATTGTTTAGTGAAAAAATTAGAATGAATAAATTATGTATACACCATGAATTTTGTTTTGTCTTGATTCTTATTAGAAGCAGCAATTCTTTCAAACTGCTGCCACTTGCATGTTTCACAAGTTTCATGTAAATAGAATTTAAAATACACAATTCAACTTTTGAAGTCAAAAACAATTTAATTTTACTAGCGGTTCAAATACAAATTTCGAGCCAGACGATCTCTAATTTGCGATGCCTGGATTCGCAATCGCATTTGTGTGGCTGAAGAATCGTATTCATAAGCAGTTTCTTCATCTAGGTCTTCTTCCAGAACTTCTTCATCAGGCAACTGTACGTTGCGGAGCATACAAATATTGTGCAGCACTGCAGTTGCCAATACTATGCAACAGACCTTTTCAGGCC
Source organism: Meta bourneti (assembly GCA_933210815.1). Classification (NCBI taxonomy): domain Eukaryota; kingdom Metazoa; phylum Arthropoda; class Arachnida; order Araneae; family Tetragnathidae; genus Meta; species Meta bourneti. Next base: position 1,009,951 of record OW119923.1, read on the forward strand.
TGTACACTAAAACACCTCCCGATTCATGAAGGCAACGGAATCTAGATTTTAAGAGTCCACTGCACCTCTCAATTACCGTCCTTGTTCGACGTAATCGAACATTAAATTGCTCCTCGGAAGGTGTTGTAGCATCCATAAATGGTGTCATGAGCCATGGTTCCAGTGGGTATCCACTGTCACCAAGGAGAAAGTTGTCTCTCTCCCCCTGCAGTAACAGCTGCCTCAAGCCACTCATGTTCCAAATGAAGGAATCATGTGTGCTCCCTGGCCATCTTGCCACCACATCCAAAATTTTCATATTCACATCACAAACCTAAATAAAAATGACAATATTTAAAAAAGAGTTGAATATTAATACTTGAGTAAGACTTAAAATACCTTAAATACATACATATAAATTTAACAATATACTAAGATATTAAACTTGTATCAGCTAGATAGTTATGAATCTGAATCAATGTGCTTTTATCAATATATTTACAAGTTAGGCTTTTCTTTTTTAAGTTTTGATAATGTACATATTGCAAGTTCAATCAATACTTTTTAAAATTTATACTTTAATAGCCTCGTCATCTGACCATATTTTGAAATTATGAGGGGTTATCCTCGGATCTTTCCTTTCTGGTTTGATCCTGGAGCCAATAGCTTGTGTTGCTCCAGTGCAACGTTAATTAAAGTACCTACTTTTATAAATTTGAATATTGAGGAAAAAACAAGCACTTTTTATACATGCAATAATACCATAAGAATAAGAATTTTACTCACCAACTGCACATTTATGGAAAACTGGCTTTTACGATTTAAATAGACAAACCAGTCGTCTCTATTTGGTTTTTGCAGGCGAATATGCGTGCAGTCTATTACACCCAAAACATTTGGAAATGCAGATGTATTGTAGAATGCACGCTTATTTGCCATGCGCTCGCCCACAGTTGTTGGAAACTTTATGTATGCCGCATGTTTCCTTGCAAGTGCATTGCATACTCTGTGAAGATTCCTCGACACAGTTGATTGTGATAGCATCACAAAATTGTCATCAGCTATCACAGTTTGAAATGACCCTGAGCCGAGGAGTCTCAATGCAGATAACACCTAAAAATTGAAATTAAATTTTAGAAACACAAGTGTTGCTATTCAAATTTGTCAACAAAAACACTGAAAATAATGTTTCACTTATGTTTGCAGTTAATTGAGATAATTTATCAATGCATGCCATATTGAGGGTGTAGACCCAAGACAAGCACAATTAAAGATACAAAATGAAAACTAGATGTCAGTTGATTCAAATAAACCACTGAATAAATGTTATGTATTATCATTTGCAACCCAAAGGTAATTCTTGTCTCATTCAATTGCCATTCCTTAATTCATGCAATACACTATTGAATATTAGAACATTTATTTTCTGACGTTGAAAGCTCACAAGTTAGAATTATTTTATTTGACGAGATACAGCATGAGACAAATAAAAAGTTTAAGAATCTACAAATCTGGTGGGACCAATTATCAATGCATGCCATATTGAGGGTGTAGATCCAAGACAAGCACAATAAAAGATACAAATGAAAACTAGATGTCAGTTGATTCAAATAAACCACTGAATAAATGTTATGTATTATCATTTGCAACCCAAAGGTAATTCTTGTCTCATTCAATTGCCATTCCTTAGTTCATGCAATACACTATTGAATATTAGAACATTTATTTTCTGACGTTGAAAGCTCACAAGTTAGAATTATTTTATTTGACGAGATACAGCATGACAAATAAGCAAAAGTGCCGAATAGGAAATATGGCCCATGTCCGAAATGCCGATTAGTGCCTAGAACTTTGAGCAAGCACTAATAAACACGGGAAAATATTTATCTAAAAAACACTCAGAATCAGAACAAACTGCTTACCTGTATTTCTACAGAATATCCATTGGTGCAACGTTGCAAATCAGCTTGCAGAAAATCGCAGATGTGTAGAAATGTCTCTCTGTCCACTCTGTATCGGCGACAAAACTCTCTGTCATTTAAATCCAAAGGATTTCCTCGAACTCGTAAATACCAAGGAATTCTCCTTCTTGATAGATGAATGATATCCGCCATGTTTAGAAGAAATGTAAACAGAAAAGGATCGCATCGAGCGCACTCACGACGCGGAGAGGAGTAGAATATCCTCGATCAGTAAATGAGTTTACACGATCGAGTCGTTTCAAGATGCATCGAAACATCGGCGTTTCGCCTCGATCACTCGGGTTTCAGAGCGAAATGATCGAGAAATGTTGCAGTAGAATCGGGCCTTTAATCCCATTGCTGTGCTGTGTCTGCACGTTTCCCACCCCCTGTCACTCTCACAGAGTTGCAAACTGCTCTACAGGAGGAATGGCGATTACTTGACTCTGGGGTGGTTGATCACTTGTCCATGGAAAGCATGGTCACACGCTGTAAACTTTGTATGAGGATGAGGGGTGGTCACATATCCTATTAATTTCGGTTTTGTTTGTTTTGTATTTAAACATCATTTTGTTAATGACTCGAATATGACTTCATCTTATAATTTATGAAAATTCAATATTGTTTTCATCTTTGTATGTAATTCTTTGTTTTGTTTCATGCATAAATATATTTGCTACTTTCCTTCCGCATTTCGTGTCAATCAAAGCTGTACTTTTTTCGCATTTTACCGCTTCGTGCTTAACATTTGGCAGTGAGTGTAGGTAAGAATAAAATTACTGTAATATACCATTAATCATTAGCATTTTTACGGTATTCTCATAAGTAGGGCTAAAATGAAATTCTTAACTAATTATTGTTAATATTTGTAAAACAAAAGCAATGAAAAATGTGTCTTCGAAATTATTTGTAATGCGCTCTTCCAATAAAATAGTAAAATATTTGTGTATAAAATCATGTAAGGTAACGTTTTGACACACACACACATTCTCAGCTCCTTCCCCTGGGAAATTCTGGAGCAGTAATCCTTACTATGCTTGTTGGTTCGTATTTTACTTTAAGGAGCACATTTTTACTAATGAATATCAACTTTGTACCTGTCACTTAAATTACAGTGATCAACACAATAAGAATCTGGATTACTGGGAAACAGAATGACTATCCATCCATCTCACTGGTTGAGGTGATTTAGCTGCGAGAATCAACCACACAAAGAATCTTTCGTTCATTGGATCCTTTCCTATTGATATGGGGGGGGGTAGAGAATTCCCAAAAAGTTTCTTACAGAGAGCAAGAGTCCTTTTATCTAGGCTGCCGTCTTTGGACACCCCCTTTGGCGATTTCTGGTTTTCCTTGTATGTGAAAAACACCCCATTCTCTCACGCGTCAATTTGTACCAACTGTTCGAGTCGAAGGGGACCATACAGAAATAATAACCTTTAAAATATAAAGGACGGGGCCTTAAAATTGTGAGAATCCTTTATACATTTTGGGGGTGATATAATTTGAGAGCTATAGAAACCCAGAATGTTGCATGGGCTCTTAATGAATAATTTTCTAATGAACTTGTGTTTGCATAGTACATTTGAGCCTGATATTACTGTAAATACGAACGCAATGAGAATCATGTATATATATAGTATTAGGCATGGGATATTAGAGTGCATTTTATTTTTGATCAATTTTTGAGATTGTCTTATATGAAAACTTCTGTACATTTGTCATATAAACTACTTCTCTTACTGCTGAGAAGAAAACTTTTATATCATCAGGTTATGAATTCCCACCATAATTTTCCATAGCATAGCTTCATGGTATTTAAGAATCCTTCCCTCACTATAAAGATCACGCAGTTGCACGAAAATAACCCTGCAGAGCTCAAACTTTAAGGTTTCTGTCTCGTAATGGGGCCATCGTGAAGCCCGCTCGTTCCCAGGTGCAAGACAGAATTTTAATACGTGTATATTTCACGTATTGAATTCTGAAGATGAAAAGAAGGGCTGTAAAAGGCATTCTCACGGCTATCGGAGAAAACAAAAAATGTTCAGAATGTTTGCTATCATTTAGAAAGATATTTGAATTCATAGATCATATTAGTACTGATCATATTAATATTGTTTTATAAGAAGAAACATTTTTTTTCCAATCAGATGTAGACTTTAAAATATGGAAAGCAAGTAAAGAAAAAGTCACAGCATCATTCTTTAGGAAGCGGAATGAACAAACCACTTCTGTGTCAAAATCGGAATATTACACCTGCCAAGGGGTGGGAAGTTTGTAAGTAGGGGTAATGGAAAACGCCACTTAAAGTTACCAGGCTCAAATAAATGTGGGTATTACTGCCCAGCTAAAATTGCGAAGAAAACTGTAAACAATCTTATTACTGTGAAATTTATGCCCACACACATGGGGCATTCTTGCGAGGGGGTATATTAAATTTGTCACGAAAAGAAAAGGATAAAACAGCTGGTCAGCTTCTAAGTGGCGTTCTCATACCTGATGTATTGCACAATATTTCAGAAATCGCCAGTCCCACAAAAAGATTGGCTTTAACGAGCAAGGACATAAAAAATATAGCTGTCAGCTATTATATAGCTAAAGATTTTGTCTGTGTTTCATGAATGATGCCCAAGAAGAAATACTAAGATTATATGGAAATGAGGTGATTTCCACCGATTCCACGCATGTACCAATAAATATGGTATCCAATTAATCAGTTTGATGGTCAAGGACAACTGGCAAGGGTTTCCAGTGGCCTTTTTGTGGAGTAACAGACAGTCGGAGGATGTGGTAGCAACTTTTTTTAAGGCAATAAAGGAATGCCTGTGTGATATTAAAAGTAGGACTTTTATGTCCGATGACTATCCTGCTTATTACAATGCATGGTGTAAAGTATTTGGACGTGTACAATTTCATTTGCTTTGTGACTGGCACGTGAAGAGAGCATGGGCCAAAAATGCTTCATCAGGTCCTAACTCTATAAAAGATCCAGAACTGAAATCATAAAAATTTTACATTCAATGTCAAATGAATTAGATATTGAAATATTTCAATGCTCCATAGCAATAAATGTCTCCTCTTGGCTTGACGATTCGGATACTGTTTCATTTGTGACATACTTCAAGTCCAATTATGCAAACAGGGCAAATCTTTGGGCAGCATGTCATCGAATTGGTGCGAATATAAATACAAATATGACAGTTGAAAGATGGCATAGAGATCTGAAGTACAACAGCGACTTAAAAGGAAAATATGGTGGCCGACTTGATCGTGCTATTCATAGCCTTATGAAGTCTCTGCGCAAGAAACTCATGGATCGACTCACATCTTTAACAAGGGGAAAGCTAACCAAAAAGTTAACTGAAATCAGGAAGCGCCACAGATTGGCAAAAGATGCTGGTGCAGAAATTAACATCTCTCTTGATAAATTTGATGAGAATGTGTGGATTGTGCCATCATTAACGCAGGAGGGAGTAAAATACAAAGTCAAGCGATTAGTCAGCCTTCACAAATGCAATTTGCACTGCACGGAATGCTCAAAATGTTTGCATCAGTATTGCTGCAATTGTCCTGACTCAGCAATAAGATTCAACTTTTGCAAGCATATGCATATTGTTTGCATGAATCAAACCTCACAAGAACATTCAAATATTCCCAATGATGGAAGTATGCCTGAAGATAAGGAAAAACCTGCCATAGGTCAAATGTTGAAAACAAACGGTACAAATTATCAGCAAGAGGCACGTACTGCATTTCTTGGATTTGTGCCTTATCTGGACAAATTCAACACCAATGAATGTTGTAAAGAAATCGTTCAAACAGTAACAATTTTGAAAAGCAAATGTGAAGCTTTGCTAGAACAAAGTAAACACCTTCCTCCTGTGATGGAACATAGTACTCAAAAGAGAATTAAGCCCCAACGACGACAGTTTTTATAGGAAGAGTTAAAACTGAATTTACTAAATGGTCTCAGAAAGAGACAAATAATATAAATGAGACGGTGCTGTGCACGTGTAATTAAAAGCGAAAATGATTTTTGATTTCAATTAACTGCCTCTTCCATCATTAAATAAAGTCTAATGTATTCATAGATGTTTAAGGTTTGTTATTCCAATTATATTGCACCACACTACTATGGACAATTTACATTAATCAGTTTATTAACACCTGAGAAAACAAAGCACAAGCTTCGATAAAATTTAAAAGAATAAATAAGGGTATGTGAGAAATTTTGTAATTTTTAAAGTGTAAAAGTGAAGCGTCTAACTTAATTTTGTTACAATCAAAAATATTGTAATAAAATACAACCAGTCTACAAAAACAAAGATAAATTGTCATGAATATATTACATATATTACATATAGTTGATATATACAACTATACGTAATATATTACATATAGTTGATATATACAACTATACTTAATACATTACATATAGTTGATATATACAACTATACGTAATATATTACATATAGTTGAAAGTAAAAGCATAAATGCATTTTATATAATTAAATAATTTTCAGTCAAAAAGTAGTAAATAAGGATTCCCATGTTTGTAGATAGAAGGCTTATTTTATGCAAGATTTTGAGTTCACATAAAATATTTTAGATACAAAATTTATAAAATTGCTTATTCCTAGAACTTTTCAGTTACAGAATATAGTGAACGATAATTTTACCACTATAAATAAGCACATAACATTGCTAAATTTATTTACAGTAAATATAAATGTCTTGTAAAAATATTCTTAGAGTATAAAAATCTTGTGAAAAATTATAAAATTCTGAACATTAGGTAAATTTAAGATATTGCGGCTTTTATATATGAAATTTAATACATCCTTTCCTTATAATATATCCTTATTTAATTTATGAACAATGTTTATTTAAATATCGGGATACAAAGCATTGTTAAAACAAAATTACAGCTACAATTCTCTTAGTTTTTCAATTTATTTCTTTCTTGTAAAGTGTCCTAGGTAAATTGTTTAAAACTAAATTTTATACTTTATCTAATAAGTTAAATTTTGTACTTTTGTTCATGCATTCACATCTAAAAGTGGTATATCTAGCATGTATAAACCACTAATTCGAAGTACGCGTTTTTACAAGCAGTTAAGATAATTAATTTCAATGTAAATTTTTTTTGACTCGATCTTATTCAGACTCAATCTATTTGAAAAACATTGCAAAGGTAAGCATATATAAGCTTATTCCATATTATAATGATTTTGGAATGGTATACTAATTTCCCTTCCCTTTTTTTTATTAAAGTTGTAAGTAATGTTGATAAAGTAGATAACGCGCGAAGAGGATTACTTCTTCCACCACGCTTAGTAGACTTAAAACTCACTCATCAACTTCAAATGAAAGTTGAACACAAGGAAAACTTCTGTTTTTGCCTTATTAACGCCACTGATTTATTTTTATACTTTTCTTTTTGATATATACGGTACTTTTGAGCTATATATTCTTCCTGAAAAACAAGAATTATGCATAAAATGCAAACTTACGATTAATACAAATTGGACTGAATTCATCTATCACCAACGACTGTATAACTGTAAATGTGCAATAAAGTTGAATTCTTAAATGATGAACTGAGTAAAATATAGGAATATATAATTATAACATACAACCTAAGGTATTATTATGGTAGCAAATTTTATGTACCTTCCTACTGGGGATTCGCAATGGATGTGTATTTTCAAAGAATTTATTCAACGAGAAGCATGTTGAATTGTGAGCATGTATGTAAAGAAAGATATGGAACACCTGGTTTTAAAAAATTGTCAAAAGCGAAGGAACGGTTTTCTTTTGATGAATCAAACTTAAAATCACAAATGTGAACAGAGTACCTATTAAACATTAAAAACTATCGTAAAACTAAAAAAAATAAAAAATGTTAGAATTGTCGATTTGAAAAAACGGTATTTAATATAGAACATGTATTTATATTTAGTTCTTAAATAATAGCAATAAATGCATTTCACGTTTTAACACTTATTTTAATTACATTAAAATTTCACATAAGAAAGGGTTAGGAATGTTTTTTTTGGTACTGCATTCTGAATACTTCACAATTCCTCCTCAAACCCTCTTACCTATATCAATGCTATATTCAACCAACTTTACTGCTAAAATCTCAAGTGATGTAGGTTTTCTACCTAATTGTGTATTTACTGATGTTGGTTGCTCAATTTCCTTGTCCGATCTTAATCAGCAGTGTCAATCATACTTCGCCGCATGATTTTTACAAGTACAGCTTGAGCTATGTGCAAGAAATATAACACAGTATACCTAAACTACATATTATTCAATAATGTGCAGTAGAATCTATATTACTAAAAGGCAATGCATGTGTGCGTGTGGAATCCACAAAAGAAACTACTGAACAGTCTTAAAATCTTTATTGGATATATTTCAGAGAGGAAGATTACCCACTAGGCTCGCTAGTATGTATTTTAGAGATCTCACTATGAAAAAATATTGTTAATAAGCATGTCCTATATTTCCAGCAAAATAGAAAATGTTTTTTGGGGAAATTTTACTTTTACTGGAAATTACTTTGGTTACTTTCATAGGACTATAGCAGTCGCGTCGTCTTTTTTTGCCCCCTCCCCTCTATAATGATCGGGACCCATTGACGCGAGAAAAGGGTGTTTTCCTTTGACCCTCCACTGGGAAAAACTCATTAATCTGAATCGAAAAACCAGACATCTTAAATGGGTTGTCCACTGCTATGTAGATAAGAGAAGGTTGTGTGAAAGATATCCCTCGGGGCCGAGTATCATTAATACAATCACCAACTATTTCTTCCCCTCCTTTTACAACTTATTTTACACATCATCTGGGGACCCCACGCCGGGTCCAAAAAACCCTTTTTGTCTTGATGGGGGTCGTATATAAAGTGCTCTTTTCAACTTGTAAGTCGAATTTGGAAATTTCGTGTTTGCTGATGTTTGGCATCAAAAGCATAGCATTTTTTAAATTCGTAACGAAAAGATTAATCAAAAGAAATTGTGGTTAGAAAACAATTTTATCTATACTAAGAGAACTTTCCTTTGATGAAGCCCCCCCTCTCCTCCCCCTCCATAGCGCAATTTTAAAACAATTATAATAGAACTAGGAAAACATTTTTCAATTTTGGATCAAACACAAGTTTTAAATTAATTTGTTTTCAATAAATGTTTTAAAAGAGCAATCTCTTTTATTTATTTCTCCAATGTATTTAAGTAGCCCGGTTGGAAGAGTAACGGATTAACAACCGGAGGTTTGCGAGTTTGAATCAAACCAAAGATCGTCATGTACAAAAGGGGCTGGTGCACGCTAAATCTGTCGTGGCCTAAATGTCAAATTTAATCTCCGTTTATTTTTTGGACACATCATTTTCTTTGCAACTGATAAAATTACTGGAGTACAACCTCGAATTTCTAAAATGTAAAATAAAAAAATTACGTCTCCTTTTTGAACGTGATTTACCTATATTTTGAAAACATTTGCTTTAGGTTTGCTGTGTTTGTGGAAGTTTCTAGTAAACTTCGGGTTTCAATTTCACTGAAATTGCATCACATCCTTGCATGGTCCTTCATGATGGCCAACTTTCTCCACATCGTACCGGTCATTCGCTCTGCTTGCTTTCACGCGATAGGGGCCGAAGAACTTTAGACGTAGCTTCACACCAGATCCAAACTGAGTTCTTTGGATGGCCACCAGGTCACCTATCTTGTAACAACTAGCTTTTTTTCTTTTCCGGTTGAAGCTCTTGCGATTCTCTTGTATTTTCAAGATATTTCGCTTTGCCTCATCTCGAAGTTTTCCACGATTCTCCATCATTGAGGTGATGTATTCTTCTTCGAGCACTTGTAAAATTCTTGAGTCGTCCGGACTCCTTATCTTGACAACTGTAAGCAACTCGAATGGAGACCATTTGGTGCTTCTGCTCGTATTGCTGTTGATTGCTTGCTGGACGGCATCTACATGCTTGTATCACTTCGTTGGGTCGCAATGGACAGCTTTGCCAATACAGGGATCATTGTCCTATGCATTCTCTCAACCTGACCATTTCCTCTTGGAATTCTGGTGCTTATTCTGACGTGATCTATATCTTCTTTCTTGCAATACTCTTCGAATTCCTTTGAAGTGAATGCAACACCTCTATCGGAAATTATTCTCAAAGGATTTCCAAATGTAGCTTGTTGCTGTTTCAACTTCTGTAATGCGTCCTGAGCGGATGTTGATTTCACTGGGTACAGCCACACAAATTTTGATAAAGCATCAACAACCGTGAAAATGTGATTGTAGAGTTTGTTTGTAGAAGAAAACGGAACAATAAAATCAATGTGAAAAGTACTCAAAGGGGTATTTTCCTTTGTTATTGGATTCAAGAGTCCTGCTTTTCCTTGCTCTTTGTTCACTAGTATGCACTCAACCGTAGTTGGATTCAACATTTTCTACACACTTCCTAATGTTAAGGGAAATAAAAATCTTGTCTCACGATATTTTCAGTCTTTGCAACTGCAAAATGACCTCGAAGATGTGCTTCTCTAACTACCTCGGTTTGCATGGAATGTGGGACCACGAGTGCATCCTTGTCATTAACAATTTTGTACAAAACACCGTTTTTTAAGATTAACTCACTTTCTTTACCGTCTTCCAACAGTTTTTTGATTGCGGAGACGTATTCATCTTTCAATTGCAATGCGGCAATTTTTTTAGTTACGTCATTACGTACAACCAATATAATGGGATTCCTACTAAGTGCATCAACGTGTTTCATTTGACTACCCGGGCGATGTTTTCTCATAGTCAAAATCCTGGAGGAAGAGGGCCCATCTAGCGATTTTGGGAGTCAAATCCCTTTTATCCATGGTTTTCTGAAACGCAGAACAGTCGGTGTAGATTTGAAATCTAGATCCCAATAAGTAGTTCCTAAACTTTTTTAATGCCTCTATAATAGTTAAAACTTCCAACTCGTAACTAGAATATTTTTCTTCTTGCACCGTCGTTTTCTTACTAAAGTAATAGATAGGATGAGTTCTACCTTTGTCATCATGTTGACGTAAAATTGCTCCGTAACCATGTTTACTAGCGTCTGTGTGAAGTTCTAACTTAACACCTTGTCTAAAGATATGTAGAACCGGATTAGCGGACAGTGCATTTTTGAGAGTTTCGAAAGCTGCTTTCTGTTCTGGACCGAAATAAAATGCTGTTGACCCGCGCAGCAAATCGCTTAGTGACTTAGCGACAACCGAATAACCAGGAATATACTTCCGAAAGTAACCAGTGAGTCCAAGGAAACTTTGAACTTGTTTGGGCGTTTTAGGATTTGGGAAGTTACGAACAATAGCGGTTTTTGTTGGCGAAGGCCGAATCGTACCATTTTCGATAATATGTCCCAAGAATTAATTCAATTTTTCTCTTTAAGAATTGACACTTTTAAAGTTTAGTTCAATTCCAAATTTTGAAGCAGTCTCTAATACACGTTTTACCCCTTCCTTTTTATCAACGGATGGGATAATTAAATCATCAAGTTACAGAGCTACAATACCATCCTTGATAAGGTCACGAAATACGTGGTGAATGTATCTCTGAAAAACGCTGGGGCTGTTTGACAAGCCGAAGGGAACTTTGAGAAATTCGTACTGACCTTCATGTGTAATAAACGAGGTCAGTCTGGTACTATCCCTATCGACATCTACGTGGAAGAACCCATTCTTTAAATCAATACAACTGAAAACCTGGGTGGATGGTTGCAACTTGTCGAGAACATCAGAAATTAGTGGTAATGGGTACCTATCTTTAACCATTTTTTATTTAATTTTCTGTAATCTACACAGTTTTATTGAGCAATCCTTTTTCCGACAAATCACCAGAGGAGATGCGTAGTCGGAGCAAGAGCGTTGAATAATGCCTGTCTGAAGCCACTCTTTTATTTGCTCTTCGACTGCCAATTTCTCCGGAAATGACAATATACTGGTCTTTGGCAGATCGGAATATCGTCGGTTAAAACGATGGACATTTTAAATTAGTACTCTCAATTTTTCGCGATTTATAGGCTTCTATCAAATCGGAAATCTCCCTATGCAATCTTCTGTCAATGATGTGACTCAGATACAAAGTACCTTGGGTCCGTGAAGCCTGTACACACCTCAAGGAAATGAGCCCCTGAGTGCGTGCAAACACACGAGTACAATTAAGTACTCAAACAATTAATGCTCTTCCCAAATATTCTTTTACGATCCCTTTCAAATTGAAACAGTTAAACAAACTACAAGGAAAGCAAAAATCATTATTTTATAATTGAAAATTCAGAAAGAAAAAAATTATAACTGGGAGAATGTTGAACACGCTAAATACAAAATATCCAAATGAAGGACATTTTAATACATGAGGAAAAGAAAAGAGGGAAAAGAGTCTTGAGGGAAAGAAAACGGTACTTTCATAAAAAATTCCATTAAACCTATGCCTTACAACCTAGCTTTTTTCCACCATACTTCACATTAAGCAAATCACTAAATACATTTTATAAACACAAATTTTGACTTCATAACTAGGAAATACTTAATAGGGAATGAATCCACAACAAAATCTAAACAGTTAACTTTTTTGAGTGGCTATCAAATGGCAAGCTGACACAACAAAGTTCAGCATTTGCAACTGTCTTTGGGAGAAGTGCATGTAACAAAAACATTTCGATACTTTTTTACATTCAAGTTCTTTAAATTATTTTACGAATTTACCAGTTTTGTATTAATCAATAGTGTAGTCATGCTTAAAAACCAAGTTGAATTGGCTTCTTTATCATTCATCAAAATGACTGCTATGTGTTAAAAATAGTAATTATGTAATACACAGAAATAGACTTAAATACTATTTTCAATTTTCATTACCTCTTTGCAGCTGAAACTTTAATTAGGATAAGATGAAAAGTACTTCATAATTGCATATACAAAAAGCAAATTTCATGAGTAGTCAATAAATAAACTGAATAAGATATTTTGCCTTTAATATTTTACAATTAGAATTATCTTAAAGATAGGGAAAATTGGTTATAAAATGAGAAAATAGAATTCAGTAGGGCTCATAGGAAGTGAAAACAGCAAGAGAATGATGTATAAATAAAAAAAAACACATTTTTTAGAGGAAAGTGTAGTTTTAATATGTTTAGGGAAGACAAAGCTTAGTTTGCGGAAAACCAATTCCTTTAGGCCCAAGCCTTACAATCCAGCCAATTTGTTTCACCAGGCTTCACTTAAACCATGCACACACATTATATAAACTATTTTAGTTCGTAACTAACATTAAGGGAAGGAATAAACCCCAAAGTAAACCAGATTGAGTATTGATAAATGGCAAGCTAACTCAACAAAATTTAGTTTTCAGTTATACATTCCTCTTCCGGAGTTTAAAAATAGCAATACTCTCTTCTCGCATACAAACAAGGGAGGAATTATTCAACTATAGCACCAATATTTATTGCCCACAAAAAAGAACATTTAGAAATATCATTTTAATGCAGAAGGATAAGTAATACAAATGTTAAGGGTTACTGAACTGCTTATTAAAGATAAATTGTTAAAATCATTTCAAAACTTACATTAGAAGATAATTAGCTGCATACCAAAAAGTCGATTTATTGAATCGCCATAATTAAAAAGCTGACTCGACAAAATCTTCCATTTAGTTGTGCAGCACAGTTCGCAAAAACAACATGCTTAAATTCACGTTGAAACAAAATACTTTACTTTTGGAACGGATTCCAATGCAAAAAAGTTACAAGTGGATGGCTTTACTGTGCTATATCGACATTCTGATGAAATACATAGAGCATAGGAAGTGACAACATAGCAAGAAAATTATGCATAATTCAAAAACACACCTTTTTTAAGAGTAAAGGGCAGTTTCATTTGTTTAGGGAAGACAGCGCTTACTTTGTTAAAATGATTTCCTTTAGGCCTAAGCCTTACAATCCAGCTAGTTGGTTTCTCCAGGCATCACTTTAACCAAGTACACACATTATATAAACAATTTTAGTTTCTGACTGACATTAAGGGAAGGAATCAACCCAAAAGTAAACCAGATTGTGTATTGCTAAATGGCAAGATAACAACAAAATTTAGTTTTCAGTTACATTATTTCGCCCGGAGTTTAAACTTAGGAAAGTTACTTTCGGGAGCGAAAAATGCAGCACCTGGGTTACTGTAGATTTTCGGAGGTTGCTAAGATTTCGTCGTCTTGGCTCGAAAACTTTTCTGGCTTGGAAGCCATTTCGATTTCAGCCAATTTTGATTTTGGAATGCGTTGCAGTGGTCAATCACGCCAGTAGCTCAGTACCACCTTGCTTGATAACAGTGCTGTCAGTTGGTTGGATTACGCACCTTGATATTGCGAAGCTTGTTTGAAATCGCTTATCCTTTTTATTGCATAATTCGCTATTTTGAAAGTTATTTCGTTTTCCATATACATTTTTGTACTAATTGTGTTTGTCATTTCTCAAATATTTTTTACTATTTGTTTAGCGCTTTTTTGTATTTCCATTTGTTTTCATGATTTTACTATTTGTTGAATGTTTTAAGAGTTCATTTTGCATTTTAAAAATTGAATGATTGCATTTGTGCTGTAGTCTTATTTGTTTGTTTGTTTTCTGTGGCCAGTTTCTATTTTTTAATTATTTTTCCTTTCTGTAAATTATCTAATAATTGTAAAGTATAAGTATGAAGGTTTTAATTACTGGCGATTGTATGGTTAAATATTTAGATCAGTATTTACCATCGCAATTACATGGTAGTGTAATACATGTTCTAGCTTTCCCAGGAATCACCATTGAACGTTCAACGGAAAAGATTTCATCTTTAAAGAATCATTGACTTGATTTTGTTGCATGTAGGTACCAATAATACCTACGATAGCCTTGACGGATGCTTCTCAAAATTTGAGGACCTGTTTCAAACCAATTTAAACCGAAATCAAGAGACATGTATTGTGATTTCAGCTTTATTGCCTCGGGATCAGGATAAATACTTCTTCCTTGAAGAACACGCTGTAATGAGACCTTTTCTTCAAAAAATTAATTAAAAAATTATCTTCTAAACCAACGGCTGTTTTCCTACTGCCAAAAGAAGCAAAATGTTTCTTTTTGTAGATCCCAAGTCACTTGGAAAGGTTGTATGGCAAGGGATGGCCTTCATTTAAACAGGAAAGGGAACCTTCAACTAGCGCAAATCTTTTTTGCAATGCTAATGGAAGCTCTGGCGAGCATTCAAGCTTGTGATGTAGAAAAACAGCAAGTTTTCCACAACCTACTTGCTCAGTTTCCCCTCTCAATTCTTCAACTGAGAGTTTGAATCAACCTGTAGTTCCTCCTGAGACTAAGGCTGTTGAACTGTATTCTGCTATTGTTACCAAAGGTTCTGTTCAGTGCAGGTATTAATCTGCATTATATCGTACATCAAATATTACTTTTAAATGTGTAATGTTTCCATATTCAAGCTTTAGTTGAGGCTTGGCTAACAAGTTCCCTTATTTTCACTAGACGTCCTAGTCCAACTTTCAGTAGTAAGAACTCTGGAGGTAGGATCGCTGTTTTGTCAAAGCATCAACAGCATCCCAGGATTGAGCAGTCTCAAAACAAAAAGTAACAATAGCTTTTTCTAAGATATGAAGTTTATTTTTCAAAAAAATATTAATCACAACTTGTATTTGAAATATATAACTAACAATTCCAGCGTATCAAAAGCTAATTCTTTTTATTTTCACTTAGACATCCCAAACCTCAACTACTCCATTACTAGTGAAGATAATGATGGCTGGATCACTGTTCTGCCGAAGGAGAAACAGACGAAGAGTTAAGCAGCCACAAATTAAGAGGTAAGTATGTTTTCTTTTTCTGGAATTATGACGTGATTTTGTTAAATGTAGCTACCAATAACACCTATGATAGCCTTCATGGATGCTTCTCAAAATTTGAGGACCTGTTGCAAACCATTTTAAACCAAAATCAAGAGACATGTATTGTGATTTCAGCTTTGTTGTCTCGGAATCAGGATAAATACCTCTCCCTTGAAGATTAGGAGAGGAAATAAAAATGGTGAGAGGAAATAAAAATAAACAGTATAATTGCCATCAAGACTTGCAAGGAGCTATTGTACTGTAATGTGATCTTTTCTTCAGAAAGGGAATAAAAAGTAACTTTTTCTAATAACTGAAGTTTATGTTTCAAAAAATATTAATCACAACTAGTATTTGAAATATATAACTAACAGTTCCAACGTATTAAAAGCCAATCCTTTTTATTTTCACTTAGACATCCCGAGCCTCAACTATCCAACTATTCCATTACTAACGAGGATAACGATGGCTGGATCGCTGTTTTGCCGAAGGAGAAACAGAGACAAAGTGTTAAGCAGCCACAAATTAAGAGGTAAGGATTCTTTCTTTTTCTGGAATTCAGAAATGAAATTTCTCTTGGAAAATACATGAATCACAACCTGTATTTAAAAAAATGCAATTAATCATCACAGTATATAAAAATTTTATTTTTCCCATATAGACATCCTAAACTTCAATCTGACTCTCCTAAGACCAGTTGTGAGGACCATAATGGTTGCATCTGTTTTCCCAACGAGAGAAGAAAATTCAAAGCCTGTGGAGTACAAGAGATGTGGTGGTAGCTGTGACGATATGGTGAATGGTAAGTATAATGAGGGAAGTAGTCTATTCTATTAATTTTTCCAAAACTTGCAAATCTAAAGTTTCCAAACCTGCAGAATTTGTTTGTAATAAGTGCCAAAAGGTACATAATCATCGAGGTAGTCTATTTAGGCATCAACGAATTTGCCAAATTTCTTATTGTAATAGTGATGCATATTATCCTTGTGTCTTTCCTGAATGTGATAAAACTTTCCACCCTCATTTATTGAGTATTTTGAAGAATATTATTACAGCAGAGCAAGTCTTTGGGCAATGGCTTATTCGAAATTTTCCCATGCCTTCACTCAAACGAAGATGTATTTTGAATCATTTCACAATAAATTTAAAATGACTTATTTGCAACGAAAATTTTACAGGCAATTAGATCAGCTGATTGAAACCCTCTTACAAATTGAAGATATATTTATGACCCACAAGTATAATATTTTAACTATCTGCCCAAAGAGCATATATCCACTAACTTATCAAAGACGATATTTATCAGCAATGAAAATTCCTGATCATCAAATACTTGAAATAAGTTGTCAATCATGAATAACGAAATCTGCATCTAATGATCACACTGAATACATTCTAGAGCAGATTTACAAAGCATGTCCTCAAGAAGATCATTGTTTTTTAAAGTGCTTAGATGGGAAATGTTTAAGTCTATGCAGTCACTTGTATATTTGTAATTGTCCTGATAAAAACCCATTATGCAAGCATATCCATAAAATTTATTCGATTTCCTGCAGTGAGGCTTTGTCTATAAGTGATAATTCTATCGAAAAGATGGAAATTTGCTCCTCGTTAGATTTAGTGGCAAAACCCAAGATTTCTCCAGATGCTATGCCACATTTTGTTGAAGACAAGCTTGAGTCATGCAGAAATTTAATGTCTGAGTTACTTGCTCTTATTCATGATCCAGCTGTTAAAAAAGTGTTATTGCCTAACATTATCAAAACGTTAAAAAATTTTGTATCTGATTGCAAAGGTGCAGTTAAATCAAAGATTTTGGAGGAGTTTAGTAATAAAATGCCATTTGTACCTATATCTCCAAATCAGAAGTTGACACACCAAAGTTTCTTTAAAACAACAGACATAAAGCTTCGAAACGCAAAGCAGGTAATTATCCTACATTTACTCAAAAAAAGCCATGCAAGACAATTTGATAGATTTGACTCAGAGTTATTTAAGTAAAGACAATAGTTTATTATGTCGAAAAGATTAAATAATGAAAATACTGCTGAAAATTACAAAACTTTTACTCCAAAACTTGATTTAAACAATATTACTAAGCCTATATTTTACACTGATGATATTTCCATTAGCTTGTTAGAAATTAAATCTCTTGATCTCTATATTTCAAATGAAGAAATTTTGACCTTAACAGCTGCAGTATCTGATTTCAAATGTGGCTGGCTTTTGACAATGTTATTGATGGATTTTTAAGATCCTTTGTGGTGCTAATTCCTTGGTTGTGTGTCAGGTGCTTTGAAACGAATTATGTCAGTAACACTAATGAAATATTAAATCGATTGGCTGGAGTACAATTTGCTCTTAGTGAATATTCATTTATACCTTTAAATGAAGATTATCATTGGGTTCTACTGGTTGGAAAAATTTAAGAGAAAAAATTTGATTTCTATGATCCCTGTGTACAACTTCTGCTGAAAATTACAAAGATTCCATTCAATTTGGAAAAATTAGATCTGTAAAGCTTTAAATCTTCATGAAGTTTGGTTAATTTCTTGCCCTCCTCATTTTAACCATACAGATAGCACTAGTTGTGGTGTCTTTGTATCATACTTTGTACATCAGATTGTTAAGAATTTAGATGTTAGAAAGGAATTTAATACTTTTGACTTTAAGGAAATTTATTTTTGTAACTCTGTATAGCTACTGACTATCCATCTAGCAATAAATTAGTTTTATTAAATTCTGAGAAGACAAGAGAAAGCTACAGGTTTTGAAGATTTACTTCAATCATTTTGCATTGTGAAGATTATAAGATGTAATGAAAGATCAGGATTGTTGAATTAAATTGTCCAAAAATATTTTAGATAAGTAGCAAATAAATACAGGATGATTCTAAAGTAACCTGATATATGCATAAGACTAGCTACTGCCAAGATTTTAAGTGGGAAATTCGAGATGTAGCCATTTCAAGATATACAATTGAGATTTATGTAGGTGAAAACCATGGCAACTACTTGAGAATAAATATAAACCAGTATATAAAAAGAAACGATTAATTTTTATTTTCAGGATGCAACTCGAAATGTTTTATTGTATTTTTATGTAAAAAGAAACAAAATTATCATTTTCAGGATGCAACTTGAGAGGTTTCTATCATTGTATTTTTATGTAAGAGGAAACAGAATTAATTTTTCTTCAGGATGCAACTCGATAGATATTCAAATTATTGTATTGAAATTAATCTTTGCATGCAAATGGAAATACTGGTTTTCTTTTCCAGCTTGAATTTGCATTTTGTTTGAATCTAATTTAATATGGAAAGCTGAAATAATGATGCAATTTGATGTGTCTTGATCATCCTGTATTCTGTTGTAAATAACTAGATGATGTTTGTTTTTGGTGACCATTTTATATGGCATCAATAATAAATTTCTTTTAGTTAAGATAATCAGTAGATTATAGAAGAGCAACATTGGAAAACATGCAATAAACTTGTTAGACCTGAAATATATTCTTAGTGTGTTGCAAAGTTGTGATTTTTCTCAGTCATGAGTAAGATTTATTTTTAGACTTTATATGGGGTCAGGCACAGCTTTTCAGAACTTTTATTTTACTATAATTTTAGAAAATCGCAGTAGTATTTTCACAATTTATGAAAACGACCCCAAATGTACTAGAGAAACTTCCTCAAACGAAAACATCTTATAAACTTCCCCAAACATACCAAAAGCAATTTTTTTAAAATAAGTTAATCGAGTTTACCAGAATTTCAGGAAACAATTTTTTTTTAATTTTACATTCAAGAAATTCTAGCTGCACTCAGGTAATTTTATCCTTTACAAAGGAAAAGTAAATAATAAGCGTCTGAAAAATAAACGGAGATGAAAGTTGAAAATACCTGCTTATAATCATTGAAAATCATCTACAAGGTGATACAAGGGAAGGAAGGATACAAGGAATGGAGGATGTAAGCATACAAAGCGAACTTAATGTTTTCCTCGCCTGGGGGCTTGAGCCCTCTCTGCCCCCACCCCCATCCTTTCAGTGGTCTTACCAGCATGCGAAAATTTGCCAAAGGAAATGTCCGGTTTTCATTGAGATTAACGAGTTTTTCCCAGTGGAGAGTCTGGAAAAGACATTCGTGCCAATCGATGGGGTGTGGAATAAAAAAGACCATATAAACGCTACTGCTCTGCGACGAAAGCAGAAAAAGTAAAATTTTAAAAAGTTTTGCTGGAAATATGAAAAATGCTTATTTATACAATATTTTTCCGTTGTGAGGCCCATCTGTAAAAAGTTGTCGCACATCTAGTGGGTAATAATTCATCACTGTAGAATTGTATGAAAATATGCAAGTGCTTGATCGATTCCAATGATTTATTTAAAAACAAATTTGACTCAAGTTTAATTTGTTTTTCAATCATTCAGGTATCCTATACTTTTTACTTTACAAGGTTCACCGTTCGTTACCATAAAATATTACCCTGCTCACCGAGCAACATATTTCGTAAATATGCATATCACGGCTTAGAGCAGAAACGCATTAACTGACAAAAATAATATGTTACCATAAAGCTGCTTAAAGGCTAACTATTAGTTTTAGGTAAGAAAATAAGAATTATGGGCATTTTGATAGAGTTATATATCTTTTAAACATATTTCAATATGACCATGCATTTCTCATCATCAGGAAAATAAGCATTTAGAAAGTCCCCGAAAGAATGTCAGGTAATGAGTTTCTGCTCTAAGCTGGTGATGTGAATTATGTTATTAATGAAAGCCGTCGAATACAGAAACTCACATAATTTCAGATGCTATTTTTATTTTATTCGGAAAGTAATTTTACAAATTAAGCGAACAAGACCTGAATGGAAGCTTATGAACGGAATATGGAATCAGACCGTCTTTTGTGAGTAAATTTGCTATTAGACATAAGCCACAGATTTTACTTCAGTGTTAAACATGTACGTAATGCAATACATAGGTGGAATGGGCTATGGGAGTTTAAGTTCGAAAAATCAAATATATTGGATTCAATTTATTGAGCTGTTTTTAACACATTTCTGACTTCCCAGATTGGATACATTACGAATAAATCAACTGAACTTCAAAAGTAATGATCAGAACGAAAGTCTGGTTCTGATCATTACTTTTTCGAGAAGACAGGGAAAACATTCAACACATACATAAATATGATAGACACAACTGAGTGATGTATTTTTAGATATGTTTTGAATCTGTATCAAGGTTATTTTCGTCAACAGCCATACTTTATTTTTCACAATCGTAGGCATTATAAAAGACTAACTTAATTACCAGGCGTTGCTCGGATTGAATAGTTTGTAATTCATCGTAATATTAGTTATTCCTATGGGGATTTCGAAGAGTTTCTAGCACTCTCTCTACAGAACTAGGACAAATAGAACGGGGGTTAATATATAGCCTGTGCTACGTGAAGTAGTCAAAGAATTAGTGTACCAAATTTGTTGCGAATTGGTCGAATTATGATAGTAGATACTGAATGCTATTCCTATTTGGATCACGAATTGCTTTTAGCCTCCTCTCCAGACCTAAGACAAATAGAACGGTGGTTAATATATAGCCTATGTTTTCCGCAGGATTCTATAAAAAGGATGTACCGAATTTGGTGTGAATTGATTTGACAGTGATCGTAAAAATACTCAATGTTATTCCCACGTGGATTTTGAATTGTTTTTAGTCCCCTCTGCACACCTAAGAGAAATAGAACGGGGGTAATGTAGTCTACGTTACCCGCAGGGTTCTAAAGAGTAAGTGTAGCAAATCTGGTGTGGATTGGTCAAACGGTGTAGATTTGTATAGAGAACAGACTGACGTCAACTCTGCTTTATATGTATAGATTAAAAAGTTGTCGAAATCTTAATATTTGTAACTTGATTCATATTAAATTTATAGGTTCAGGTTTACTACATTTTATTTTCCTGATTATGCCTAACTTTTATTTTCGACTATGAGGTTACCCATGCCTTTTTTTAAAAATGTTTATTAATTATTTAGTTCAGTCTCATTTTTAAATGAGATTGAACTTATGTTCATGAAGCTTCACAAAATAAAGTTTACACAACCTGAGAGATG
Source organism: Meta bourneti (assembly GCA_933210815.1). Classification (NCBI taxonomy): domain Eukaryota; kingdom Metazoa; phylum Arthropoda; class Arachnida; order Araneae; family Tetragnathidae; genus Meta; species Meta bourneti. Next base: position 1,031,895 of record OW119923.1, read on the forward strand.
TTAATATATAAGTTAACTAAACTTTCCGGAATGTCAAACAACCGCACTGAATTTTACAAAATTCAATAAAAGTAATGTTCAAGCTCCCGAGAAATTTCACTATCCTTTGAAATTTTGGATTACCTAGAACTAAACGAGTGAATTAGAATGAATGAACGGAGTCTATGTGAAACGGGAATATTTCCTTATCCAGACACACGTATTCCTGACCTTGGTTGAAAAGGCTCTGGGTTCGAATCTTGATCTGGGAAGAATGTATCTATCGGTTTGCAATCCACTTTAAGTCGTAGGTTCCAGTCTAATTAGCCTTCATTTAGGAAAAAATTACTATAGAGCGACCAACCAAAAGTAAACCCAAACCCAGGTATATAATCAGAAAACAATTTTGGAATAACTAGGTCTTCCCTCTACCGTTTCCTAAATCCAATAGAATTGAGCTAACGTTCTATGAGCATTGCATTTAATAATTTTTCGAATGCCTAAATCTAAATAATCTAGTACTCAGTTAAGGTATCGAGTTGGCAATGTATCATTGTAATAAAGGTATAAACCACAAAGTATTCCCCTCTCACACACAAAAGTGTGATGTTTTCGTGGATTATGCATGTTACCCAGAAATAGGAATTGTATTTAGTGTTTTTGAATCATTAATATTTTAACAAAATTAAAGGCTACGACATGAGTTTTTTCAGACTGAAAGAAAACGTCTTCCTTTCACAATAAATTACTTTTATCTAAAAAGGGGGGGTATTTCAATTAACGTCACACTGGAGCAACACAATGGGCTATTGATGACGGTCCGGGATCAATCCCAAAGGGAAAATCTAAAAAAGGAACGAGTTTGCTTTAAAGTGGAAACATTTTTGCTCTAATGTTTTTAAAAGTGAGACTATTTTGTTACATCCAGGATATATATCATGTATCTGGGATTTGTTATTTGAATCAAAACTGTACAAGCAACTCCACATTTTCTTCACCACTCATGGCGTCTTTGACAGAAGAGATTATTTCTTCTCTATAGTCCCCTTCGATTGGAACAACTTCGGTGCGAGAATGAGGTATTTTTCCCACACTAGAAAAACCAGCTACAGCCAAGGAGATGTCCGAGGCTGTCTTGATAAAAAAAGGGCCGCATCCAGACCCCTATGTCTCCCCCACATACGACACTTTTCTGAGAAATCTTCCATACCCCATCTCAATGAGAAAGGTTTCACTGATCGGAAGATTCCTGCTGTGTTGTTTCCTCAGTTAAAAGACCTGTCAGTGTGATGGATGGATTTAGTCATTATGTCTTCCAGTAATCCAGATTCTTATTGTGTTGATGGTCTGTGTAATTTAATTGACAAGCAAAGTTTGTACTCAGTGAAAAAGATGTGCGCCGTAAAGGAGAAAACGATCGAATAATTATACTAATGATAACTGCTCCCAAATTTCTTAGAGGAAGGGACTGATAACTCAAAAATGTCTTTCTTCTCAATGGGTCAGATCATAGAGCAGAGATAAAGATAGAGAGCGCTTCCCCATTCCAGATGGTCGAAAAAGCTGTTCCAGAGTAACTTCACGTTTTAGCCCACGGTTAAACCAGATTTGGCTTCATATCACCATGTAATGTAAACAATCTTGGCGATACCTTCACCTTTTTGAACCAAATAAGCAGAAGAATAAACGAATTGTACTAATTTTGTTGCAAATACTGCCTTCGTGATTAAACAGATAATTTCGACTTGAAGTACTCGAGGTACCGATTTTGAATCATTATTTAATAAAAGTAATTTTTTAGCATACCAATTTTTGCTACTTTGCTGACTTAAAATGTTTCCAAAGTAACGAAAGATTTAAAAAAACAGTGATGCAGAGTAAAAAATTGATTCTAAAGTTAATGATTTTAGATCTCTTTGTTTTGTGAATATTGAAAAGGTTTTGATTTTAAAACTTGTAAATCGTAGCCACCACCAGAAAGAAAACACAATTAGATTTCGAACCAGATTTTATTTTTCAAATATAATATTTTCACTGAATAAATTTTACGGGTTTTGGAACAAGCATTTTGTCAATATATATATACAGGGAGACCATTGATTTTTAAAAATGACTCAGATAAATAACTTAAAATGAACAAAAATATTGTATACACTAACAGAACAATTCCATGAAACATGGGACATCCAATCGAAAATATTTTCAGACATTTTATCTCGGGTTTTCTTTAGTTTTTCTAGACAGTTTAAAGTACAAAGAAGCAAAGAACGCAGATAAAAATTACAGAAGGAAATTATGACTAAAATATACTGTCTTAATATGAAAAAATACCAAAGAAAAACCAATGAAAATGCCACTAGCTGTACAGTAATAAAATTTAAATAAATGAATTACTGACATTGGAAAGAAAAAGTTAGTAAATTGATGAAAAATATATTTGATTATACATTTAGTTTACATGAAATATACAAACGAATCAGTGACCTTTAAATAAAGTTAATTTATTATTTATGCTTCTTAATTTATTTTTTTTGGAGGTCTTCGTTGTAAACTTTAGCAATATGATGTAATCTTATTTTAAAATATTCATTCCTACATTTACTAAATCTACACATTTACTGCATAGTCTAATACTGTAAGTAGTAAAAATTAATTTTTGATTTCGATGGCGTAGGAAACATTTCTTGCAAGATGTGGGCCTTGCGAAAGTAATGCGACATCATTTTAAGCATGTTTTGCATTAATGTAACACAAATTTTAATTAGATTAGACGGCTAATTCAAATTAAACAAATACTCGTACTTTAAACAATCATTCAAGCAAAACTAATGAAATTTCTAAAAAGGTATCCATCAGCTCCTATTCTAAAAAGTTGATGCAATCGAATGAGACCATCTGCGTTACTTCAAAAATAAAAAATCCCTTAAAAAATAATTGTTTTTAAGTTTTTAAATTTAACGCAAAAGTACATGCGTATTGCTTCCAATTAAAAGAAACAATCTCTGCAAATCAAAATTCAAATAAACAGCTATCCGGAGCTCTCACTCACTTGTAATCTATTAACAACATTAATCTGTCATACGAGAAACTACCAACAATTTTCTAAACACGCGATATTTGATTACTCTAGCGGAAGGCGCCAAGATTCGCCAACCTGCATTTTTGCGTTTAACCGTAAAACATTCGATTTTTTCGCAAAATGCATAATTTTAATGACTCCAAAATATTTTCTATCAGGTTACAGATATTCAAATTGTTCTCACGACATCAAATAATGAAAAAAAAGTGTTCACAATAACGAATAAACATTGATTTTACTATGATGTGATCCAACGCTACTCTTTTAAAAATGCTTTAAATACTAAAAAAAAGCAGATAAGTAAATAATAACATATCTGTGAAATGAGTAGGGTGATCCTTTAGTTCCTCTTTCCTTGCAATTGTATGCACAACAATATGCAACCATTTGTTTTCACTAAAAGTGCAGCCTTCAACGTGTCAATTTGACGTCCCAATGCTAAATCCCATAGAGAGTGTTCTCCGTGTCCAAGAAACGTCCGCACGTCCGCTGATTTTATCGTAGAACCGGATTGCAACCCCAAAGCGCTCTTTATCCTTATCTCTCCTCTAAGGGTCAGATAGTCATTTTGTTATCTTATGTACGAAATATTCCTGCTGTGTTGATACTCCTAACCAGTGGTCGCCAAAGTGGTCGATATAGACCCCCAGGGGCGATAGAAAAATAGAAAACATCATTGTATGGGTAATATTTAATTCGGTTTATATTTTCTACTTGGCTGCCTTATTTTCAAAATTTAATGATATAAGACCCGTTTACAAGATAAAGCTATCACGATTATTCAAGCTTGGATGATTCTTTTAGATTTCCAAGCTAAATTAGCCTTATTTAAATCATTGTTACGAAAAGATTTTCAGAAATTTTTGAAACTACGGCAATTGAAAGTAAAAGAGAAAGACTTAGAAGTATACACAAAACATCTTCAAAATTTGAGCGATGATTTTAAATTGCACGTGGCAGATTTTGGAAACATGCACATTCCAGATTGGGTTATCATTCCATTTTCGGCAGATATTGAAAACATCGAATGTAACAAACAAGATGAACTTATCGAATTGCCAGTTGATCTTGAAGCTAAGACGCTTTAAAAAAAGATTTTAAGTTACTTTTGGAAGAATATGAATGTTGTAGAAAAATATCCAAAACTTTCTGTGAAAAATATCCAAAACTTTTGCTTGCATTTCCAAGTCCGAACATCGTTGAAGCTGATTTCAGCCATGTTAATTCCATTTTAATGAAACAAAGAAATAAGCTATATATAGAATTCCGTGGTGTAATGGAATGAACATGAGTCGCTCTAGTTACAGTGGCGCTTTAAGTGTGAAACTTACTAATTTTGAATCCAGCATTGCTCATCTTGTCAAGAGTCACGAAGCACACACCCTTTACATTGACAACGTTAGTAAATTGTATTCTAAGTTAATAAGTCGGCAAGGAAGAGCATTTTTATTTCAAGTATCGAGAGTATTCTTGAAAATATCCTATATATAGCTTATATTAATTGATTACGTGACTCCGATTTTTGGTGGGGCAGTGGTAGCCCGGTTGGAAGAGTAGCGGATTAGCAATAGGAGGGTTGTGAGTTCGAAACTCGGTCCAAAGACTGTCGTGTACGGGGGGCTGGTGTGCGTTAAATCTGTCGTGACCTCAAATGTCCTCACGTTGACGTGGTGTGGAAGCTTGGAGAGTAGAGTGCTAGTCCAGATGTTGCCTCGTCATCTGACCGTGGTTTAAAATTACGAGTACGATTACCCACCTTCCGGGTTTGGAAGTGCTGTTTGTTTCACTGTTCACGCGTAATAAACCATTAACGTAGTCAGGAATTATTTTCGGAGGTACAAAATAGAGATTGAATTTTTATGCAAATTGAAGATTTGGACTTATTACATTAAAAAAGTATTTTTTATTTTGCACTTTATGTTAAAAGAAGTTCGTATTATCGTTTGCATGTCAGAAAAGTAGTTCATATTATCGTTTCCATGTTAGAAAAGTTGTTCGTATTATCTTTTGCATGTTAGTTATTGGCATATTTTTTGTCTTATTTTGTTTCCTAAAATGGCAACAGTGTGAGAGATCACACGGATTCTGATCAGAACAAGAAGCCAAGATTCTCTGTTTTACGTGTTCGAAAAAGGATGTTTGTTAAGATAGCTGTGTGAATATCTGTATCTAGCATTTATGGAGTCAGATAAATAAAGTATATTTTTGTAGAGAACGACTGAATAATTCGATTCACGGAGAGTCTCCAACAAGTGGCGACAACGGACATGATATTTAAAGGTACGCTAGTGACATTTTGACTCCATTTCGTTTTCGCAATGGATAATGCACATAAGCATCGGAAAGTGGTGCGGAGCTCATTTACACGGCTTTGTAACCAGATAACGGCAGGCATCGACTCAGAGGACGCAGATGAACTTTTGAAAATTGGAGGAAAGTTCGAAAACTTAAACATGAAGTTCTCAGAACTGCAAAGACTGGATCAAGAAATTTTGGAACTTTTGCTGGCAAATTGAGGAAACTACAGATGAGGAGCTCGAAATCGAAAGTAAGTCCACTGAGCCCTATGAAAATAATTTTAATGAAATTAAGGCCATTTTCAACAAACGATTTAAAGAAATCGAAAGTGTTTCAAATGTATGTCAACAAACTGAAGTCCGAAAGTTCAAACTTCCACAACTTGAACTCGGCAAGTACGATGGAAGTGTCAAGGGCTGGTTATCGTTCTGGTCAATGTTTAAAAATATTGACGAGGATAAGAAAATTGATCCAAGTGATAAATTTCAATATCTATTACAGTGTACTGTTCCGAATTCCCGTGCCCGAGAACTAGTTCAAAGTTATCCAGCTACAGCTGAAAATTATTCTAAGGTGATAGAAAGTTTTAAATTCAGATTTGGGAAAGAGTGTATTTTAGTGGAGTTTTACATCAGGGAATTACTGAAACTAGTGATACAGAACTCCAAATCAAATTCTTCGTTTTCTCTATAATCTCTGTCTGATAAACTTGAATCACAGTTAAGAGCATTGGAATCATTGGGTATAACCACTAAAATGTTTGAGGCAGTTTTATTTCCTCTAGTCGAGTCGTGCATTCCCGAGGAGTTGCTCAGAGTCTGGCAGAGACAACCAAAATTAGGAGACGCTCCAAAAGATCATCTCAACGACATTATGAAATTTATTCGAAATGAAGTAGAGAATGAGGAACGTATCTCAATGGCAATCGAGGGTTTTGATCTTATACGATCAATGACCAAGAAAAAAAATCGCTTCCGAAAAGTGAGGAATACGTACCGACTGCTAATGATTTATTTACAAGTGAAGAAAAGAAAGTAAGAAAAAGTAGCTGTGTTTTCTGCTGTAAATCGCATGATAGCAAAGAATGTTTTCAAGCACAACGGATGTCTCTCGAAGGAAAACAGAAAATAATTAAAGAGAAGAAGGCTTGTTTTACTTGTTTGAAACTTCAGCATCATTCAAAAGCTTATAAATCGAAAGTTAAATGCGTGATTTGTGGGCGAAGACATTGGGTTATAATGTGTCCAGAAATACCAGCAAACCGAAAGAAGGACGAAGTTATAAACACAGCAAAAAAGGAGGAAATTCAAAATTCATTGTTAAATCACAGCTGTTCAGCGGAAGTTCAATTTCAGACTTTACAGGTAAAGCTACAGTCAAGCAAGGGAAGTCGGACTATACGAGCACTTATCGGCAACGGTTCACAGCGATCTTACATCTTGAAGAAAACTGCCGATGAGATGGGATATGAGCCAATAGGAACCGAGGATTTGACTCATTCTTTATTTGGAGGTACAACGCTGAAAAAGGAACGGCATCAGCGGTACAAGATAAATTTGAGCAGTTTCAACAGTGACTACAACTGCGCTATTCAAGTTCTGGACCAAATTGTGATATGTGGGAAATTACCAAGACTCAAAAGAAGGCAATTGGAAAAGGAGTTGAGAAAAGAAAATATGGATAGCGGATTACGGAAAAGGTCGTCCAGATATTGAATTGCTGATTGGAGATGATATTTTTGGAGAACTCTACCAGGAAAAGTCAGAAACTCAAGTGTGGACTGATAGCCGTTGAAACCAGTCTGGGCTGGGTAATTATGGGAAAAGTATCCGGCGAAAGAATTCATGGTTTATCATCTCTAACTGTCACATCCCTCTTATCTCAAAATGCCTCAATAACAAATCTTTGGGATCTAGACACCTTAAGTATTAAAGATCCAATACAAACCAAATCCAAGCAGGAGTTGAAAAAGGTTGCTTTGGATTACTTTGAGAAAACCGTCTCTGTGGACAAAAATGGACGCTACGAAATCCACTTACCGTGGTTAGAAAATAAAGACCTAAAACCAAATATGGAGATTGCTTAGAAACGATGTGTTTCTACTACCATAAAGCTTCAACGGGAAGGAAAACTTAGTAGCTATGATGAGGTCTTCAAAGAATGGGAAAAATTGGGTACTATTGAAGACGTACTTTTCGAGAGAAAAGCTCGGAGAACGATGTCACTTCTTGTAAAGAGATGTAAAGAGAATTCCACAACGAAAATCAGACCCGTGTACGATGCTTCATGTCGTGGAAAAGGTTCACCTTCCCTTAATGATTGCCTTGAAAGGGTTCAAATCTGTTAGAAGAATTAGCACCTATACTGATGAGGTTTTGAAAAGACAAAATAGGTGTTGTGGCGGACATCAGAAAAGCTTTTCTCCAAATTTCTATTGCGAAAGAAGATCGGAACTTCCTCAGATCCTTGTGGTGGAAAGATTTTGAAAAAAGATAATTGAAAGTGTTTAGACACCGACGAGTTGTGTTTGGTCTCACCTGTAGCCCATTCCTGTTAAGTGCTGTATTAAATCATCTATTAGAATCAAGTTCACCTAGTAACCAGGAGATGGTCGAGACATTAAAAAGATCTTTCTACGTAGATAATTGTGTGGCCTCTGTATCAAGTGAGGAAATGTCACAAAAATTTATTCAAGAGTTGAGACAATTATTGGATAAGGCTTGCTTCGACCTAAGAGGGTGGGAGCACAATGATTTTCAAGATAAAACAGAAGATCCCATTCCAGTTCTTGGATTACTGTGGGATAAAGGCAAGGATAATATCTTCTGCGTAGTAAAACCAGTTGGTGAAATGAAATCCAGTATTATCAGGAGAGATGTCTTATCTGCGGTCAGTAAGATTTTTGATCCTCTAGGGTTTTTGTGCCCCGTCGCATTATTTCCCAAGATTCTTGTTCAACAAACACGGATTCTCAAAATTAGTTGGGACACTACGCTGCCTGAGGAAATCCAGAAGAGATTTAAAGACTGGATTATTGATGTGTCACTACTATCGGAAGTGAAAATTCCAAGATGCCTTGATATTTGCTAAACCGATGTCATATTAAGTTTGCATACATTCTGTGATGCTAGTAAATCTGGATATGGGGCTGCTGTATTACTTCGAAGAGTTCAAGAAGGAAAAATAACGGTAAACTTGATCCAAGGGAAAAGTAGAGTAGCACCTTTACACAAAATGTCTATTCCCAGGCTAGAATTATTAGCTTGTTGCATTGGTGCCCGTCTTGCTTCTACAGTCATAAAGGCAATGGATTTGAATGATATTCCTATCTCCTATTGGACAGACTCTTCTACGTCACTCTTTTGGATACAAAGAGAAGAGTATTGGGGAGTATTTGTCAACAACCGTGTAAAAGAGATCCGAATGCTGTCAAAAAAGGATTCATGGAGACATGTACCTGATGATCTCAACCCAGCAGATCTCCCATCCCGTGGGAGCCCTGTTGATATTCAGATGGTGGGAGGGACCCCAATGGTTAAAACAGAATGAAGAGGAGTGGCCGGCTACAAAAGGTAAAGTTAATGAAAAAGTTTCTGGAGAGAAGAGGAAGAGAATTATTTCGTCTCTTTTATGAACATCGGTATAGTGAGCATTTTTCAAAGTATTCACAGATCTTAAGAATGATTGCTTGGATGTTTCGATTTGTCAACAATAGTCTCAGATCCAACTGTCGCACTAAGGGTTCAACTGAATTGCTCAACAAGAGGCACTTAAGGAAGATGACTTGAAGCTCAAACTCAAAACTCTGTGCACTTTTATAGACAATGAGGGTCTTATTAGATTAAAAACTAAAATAACCAGAAGAGATTATGTGAATTTTCTTTGCCCTATTGTATTCCCTGCAAATCATGAGATAGTTGAGAAGTTAATTCAAGAACAACACTTGCGATCTTTGCATGCTGGAACTCAAGGTGTGTTAGATGTCATAAGACAACAATTTTGGATTTTAAGAGGTAGAAAAACCATCCAACGAGTAATTGCAAAATGCGTTCGACGTAGAAGACATGCAGCGAAAGGAATTGAGACTAGCCCTACGCCTCTTGCAAAAGATAGAATTAGGGAAGCTTTAGTCTTTGAAGTTACTGGAGTGGATTTGGCAGGGCCATTGTACTTGAAAGATGGGAAAAAAGCATGGATTTTACTGTTCACTTGCGCCGTATACCGTGCTATTCATCTCGAACTGATAGAAAGTCTTTTGACAAATTGCTTTATTTTAGGCCTACGACGATTCATTGCAAAAAGAGGTCGTCCAAAAATTATATGTAGTGACAACGGAAGCAATTTTGTTAGTACAGAAAATCTTATGAAATCCATCATCTGGGATCAAGTCGTTCGTGATACATCCATCTTAAGTATACAGTGGTTCAACCCTCCAACTACAGCTTGGTGGGGTGGCTGGTGGGAGAGGATTGTACAGATGATTAAGAAATTGTTAAGAGTTCTTGAAAAAGCTTCTTTGACACACGATACTATTCTGTGTGACACTGAGGTTGTGATCAATGCTAGACCTTTCGAGTTTGACGATCTCTAATTTGCGTTGCCTGGATTCGCAACCTCATTTGTGTGGCTGAAGAATCATATTCGTAAGGAGTTTGCTCGTCGAGGTCTTCCAGAACTTCTTCATCAGGCAACTGCTCGTTGCGGAGCATACAAATATTGTGCAGCACTGCAGTTGCCAATACTATGCAATAGATCTTTTCAGGCCTGTACACTTAAACACATCCCGATTCATGAAGGCAACGGAATCTAGATTTAAGAGTCCATTTCACCGGACCGGTGGCATTTCAAGACAATGTTACGCGCTCTCGACCATTTTGGGTGCACGATTTGGCGAGAAAGGCCTTGGCGTGTTAAATTGGAGTAGAGCGATAAATGATTAGAATATGGATACCATACAAGACGATATCTCAGTGCACCGTGTAACGAATGTGAAAATCGATTTTTTAAGAATTCGAATCTTTTGAAAGATTGTTCGTTATATTAGCCAATGTGTCCATCTTTCGGTAGGAAGGGAAAAGAAAAATAAAGTCCCAGATAATTAATTTTCAATGAGGCTGACTTCTATATAAATGTATTTTGGGTGTATTAGGTATTTGGGGACGCTTGTTTCTGTTTCTGAAGTCTAACAATTTTTTTAATAATCCAATTTTATTTGTATTGATATGTTAAAGCTGTTTTTTTTTGCATTTGATAAAGAAAAACTAAGTTTTCTGATTTTGTTAACTTTGTTCATTTATCAATAACCAATTGAGTAGCTCCAGTGTGACGTTTTTCAACTACCTACCTAGTTCATTTATAATTTTTTTCGTGTTGCTTATAATGAATTGTGTTCCTAAAAAAAGGACAGCCCCACGTGATGGTTTGAGCGGGACAGTAGCGGTTTTTATCATGTTTTCCAACCTTCCCATCCTTTTACTAAAAATGTGAATTTTTTTGTCAGTTTTAATAAAAACTGTCTTTAATATTGGTTAGTCATAATAAGCAATAATCGTTTTCATTATCAGGCAAACAAATTACCTGAATATCATAGACCACAATTCCTGTATGTGAACCGGTGGCTTTGTTATTCAATGCTACGTTTTAAATTTCATTTCTTTAATTCTTAAGTCATTTTTAAAGCTTTTGCGAAACTTCAGTTTTAATGACAATCTCCTGAAAGAATTTATCGTCTCACTTTTTCATGAATACAAAATAACACCAGTACCGTTTTTGACAACACGATGCGATTTTTGTTTCAAGGAATATGGTCTACTATGGCATTTAATACTTAGCAACGAAATCGGAAAGCTAACGATTTTTAATTTCTTTTGTCCCAAATTATACTTTATCCACAGAAGAATGTTTTTGTAAACTTTTATGACTCTACAAGCATTTTAAAAAGTATATTTTTCGAATGTTTTTACTAATTAAAGTTTGAAAATTTTCCCACTTCTATCACTCGCTTACTCAATAAAGACTGTTCAATTCCAAAATTTATCACCAAACCTTTTAGTGTCAGCTGTTTTGAGGGACAGAGTCTCATTCTCTTACGAAATATTTTGATAGGGAACGACAGAGCTCTGTAGAATAGAGAAAATAAATTTTGGCTCTAAAGAAATTTTTTATAGTTTTATAGAGATTTCTCTAAAGAGTAACCGAGTTCTGATTATGTAAAAATAAATTTCTATAGAATTATATTAAGACTTCTATAGAATCATAGGCGAACCCACGGGGAAGGGGCTTAAGCCCCCCAGACCCGATAAAGCATGTATCCCTTGGTGGACATGAAAAAATATCATTTTAATTCATGAGCCCCCTTGGGGAGCTAAGGGTGTGACAGGTTTAAGCTTCCTAGACCCGAAAAAATAAATGTGTCCTTTTTAATTTATGAATGTGACTACGGGCTTAAGCGCCTTAGACTTGCAATAAGCAAATATATCCTTTTTACTTTTACTGTGAACACGACTATTATAATATTATTCCTGCATTCAGATTTGACGAAATGCGTTATTTTCCATGCCTACAATAATCCCTTACTTTAAAGAAGGAATAAAAAGTTAAGAAAACCTTTTTAAAATAAATCTATATCTTCAAAGGCCATAAAAATAAATTTTGTATTTTGGATCCATTCCGAAAATAATTCCTGACTACGCTTTTGATTTATTAGATATGAACTGAGAAGTAAAAAGCATCACAAAAAATTAAGCAATTTATATAAGTTTAAAAGGACTGACACACAATACAGGAGAGACACTATGAAGACTATTATAGTAAAAATGCGCTTTCTTGCCCGCGATGCCTGAAATCTATGATTGAGTCTTGTTGGATTTAAGTACATTAAGATTAAAAGTATAGTAAAAACAGTCATGAGTGAAGGGAAGTTAACATCCTCTTGTAAGATATGCAATGTTCTCCAAAATCGAGTTTACAAAGTTTTAAATCCAAAATGTACAGAAATGATTAGTATTCACAAAATTTACTTTGAAATTATACTTTATTTTTAAAGCGATTTCGCTCGGGGGTTGTGGTAAATTTGAATGATCAAGTTACAGTAATGTTTCCAAAGAATTGGATTCAAAAACATGTTTTTCTTGAATGAGATACATTTTCAATACAGTTTTATAAATCATACCAGAATTTACTAATCGATTTCATTTGAATTGGGGTTTGATTGTCGCTCTATGGTCATTTTGTTCAATACGGCCTTTTCAACTGGAAACATTGCTTTCGGTCCCACAAAAACCTTTTTTACAGATGTAGCCAATATTTTGGAATGACTAATTCTTTTACTCTCCTGACCACTCTAAACTGAGTATTTTAGCTGTGCTGAGCGTTATGTGACCTTCATTTAAACTCAAAATGTAGGTTTGAAAAAACCCAAATCCCCATCCATGCTTTCCCGAGAGACCCATCAGGAAATCATCATTTACGAAGAAATTCGTAAATGACATGGCAATAAAACCTTCACTGGTTATCTGCTAAAAATCTGGAAACACAAGAGATTTGGGGAGCCTTCCCCTAGATCAGTCGGATACTTATTAAAAGGCACTCTGCGAAGAAATGGATATACGTATTTCTTAGAATTCTGGCCGAAACTCGCCGGATGACGGTAGCAGGTTCAGCGGGGTCCTGGCGCCAATGTCTAAAGCAGTGGTTCAGATTAACGCACTTTTTTTCATTGACATGACAATTTTTAAACCACGTACTCTTTTTTTGCAAGAAAAGGTTGCAAAATTTTCAATTCTTCAGAGATCTAGTGGGATGGCAACCAATTGTACTATTTTAATTTGATAATTAATTAAATAAGAATAATTAAACGTACTTAACAACAGGTTAGGTTAACAAGTAGGGTTGTGTTAGTTTTTCAAAATGGAGCAAGACTGATCAAATTTTAGTACTCTTGTTGTTAGCCAAATAACAATTTGGATTCAACATCTGAAATAGAAGACAGATTTATCTATAGACTGTGTGTCAACAAATTCGTCTCTGTTTCCAGACCTGTTGTGGTTGGCGAAAACTTATACTTTTCAAACCGACATTTTAATATTTAGGTTAAAGTACACATATCTAATTTTTAGTCCTTGTATAGCAAAAAATTATCATAGAACGACAAACCAAATTAAACTTTATTTAAACGAAAATAATTTTTGTACTTATTTGCGTGACGTTGTACTACAGTGAAATATATTGATACATTTTCATTATCAAGCCCTTGCGATCTAAAGATGTAATTCCTTTCAATCCTGAAAAATCACGTTTAGCGGAACATGTCAGGGGGCAAATTTCATCTAAAATATTTCGATGATTACCCACCGTAGATCGTTTTCCATGATAAACTTTGGAGACATCCTCAATTATTCAATTTGAAGTCAGGGCTTCTTGCTAGGACAAGCTCTACCTTCCTGGATACAGCTATGTCAACCAGTCAAGGCACAAGGGATTTCCTTTGCTTATAAGGTAAGTTACTGCAACACTATCGGCCGCAATTAGCCTAAGCGTGTGGATCATTTCTCTGTTCCACTGTTCTGACAATGTGTGAGAAAATTCCCTCATATAAAATCCCTCATTGTCAGAGGAATCCAATAAAAGACCAATACATTTTTGACTTTGATCCTTTTTTGCTCAGTTGCAGTATTGCATTTTTATAGACGTTTTCATTGTTTTTTTAAAAAAAGACGGCATTAGTTTTAATAACGGCGATTTTACAATGGTATTGCATTGATCTAAATTGTTCATACAGAAATTTGATAAAATTAACTATGAACATTGTACATAAGAACATTTAGTTTACATTCCTGACTTTTAAGTTTCGGTTTTCTAACTCAGTTGTTTCACTGGCTAGATTGAAATTATCATACCAATTTTTATATTAACGAAGATTACTTGCATACAGCTGAGTATTTTCCCTTTTACTTTAGTTTAGTACATTTAATATTTTCAGGAAACGAGGATACCTATTCACACAACAAAACTGTGTAGCAATATGCACTTGCACATAAAACTATACAATTGGCAATCTGATTTTAAATTTTCTTTAGCCCAATTTTATTGATTTATAAATTTTAACAAATTTCATGTTGTGGAGTTTAATTTAGGGCTTTTCCAACGACAGGATCTTAATCAAAATTGCTCAAAATCAAAAGCGAAACGCATTACTTCTTTGCGTTGTGCTCAACGTACGCACAATCCATGATTAACTGGACCAATTCTTACGTCTTGTTCTTTACTTTCGGTTCCTTCATTCAGTGAACAGATCGTCAGATTTGGTCATAGCGCTTGTTTGCCCCCCAGTAGGTCGCGGGTTCGAATCCCGGTTTGTAAGCGCATGGATGTAAGCGATTGTCCTTGTTAGGAGTAGAGGCGGCTCACCTATTGCGTGCTCGCTCCTTCACAAGCAACCGTGATTTGCCCCTTGTAGTGTTATCTTTTTGACCAATTCAATTCAAGATAACTGATTGAAACATGTGCTTTTGATCTTCCATTTCTAAAGGAATTGATCAGAATTTCCCGTCTTCAGAAACCGAAAATTCATCAAGGGACCAGTAAAAAGAACAATATAATCGAATGCACGATATATTGGGGAGATATGTTATATGTGTAGTTAAAGTATTATCTATATTTTTTATGCTGATTTCAAAAATGTCTTAAAAGAACGATCATATAACTTCATTTAACAGCTTTAATGAACAATTTTCTATTTCTGTATGTAGTGCACAAAGATCTTAATGTTTAGTTTACTGAAGACTATTCCTCTGAGAAAAGAAAGTAATAAGGTCCACCCCTTGACTCCACTGAGTCATAAACTCATATTCGTTTAAAGTTGCGACCGTCGTGGTTGTGGGTATGCCCACTGCGCTAGCACTCCTCGAGTTGTAGGCGGCGCAGGTTCAATTCCTGGTGTATTCAGCAGGGCGAAGCAGGCATTCCTCCCTGGGTGTATTTCTCTTTCCTGTGTCAGTAAAAGCTTTTATTGTGTGTGTGTTTATTACTTGATTGCGTCTTGAGCATGGCCAAATACGGCCCTTACGCCATAAAACCTCCAAAACAACCATTAATCACATAACATGTATTATGATTACCCCAGTCATTGGAAATGAGAAAAAAGCTTCGGACTGATAATTTCATTTTTAAATTTTGTTTTTAAAATATCGCAGAGAGGGGAGGGAGGGGTGAAGCAGTAACAAATATTTATAAATTTTGCGAAAACGAGGTATGCACCTGTAATGAGCTTTTATATACACTTCTGGAATGTCAGTTTTTAAAGCTAATATATTGTCTTTATTTATTTTTAAGGTCGAGAACTCTTTCGTAGCTTTTCTTATAAGATGTGTAAAAAAAGGATTGGTTACCTTCCGTTTCCGACGATATGGATGAAATTGCTTGCTCTTAGATTAATTAATTATTGCCCTGGAATTCACTTATTTAATGAGTAAAACTATTTTAAATAGTTAGATTAAAATAAAACAATTTAATTGGGCGTGGAGTTTCTGCTTCTTTCCATAGGAGGGGAAGAAATGGTAAACTTCGCGATGTGTAGCGTCTATTTTTATGCGGGCCGCGGTGGCCCGGTTGGAAGAGTAACGAACTAGCAACCGAAGGGTTGCGAGTTCGAATCCAGCCAAACACCGTCGTGTACAAAGGGGGCTGGTGCACGTTAAATCTGTCGTGGCCTCAAATGTCCTCACGTTGGCGTGGTGTGGAAGTTTGGAGAGTGGGGTGCCAGCTCAGGTGTTGCCTCGTCATCTGACCATGGTTCAAAATTACGTGGTGTTGTCCTCGGATCTTTCCCTTTGGGATTGATCCCGGACCGTCACCAATAGCCCATTGTGTTGCTCCAGTGTGACGTTAATTGAAATACCCCCCCCCCTATTTTTATGCATGTATTTTTAGTAATTAGTAAGATACTGAATAATGATAAGATGATTCGTCTGAATACGTATTCCAAGCTTTCATTTATGTGATCAATAATTCAAAGTTAAGAGTACCTAGTATATTACACAATTTAAAATATACCCACTTCTTGCATGCTTGGGAAAAATAACTATGCTAGCAGTAGTAAAATTCTTATATTTTAAATACAAATTTTTAGCACTGTGGCTTTTAGAATTTTGAGCTTTTGCCATCAAAATGATATAATTGCCTTGAAAATTTTATATCAAAAATTCACCTTCAAATTGTTGACCAAGACAAATATGTAAAAACGGATTGAAAATAGCATGATATAGAACCCTGAATGAGAGAGAATTGTGAGCTATGATTGTAACTGACTGAGATTTTGTTTTTACTGTAGTCGACTTAGTATTTACTGCACTTTTAGTAGCAAGAAGGTACCACCATTGGTTACCGGAAAAGACTCAACACACCGCTTTATTTGAATAAAAAAATATTCTTAATACATTTAAAGAAATTAACTGAGAAAGTTCTCTTTTAGGTTCCAAAGGTCGTTTTGTGTCTTAGGTGCTTCAGATCATTTAAGGTGTTTTAGATCCCAAACCCCGAATTGGGTATTTTCAGGTGCTATAAAATTTGCATATTTTATTCAGGATATCTCAAATAGCCAAAATGTAAAAATAGCTTTGAAGTAGAGGGTATAGAACTGAATAGGTAAAAACTCCAGAATCCTGAGCTTATATGTTACACACCCACGAACCCGTATGACGCTGTAGAACTCCTAATCTGGTTACGGGAGCCTGCCCCGAAAGGCCTTACAGACAACATACAGACTTCACAATGGAGAGGAATGTGTGTCGTTCCATCACCAGATGTATTTTCTATTGTGGTGTCGTGGGTATGCCTAGAAGGTATATACTTCCCGGGTAAACTGGTGTGTCAAGTTGTCTGTAAGGCCTGCAAGAATGATCGTGAGAAAAAAGGGTTTCTCACGATCATTCTTTGAACGCTAACATACCTCTCTTGTACCTTGAAACACTTAATTCCTCGCATCACAACATAAAAAACCTGCTTTCCCACAGCTGTCTTAAGTACTCTCGACTCAGTTTATACTGATCGGACAAGCTTTGCATATTGCTCCCTAATTTCAGGTCGTGGTTTCAAAACCTATTTAATTCTCTGTTGATTTAAAATAACTTTTGAAGACTATTTTCTTTGGTTTACTGCATAAAAATCCTGTGCCGGGGAACCCGCCTTACTGATTACAAAAGGGGTCACCTTCAAGTTGATGTGGAAATTGGTTTAGTACAAATGCTATATTATTGATGTCATTTTACTGATGCGTCTATGAAATTCTCATAAATTTTAGATATTGCACGAATTATAAGCCGTTAGCTTTCTAAACCCCAGCTAACGGGATCCGAGTTCTATTTTTTAGTATGGCATTAGAAATTAATTTCTTATGACTTTGTTCATATATACAAACGTAGCCTAATGTATAAAATATTCATTATTTTTTAAAGTAAAAAATATATTCTTCATTTTGGAATTAATCTTAGAAATGAAGAAAAGGATAACTGAATTAAATGTGATAAATAAACCATTTTTTAGATTATTCTACCAAAGTGGAATAAGGAAAATGTAGTCAATTTTGTAATCAATCTCCTTATAATATTCAATTATAATTGTAAGTAGTTGAAACTCAAATGCTTCAAGCACTGGGGGTACTTTCTCAACAGATCAATCAATCCCATTTGATGCCTCAGGAGATTCCTGGTTAATTTCCTTTTGGTAATGGGATTATAAATGCTTTCTCTTCTGCTCGTTATGTACTAATATTTTTAACATTATGCTTTTGTTAAGTGTCCTGCGATTTGTAGGAGCTTCACTTATTTCAGTTACAAAAACGAATGATTTTTAGTGCAATATATTATCTTTTACATCTCATTTAAATCCTTTACTCAATTTTGTAATTTGGGCACTTAAAACTTATTTTTAAAAACATTATAGAGAAAATTGTTTTTCTGCCTCATATGTTCTTAATCATTCTTAAGAAAATTAAGTTCAAGTTATTATTTATAACTGAGTTTTATTCTTCTAACTGAAATCTCATGGTGTATACTGTTTTGGAAGCCACTGTAGATGGTTATTAGATATCTAGGGAATTATTTAAATGCTAATTGAAACCAAATGAACTTTGACAATTTAAAGAAAGGGGATAATGTGCTGTATAAATGGAATACAGAAAGATTTTTCTTTCTGAACACTTGTAATTTTCAGATTTCCATCTTGAATGAATATTTTTGAAACTATATTTCATAAAACTATGCAAAAATATAAAACATTTTCCAAAAGGATCAGCCCATCTGTACTTAGTTTTTAGTTGAATTTATTTCTTTCCAAACACGTCTTTATTCTATTAACTGAGAAATATTTATAATTGATGTCAAAAATGAACATTCAAAAATAAACATCATTCAGTTTGAACTTCCATTCATCTGTGGTATAATCTTCTCAGTGACATATTTCACCCTTTTATATTTATTACCTACAATGATATAAATTAACATTTACAAATCACAACTTTATAACTACACAAAACACATCTATTTTAAACACAGCAGTATCACATTGAAACAGATTTGCAAATAAAAAAATTACAATTCTCAACTCTAAAATTAGTGTAGAATGCCTTTCAACACTTAACATTTGGTGTTGTTATAACAGTTAGTGAAGAAATGATTGGTTACAATAGATAGTCAACAAATGATTTCTTAGACGATTCAAGTTTGATTTCCAATTTAGGATACTGTTAACATGCTTCAAGCAAAACTTTAAAGGTTAAATGAATTTTCTGTTTCAAATAGACGAAGAAAAGAAAACGACCCTTGATACTGTTATTTTAATTCATAAGCAAAAATCAAGATTTTAGCCCATTTTATATATGGCATGATTACCAGAATCCATAAATATTCATGTACATATAATATCTATGAAGTTGGAAGAAAAAGACACATTGATTCCTTCAATTGGAGAAATGGTGAATGAACTAGCAAAATTCATAGGGAAAACATATAGCACAATTTTAGCTATATCTCATGTTCAAGCAACAATGTTATTGGTTAGAGATAGTTGTGTTCTCTTTTCTCTAATTTCACATATTAGAAATATTTAGTTCTGTCATAAACATGACACACAGATGCAATGAAAATAAGGCTGACAGAGTGAAAGTTAAAGCAAAATAGATTAATGCATTAATGGGCAGTGGCGGCTTTTCAGGGGTAGGAAGGGAAGTGCCACTTCCCCAATGTTTTTCATCAAATTCATTTCTCAAATTAGTCTTTTTTTCAGTATTTCATATATATACATTTTCAATATTTCTACGTAAATTTTTTTTCTATTATGATTTATAAATGACTAAAGTACTTACAAATATGAACGAATTTAATTTCGCACAGCACGTTATTCAATACACGGAAAATATTTTACAATGCTTACGACTTGACAGCGAAAGCTTAGCATGGAAGTTTTTGCTGAAAAATAGCTGCGCATATTCAGTAAGCCAGATGGTTACTATGACAAAACCGCCATTAGCAACGGAAAGACATTTAGACTGTCAGCTCTGAAGGAAAGCGAAAGCTAAAAACCAGCGATTCCCCTTCCTTTATAGGGCTGCTGGTGAAATCTAAAGATAGATGTCCCTCGTTTCCAGTTGCGAGCAGCGACCACAGAAAACTAATCGAGAGAGCTTTAGCGCCAGAGTCTAGCCAATCACGCGGAATATTACATGAAATAGAGCAATGATTTTGTTGACCATTTTGTTTTAGATTTTCAGCGGAATGAATCCAATTAATGATATTGTGTAATATACTGGAACTCCATTTAGCCAGTGGAAAGACGAAGACAAAAGGGACGTATTACGTCAAGCACATCCAACGGATTTATTGACAACTATGGCCCAAAAAGAAATTAAAAAGAGCGATAAGTCGTACAATATTAGTTTTCAAGAGTGTTGGTTTACTCAGTATAAATGGTTATGCAGTAGTGTAACCTTAAAAAGTTTATTTTGTTGTCCGTGCTTGCTTTTTAGTAATAAACATTCTGTTTGGAATAAAGACAGATTCGCAGACTTATTAAACATAAAACGAGCACTCCATAGGCACGATGATTTTGCTGAACATCTGAAGTGTGAATTATTGCTAAGAAATTTTTTAAAATCATAACATGATTGTCGATGCCCTGAGGGAGAATGCTATGTTTTTTGAAGTCATTTCAATGAAAACGTTCATTTGAATAGACTGTTTCTACAAACATTGATTGATGCAGTAATATATTTGAGCAAACAAGAAATGGCATTCTGGGGGCATGATGAAAGCAGTGACTCCATAAATCGCGGAAATTTTAAGAAAATACTAGGATTGTTGATATCAAAAGTCCTATGGAAATTCAAAATCATTACAAATAGATTAAAAACGTCTTCACTGATGACTCCAAAACTTCAAAATGAAATGATTGAATGTATTTCCAATTATATAAACGATCACGTCAAAGATGAAATAAACAGGGCTAAATTCTTTTCTATTCAAGTGGATGATACCACTGACATAAATCAAACTTCCCAGTGCTTCTTAATATTAAGATTTGTGAAGGCGTATTAGTTGAGCGATTTTTGGGTTTCCATGACATAACGTCAGAAATGTTATACAAAATGTTGGATCCGTTTGATTATCAACACAAATTAATAGGACAATGTTACGATGGAGTCAGTGTAATGTCTGGACTGCAGAAAAATGTCAAGGATAAAGCTCCTCAAGCCGGTTTTGTCCATTGTCTAGCACATCCTTTCAATCTTGTATTGCAGCAAAGTTTTTCTAAAATTTCTAAGTGTCGAATTTTTTTTTGCAAGCCTCAGCGGCATTCCTTCGTTTTTTCATCACTTGGCAAAGCGATCTTATGCTCTTACATCAAATTCAGCAAGACGCATACCAACCATACCACACTCGATGGTCCTCCAATTCGAAATTAGTGAATGCAATTGTTGAAGATTGGATAAATTTAAAGAAATATTCGAATTTATGACAAACAACGAACATTCAGACAAAACAATTCAACTTGCAAAGGGATTTTTAAATATGAACAATTTTGAATTTACATTTTTGGCAGTAGTATTCAGCGAAATTTTCTTCTTTGAATATTGGGGATAAAATATGGTCTTGATAATATGTGGGAGTTGATTTTTACATTTCCCCCTCCTTTTACTTTTAATTTTCCATTATATGCACAACCGGCAACAATAATAAATCTCTTGGAGAAAGTTCTCACGTTCACTTTGCTATAGTCCTTTGAGTTGGCGGATTCTCTTTTAAAATTAAAGATCTTGCCTTACAAATATTCTCAGAAATATTTTTCTTTTTGGGAAGTATTTTTCCACTTTTACGTTTTTTCCTTTCTCATTAATAATATTACTTATCGTACCTTTAGATATCGAAAAACCATGACTTTTACAGCGTTTTTAAACAATTGAATAAGTATGATTCTCTTCCGAAAGAGCGGAAAGTCTTCCATCCATTGCTTATTTAAAAGCACCATTTTGAAAGTAAACAAAACTGAGTTAGCAGACTGTAAGTTATACTTTAACTATTTAACTGTTGTGAAAATGAAATTCTTTCATAGCATACAATTTTTTTACAGCTCATCGAAATCGTTCAAAAAATGTTTGAACAGCCTCTGTACATCCTTCAGTTATGAATCTCCATATTTAACAAATTTTATAATAGTAATAAACTTTCTACATAGTTGCGAAAAATCTGCTACACTTTTCCCATTTCCTAGGATAAAGAGTACATTTACCCGAAGTTTGATTAATATTTGAAATAGACTGGTTACTATTTGAACTTCTCGATATCAAAAATTCCTGCTTCAGGGGTGGAAAACCAAACCGATTCACTTAGAGAAGAACTATTATTTGAATTACTATTTAATTGAAAATATAAATTTGATTATGATGTACTATTATATCCAGTTAAAATTATTGATTAAATTTATTTGATTGAAAAAAGCATCTCCCTATATATAAAGGTCTTTTATATGTATAAGTGAAACCATTACATTGTAAACACTGGATTGATTCAACAAGACTTCTTCTACCCCTTCCAGTTCTATAATTAACAAATAAACTTTCAAATAGATATTTTTTCTTGTTTTCTTTAGTATATTAGTTTTACCTGTACAATTTCCCAAAATATCAATCTTATTAGAAATACTCACCATTTACCAAATTTAATTGAACAGAAAGTAACTTGCAAACAAAGAAAAAAGGTGAATCTGAGAAATCACTGAATGAGAAAGATGTATCAGTTGAAACATTCCTTTTACTTTCCAATTTAACATGTGTAGTAAAAGTTTTATCAAGGGAGAGAGGAATAAATTACATTATCAACAGAAATGGATATTGAGAACAGAAGCAGAGGTTTAGAATTAACAAAACAAAAAGTGCTGAGAACGAAAGCAAAGCGGATTCCAGTGAGGCAGGCGCCAATGGTAATTGTGGAGGCACATTAGCAGGCAACAGTGGACGTTGTAGAAATACAACAGCAGGCATCTGCAGTGAACTGGATTTAGGGGATGAAGATATGAGCCTTTTAAAGAAGCATAAACAAGAAGCACGCAACCAAAATGATGCATGTTTAAGTGGTGCAATAATAGAAGACAAAGCACAGCAAGATTTTTTTAAGAGGTACAGGCAACCAAATAGATGGTTGAGCTAAAATAGCATGAGATTTCTAAAAGTAATTAAGATGTATTAGATATTAACATTATCAGAATACAATTAAAACAAAAGGCAAAGGAGACAATAACATGGTTTCCAAAAGGCACTAGCAATCAAGCTGCTTGTTCAGGCAGAATTTTCACTCTTCAAGCAAAATAAAAATTAGTACCTCTTAAAAGAAATTTTTCATTTTATAGGCTACATTTCATAGATCACAGTAACTCACCTAGTGCATATGAAGAAACTTTCACAAGTATTATATTTGGGTCTCATGGACCCAGATTACAAACCAATCACTTTCAGATAACCTATAAATGTTATGACATTGGTATTATTAACTTGGCTTTGGATAGGTGCAATGAAATATATATATATATATAAAGTTCTTGCAGAACTTAAGGTTGTAGAAAAAATGTAATGATAGAAATGAAAACTTTTTGGGCTTAAATCAGGCCCTCTTTTAGCTTTAAGGGAACTGTGTATGAATAAAAGTACATTAACTATTAACATAATATCAGCATTGATAAAATAATAAGACATTTCAAACAGATAACACTAGTTTTGAAACATTTCTAGAAGTCTTTTGAGGTGGTAAATTTTTCTAGCGACAGCTTTGAGATGTTAAGAAGCATTGGAGTGTACAAATGAAAAAAACATGTTCAAATTCTTTTGCAAAGATTGATGAATTCATGGGAACAAATCTTGGGATTCGCAAGGAAATATATAAATGCATTGAACAGTGTAACAATATGGATTAAAACCTTATCAAACGATAGAACACAGCAGGTATTTCCTAACCCCATACACATAATGTTTTGAATTTAAATTGATAGTGGGCTGAATAAAAAAAATATGATTTCTTAAGCACTACATTTTCAAATTAAGATGGATCACAAACAGCACAAGCTTTTTTATTTGTCGGTATGCACATTAGCAAGAGTTTAGAAAATTGCAAAAAAAGTTTTCCTTACCTTTGAAGTTCCAAACGTACAATGGTGTTAAGAACTCATAACAGCAGATTCATCTGTCACTAAATTTCAACCCCCAACAGCTCCAAAACGCGCAATTATTTTTCTCAGAAGCGCCAGGGAAGCAGCTACAATTAGATGGGCTTGACAACGTTTTAGGAAAACATTTTCCTAAATATTTCATCATGTAATCGCCGATCACCAGGATAGCCATTTGCAGTAGATAATCACAAGCGCAGAGCACAGCGATACATCCCGCTTGAAACTCAAATAACAATCGAGCGGGAACTGCGATTTTCGAGTATGAATTCGATTAACGATCCGGTTTAAGAACTATTCGATCTAAGAAAAGAGGCCAAAATGAAGATTTCCAAAAAGTCACAAAAGTAGAGTAACCCGGTGCACCCAAACTGGGGGGAGTGTATAACATTGTCTTGAAATGCATAAGTTTCCCATTTCACCTCTCAATTACCGTCCTTGTTCGACGTAATCGAACATTAAATTGCTCTTCGGAAGGTGCTGTAACATCCATAAATGGTATCATGAGCCATGGTTCTAGTGGGTATCTGCTGTCACCAAGGAGAAAGTTGTCTCTTTCCCCCTGCAGTAACAGCTGCCTCAAGCCACTCATGTTCCAAATGAAGGAATTATATGTGCTCCCTGACCATTTTGCCACCACATCCAAAATTTTCATATTAACATCGCAAACCTAAATAAAAATGACAATATTTAAAAGAGTTGATTATAAATTATTAAGTAAGACATAAAATATCTTAAATACTTACATATAAATTTAACAATATACTAAGATATTCAAATTATATGAGCTAGATAGTTATGTTATGAATCTGAATCAATATGCTTTTATCAATATATTTACAAGTTAGGCTTTTCTTTTTTAAGTTTTGATAATGTACATATTGTAAATTAAATCATTTTTACTACAAATTTGTATCACTCAATACTTTTTTAAATTTATACTTTAATAGCCTCGTCATCTGACCATGTTTTGAAATTACGAGGTATTATCTTTCATTTCTGGTTTGATCCTGGAGCCAATAGCTTGTGTTGCTCCAGTGCAACGTTAATTAAACTACCTACTTTTAAAAATTTGAATATTGATGAAAAACCAAGCACTTTTTATACATGCAATAATACCTTAAGAATAAGAATTTTACTCACCAACTGCACATTTATGGAAAACTGGCTTTTACGATTCAAATAGACAAACCAGTCTCTATTTTGTTTTTGCAGGCGAATATGCGTGCAGTCTATTACACCCAAAACATTTGGAAATGCAGATGTATTGTAGAATCCACGCTTATTTGCCATGCCACTCATCCACAGTTTGAAACTTTTTGTATGCCTCGTGTCTCCTTGCAAGTGCATCGAATACTCTGAAGATTCCTCGACACAGTTGATTATGATAGCATCTCAAAATTGTCATCAGCTATAATTGTTTGAAATGACCCTGAGCCGAGGAGTCTCAATGCAGATAACACCTAAAAATTGAAATTAAATTTTAGAAACACACAAGGTGTTGCTATTCAAATTTGTCAACCAAAACATGAAAACAATATTTCACTTCTGTTTACAGTTAATTGAGATAATTTATCAATGCATGCCATATTGAGGGTGTAGAGCCAAGACAAGCACAATAAAAGATAATGTAAACAGAAAAGGATCGCATCGAGCGCACTCACGACGCGGAGAGGAGTAGAATATCCTCGATCAGTAAATGAGTTTACACCATCGAGTTGTTTCAAGATCCATCGAAACATCGGCGTTTTGCCAAGATCACTCGTGTTTTAGGGCGAAATGATCGAGAAATGTTGCAGTAGAATCTGGCCCTTATTCGCGTTTACGAACGAGCCAGGACCGTCTCGAAAGGGACTTACACAACCTAGGAAACTTTTTTGGGATAGAATGTGTGACGTCACTTAAGGACATTGGAGTATTTCCGGTTTCCCTGGGACGACATAGCAGTTCATCCACACTGATTGGTTCGCCATCACTTAAGCTATCCAGCTATCTTGAACTCGTACGAAAATTGGCATACTTTCTTTGGCGTTTTACTGAAGTCGTGCGACTCATAACGCTCTGAGGGAGACGCTTAAATTGCTGCCTGCATTTCTGAGTCAATAGGCGAACGTGACTTTCATTGCTGCTGGTTTGCTTTGCTAGTTGTTTTTGTGCTTGCTATAAATTATATATTTATTCATTTATTCGCATTGTATCTTATTTACAATTTCATTCTGTGTGTTCGATTCATATTTGTTGATCACAGTATTTCTTAGTTGCTGAAGGACTACGTTAGTTACTTAGTTGCACTACGCGTCTTGGTGGAATATTTTTCCTATTTCCGTTGTGAAAAACGTTGTATTGTTTTGCATTTTCATCCAAAAAACGATTTATATTTTATTTTAAACGTTCTTCCCTTTTCCTCATCTTATCTGTTAGTAGTGTGTTAATAATGAGACTTCTTATAACCGGCGATTCAATGGTTAAGTATTTGAACGAATACACTTAATTAGCGAATTGCAGGATCATGAAGTTGATCTCATTTCTTTTCCTGGTGCGAAGATAGAAAGGATGTCAAGTAAACTTACCAGTTTAGGTAAGTATGAATGGATGCTATTTCATGTAGGGACTAATAACCTTGCTGGTGATGTTTCTGAAATTCTTCAGGAATACACCAACCTTTTTCAGGAGCTTTCTATTTTGTATCCTGCTGCTAAGGTGATTATTTCTGGGATCATACCACGTGGTCCCAATTTTTTTCAGGATTCTGAGTCCCGTGCTTCTCTGGCATGCATCTGAACTAGAGTTGTTAAACCAAAAGACGTCAATCATGAACTAGAAAAGGCTTGCCTGGGCCGAGAGGGATTTTATTTCTGTCAGTCTCTTGGTTCATGGAAAGGCCTCTGGGGACGTGATGGATTGCATCTCAACAGAAAAGGGAATCTTCATTTGGCGAAGATGTTTTCATGAACATTAGGAGGGCTGATTGCAATGGAAGCTGCAATCTCCAAGAACAGTCCTTCAGTAAGTTGCAATTTTAGATATTACTTTGTTAAATACAACTTTCAATCTTGTTCTAAGCCTAATATGTGTTCTCTTTCAAACCTGTCCTTTCTAAAAATTTGTAATTTTTCTGACATTTAATTTCTCTTTGTTAGAATTTGCTGATTCCAATGGAAGTTGCAATCTCCAAGAAGGACAGTCCTGCAGTAAGTGCATTTTTAGATGTTACTTTGCCTGTTAAATGCAATTTTCAATCTTATTCTAAGCCTAATATGTGCTATGTAACCTCTTTCAAACCTGTCCTTTCTAAAAAATTTAATGTTCCTGACATCTACTCTTTGTTAGAATTTCCTCCTTTGCCAATAATTATTTATAACACTAACATGAGTAATTTTCAACCTTCTGTTCCACCTGCAAGTACTAATATTTCTGCTCTTTCAGTTATTCAGTCTGTTCCTACTGTTTTTTCTCCAACAAATACCTCTATTTCCCCTTCTAATAAATCTAATGTTCCTGACATCCATTCTTTGCTAGAATTTCCTCCTTTACCGAAACTTATTTCTAACTCTAAAATGAGTAATTATCGACCTTCTATTCCTGCTCTTTCAGTTATTCAGTCTGTTCCAAATCTTGCTTCTCCAACAATTACCACTACTACCCCCTCTAATAAATCTAATGTTCCTGACATCCATTCTTTGCTAGAATTTCCTCTTTTACCGAAACTTATTTCTAACTCTAAAATGAGTAATTATCGACCTTCTATTCCTGCTCTTTCAGTTATTCAGTCTGTTCCAAATCTTGCTTCTCCAACAATTACCACTACTACCCCCTCTAATAAATCTAATGTTTCTGACATCCATTCTTTGCTAGAATGTCCTCCTTTACTAAAACTTATTTCTAACACTAACATGAATAATTTTCAACCTGCTATTCCTCCTGTTCCACCTGTAAGCACTAATGTTTCTGCTCTTTCGACTGTTCAGTCTGTTACCACTCTTCCATTTTCTTGTAACCTAGAATGTTATTGCTCAGTAAAGGTATCCTTATCTGATAGTTTGGTAAATGATAGTAATGTTAATAAGCAATGTAAGATAAAAAGTTTGATTGAGCATTGTAGAACTGGTGGGGGTAATGTTGAACATCATGAGATGGAAAAGGAATTATATCCCAGACAATGTGCATGTTGTCAAAAAATTTATAAATCAAAGGTCACTTTTAGAAAACATCTTAAAACATGTAATGCTAGTGTTAAAATTTCATATCCTCGGCAATGTGAAAAATGTTTTAAGTTCTACAATTCCAGAAAAACATTTTCTTATCATAAGAACAAGTGTAAAGTGCAAGAAAATTGTGGTTTAATGCAAGATCTCACCCAAGTTCCTAATACCATGAGAGACGACTGTTCAACTGATACTTGTTCAATTTCGGAAATCTGTTTCTGAACTATCTAACAGTTCTGATTGGGAAACTACGTCTAGTGTAACATCCAATTCATCTGTATTACCTAAAACTAAGGACAACCCATTAACCTCTGCAATTAGTTCAAAAGAATTTCAAAGTAAATCGCTACTCACTATCTCAAAATCGATAGATGTTCCATCTCTTGCTAATTCATTAACTAAGTATGTACCAAATTCTGATTTAAAAACATGCGAGAAATGCTCTAAGGTATTTTCCAATAAATACAATCTTCAACGGCATGAAATGGTATGTACAAGAACTTGTGAAAAAATCTTAAGGGCTAAAAAGTGTCCAGTTTGTGGCAAGTTTTTTAAAATAGAGGCAGAATTTATTGGGCATGAGCAGTTGTGTAATTTAAATAATGAATGGGAAATGCATTACTGTACCTTTGAAGAGTGTAATAGGCCATTTAAGCACCTTGGAAATTTAAATAGGCATGTGTTTGAAGTACACAATTGAGATTCTCTTCAAATACTTTCATTCGATTCAATGGTTAGTTTCCAAAATTGGTTAGAGATGGAAGGAACATCAACTTTTACATCTTTCACTAAAACAACAGGAGGCAAGCAGTATGGCTCTAAAATGTTTCACTATTATGCTTGTCAGTTTAATATTCCATCATCTCAGTTTCAAAATTCTAGGAAAACAAATCGCAAAAATAGAAAGGGTACAATACCTAATCTTAACTGTCCAGTCAGAATATGTGCTTGTGAGCAAAAGGACTTGGTTACTGTTTCTTACAGCACTAATCATAATCATCCCCTACAATTTAAAAATTGCAAGTTTCAGCCCTTGAAACAAAGTACATGCGATTTTGTTAAAGCACAGTTATTGTTAGGTGTTCCTGTACAAAAAATTCAATTTCTTTTGAGAAAAAAATTTGGAGATCGTGATTGTAGGCAGTTTTTTCCTGTAAAAGAAGTGTTCCTTTCACGTAAAGTAATTCAATCATATTCTCGTCATGGACTTGCATTGCAACCAAAGAATGATGCAATTTCCATTGCTGCTCTTGTTGAGGAGCTAAAAATTGAGGAGTATGACCCAGTGTTGATTTTTAAACCTCAAGGCTCTCGTACACTGTATGGTCCTTCTGATTTAGACCTTTTATTAAATAGTAACACCTCTTTTGCTTTAGGGATTCAAAGTAAAGACAAAGAGATATGATGGTGAAATCTTGCAGTAAAATATTATGCATTGACTCAACCCATAAAACGAATCAATGTGATTTTTATTTAATTAATTTAGTAGTCTCGGATGAGTTTGGTCGTGGGTATCCAGTAGCACATTTTATTACAAATTCATTAACATATGAAACAATGAATTGCCTTTTTAAAAGTATTAAGTGTAGAATTCCTTATTTAAATGTTAATTGTGTCATGACTGATGATGACCACACTACTTTTAGTGCATTTCAGGCTGTGTTTGGACATGAAGTAAAACATTTGCTGTGCCAGTGGCATGTGTTAAGAGCCTGGAATAGGAATTTAAATTCTTACATTTCTGATAAAATTCTACGAAATGAAATCAAATTAAAATTAAGAAATCTGCTCAATGAAAAAAACCTTACAGAATTTCATAGACTTCTTAATGACTTTTCGAACTGTTCCAAAAATTGTGAGTTATTTGTAAATTATTTTAAAAGGGAATATTCTAACCGATGTGAATTGTGGGCCACATCTTATAGGAGATATTATCATGCTTCAGTTAATACAAATAATTATTGTGAATCATTTCATAATCAGTTAAAAACCGTTTACTTTGGAGGTAAATTTAATAGAAGGTTAGATACCTTGTTAAAAGTACTACTTGATATCGAAAAAAATAACTTTTTAATGTATAAAAATATAATTTTAAATGACATTCCACCAAAAGAAGAAAATCCAGACATAAAAAAAGTAACAAAATTCCTGATACAGATTTGCTTTTACTTAATTCTAATACTTGGTCTGTGAAGTCCCAATCACAGAAACATAAAGAGTACGTTGTAAAGCTAGTAAACGCTAAGTGTCATATGATTGATCACTGCTATTTTAAATGTCTTGAAATTAGTTGCATGTCATTATGCAGTCATTTATATAATTGCAACTGCCCAGATAGTTCTAATTTGTGTAAGCATGTACATAAAGTGCATTCCACTAATCCTAAAACTAATCTCAATAACAATGACCTTTTTGATGATGCTCCTAGGATTGAAACAGATGGTTTTAAAGAATCCTTAAAATCTACATTTATTGCTAAAGATTTGTACAATCCTCATTCCAAAGCTGGTAAACTAAAAGCATGTCAAAAGTTATGGGATTCCTTATCACAAAAATTACATGATCCACGAGTTCAAGAATTCATGCTTGACAATGTGTATACAACATTGCAAACATTAGTTGCTGGATGCCGTGGCATTTTAAACTCTGAGATTGATAAAAATTCTAATATTTTTCCTTCTTCAAAAGTGGCTCCAAATCAGGCTATTGAGCATCAGATTCTTTTCAAAACCAGAAAAAAAACAGAAAGGTGCAATGCTTCGCAAGAGGAATAGTGCTAAAAGGTTCTTAGATTCTGAAGATGTTGATGATTGTTTTGTAAATATGACCCCATGCAAGAAGGCAAAGATAGATCCCTATGAAAAATTTACAAAATTAAACAATGAAACTGGTGAATCTTTTACTAAAAGCATTGGGGTCTACAAATTGTGTCAAACAGCTTTCAAATCTCTGGATCCTTTTATTACTATTAATGAAGAAAGTGCTATTAAATTGATGTCTAAAGATTTTGTCAGAGGATGGTTATTTGACGTTATCATTGATGCATTTCTTTATGAGCTGTGTACGGTTAATCCAGACTTTGTTTTAATTGATTCTGCTATTACAAACCTAATAATAAATAGCATGTCACCAACAGATCAATTACTAGCTTGCAATCCTTTGATTTTGTCATCAAAATATTTATTTCTGCCTGTTTGCATGGAAAATCATTGGTGTTTAATACTTATTAATAAAGAAAAAAGATGCATTGATTTTTATGATCCATCAAATAATGATAGTTCTGACAAGTATTGCAAAATTTTAGATAATGTTAAAAATTATTTTGGTTGTACAACTGGGGATTCAAATGGGATGTGGACTATTAATTTCCCCTTACATGTGTTGCAACAAGATCCAATGAACTGTGGTGTGTTTGTATGTTACTTTGCCCATCAGATAATATACAAGTCTAGTGTTTATGTGCCATTTGATACAAATAAATTTCGGGTATACATTTACTGTGTTTTGTTAGGAACAGTGATTCCTTCAAAGGACTCATTTAATGAACCAACTGTAAATAATACTTTCGTAGGTGCTAATTCTTGTAACTTTTCAAAATTTAAGACAATAGATAAAAGTAATGTCTTGACATGTGAAGTACAAGTTAATGACATAGAGATTAAGACATACATGCTGAAATCTTTAGATCTCTTTATTTCATTAGAAGAAGAAACCCTTTTAAGATCAGCTTCTACTGCTTTTTGTAAAGGTTGGCTGTATGATTCAATAATTGATGCTTTTGTTTTTAATGTTATTAGGTATTCAAACACCTTTGGGTCACTGGATACAATATGTTCCTCTTTGATATTAAATGGTGGCAAATTAACTGGTTCTTATATTGAGCAATTAAGGAAACATAGAATTTTACTCATTCCAGCTAATGTCAATAAACATTGGATTCTAATTGTTGTAAATGTTGATAGCAGTACCTTAGAGTTTTATGATCCATTAAATGACTCCATAGATAAAACAATGTCACTTTTATTGCTCAAATGGTGTTCAATATTAAGTAGTGTATTTCCTAACTCCAATGAATGGACTCTTAAATTCCCTCCCATATCAAGCAAACTGACAGTATAAATTGTGGTGTCTTTGTGTGTTATTATGTTTATAAAAAAGTAAATAATACATCTTTAAATTCAGATTTCCACATACCAAATTTTAGACAGTTTATTTATGATACTATCATTGGAACATAAAGTATTTATACATACCTCAAAAGCAAGGAATTAAACAGATACCAAATGTGTAACCAATAATGGACAGACCATATAGTTACAGTTAATTTATATCTGCACTTAAAACCTTAATATTTTCTTAGTTTGATAGTGTATTTTGTGTTCGTATTAACAAATTTTCTAGATCAATTCGAAATAATTTGTTCACATTTTTAGTAAATATTACCTTCTTTTACTACAAAACTCTTAACACAAACCCAAATTAAGTTTGAATGAAACCTATAATTAATTCTTCAGTAATTTGTTTTCTCTTATGAAATATTGCTTTTCTAACCCACTGTTGCATGAATTTTATGTGTTGTAATTTTACTGGTGAGGTTTCTGCTTTGGTAACAATGTCCCATTATTTATGTAAGGATGTTTACAAATTAGCCAGTTTTATGTCTTTAAATTAGTTTTGCGATAAGATCTAAAGGTTTAAATCAAAGCAGAAATTTCCTGGTATAGAAATGTTTTAACAGAATATAACAAAATAATTTTTAAATTAAGTTTGAATGAAACCTATAATTAATTCTTCAGTAATTTGTTTTCTCTTATGAAATATTGCTTTTCTAACCCACTGTTGCATGAATTTTATGTGTTGTAATTTTACTGGCTTTCTCATTGTAAAGCTAAAGAAGCCTTTCTCAGTCTAATTCCTGAATGTTAACCCTCGCGCTCACACAGCATCCTCGACAACACATGGGAGACTTAACACACTCCACAGGCTCACACAGCACCCTCTACAATATGTGGAGGATTTAACAAATAATAAACATCTTTTAGTTCAGAAGACTTAATTGAAAAGCAGCATTGAGAGAATTAACTGCTGAACACGGGGGAAGTTTGCAGTGTGATCTGATAAATCAATGATTTCTGGGAGTTGAAACATTTTCAATTTAAAATGTTTTTCTCAATGAAAGTATGTTGCATATTGCCTTACGAGTATAACAGATTTGTGTTTTGTTATTTATTGAAATACCATTTATATTTTACAGATATATTTACAAATCTCTGATGTCTGAAGTTTTCCAACTGAAAAGGAAAAATAGACTTGGTGTCACCTAATCATTCAATATTTGGCAGTTAAAAACTAAATGATGTTTGTTCTTGATGACCATTTTATATGGCATCAATTATAAATTTCTTTTAGTTAAGATCAGGGTATGCCGGTTTAAATCAGCTTGATTTAAATCTCAGGATTTTAAATTTCATTTTCCTTTCTGTGTGTATTAAGTTTATTACAATTAAATAATGATTAAAACAAGATGCATGCTAATTTATTCAAGTGTGTTAAGAAATTTGCTCGTATGTAGTTCACCCCAACAATTGTATTGAAATCATCCTTCCCTTGAAGACACTGATTAATTGTTTTATAGGTATCATAATTATTAGACAACTACGTATTTCCCTATTGGGCTGTTGATCAACAGGTGTAACTCACAAGCCTGTTCATCAGTGTTGGTTTTATTTGAAATAAATCTGATGTTTTTTTAATCATGATTTTTTTCGTACCCTGACACTTGGCCACAATGAAATAGTTTTCTGCAGTATCAAAAGAAAGCATTCAAATTTTGCACATAAATCTTTATAATTGGAAATTGCAATATTTTCGTTTTGTTTGGTGTAATATGTTGGTTAATTTTATGCATTGATCCCTAGGAATTATTTGCACTGACAGCATAACTATTCTATATTTAAGGAATTGAAGTTTGGAATGTAAAAGCTTATTCGCCCATCTGATAGGTGAATATGTTAACAAAATAAATTTGGGTTTGAAAAGCAGAAAGCTTTTTATGATTATGATTGCAAACAATTCAGAGATTAAAATTAATAATGAATATTAAGTACAATTATCGAGGTGTAAATATGATTTTTACTTATGTAAATTACACATTTTAACACTTCTATAAACATGACTAACAGATGCCAAAGAATTTTTTAAATTACGATCTACTTAGCCCTTGTGTAGCAAAAAATATTGTAGACCATAGAGCAACAAACCAGATCTTTTAAATAAAAATATCTGTCATCTACGGCTAGGATATTGCATCTTTTTTAGAATATATTGGAACGCTATTCAAGTGAAAATATATAAATGTGTTTTGCCAAAAAACAAAGTTGTTATTAGTGCCTTTGACATTTGATGTTTTTGTGATTCTTCAGTGTGGGCTTAGAAGTGAAGAGTTTGTATAGTGAACTTAAATACTTGTAACTTTGTTGGCATATCAGAAAATATTTCTCATTTGAGAATGGCAAACTAAAAATATTCAATTAAATGTTTGTATGTTAGTAAAATCTAAAATCCAAACTGCAATATGATGCAGGAGCTGTCTGAATATGTAAGCTGCACTTGTAACGTTTTCTTTTATTTTATAAGGCCTATTTTTTATTGAGAAACGAAGCCTTCAGTTTGGCAGAGAGAAGTGTTCTAAAAATTTAATCACAATTTCACTCTGTCAAATCTGACAATTTAGTAACTATTCTTAGTCCCCTTGTTATTGTAATTCTTAGTTCATATATGCAAAGACTTAACTAGACTAGTTTCCACCCGCGGCAAGAACTCGCCTTGGCACACCCCCTCCGGCCAACCAAAGGAAAACCCTCCCCGACAACACCTGATATCGCCACCACACATTAATTCCACTAGTCCAAATTTTTTTATTAAACTTAGATGGTAAATGCTTGATTTCAAAGGTAAATAGATTAATTTGCAGCAATTTCATTTTTAGTACAAGATAAAATACCTAATTAATTCTAAGTTAACTTTTAGATATTTCATTGACAAATAATCTAAGAGTAGCATGTTTGGTACAGTGGCTCCCAAAAGTGTTCGTACACTTACGAATTTCAATGAAATACTGCTCTATCCATTAATAAAAATTAATATTTCAGAATGGGAATTTTTTAATAACATCTATAACTTGTTCTTAACAAAACTACATAAAATATTTTAAAAACATAGTAAAACTTTTTGGAAAATCAATAATTAAAAAGTAACAAAAGAGTTACCTCACAAAAGTCTTCGTAAACTTTAAAAAAATCTCTACATATTAGTAAATATTGTAATATTTCGGTAAATTAGTACTTAGTGGGATATCCTATAGCATCCACAACAGCTTTTAAACGTCTGGGGATAGAGTTCACTAGTTTTTTTTGTAATTTCTGCATCAATGTTCCACCATTCTTCAATCATTACTGTTTTTAGTTCGCTTTTTGTTTCAATGCCGTGTCTTCGTACTCTAACCTCCAGTTCTCTCCAAATGTGTTCTATTGGGTTTAAATCCGGTGATTGAGGTGGTGTTTTCAGAACTTCGAACAATTATAGAGACACCAGAGGCGAACGTTGATAGCCGTGTGCTTAGGATCGTTATCTTGATTTAAAAAAAAAGTTTTTTCCAATACCTAAATTTTGGGCTGATAATTTTAAATTGTCTTTTAAAATATTTAAATAAAGAGCATGATTCATTATGCAATCAATAAATACCAAATTACCTAGTCCTGATGCTGACATGCACCCCCACACAAGGACACCTCCACCACCATGCTTTACTGTTCCAACTAAGTTCTTGGGATTAAGTTCATTTTTTCTTCTCCATACAATTATACGCCCATCGGAATCAAACATGTTAAATTTGCTTTCATCCGTAAATAAGACATTATTCCAATACATTTTGGGCTTATTTATTATTGATTTTGCGAAGGAAAGCCTACGCTTTCTATTTTTCGCACTTGTAAAAAATTTTCTTCGGACAGAACGCCCATTTAATCCAGCTGATCTGAGCACTGTCGAACAGTTTCAGATGAAATTAAAGTAGTAAACTCTTCAGTAAATTCTGTAGAAATTTTTACAGCACTCGAACGTGGATTTTTCACAAATTTTCTAACTGTAAATCTCTGATCTCACGTTGAGTTAACTTTGCCGGATGACCTTTCCTCACCTTATTTTCGATCCGATTTTCTTCTTTAAAGCGTTTTATCACATACTGCACCGTAGAATGAGATAAATTTACTAATTTAGAGATATTCCGAACTGATTTACCACTATATGATGAAAAATAATCAATTTTCGAATGCTGTTCGTTGTTTCCTTACAACTACGAGCCATTTTTAAATAATAAATAGAATATTACGAAGTAAGCAAGCTAAGATTAAAGCTAAACGATTTTTTAAATTCACAATGCAAAAATAACAAAACGATAATTTTATTTATGAATTTATCCGAAAATGTTTTGTTGTACGATCACTTTTGTGACGTGTTCTTTCTCTGCCTCCTTGCATTTTCATTTTTATAAAAAGAAAATGAGTCAATATTTTTTTAAGAATGTTAGGTTTTATTTAGAATCATGGAGATGATATGAAAAAATATTGGACTTTATATTTGAATTCAATTCCAGGCTCCAGCGCTTTTTCTACAAATTTTTGAAGTGTACGAACACTTTTGGGAGCTACTGTATATTCTTACAGTGAGTCAAAGTAAAAACCTAACAGACTATATTTTTAATACATTTGTTTGAAGCAATCAAAATAAACGTGCTTATTAATTAATTATACCTGAAAATGAAAAATGAAGGCATTGCTATCAAAATCCCTCGATATAAATTACAAAATATTTTTATTTTATAGTTTGAAATATGAAACAAAAAAACATTGACAAAATAAATAAATCTCTAAATGAAAACAGAACAATCGTCTGCTTTTTAGAATTCTTTATATTTTTGGCTTATTAAGACTTCAAAATTCATGTTTTGGCAACGTCACATGGAAGAATACTTGTCATTCGATGTTTTTTGGTAAATATATCAAAATTATTTATCAATTATAAATTTTTGCTTGGTTTTCTTTTCGTTAAATGCAATGGGTCGCCATGAGCATTAACATTCGTAAGTTGATTATTCCTCACTATAAATCTGGAAAAAGAGTTCGAGAAATCAGTAAAACAGTTTGTCGAAGCTCTTCAACTGTATTTGGTGTAATTAAACGGTTTAAAACATCCAAAAGTGTAGAAAAATTGCCCAAGCAAAGTAACAGAAAAATTTGTTATGACTCAGATGAACGCTGGATTGTAAGAAGAGTAAAGCAAAACCCTATATTAAGTGCACCAAAATAACTGAGGTTTTAAATACCTTGGGAAAAAGCCAATCCTGAAACTATTAGAATTATACTAAGAAAAAATGGATTGAATGGTAGAATTGCACGACGCAAACCGTACATCAGCAAAGTGAATAGGTTAAAGAGCTTAAAATTTGAGAAATTATATGATAAAAAAGATTACCTATAAAGTATATATACTTTTTACAGATGAAAGCAAATTTAACCTGTTTGGATCTGACGGAAAAGTTAGTGTGGAGAAAGCCAAATCAAGAATTAAATTTGAAAAATTTTAAATCCACATTAAAACATGGAGGTGGGTCAGTAATGGTTTGGGGTTGCATGTCTGCTGCTTGTGGAGTCGGAAAACTGCATTTTATAGATGGCATTATGGATCAATATAAATATATTGACATACTAAAGGCAAATGTGAAAGAAAAAGTGCACAAATTGGGCATTGAAAACTACTTTAATTTCTCTCAAGACAACGACCCCTAGCACAAAGCATGGAATGTAAGGTATTGGTTGTTGTATAATGTCCTCATGACATGGAAACACCTCCACAGTCACCAGATCTCAATGTCATTGAGAACGTTTGGAACTATTTACAGAAAAAAGTAAGTGAACATCCCATTTCAAATAAAAAAGATCTAAAGAATGCTTTAATAGAAGAATGGAATAAAATTGACTTGACATTTTACAAAAAAAAATGCAGTCCATGCCAAGACGACTCAGAGCTGTCAAAGAAAGCAAAGGGCATACAAAATATTAACAATTAATTTTTTGTAATTTTTTAAAAGAAATTTGCTTGTTAAATGTATGTGTTCGGTTTTCATTTTGAGATTACAATGTCCATACTTTTATTTATCATTTCATTAAATTAAAAATTACCTTAACTACAGATTTTAAAATTTATTTAATAAAACACTTCTTAATGTACTTTCAATTTATAGCTTTTTAAAATTTTTGTGTTCGGACTTTTACACAGTACAAATTCCTTTCATTTTCTTTGGTGTTCGGTTTTTACTTTGACTCTGTATAATCGCTGCAGATGAAATGAAAAGGTTTTATCAAATGGTATCGGGATATGTGTAGGCTGCATCGAAATCAACAGACTGTTGCTGTAAAATAGGATATTTAATTATGATAAATACAGAGACTGTTCGGACATTTTTTGAATGATTTTGATGAGCTGTAAAAAATTGTATGCTACGAAAGAATTTTATTTTCACAGCAGTTAAATAGTTAAAGTATAACTTATCGTCTGCTAACTCAGACTTTTGTTTACTTTCAAAATGGCGCTTTTAAATAAGCAATGGATGGAAGGATATGTTTCCGCTCTTTCCGAAGAGAATTATGCTTATTCAAAAGTGCTGTAAAACTCATTGTTTTTCGATATCTAGAGGTACGATAAGTAATATTAATGAGAAAGGAAAAACGTAAAAGTGGAAAAATACTTCCAGATACGTATCCAAAAAATAAAAAATTTCTGAGAATATTTGTAAGGTAAGATCTTTAATTTTAAGAGAGAATCCGCCAAGTCAAAGGACTATTACAGTAATTAAAATGTTCAGTTTCAACTGTAAATAACATAATTAACAGTGATTTGAATCTTAAAAGGCCAAAAAATACAATGTTCATCGTCTATCTCCACGACATATTGCAGAAAGCAGAACTCGATGCAGAATTCTGTATGAGAAGCATTTAGCTGCAGAAAGATGGAAAAATGTTGTGACAATAGACGAGACGTGGGTGTATTTAAAAGATTGCAATAAAAAAGAACAATTTATTATCATAAAAGAGGAGAAAAATCTTAAAACGTGGTTCAGCTTTGTAACTTAAACGTGAGAACTTTCTCTAAGAAACTTATGATTGTCGCCGGTTTTGTACATAATGGAAAATTAAAAGTAAAAAGAGGGGAAAAATGTAAAAATCAACTCCCGCATATTATCAAGACCATATTTTATCCCCAATATTCAAAAAAGAAATACCATATCTTTACCCAAAGTGCCAACAATCAGTAGAACTGCATCAGGATAAAGCAAGCAGCCACACATCTAAATCCACTATTAAATTCGTGGAAAAATTGGAACAAGAAACTGGTATCAAGTCAACAAATACCCTTTACTGATATTCCTGCTAAATCTCCAGATGTCTCACCCATGGACTTTTGGACTTTTAAAAAGAGAATTATCGAAACGTCGACCGAAAACCATTCAAGGATTTTGGAAAACTGTGGAACAAGAATTAATAATAACAGATTTTACTCAAGTTATTATCTTGAGTATTATACTTAGACATTTTTCACAATCTCTTAATCTATTGACAAAATGTAAAAAAAATTTAAACACAGAAAGCTTGAACTAAAACTTGACTTTACGGGCTTTTTCGACTGCAAACATTTTTACAATGTCCTCAAAAGATAGCTTTGAAGCTAACTTGTGCTCTATTGATATGATGCTCACTTTGGTTAGTCGTTGTTGTCCTCTTAAGTTTCTGAGGTAATTTTTTATGATCTTTAGTTTGCTAAAACTCCTTTCATTTGAGGCGACTGAGACTGGTATTGTGAGGAAAATTCTCAACGCTGTCGTTATGTTGGTGGACGCGTCTTCAAGTCCGTACTTGTATATTAACGTCAGAAGACCTGATAGTATAGCCGGTTTCATATTAGGGCTTAAATCCAAGGCTTAAAACTCTCCACTTCTATCTCCAGCTAGTCATTATCTAAGTCTTCTTTATATATGGTAGCTAACTCAAGTGCCTGGTTCAATTTTTCTCCATTCATTGTTTCAAACCGAGCTCCATTGAGGAGACCAAATAAACTATTCATGTTTTGAATGACTTGATACCTTTGCTTCAGTTCACTCAGAATCCGATCTACTATTTGTATAATCAATAATCTGAACTTTTTTTCTTCTGAGAATTCATAGCTTTGAACTTCGCCCTTCTCATCAAACATCCGCTGCTTCCTCCTCCGTACTTCTTTAAAAAGAGGATCTAGGTTTAAGCTTTCCTGCTATATCTTGGCACATTCTGCAGTTAGCTCCTTTTATAGTTTTTATAGTCTACTAAGTTTTTCCGCTTCATTTTTTATCATACGTAAATATCTATAGTAAAAAAAAATATTCGGCCAATCCGGCGCCCGGAGCAGATACCCCGTCTGCCCCCTCTAGTTACGTCTCTGCATAGATGTGATATAAAAACTATGTCAAATATCAATCACCGAGGATGTATGGATTAGATATTTTCATTCATTTGTTTCGTTTTTTCCTTGCTTATGACTGCATAAGACTTATATGAAACGAATGTCTAATTGGAATGTTTGTTTTATAATGCAAAAATATTTTTGAAAGAAAGATCTCATTAATTGAATCCCTAGTATGAAATAGAACAAATTAATCATGTTAATAGAAAAATGTTCCCTCAGAGTGTGTCTTGAAATTAGTTATGCTTGTAAGGTGTGCAGTGACGTGAAAAAGGTTGTATACAATAACACGCACTCTGTTCCAGGTTATTCTTTTTTAATATTATTATTAAACAGTTCCTGAGAAAAAAAGGAAAATTGAAATATACTTAAACACGATTTTTTAAATAAAAATCACTGATTTAAATCAAGTTGATCTAAATTCGCATACTCAGGAAAGACGTTTTCGTAAGTCATGCTCAAATGTTAAATTTTGACATGATGAAAAACTGATAAAATTTGCTCAAGCAAAACGACACAAAAACACATTAGGGAGAATATTATTGTGCAGGAAAATTCAAATAAATATTTCTAATTGTTTGTATAGATAAAATTAATGCATAGATATTTTTAGGGCTGTTGTGACAGATATAGTATTTTATTACGATAAGTAAACTTTTAACGCCTATCCTACTTTCTTTCCTTTTGGCTTGGTGTCGAAGTTTGGAGAATGAGGGTGGCAGCTCAGGTGTGACCTCGTTATCTGACCGTGGTTCAAAATAACGAGGTGTTGTCCTCGGATCTTTCCCTTCGAGATAGATCTCGAACCGTCGTCAATAGCCTGTCATGTTGCTTCAGTACGACGTTAATTCAACTACTTATCTACTTTGTTTCCCCAGTTATAACTAAATTAAAACTATCAAAGCTTTTTTAAATGGCATGAAATCACTTGCACTTTTTTGTGTATCTTACAATTTATGGTTAACAATCTTAGCCCTTTTTTGAAATAATAACAAGAACAAATATTAAAAATAAATAATGTACTCACAGGATAGTCGTTTTAGTCTCACAATTTCAGGTGATACTACTATTTATTCAAAAAGCAATACATCTAAAACTTGACACTTAGTGCTTTTCAGTTGTAGAGTATATTAAACAATCAAGTTTTTGCAAATTTGATGTGATTTGAACAAGACCGACTTTAAAAATAGGGAAAAAAATTACAATTTTCTGAAAATTTCCCCATTTAATTCTTAAAACATTTTTAAAATTGTAGCACTTACCATTATCTGATTTACCATACATTCTAATAAATTTTTGCTTTAAATATAAAAGCAAAAAAGTGGTTTCAACAAAGAATCAAGTGATCAGATCTGTTCTTGGAGCTTGAGTGGAATGCTAAATTACATGACATATTTGTGCAATGTATTATGTGTAATGAAATTTGAAAGTAATTTCGTCGATATGAAAAGGATATTCGTATCGAGTTCGTTATGCATAATTGCGACTTTTTTCTGTGAAACTGGACAAATTTAAACACAAAACGACTCAAATTTAGGTGTATTAAACAAACATGTATGTGTGGTCGCTCATATATTCAAATAATGAAACAACTTTGATACTCTTATAAAGGTCGCATGTCCCGCGAGGTATTTTTTTACATTTTAACTCAAATTTATGTTATGTGTTAAATACAGTTTCTCGTTTTATTTGAAGTACTTAATTTAAAGCGAGTGATTGTTATACAAACAGCATATAACTTTGTTTGGGGCACTAATTAAA
Source organism: Meta bourneti (assembly GCA_933210815.1). Lineage (NCBI taxonomy): Eukaryota > Metazoa > Arthropoda > Arachnida > Araneae > Tetragnathidae > Meta > Meta bourneti. Next base: position 1,074,474 of record OW119923.1, read on the forward strand.
ATTCGAACTGATATTCCACTTAATCACGTATAAGTAAATAATAAATAAAACCAGGACCGTTCTGAGATATTAGCTGCCTTCGAGCAAATATCAAACCGCTCCCTTCTCTAAATCATTTGATTTTCTCAAAGAACGCCTTTCATCAAGCACCTTTCAATGATTTTTTAGACTGCTTACGAAACCGATTTCCTCTCATAACTAGATTTTTCTAATGATTTAAATAAAGTATATTTCACTACAGATCTGCAGAACAGTTTATTCATGACTGATGAGAGACAAGCACAATATGCTCGGGGTACCTTTAAATGCAGTGAAACACAAAAAATGTGTTTAATTTCTCTCTTTTTAAAAACCATCATAGGTATCCAAGAATGACACCACTAAAATCTTGGATCACTATCTGTTTTTAAAAATAAATCACTTTTTGAATGCGGTCATCAAATTATAATTGCTTTTATTTTTCTTGTATAAATTATTCGCTTTCGAGCAAAACCCTTATAATCTTTACACAAAAATCAAGTTTGAATATCTTCTAGTTCTTTTAGCTAAAGATCTCTTGACAATGCATGCCTTTTGATGAGTTAGAAATACTGATTCAATTCAGAAGAATCAATTTTAAGCGACGTGTGATAAGCAGAAGAAAGTTGAAAAGCATCAAAATGTCCATCCACCGCAATCACCTCCGAGGAGATGCCGAGAACTTTAGAAACCGGTTCATACTTGAACTCCCATGTCCACTTGGCGTTCTGTAAAATCACCTAAGCGATAAAAACACAAAATTGCCAACAGTCACCACTGCGACTTCGATGTCCACTGGATTAGTCTGTCCATATGCTTTTATCCCTCAGAAGTTTCCTAGAATGTATCCTGTTTGTCTCGAAAGGTCACGCATCTAACGCTGAACCGGGCCTGCTACTGAGCTCCGTGACGTCACACGTTAAATCCTATGGGGAGAAACTATGCGCAAGAAAACTGGCTAGTTGATTCCTGTTTTCCAATTTTTTGAATACTTTGTAACCTGATAATAAGAACTTTACCCATCCATGATTTAAGGATAATCATAAAAGAATTCTATTTACCTTTTTTTAATCAATGAATTAATAATTTACATTTTTAAGTTTGCTTTCAAAATACAAGTTAAAACTTAAGACTATATGATTAGCAAATAGTAATTTTTCAAACTCAAAAGGAAAATTATATTAACTTCATCTTCATGAAACTACTAACCAATTGAGCTTATTGATTTTCTCAAATTTCAAAACATACAATTTCTTAGTTTGTTTAAATTAATTGTTGGTTTTGGCAGTGAAACCTTTTAAGTCTCATATTTCTCAACTATCAGGAGCATTTTGCAAAGTATGATAATATAGTATATAAATAAGTTTTTATATATATTAAAAATATAAGGCCTTAATATCAATTGGCTTACCATTTCGAAAGTTAATTCATATTTATTTGAAATAAAAAAGCTAAAAGCATTTATTTGAATACATTATATTCATAGTTGAATTCATCAAAATAAAAACTACTATTTAGAACAAACAAGTTTATTTAGAAAAAGTGACCAGATAGTAAAAAATAGTTACATATCCTTTGAAGGGTAAAGGATTAATGAAGCGTGTTCTTTAATAACATAACAATATTTATTTAAAATCTAAAACATAAACGAAAGCAATAGTGCAAGAATCCTGGTGTTTATAAATACAATTCGAGTTGTGCGAACAGTTACGCGTTACATTTAATTTGCATAAACTTTGGTGTATAAACTTATGAGCCATGGGAGTAATGGCTAGACTCCACACCTTCATACAAATATTACTTGGTAGCAATTATAAAATTTACATCAAACATTCAGAAGAAAGTTTTAATAACAGAAAAGCATAGCGAGCAAATATAAATTTGTTTGCTTTGTTCCAAGTCTAAAAAATACTTGTGCTTGTAACACTTAAAATTATTTAAGAAAATCAACACAATATAATATGGTTTCTACTATGTTTAACCTTTTACCAAAATTTACAAATAATTACAAAATAATTTACACACCACATAATACAATCCAATTTAATGAACAAGGGTACTAAATTTCCTTTTCCCTTTATTGCTACTAATTTTATCATTTTTAACTTTAGTATAATTATTTAATATGTTAGAAAAAGCTGAAACACATTGCTTCATTAAATTAGTTACATTACAACTATTTTGACAATTACCAATAGATAAATTGATTAATTCAAACTTTTCCAAAACAAGCTGAACCAACAACTGTTTGGGGTGAGTTATCTTTAAAAACTCAGATTCATGTTTTCTTAATATCTTACCAAACATTTGATATGTATATTCAGCACATTTAATTACTATAGACTGAGGAAATTTAAGACCACCTCTGCTTGTCAACTTCAAATAAAAAAAAAATTATCAGATAAGTCACAATCCAATTCAAGTGATTTTTCCTGGATTAAGTTTTGTTTACAGTATGAACAAGTAATTTTTTGACATACCTTATGACTAACATAACCTGCTAAATAAACAAGCACACCCATGGTAGATTCGGAAATATCTATGTCATCATAACTAGAAAAAAGGCAATAAAAGCTCTCAGGAATAACAATATCTGCTGCCAAATTATTATCAAACTGCAAATCTGTTATTCTGAACTCTCCCTTTTTTTCAGAGTATAAATTAATTAAACTTAATATTTTTAATTTCTTTTCTGATTCAAGTATCTGTGTACACGAAACTTGGTATTTTCCTCCCGACATCTGCCTATACTGTCCAAAATGTGCTTCGATTGGATCAGTCTGGAATTTCCCAAGTAGTACATATTCTACATGATAAGTGTCAAAAATATAATATATTAATAACAAAATAGAATCTGTGGAAAATTTCAGAGCCAATGCAGTTTCTTTAGACAGTAAGCCACCTTTTGTTGGTACACAAATCAGCTTCTTTTCATTTGGCAGTAAAAATCTAAGATTTAAAATATCAGCCATCCATGAGCTGAACTTTCTTAAAAAATCAACACCAGCAGAGTTGACACTAAAAATGGGTTCCGAAAGTACATTCCTTTTATTAGTGCCTTTTGTAGGACTTTTAACATTCACGACAGTCCACCATTGGATAACTCTAGTTCCAGGAAGCACATAGTTCCACATGCACCAGGAATCTTAGTTTTCTTCTGTTCCAGAGCAACATAGTTAGACTCATGGAACAAGTTAGTTGCATAAGAAACATTTTGCCTCTCCAATGAAGTAGGGTAAAGAACCTTTAATGAGAGTTTAGGTGCTGTTTTAACTACTTGGTTTTTTTCTTCTTCATGTATATCTTTTAAATTTGAAAGTTCTGCACGTAAAATCTCGTTTGTCTCTGGATGAGGGAAAAAAGTGTTTGCTTTGTTGCTATCTGGTTAAGCCATTTATTCCTAATTGATTTCCACAAGTGAACACTATCAAAAAGAAGAAATATTTTTTGATTGGGACTAAAGGGATTATTGATGGAACATTGCAATGTTCCTCCACACAGAAGAGAAAACATTTTCCCATTAAGTCTGTTGTTATCAGATATAATTGAAACAACTGTGTATCCACATAAATGCACCATTTCAAGGTACCTTCAAACAAAATGAAGGACTTGGAAAAGGCTGCGAAGTTGGAGTTCTTAAAGTCCCAATTAGAGCTTTGCTTCATGAAAAAACCTCAATATACTCCTCAAGTTTTTCTATGGAGCGCGAGGTTATTTTTTGCTTACCCAGCTGCTTATTACTGTCTACGAAGCTCTAAATTATTGACACTACCTCATCCTAGTTATTTGAGAAAGCTTTCTCAGATAATGAAAACAGGTGTAAGTTCTGACCATTTTTCGTTTTTTTTTAAAAAAAAGGCTGAACTTTTAAATGAAAATGAAAAGGTAGTAAATCTTTTATTAGATGAAATTTATGTTGACAAATGCATTGATTTTAAAAGTGGAACTCTTTATGGTCCTTCACTGAATTCAGATTCACTTGCTAGTACAGTGCAAAGCTTTATGATAACATCAGTTTTTTCTAAAAAGAAAGATATTGTTGCACTGTTCCCTGTGCATAACATGTCTGCAGATGATTTGTAATACCAATACATATAATAGGCTTTATCATTGTAGCTCAAATTTAACTAACTTTGATGTAATTAATAGAAAATCATAATTTCAATGTACAAGTTTTGATAAGCAAAACACTTTCCTTTGATTGTACGATGGGGCAATTAAAATATCCTATAGTTTTTTTCTTAGATGCTCTGTTAATCTGAATCAGAATTTTTCAAATAAAAACAGTCATTAATTGAATTAATCTTGAAAGATTTATTAATCAAACTCATGCTATTCACAAATGTGTTAAGACTAACTTTCGGATCCGGGGCACTGGCGATTTCTCGCCAAACATGGTAACCTTGTTGTTTTAGTCGAGCTTTATGGCAACCCTATGAGGTGATTTTTTTTCGTTGGGAAGTTCGCTACTTATAAGGAAATTCGGATGTATTGCGTTCTATGATTGGTTAGCGGTTTAAAGTTTGGATTTTTTTTGCGCTCTCTGATTGCTTAGCTTTTGAGAATGATTTTAATTGCTTACCGCTTAAACGGAGTTAGCAAAGGTCACAACGGATTTAGATTTTGTGCTTTCCGCTGGATTTTCAAAATTTGGAATACCATTTTTTCAAGTAAGTGGCAAATTTCTATTGATTTTTTGTTTGTTTTTTTAAATTTTTAATTAGAAATTCAATTCATTAATTAGACTGGACGAATAAATGCGTTTTTTTGGGAAAATGTATGATGAATCTTTAGCGAAAGCCACTCACTTATCCTTGATTAGGTATGGCAATGGATGGTTTGACTGGACGTATAAATGCGGGTTTTTTTGGGAAAATGTATGATGAATCTTTAACGAAAGCCGCTCACTTACCCTTGATTGGGTATGGCAATTGTGTTGTAAATTGCATATGTGTAAGATTCTTTTGATTACGTGGTACTGGGTGAATGAAACGCCAATTAAATGTGTTATGAATGAAATGGATGTGGCGACCCATACGATGACTCATTGGTTTAATTTTTGTAGAAAAGTGTGCGCTGTTAAATTTTTGTAAAAAATTGTATATATTTTGTAAAAAAAATTTAATTTTTAATTAATTTTTGTTAAAATTTTTAACCCAGAGAAACCTAATTAAATTGGAAAATAAGTTTTATTTTTCTTTACTTTTTATTGCTTATTTGTGCATTCCTCATTTTTACTTGCTGATGTAACGAATCGAATCGGCAAGTTGGCCGCCATACTGGTGTTGGATGCCATCTTGATTTGGCGACAAACATGCCCCGGATTCTACATCTTTACCCACAAGTTATCAAAGATTCCATTACTTCTTACATAAAAAAGACTATTCAAATGTAAATAATTAAAATTAACTTACCTTTCTAATAATGAATAACAGGATTTAAACAGGCTTTTTGCATTAATCAAACTGGAACAAGGTATTTTCACTCTACGAGCTGAAGTCTCGCCGTATACAAAACGGTAGTAAACACGAAAATGTTAGGATTTAAGCTGTGACTTCATAGCACCTAGTTGAGTTGTAGGAGAAGGCCTGGTTCAGCGTTAGCTGCGTGACCTTTCGAGACGGTCCTGAACGAGCCCTTAGTGTTTAAAACTAGGAACATTGTAACTGCTAACTGTGACCACAACCGTGAAACTACGCGGGAACGCTAAGATAAATGGTGTTTTCATGAAATCACGCCTGTTAAGTTTTGTATTTAAATTTATTTGATTTCCTTAATAAACTTTAAGTTTTAATCTATCTGGAATTATTAAGGGGATTGAGCAACAAAATGTCTCGCGGCACTCACGACCGAAAAAACCGCCTGATGCCTTAAGTGATAAGTACTTTTGTTAAAGTTAAAAGTGTTGGAATTCCCCAATAACTAAGTTTTGTTGTATTTAGATAAATGAATAATCTAACAAAATATTTTCTGGTAATCGAACAATAAATTAATGTAAAAATAAAATTTAGGGATCCATTCGATGGTGTATTTTTGGTAAACCTAAATGATTGAAGAATAATATTCCAAGTAATCGCTATGATTACTGGCAGATCATTTTTGAGTAGCTGTATTTTGAATTGTTATTTAGGAAGTAATCGCCATGATTAGGAATAGGTCAGTTCCTCTGACTAATTTTTTGGAAAAACTTTCTTGTTACTTGAAATGATAGTTACTTCTGATTTCAAATTTCATACATCTTACTTTACATTTGAACGGCACTTATTTTAACTTTGATCTGAATATTTGATTTGGTTTAATTTTGGACCTTTACTGATAAAGGTCCAAAATTAAACCAATCAAAATTAAAATCTTGATTTAATGTTAATTTTGATTTGTCTTGATTGAATGTTGAATTATTAGTGTGCATACATTGATATGTTTTTTCTTTGTTACGTACTGTGTAGATTTGTATACTACAATAATAATATTTTCTTATTAATCGTACACATTATTACATAGGATATTGATTTGGTTTTCTTTGTTAAGTACTGTGGTTTATTACAATAGTGCATTATTATTAACAGTACACTATTGGATTTGGCTAATTACCATTTATGAAAACAAGTTTCTCATTTGTAATGTGACAATAGCCCGTTGTGTTGCTCCAGTGTGACGTTAATTGAAAATACCAATACCATTTGTAATGTGAAGTTCAGTTAGATTTAGTTGCCATACATTAAGATGTTTTGAAATTATGTTTCACTATTAATAACTGATAGTTTTGTGTTGATCATTGCTTTGTTTTCAATTTATGTGTTCCAATTTATACAGTATCATTATCTAAGTTGTTTGTGATAGTGATGGGATGAAAATGAGTGATTTGTTTAATTGAATAGAATCTTTAAATCGAACGAATTGGTCAGCCGACTCCCTTCAAAGTGAATCGAATCATTGCCAACCTACTCGTTTATTTTACGAGCTGTGGTCAGTAGGGTTACTAGTAGGTATGGGGAAAAAGGACGAACTGTTCTTTTTCACCTGTTCTTCAAAAAGAACGGGAACAGCCTGTTCCCACTTTTTACAAAAACCTGTTCTCGGTTCCTTTTGTTAAAAGAAACATTGCAATTTTTTTATACTTCGATTTTAAACAGGTGGGAATTTTGCAAAGTTCTCTTTTCTTGAATTTTCTAAGTTCGCAAAAATTTTCGTATGTTCTAAATTATGGTAAGTCCGAAACACAGCTGTTCATCCTATAGTTTGTGACTCACTGTTTAAGTTGTTAAACAAATTAAAAAATTTTTTAAATATTGCTGATCAAAATTTTACTGTCCAGCTTTCTCTCTGGTGGTGTCGCCTCTACTCGTTCTTAGGATTTGCAATGCAAATTGTACAAAATGGAAAGCAAAATTTCAAATGTTTGGACATATTTCACTGTGAAAAGGAAATTCGAATCGTGTGTGTGTCATGCTCTCTATAAGTTGAAAAGGGATCTCATTAAGTCAGGTATTACGATTTAAAAGACATCTCGGAAATTAGAATCCCACCATGAAACTAATGTTTTGAAAGCGAAAGTGATTTTTTTGACTTGTATTTTTTATGTTTTAAACGCATTTAGATAGATCATATAATATTAACCTGTTTTTCAAACCAATTTTACTTTCCAAGTGGTAATCCCGGTATGCGTTTTTTGTGTTTATAATCTATTTGTTTATAATCTATCTGTTTATTATCTATTGACTTGAATCGTGTGTGTGTCATGCTCTCTATAAGTTGAAAAGGGATCTCATTAAGTCAGGTATTACGATTTAAAAGACATCTCGGAAATTAGAATCCTACCATAAAACTAATGTTTTGAAAGCGAAAGTGATTTTTTTGACTTGTATTTTTTATGTTTTAAACGCATTTAGATAGATCATATAATATTAACCTGTTTTTCAAACCAATTTTACTTTCCAAGTGGTAATCCCGGTATGCATTTTTTGTGTTTATAATCTTTTATAAAGGGCAACTCCCTATTGCATAACGTGATTCAAATTTACCTAGTGTTGTCCTCGGATTTTTCTCTTCGGGATGGATCACAGACTGTCATTCTATTGACTTGAATAACCATTTTGTTGACTTAAAAATGACATTAAAATCTAAAAGAATTATTACTTTCGTTTGCGTATTTGTTTTGTCCTAGGCACCTCATATCTGTTTGGGAAACTACTTGAGATGATTCAGATGTGGGACATTATTAGTTGCCACTGGGGAGAGAATTTAAACATTTCGATTTGCAAGAACGTTTTTCTATTTACGGAAAAATTCTGATTTTCTTTCCACTATTACTGATTGCTTGGCGCACCTTGAATAGACTTGACCCTTGCGTCTTAAAAAAATCAATCAACCGATAACAATTCGAAGACTCCGAGTCATTTATATATTTTTATATATACACACATACAAAGTATTAACAAATATGACGTCAACAAAATTCGGTCCTTGTCTATCGCAAAAACTGCTGGCGCCACATAGTCTACTAGGAGGAACAGGGCTTGCACATTTCGAGTAGAGGCATTTGAGAACAGAAGAACAGTTCTTTTTAAAAGAACGGAACATTAAAGAACTGTTCGCCGTAAAGAACAGTATTTCCCATCCCTAGTTACTAGTTTTCATTGTAAGGCTACTACATTTTCAGGTTTAGCGATTGTTTTCTCATTGAAAAGTAGTTGAACAGGTTCTGAGACATACGATGTGATTGTGCAAAAGAGGTGTTTCTCCTATCGCCAGTAGGAGCCCGCTGATTCGATTCGTTCAGGGATTGGATCATTTGTTTTGATTCGTTCACGAAACGGATCATTTGGGATTCAGATCTTTGGAATATATTCGTTTGGTTTGGAATGAGAAGGAAAGACTCGTTTCATATTTTTGCTTTGATTTTTTTCTTTTGTATTTCTTTTCACAATTTCTTCACAAAATGTTGAATTTAAAATTGGGTATCACTTATATATGTATTAAATTAACAGTAATAATGAAAGCGTTTTCTTTTGTTTCCAGAAATGAATTTGTTTTCTTTTCGAAAACAAAAATTGCTTTTCATAAAATAAACTTGTTCCTTAAATATCTTCTAATTTAGTTTTAAAAAAGGAAATTGATTCATTAGCTTTGAATTTGATTGAAATAGCTTTGATGAAAATTGACTGAAAAATTTCTTTTAACATTTTATTCATTTTAGAAAAATTTCATCACTAAACATTTCTGAATTAAAAAAAAACGTTCTATTTTTTTAAAGCAATCAAATTACATTTTTTGCAAATATATTTATTTACTACTTGAAAAATTATTTTCTTTGTATGAATCATTAAAAAATCTCATTCTATATAAGCTTCATATAGAATGTTGGGTTTTAATTAAATATGATCATGCAAATATGTAAACTGCTTCAACCATTTCACTGATAGCTCTACTATTGAAAATGTGGCAATATAGAAAGTTATTAAATCAGCATGTTAACCTTTAATTTGAAATTAATACAAATGGATATAAATATTTTAATACTACTCATTAGAAATATTTTGACGCTATATATAACCTGTGATCTATCAAGTAACAAATCTATCTCAAAAACCTAGATATTAAAGTTTCAACATGTGCTAAATTTAAGTTGCGAGAGGTATGAGACCTGAATGTCCAATCTTGAACACAAATGGAACATTTTTCAAAGTTCAATACACATTTACAGCCTTTAATGCTGTTTTTTTATCATTATTTTATAGAGGACCAAACTCTAGGATGGTAAGTAGTTTAATTTACGTCGCATTGGAGCAACACAATGGGTTGTTGGTGACGGCTAAACTAGGAACCACGATAAGATTGTGTTTTATTTTTCTAATATTGAATGATAAAGTAAACAAAGAAGGGCTTTTGTAACTGTAAAATTCAAAGTTAAGTATGCATCAGAATTGCATTTGTTCATTAAGTCAATTCCAACAATTTTAAATTAAAATTTTATTTCTAATGATTTTCTAATTTTTTATAGTAAGTTTAATAGTGAAAGCTATTTTACAATTAATTATATTTACTTTAGGATGAGTTTTAAGAAGACTACACTCGAGTATTATGGGTTTTGACATAAGTTTTGAAGGAAAAATAATGTTTTATTACATTATTTCCTTCTCCCTGAATTGGGAAGAATAACTGAGAGTCAAATCCTTTTGTTTTCATTAATTGATTGATGAAATTGAAAATCATTTTAATAAAACAAGTAATTTTAGTAATTTTTAAAGATGTAAAATAAAAATACTAATTGATTAATTTATGGGCATGTGCTTTTTCGAGAAAAATCTTGTTCAACTCAAAACGCTCTGATCCTTTGCTCAACAGGCTCTGGGTTCAAATCCTGGTCATTGCATGGATGTTCGTTCTAATTCGGAATCCACTTTATAAGGCGTACGTTCTAGTAAAAAATGTCCATGGAGCGACAGATCAACTATCACAGAGGTGAACAATTAGCTTAGTTATAATACACAACTATAAGATTGTTATGAATATCTTAAAAAGGGATTTTTTTTAAACTGGCTATAATAGCGAATAAATTTCGATGTTGTAAGATATAAAACATGATAATTGGCTGACAATTGTGATTCCAATGCCCTTGTTTCATTACTTCCACAGAAAAATTGCAACAAATATTTTTGGCTTTGGTCATGATTTTCAGCGATTGTCAATCGATGACAGATTGGCTAAGATGATCGGCCCAGGAAATGTGACCAATGTAGTGGAGTGTACTCGTGATGAACCACGCCACTTGAGTCAAAGAAGACAGTCAGCATGACTGACATTGCTGCGGACTTGTCTTGCTTTTTTTGGCCTCGGGGATGTTGGATGCTTCCATTGTGATGACTGCAACTTCTAAGTTATACCCATAATTCCAGGACTCATTGCCAATGATCACTGTGTTGAGGAAATTGGGATCACTCTTCAGTCTCCATCATGTCCTGTCCAATCTCCAAATGGAGTTGTTTCTGCTCGATCTTTAGCAGCTTTGGCACAAACTTTGCTGAGATTCTCCTGAAGCCCAAATCCTCAGTCATAATGGAATGAACAGATCCAATGCTGATGCTCGCCTTGTATGCAAGTTGATTCGACGATCCTGCATCACCAGGGTCCTTACTTGGTCAATGACGATCTCATTTCTGGATGTTGAGGGCCTACCAGAATGTGCTTCTCTTCACTGATGTGCAGCCATTTTTCAAGCAGTTGTACCACTCCTTTATCTGTGTGGTGCCCATCGCTTCGTCCCCGAAGGCCTGTTGAATCTTGCGGATTGTTTCCACTTGGGAATCGCCAAGCTTTACACAAAATGTAATGTAGTAACGTTCAAGTTTTTGTGTCTCTTTGTCAAAAACGAAAATCCGACTGCTCTCACTAACACTTCCTCCCTCATCAGCGGTCTGCTTGTGACTGACAACTTCTACAGGCAGGAAAAAATTTAAGCATGCGCATTAGTATCACTAACATGCATGCTCCAAACCATGCCTCCCTAGCTTCATTTGTTTACGCATGAAAAATTATGGTTGGATATTTTTTGAACAAACCTCGTTTACACACTTTTAGTAGCTAATATGGCATTCTCATCACAAAGTTATTAACTTAAAGAACCTTATTATGAACAGTGAAGATTATGATGAAGAGTATGTGAAAGAGGTTTTAGAAACCATGATAGAAGATAGGAAAGAAAGAGAACAGAAGAGGAGGCAAAAAGAATTGGCGGATAAGATGAAAAGAGATTACGAGTTGGAGAGACTGAATTCAAGCTGCCTCCCAGACAAATTTATCCAAATCTTGGATGACTACATCGTAAATAGGCCAAAATTAAACTCAACAAATCTGATGCAAAGAATTTGAGTCGAAACATGACAGCACTAGCCTATACCTTACTCTCTTTGAACGAGAAGTAACTCGAATACAGTTAAGGAAATAATATTGGGTATCACATCTACTGGAACTGCTACCCAATGATATGGCACAGTTAATAGCTAGGGAATCTGATGAGGTGGCTAATAATTACGATCAAGTGACGACCATGTTGTGGAGGCGATACAAGTTAACACCCGAGCGATTCGGCCAAATGTTTACAAAACACTAAGGAACCAACCAGCACCTGGACAGACTTTGTGTACAAGCTAAAGAATTACTTCCATGAATGGATCTCAAGATTGGACATAAAACCATTGAACTTTCAGATTTGATCATAACTGACTAAATCAAGTGAAAGTCCCTCCAGACATACGAGACCACTCTCTTGATGAATGGTCGCAAATTAAAAAGCCTGATGACTTGGCCACTGAACTTGATGACTACGAGACAGTCAGGATCCACTTGAAGAAGTCTGGGAACCCTGCCAAAGCAGTGGGAAGTTGGAAAACCAATACAGAATTGGCCGAGTCTGGGAAGAATTCTCAAAGACAAGAGGCAGCAAGGCCTAGTTACGAAAAAAAGTGTACCCTCAAAGGAAATACTGACAACTTAATCCTGAAAGTAGTAGGGAGGACCAACCCAGTTTGGTGTGTTATGATTGTAGTACCCCAGGGTAAATCAAGTCCAAATGCCCAACCTGCACATATGGAGCTAAAGTGTCTGCTAACTTCAATAGTGTCCAGCTGCACTCCTTTTCATCGTTTCCAAAACAAGTTATCAGAATATCAGTCAATGACATATGAGGTACAGTAATTGCAGACTGTGGACCGAGCCATTCCACATTGCAGGAGAGATTCTGTATCGGGTACTACAAGGAAAGGGAGTAGCTTTCCAGAAAACCCATATCCTGCTGATGGTCAGAAAACTGAAGTGGAAGTGAGAATGACATGTGTGACCATTGGACTCTAAGGTCGAAAATTTCAAACTATGTTAATGGCATTACCCACAGTTCTAGGAAACGACTCTGCTTGTAGCAGATTTCCCCCAAAACTCAGGTCTCATCTTAAATTGAAAAGAAAATTCCTGTTTCAGTGACCATCCAGTTAAGAATTTCTGTTTTATGGAAGAAGCAGATGCAACTGATGTGAAAGGTATCTACATGAACTGTTGTCTGCTAATCCAAGAAGGTCAACACTTGCCTGAAGACCAGAGAGACAAGCTCAATTCTTTGCTGGAAGTGTATGAGACCACCTTTCAACCAGGGGAGAGACCATGCCTTTCATCAAACACCACATTAACACAGATAATCATTCACCTATAGCGATTCCACCAAATCGATTATTGCCAGGAAAAATGGAAAATTTAAGAAAAGAACTGGATCTACTCAAAAAAGATTTTATTGAAGAATGCGAATCACCCTATGCTGCTTCTGTAATTTTAGTCCCAAAACAAAATGGAACTGTTAGGTTATGTGTTGACTACAGAAAGTTGAATGCAGTCACTGTTCCAGTATGTTAACAAAATAGATTATGGATTTAAGCTGAAAGCTATTTTGATGATTGCAATAATATTTTTATTGCAAGTTCAAAATTCCACTCAATTGGCATGTTCTGGGGGAATGTTATTGCACATATTCTATTCTGTTCATAGAGAAAAGCTTCATTTTATTGTATGTTATGTGTATACCCTTTTTGTGTGTGCTTGGAATATCACTTTGAAGACTTATCAATGCTGAGGGAAAATTTGAAAAATAGGTATACTTGATTTCAATTTATGTATATTTTCATGTCATATCCCATTATTTAATTGTTTTCTTACTAATTACATTTTTTCACAAATAAGTACTTTTTGCAAGTATATTGATGAAAAGTAGAAAATTTTACATGCATTTTTTGGTGCAAGAGTTCCATTTATTTTATTTTCTATTGGTGACATGAATTTTTCTCAAAAACAAGTAACCCATTAATCTCTACTATTATAAAAGAAAGCGTGTGTGTGCAGTGTCCAGACGAATCTATAGCACTTGCAGCTATGAAATTCGGCACACAGGTAGTCCTAAAGGTGACTGAATGTCCCTTGAAGCTCTAATTTTAAAATTTAATCTAGAAAATTGTTTATTATTTTGTACTGTGCATGTAGCTCCTCCTCCTTTATGACATATCTGTGCAGACAGATCTGACAGATACTTATTGCGCATGCTACCTCTTCACTAAAAACACCCCTCCTCACATTGAAATGATGGTGTAGTGGATAAAGCGACATGCTGAAGTCACGGTAAGTGCATTGGAGGGAGACCCGAGTTCAAATCCGGCCGATGGATAATTTTTATTTTTCGCCTCTATATTGTTTAAAAATAGTAAATATACTCTAATCCTTCCAATTTTTCTGTACTTTTACTTTATCCTTTTATTTTTTTGAATTCAACACAATTATTTTTAATAATTTAATTGATTTTATTCAGCTTTTTTCAATTTGGAAACTGGTTTCTCTGTATTGTCACTGTTTTTGTTCCTCCAACGGAAAGCAAACAACTGAAGCTCCACCCCTACATGTTCGATTCCAAGTGCCAAGTCCCTACCATCAAGTAATTTTCTGCAACTCAGTTAATAAATTACACGAAATAAAGTAACTGTTTTTTACTGTTTAATTTGGTTTTGATTTAGCTGACATTGATTCATTTAGGTTGTTTGTCGTAATCAGTGAGGTAACAAGACTTTTTAAAAGTATAGTGTTATATTTAAAGATTGAATCATATTATTATTTCAGTAGTGGTTATTTCATAACTTAATTTTGAATTTGTATAATCTCTGCAATTTTCATCTCATTTTTATTTCAGGCAAATAACTGCATTATTTTGGTTTAGCGTTATAGAGGTGACATAACAAGACTTTTTAAAAGTATAGTGTTATATTTAGATTGAATCACATGTTTATTTGATTAGTGGTTATTTCATTATTTACTTTTGAATTTGTATAATTTCTGCAATTTTAATTTAATTTTAATTTCAGGCAAATAACTACATTATTTTCGTTTAGCATTATAGAGGTGACATAACAGTACTTTTTAAATGTAGTGTGTAGCGGATAAAACTGTTAGTGCATTGAAAGTGAACTGAACCATTGACAGCCTAATTACCCCATAAACACTCAACCTCTTGGCACGTCGCCAAGTACGTCATCAAAATAATAACTTTTTCCTTGTAAAAGGAAAAGTTCTGCATCTTCCTTCCAGGCGCATGATTGCACTGTGGTCCTGTCTTACTTGATGTTTCTCGTAATTTGTACCCAAAATGTAAATGTGTTAATTTTACCCTGAGATGCTTACTTGACTAAACTCCTCTCACCCGCCTATTATCAAAGTGGCGCCTAACATTGTGCCCTGAATTTAAACCCGATTAATGAACTACGCAGTTGGAGTTTGGATTCCTGAATGATGATTCCAGCAGGCAGGGAATTTTATATGAGTACTTATTAATTACTATCTGAAAATGCATATGTAGCATAAAAATTGTTTTGGTTCTCGAGAAGATATAGTTACTTAAGTATTGGTAACTTGTTGTAAACACTTCTGTTTTCAATATAATTAACATCCATCATTTCTTTAATATTGAAGCTTTGTTTTGAAATAGAATTCTCTATGGTGGAGTTTCTCCAGATTTCCGGAAACAGAAGTATTATTTATAAAACAGAAGAGTAATAGTTTTGCCATTTTAATAAATATTTGATAAAAGTATTGATTTGGAATGATACTTAAATTTTGGAAAATTAGATGCTTATAAATGATGCTGATAAAGTATTGATTTGGAGTAATATTCATATTTTGGAAATCTAATGTTTGCATGTTATGATACTGCCCATTATGATTTGAAATATTATTAGTTCATTGCTTTGCATTTATTATGAATATAATGCATGAATATTTTATTAGATTAAATTGTGAATGCCATTGATGTTACCTTTTGATTTATTAGTGGTATAGTAGAATTGTGTATTTTGTATTACCCTTGTTTTAAATAATTGTCACAATGGCATATTTGGCTAAGGGTAAAAAACAGGACTTGATTGCATTAGCAAATGAACTTGATATTACTATCGATGATAATTTTAAGATAATTGGTATTAAAAATGCTATACTATAAAGCACGACATATGATGAAGAAATCAGTAAACAACCCTATTGAGAATCACAATAAATGGGATGAATGGTTTAGCATATGCTGATACTGGAGCGA
Organism: Meta bourneti; assembly: GCA_933210815.1. Classification (NCBI taxonomy): domain Eukaryota; kingdom Metazoa; phylum Arthropoda; class Arachnida; order Araneae; family Tetragnathidae; genus Meta; species Meta bourneti. The sequence goes on from OW119923.1 coordinate 1,090,603, forward strand.
GTAACTCGATTGCTGGTGAAGTGTTATACCGACTTTTGAGAGAAAAGGGAATAAAATTTGAAGCAACAGTTCTCAACGCCGCACTTGCTGATGGTTTTGAGTGATAAACCGAAGTACACAAAGCCCAGGTAGATGTAGAAATTGAAGAACATTTGGTTAGAACTGAATTATTTGCCTTACCAACAGCGAAAGAAAATCGAACTCTGTTAGGGACAGACTTTTTGCGAAAAGCCAAAATACTGTTGAATGTTCCAAACCACCACTGGTTTTTTAGTAATTGTCTGAGACGAAAGTTTCCCTTTGCTGAAGACACTTTCCAAAGAACTGTCGAAGTAGCAAAAGCAGATGATGTCAATTCAATACATTTGAGAGACGATAAAGGAAGGCACATCACTAGAGAACAAAGAACAGAATTAAATGCATTGTTAGAGAATTTCTCAAGTATATTCCGACCAGGGAAGAAGCAACTACCAAGATTCAACATTATATTAATACAGGAAAGAATCCTTCTGTTTCGCTTCCACCCTGTCGCATGTCCCCTAACAAGAAAGAAGTTTTGAAAAAAGAATGGAATGAACTCTCGGCAAATGGTAATATAGAAGAATGTGAATCTCCGTACGCTTCACCTGTAGTATTAGTTCCTAAACCTAATGGGAAAATGCGCTTATACATTGATTACCGAGAACTTAATGCAATCACAGTAACCTGATAATTATCCCTTCCCCACGATGGACGACTTGCTTCATGACGCAAAATACACCTTATACATGTCTACAATTGACTTAAAGTCAAGTTATCAAATTGAAGTAAACCCTGCAGATCATAAGACAGCTTTCATTTGTCCTTTTGGAACTTACAGGTATCACAGAATGCCCCTGCAACTGGTGAGAAACGTCACTTTGCGAGTAACCGTGTTAAATATCTAGGACTTTACATAACAAAGTCTGGCCTTGAAGGGGATCCAGAGAAAAATGCTGTCATTCAGAAAATGCCACCCCCATGACTGTTAAACAAGTGCAGTCATTTCTACAGACCTGCTTGTGGTACAGGAGATTTATTCCTAACTTTTGAGAAGTTGCAAGACCCATAAGCTATCTTACAAAGAGGAATGTCTGCTGGAGAGAAATGGGGCAAAGAAAAAGATTATGCATTTCAAACCTTGGAACAACTTTTGATTAGTCCACCTATTCTTAGTGAAAATGATTCAACCAAGCCTTACACTATTCGAACTGATGCTAGTAACTATGCACTATGCGCAGTTCTTTTACAAGGTACTGGACCTGAAGAGCATCCTATCGAATATGACTGTCGATTACTCACAAGTGTTGAAAGAAATTATTCGACAATGGAATGTGAAGCATTAGCTGTAGTATGGGCCTTGAAGAATTTCTGTGCTTACATTGAAGGGCAAGAAATCACTGTTGCATCTGACCATCAGCCTCTTAAATGGCTAATGAATTTAAAGTCTCCTACTGGACAATTAGCAAGATGGGCTTTAGAGGTCCAATGCTTCAACTTGAAGTTGGAATACATTCCAGGTAAAGCTAACATTATAGCTGATATGCTGTCTAGACCTTTTTGGCAACTCACGGAAGGAACTTGTGAAATGTGTACCATATCCATTGATATGCCCTCATGTAATCCAGGAGATATTCGAAAAGAGCAACTGAAAGATGAAGATCTCAGGAAAATTATCGATTCTTTTGAAAGTATCGAAAAAGACAAAAATTTTGAAAAATATTCTGAGAGAGGTTACCTCATGAACCAAGGAGTTTTGTATAGATATTCTCTTGACTCTGAGTTGGAAGAGGCTCAGCTGGTTGTACCTATTCAAGAACGAGAGAAGGTTCTTAAAGAACATCATGATGCACCAACAGCTGGCCATTATGGAATCGAAGGAACTTATAGCAGAATAGCAAAGTGGTACTTTTGGATTGGTATGAGAAGATACATTACCGAATATGTGAAGAACTGTACTGATTGTTGTCAGTGCAAACCTAGCAACCAAAAACCCTCAGGACCTCTTCAGACACCTATCTACTCACAGCGTTTTGAAACTATTTCCTTAGATCCTTTTGGGCACTTACCCGAAACAAAAGATGGAAAAAAGGTGGATCTTCATCATAGAAGACTGCTCCACTAAGTGGGTTGAACTGTTTGCGTTAACCAACGCTTTGCTAAGGAATGTGTAATAATTCTGATTGAGGAAGTTTTTATGAGATACGGGTTGCCAAGATAAGTCATTAGTGATAATGGCTCCCAATTTATAAGTGCCATAACACAAGTATGCTACCTTTTATTATTAAACAAACTTTGTCTATCATCCTCAAGCAAATCCTGTGGAAAGAAAGAACCGAGATCTGAAACCACGTTTGGCAATATTAGTAGGTGATGACCACACCATATGGAAGGAAAAGTTACCAATTATTAGATTTGCCTTAAACACCATCAAGTGCAACTCAGCAGGACAAACTGCTGCTTATCTGCAGTTTGGTAGAGAGCTGCGCACTGTAGATGATATTTCGCACGATTTTCGAAGTGTTGTAGATAATGACAATTTCGTTCCAGAGATAACTCTTTATCTAAAAAAATTGGCCAATTTCATGAAGCAAATAAAATATCGTGTTGAAGAATGTCAAGACAAGCATCGTAAATCATCACCTCAGTTTAAGACAGGTGACAACGTTTGGGTTGCTTTGCATCCAATAAGTCAGGCTAAAAAAGACAAAACCTCAAAATTTATGCTCTGGCGTGATGACCCACATGTAATTGTGTCACAAAGGTCTCCTATCTCTTATACAGTTGCTGCTAAAGATGATCTTCGCTTATAGGAAACTACCATGTGTCAGCCCTTGTACCCTACAACGGCCCTGATTCCCGACCTGTGGCGCCGATTCGCAGAAGGGGACGACCAAAGAAGTTACCTGATGACTAGGAGAAGCAAAATCCTTTTGCCGAATCCAGCAATCTCGACTATACACGTGGTTGTCCATCATCGAGGTCCCAAAAGAGACATTACCTTTCCGGTCTATCTCGCCATATACATCCTCCACATAGTGCAAAGCCACGTGTTATAAAAGTAATTTTTATAACAAGTGGGTGAGAGGAGTTTAGTTGAGTAAGCATCTCGGGTTAAAATTAACACAATTTATTTACATTTTGGGTAAAAATTACGAAAAAACGTAAAGTAAGACAGGACCACAGTGCAATCGTGCGCCTGGAAGGAAGGAGCAGAACTTGTCTTCTTTTTACAAGGGAAAAAATGTTATTAGTTCGATGACGTACTTGGCGACGTGCCAAGAAGGGGTTGAGTGTTTATGGGGTTAATTAGGCTGTCAATAGTTCAGTTCACTTTGAATTTGTATTATTTCTATACTTACATAATACAAATCTATCGACACTACATGTGACACAGATGACGCTGTGAACTACAGAACAGAGTTTTACATCCATCTCACTCTGCAATGGAACAAGACTATCAAGGAACTGATGCCGAATGTTATTGAAGCCGCCACCATGACTGGACAATCCTCAGGCGAAGACATTTATTCCTAGGATCCCAATCATCCCTTCGGATCTCACATTTCAATTTAAACGACTTCAGTTCTCTGTTCGTTTAAGTTTCACCATGAGAAGGCACAAGGACAATCGCTGAAAGGTGTAGACTTGATCTCATTAAACCGTGTTTCTCCCACTGTCAACTGTATGTGGGTTGTTCAACAGTTGGAAAAGCCAAGAATCTTTACATAATAGCTCCAAATGGAAGAACATTCAGCATAGTGTATCATGAAGCTCTCTGAAAAAGAATCAGTGAGGTGGAAGGAATGAGGCGACATGCCGTGTCATGTTGGGTGGTGGTGGGATTCATTCTTAAAATTTTGGTTTCTTTTTAATGTTTTCAGAATTAGGGAGGACAAACAAGAATGATATCACGGGCAACTCCGTCCGGGTACTGCTAGTTACTTTGTAAAAATGACTAAAGAAATTCTACACATATCTATATATTATGCAAAAAATTCCGAAATTTATCTGATTTTTGGAATAATTTTATATAAAACTTTATATGGTGTTAGTGGCATGCCTTGTGATGAATTAATCCGAACTTTTGTTGGACATTAAAAAATAACATTTATTTTAACACAGACAAAACAATGGGTTTACAATGGACGCGCGAAACAAAAATGCTTATTTTCATATTAAAATTTACGAATTGCTACGAAGACGTCTCAACTAGACGGAGTCCGTGAGCTAACTGTTTCTCATTCTCCTCACATGCGCAAGCGCAGTATTGAAGGACTTTTTAACAGGAAACTTCCGGGTCTGCAGCCGGCCATTCTAGACTCCTAGGCGCTAAGATGTCACAGCCTCAACATTTATCTAGGTCCAAGAAATTTCATGGTACCGCTTATGAGTTAAAGTCAAACTAATCTCAACCACTCGAGAACTAGATGGGAAAACATTACTTATGCATTATCATTTGTTGGGCTGTCCTTTTTACTATATCATGTGATTAACTCTGCTAACTTCTATGTCGTGTTTTAATTGTCCAAAAATTTACCCAGCTATATTTCCTGAACATTAATGTTATTCATCATAAATATTAATGTTTAACAAATTAAAACTATCTAGAAACTACACTGATTTGCATGTTTCATATCCAACAAGTTTATACTTGCATGGGCAAGGGATTAATTAAAATCATAAAAGTCTGATTTAAATAAAAAATATGATATATATCAAATAAATGCGATTTTTATGATTTAAAAAATGATTTTTTTATACCCTTGCAGCAACCCAGAAATAGGTGTCCTAATGAAAACCAAACACTCAACCTGCGACGGCCAGCCGCACAAACAACCAAGCTGGAGATTCCAAGGAGCAATTTTGCAGTTCAGGAAACTCCAAGAAGGACGATTGCATTGCTTCCCTTGCCGGAATATCGGGAGATGAATATGTCCTCCCCTTATGAAGAGACGGAGGATACAGAAGCTGCTATTGAAAACAAGCCGGCATCAACAGACTGCACTTCCCAGTCTTTAGGCCTGCATACGAAGATAAGATCAGTGACTGCAGAGTGGATTGCTGACAGAGTTCCTGGTGATGTGCCCACAGGACCCATGCTTGTAGTTACCTGGTGGAATTTTGTTTGTGTGTGCTTCAAGTTTCTCCATGTTTCCATTGCCCCTAGATAATATGGAATTCTAGGGGTCCCTCATCCCAGCTGCCCTTCTTGGTATTCAAGTCGTCAAAACGGGGTGAGTAGGGTCATACTTCGGAATTATGCGTTGGGAGAGAGGCCCCAACATAGCCCAAATCCGAGCATCTTTCCAAATGAAGTCCCTGACTGTTTGCATTAAGTCAGTGGTTTCCAAACTTTGTTATTATGCCCCTTTAAAAAAATTTAATCTCGGCACCCCCTCTTTATTTTATAAAATGATAGACACATTTTTAAATGGTAAAAAATGTATTAATGCAAAAAATGAAAAAGAAAACTTAATTGACAGATTAATAACAAGGTATATAACTATATATATTTATTTTTAATGCGACGGATGTGCTTGTTTATTAGCACAGAGTTTTTCAAATCTAGGTGTTATTGAGGAGAGTGCTACTTGTAGCTCTTTTTCTACTACTAAACAGGCTCGATATTTGGATTTGATTGCAGCTAATGCAGAAAATCGTGTTTCGCATTAATATGATGTTACGAATGGCAGCATTACTTGCATTCCTTTGCTTGACAAAGTATTATTCTTCACTTCGATTAAACCAAAATTGAACTAGGGTTTCACTGAAATTTTTGTTTCATTGAAGTATCGCATGATAATTCTATCAGTTTTTCCTTTTCAATAGTTGTCAATCCAAATTCATCATCTTCATCAACGACTGGATTCTATATCCCCATGCGAACTTTGTAAAATCGAGATATTTGAAATGTGAAAAGTGCATTAGGAAACCATCCAAGTGTTCAATATGTTAGATGGTAAATTTACAAATACACAACATTTGGTTTTGAATATGTATTTACAAGTGATAAATGATGGTGGTACAATGATGCATTTGAAAGATGCACACCAACACGCCCTTATTCTGAAAGAACTTCTATCCGTATAAGATATTGCCATCGTTTAAGATATTGCCATCGCAACTTAAAAAAATAACACATAAAGAAAATGTTGCCAGATTTATCCAAGGTACAATACATAATTAACAATAATAACATTGTGAAAGGCATTTTTAACATGGCCCCTTGCTTATCACACTGGCATTTCCACATGAACTTCAAGCAGATTTTTAACAAGAAATACAAAGAAAGCACTAGAAACATCGATCCAATTTCCTTTTAGTGTTCCCAGTAAGTCATTCCATAGTTCAGGTCACAGTGTTTTCTTGGACACCCATTTGGTCAGCAAGTCTAATGTTTCCTTTGGATGGGACATGCTTTAACTCGATAAGTTTGTCAAAGACTAGGTCATGCAGAAAGAAGTATTTAATATCAATATGCTTGCTTCTCTCTGATGTGACATGGTACTTGGCTATGAAGATTGCTCCTTGATTGTCGACAAACACTTTCTGAGGGACCAAGTTTTCACATTTTTGCTTGACCAAGTGACCTAGTCTAGCACTTGCAAGTAGCATCATATATCCACTGAAGGATTTTTGGTCAGTTCTATCTCCACCCCAATCAGCATCAGAAAAGATTTGCAGCCCCTCTCCAGTCTTCTGGAATTTCAGCTTCATCGATAAAATATGGTGGGCTGAACTAAGGTCCTTTGCTGTGAATTTTCTTTTGGTCTCCCACTTGAAGCCCTTTGTTTCTTGAAGTCTTCCAATGATGAGGTCATCCACATAGACCCCAATTATGAAACCTCTTTGATAGTTCTAATAAATACAAGGGTATGCATTTGTCCTCAGTCCATATTGAGTCAAGAATTCGTCCAAGCATGAGTTCCACACATGGCAAGATTGTCAAGGCCATAGAGGCTTCTCTTATGGTGGCAAACAGGATGTTCTTTCTCTTCTATACATTCTTCTGGCTGAACCATATATATCCGCATCAAGGACTCCATTTAGATATGCTGCTGTTATATCCATCTGGTAGATCTCAAAGTCCATCTCCGTAGCTATAGCAAGCAAAATACGTATTGATTTTCGCTTAATGACTGGTGAGAAGGTTTTTTAAAACCAACACCATGTACTTGTAAGTAACCTTTTGCTACAAGTCGAGCCTTGAACTTTACATGGTGGTTCCCTTCTTCATCTTTCTTCCGAAATAACCATTTGGATGTAATTGCTTTGATGCCAGGTGGTTTTGTCACTAGTTCCCAGGTTTAGGCATGCTGTTAGGTTTTTAACCTCCTCTTCCATGACACTTTGTCACATTTTGCCTTCAGCTGATGTTAGAGCTTCGACAGTTGTTAGATCTTTGTATAGTGCTTTGGCCTCTGGTGCATCTTGTTTCTTTTGCATTATACAGTACATAATCATGCAAATAACTAGGGACCTTTTTAATTCTAGTGCTTCTCCTAATTTGATTGCTCCGCTCGGGTGTTGCGGGATCGTTAAGGATGCTTTCGTCTTTCAGATCCACATGCCTGGCTTCTTCCTGAGTGAGTTCCACTGTCTCTTCAGCTTCTCGATCACTCTCCTCTTCTCTAGTTCCATTTTAAGAGGGTTCTTCATGTATCTGGCACAAACAATTCTTTGAGTGTTGGTCAACCGCCTCTGGATTTAGATTTTTCATTTCAACAAGGTTATTGGTAGACCGTGGGGTCACTGCCTTCGAGTACGTCTTGTAATATCTCTGTCTCAGATGGAAATGTATCCTCTACTTCCTCATTTTCAATATGCACAGTGTGTTCTTTTTTACCAAGATTCAAGTGGCGTTGCTGCCTTTAAGGGAAAAACGTTTTCCTCGAAGATCACTTCTCGACTAATGAAGAAACTGTTTTCCTTCAGATCCCATAGCTTGTAACCCTTGATACCATCAGGATATCCCACAAGGACACATTCTTTAGCCTTGGGATCAAGCTTGCTATGCCTTGAGTGAACACACATGGCTTCAAGCTCTGCATCCAAAAACTCTTGAGGTGATTCGAGTTTACTTCTTTGCCTGACCATATTCTTTCTGAAATGTTACCGTCAACTGCGGCTGAGAGACATTTATTTCGAAGGTAGGCTGATGTGGAATCTGCTTCTGGCCAAAATTTCGGATCTAGTCCAGATTCAATCAGAAGACATCTTGTGTTGATTAGAGTCTGGTTCATTGTCTCTGAGACTCCATTTTGTAGAGGTGATTCTGGCACTGTTACCTGCCTCCGTTTTCCAAGTTAGGTATTTGTTGAATTTTTCACTTCTGAACTCACCACCATTATCACTTCTCAAGATTTTGATTTTTCTGTACTGGAGGTTCTCTTCCATGCGTTTGTATTCGTCGAATTTGGTGAGAACTTCATTCTTTGTCTTCATTGGGTACTCCACTGTATGTATAATAGGAGAAGTCGTCTGAATGAAACAAGGTAATTTGAACTAATGATGGTGGGGTTATCTTTCCCACCACATCCGAATGTATAATCTCTAGTACCTCTTTGGCTTGTGTGCTTGCAACTTGAGGAAAACACAGCTGCTTTATCTTCCCCTGTATACATACAGGACAAGGTTCATTTGACACCGGACTTGGCTCTTGTTTTTTGACAGTGGAGGCAAGACCTCTCGCTGCATTGTAATGCAAGTGTCCCAATTGATGGTGCCATAATTCTTCATTTGCAGTTCTTGCAATATATGAGACAGGTTGGCTCTTTAAAAAAGTCTTCCTTTTCTTTTAGCTGTGAGGATGGTGGCCCTGTTCCTTTTTATTACCTTTGCCGCTCCATTAGCCAGGGTATGAAAAAAAATCATGGACATGAGACACAAATTACAGTGTAGTTTCTAGATAGTTTTGATTTATTTATATTTTTATGTAAACCTTTTAATGTGTTAGGAAATGTAGCTGGGTAAATTTTTGAAAGATTGAAACACGACATAGGAATTAGCTAAGTAAATCACATGATGGAGTAAATTAAATAGACAGTGCCCCAAATGCCAAGCATGAGCAATGTTTTCCATTTGGTTCTCAAGCAGGTTAGATTGCTTTGAGTTTCACCTATTACACCAGTGACTTGAATTTTTTGGACCCAGATAAATAAGGTTGCCGGATCCCACCAACACCATATTATGAATTTTTTTAATCATAGAAATTTCAGATATTTTTGCATTATGTATTTATCGTGTACCAATAAAATGCTTTGAATTACTTTAATTAGTTTGATATAACGTAATTAATTGGTTCAAGACTTGCTTTTGAGAAAAAAGTCATGTCACCAATAGAAAATTAAACAATAGGAACTTTCATCTTGGATTCCTACTTATTAAGTTTTAGCTTGCTAAAATAACTTATTGATAATTTTTTTGTAAGTTAACAGTAAAAAATGAGGTTTGAAAATACATAAATTTGAAATCAAATGTCTAATTTTCAAATTCTTTGAGTATTGACAAGTATTTTATAGGTATTTGAAACACTGAAAGGGTTTTTATATAAAACAAAAAAAATTAAGCTTTTCTCTACGAACAGCATAGAACAAGTATAATAGCATCCCCCAGAACATGCCAATTCAGTGGAATTTTGAGCTTGCAATAAAAAATTTATCAATTCCAATAACTTCCCTTCTTCATTAAACCTATAATCTTTTCTCAACATACTCAATTTATCAGATGAGTGAATTAACTTTTCCATTGCAAATTTCAATTCCATAAATAATGAATAGTTATTCTAGCAGTGTTAAGAATTCTAAGGAATCAATGCATAAAATTTCCCAATACATTGAAATAAAAATTAACCAATATATTACTGGAAACAAAGTGAAACTTAAAATTGCCAATTATGAAAATTTATGTGCGAAATTGGAATGCTTTTGTGATACTGCAGTTATGAGTGTCTATATTTTTTATGAACAGACTACAATACTAAATAAATAACTAGAACATCTTAAAAAAGAAAGCTAGTTGTCACAATTTTAATAATTTGAGTGAATATATTTCGAGCATCTTCACTCATCACATGGTGAATGGTTTAAAATTGGCTATGTGTGATGTATAGTCACACAGAATGTTTAAAACAAAACCAGCACTGACGAGCTGGCTTGTGAGTGTCACCTTTGGTCAATGGCCCAAGATGGAAATACTTGTCAGGTAATTATGATCCCAATCAGCAAATACTGTTATTTAGTGTCTTCAAAGGGAGGATGATTTTCAATATAATTTTGGTGTGATCTCAGTATGAGCGCAAGTTCTTAACTTATATGAATAAAATAACATGCATATTGTTCAGTCATTTAATTTTCAATATTATTAAACATAACAGAAAAATACAATTTTAAATTTTGATTTGAATCAATGATTTTTTAAAATAAAAATCACTCGATTTAAATCGGCATACCCTGCCGTTTGCAAACTCAACCTTGCAACCTTGAATACTCGTTGAAGTTCGTTGAAAATGACAAATGGTATTGTTAATTTAAATATAGCACAAACTTCTTTAAATAATTTTATTAATGACATAATTGGAACATAATTAGAACAACCGATAATGAAACGCTAGACGAATAATTTCATTGTTATTTTTCTAAACTATATTAGCTGATGCCACTCGAGCAAAAGAAAAATCGCAACGGGAATAGTTTTATAGGAGGTGCTTCAGTATCGCAAATGATGTCACCCCCCTTCCCAGTGAAAACGTTATACCTCATAGTCTTTCAGGTATGCAGGGAATCTCACTCTTAGACCAGTTCTTGTGTTTCTAGATTCAATGTCATCGGGAGGATCATAGTCACTAGAAAGTGGTTGTGAGATTTTGGAATTAGCAGAATCAGATGTATGAAGATTTGTTGCTACTTGATCTTTGAGTTTGAAACATGGTTTCAGTCTATCTATTGATATCCTTTTAATTTTACCTGAAGCTACCACATCGAAGAATTTCTCAAAACGTTGTTGAACTAAATATGGTCCAAGGTAGTTTGGTTGAAGAGATTATGTTATTATAGATGAATACATGTGTGTGTGTGTGTGTGAACAATTTGCTAAGTCCTTGAGGACGAAAACAGGTTTTTTTTCATGTCTGGTTGTTGGAGTTGGTTTTAGGTTTTGGATGTGACTTTGCAATTTTTGTATAAAATCTGAATGCGTGGCAGTTGGGGATTTACTGAAAAATTCTCCAGGCAAACAGATTGGTGTGAAGTACACAAGTTCAGTGGAAGAACAACGCAAATCTTCTTTAATGGCGGATCGAATGCCAAGAAGAATTAAGGGTAGAACATCAGTCTAAGAATTTGACGTCTGTAGGTGGGATTTCAGGCTGTTTTTCAAAGTTTGGTGTTGGCGTTCTATTAAACCGTTAGATTGTGGATGGTAAGCTATGGTTGTATTAGCTTTGAAATCTAGGTATTTGCTCAAGGATTGGAAGAGTTGGCTTTCAAACTGGCGACCTTGGTCAGATGTTATTCGTTCTGGAATTCCAAATCTGGAAATCCAAGTCGCGACAAGGGCTTTTGTGATGGAATCTGCTGTTTGGTCTTCTAAAGGAACAGCTTCAATCCACCAAGTGACTCTATCGATGATAGTAAGTAGATAAACCTAAAACCTTTGCAAGATGGTAAAGGACCAACAATATCGATGTTAAGATGTGTGAATCGTTGATTTAGAACCTTGAATTCAGCAACTGGAGAATGGGTATGTTTGTGAACTTAGGTTCGTTGGCATGCCAAGCATGCTCTAGTTCACAGTTGGCAGTCTTTGATCATAAGCGCTGTAGTTTCTTTGCGTGGATGTTAGGGATCGAGAGAAAAAGCTTAGCGGTTGTTTTTCACAATTATATAGTTGATGGATTATGGCACCCACGGCGGAATCAGATGCATCTGTTAGGGTGATTTGCGCCGTCTGATGAGGGTGAACTAACATTGCTGAGTTGCACAATGCGTTTTTGATATCAGTAAAAGCATTCTGCACATCTTCGGTCCAAATTAATGTTTTTTGGCTGTTTTTCTTTACGCCTTTAAGCAAGATTGTCAACGGTTGTTGCACTTTGGCATAAAGCGATGATAGAAGTTCACCATTCCCAAAAATCTGTGCAAGCTTGTGAAGGATTCTGGTTTAGGATATTGTTTAATTGTGTCAACTTTCGATGAAAGAGGTTTAATACCCCTTCTGTTGATATCTCATAACCTAAAAATTCAAGTTTGCTCAGGCCAAATTTACATTTTGCAATGTTTATGCACAGTCCGTAGTTATTGAGCCTTCAAAATACTAATTCAAGATGTTTGTTGTGTGTTTCTGTGTCTGGGGATGCAATGAGAATGTCATTGAGATAGCAGAACACAAAATCTAGGCTGCTCAGCACGATGTTCATAAACCTTTGGAAGGTTTGTGCTGCGTTGCGTAGACCGAATGTCATATAAGGAAATTCATTTAAAATGGCTCCATATTGGTTTTGAAAAGTGTTAGCGATGAATTTAGGAGTGATGCTGCTGTTACACAAAATACCTTTAGTCGTCAATTAGGTGGTACCATCAATTAGTTTTCTATTTTTACTGTCGACTAATAAGTTAAAATGTGAAAGAAAGTCAATTCCAACAATAGGTTTGTTGACATCTGCAATTATAAAAGGCCATTTGAAAGATCTGCGTAGCCCCAAATCCATTTCCAACAATTTTTGACCGTACGTATTGATTTTTGTACCGTTAGCTGCGAACAGCTCAAGCTTAGACACAGTTCTTTTTTCCGATAGTGATGGTGGAATAACTGATATTTCTGCTTTAGTTTCAATTAAAAAATGTGTTGCTGATGAGTTGTCATGAATATATAGACGAGTCAGCTCAACCCCTTGACCTTCGTTTCTTATTAAAAGCCGGGGGTTCAGTTCTCCTGTTTCGAAACCTGATATTTTTATGGCGGTGTGCACTTGTAAGCTCTCTCACCAAAGCATTGGTGAAAATAACAGTTATTTGGGTCATTGTTATTTTTGGAACGGTTGTTTGAATTCGATCTGTATCTTCGTCTTTGTGGACTGTAATCTCTACACCTATGCATCTCCGCTATCTGCAGAGCCAAGTCTGATATCTGTTTCTGTACATCATGGGTGGTATTGTTATCAGTTGATGGAGAAACAATGTGAGCGAACTGAAGTAAATTGGGATTTAATTTCCATATTTTGTCAGCCATTGTCGATAGTTTGGACAAATTATTGCTGCTTAATGACAAAATGCTCCGCATATTAAGCTGTAGTCGTTGCATCCATAATGTTTTCCAAAATTCATCTGGTACCTGCTCCGTCGCCAAATTGCGCATTTCACAGAGGAGTTGGGATGGTTTCTTATCACCCAATTCCAATTCGGTCAGAAGTTTCTGAGTTTTCTGCGTTTTAGAATCGGCAAAAATTTCAATAAGCCTCTTTTTAATGGCCAGATATTTCCCGTCGTCTGGTGGTTTGACAAGGATATCTGCAACTTGTGACGAGGATATCTGTCCCTGTTTTGGGGATTGGAACTGACTACATAATCGTATTTTGTTTGATCAACTGTTATTCCAGCGTTGCGGAATTGGGCTTCGATCTGCAGAAACCATATTTTGGGGTTGGGTTTCCAAAAAGGAGGAATTTTTAGACTTACCCTGGCAATCGTTAGTTTCTCCGATGCTGTTCCAGCGTTCTCGTTTGTAGACATTTTATCGCAATCCATCACGTTCCGGGTCACCAATGAAGTTCGTTGAAAATGCAAATGTATTGTTAATTTAACATGTAGCACAAACTTCTTTAAATAATTTTATTAACAACATAATTGGAACATAATTAGAACAACTGATAATGAAACGTTAGACGAATAATTCCATTGTTATTTTTCTAAACTATATTAGCTGATGCCACTCGAGCAAAAGAAGTGTTGAAAAAGTCCTTCGTTTGTAATACATGAACGAACTGGATCTTCTGGGAATTCCATGCATCATTGGCTCTTATGCACTCGCCAATATCGTCGAGGAATGTGTACTCAACGATGAGGAGTATGAGTGTTAATGCTTCATCGTTCCCTTCTTTCAACCTCGGTCATATCCGTCCCGTAACTGGATTCGATGCCATCCTGGCATCGCTTCTGCACCAGGGCAACTCATGTTTGTATTGACCAGGAATGATAATTATCATCGTCCAGCTTCTGTAATTTGTAATCTGCAGTAGCCATTTTGACGTCGAGAAATGCTCTTCAAAAATACTTGCCAACAGCTTACTTCGGCTTCGTCAATTTGAATATGCTTGACTTCAAGATATCAGAAAGCAGCTTACTTCGGCTTCAACGAGAAAATGCTTTACTTTTGGCATTAGCAAGCAGGCTTTGCTTGGACTTTGTCAACGTACTGCGGCTTCGCCATATAACACGGCCAATCTTTGATCATCTTTCGAAAGTTTATTTATGAGTCTTCATGCTGATAATGTGTTAGATGGTAAATTTACAAATACATGCACAACATTTGGATTTGAATATGCATTTAAGAGCTTAAAAAGTGGTACAATAATGCATTTGATAGACGAACACACTCCCATGCAGTTGTTCTGAAAGAACTTCTATTGGTATAAGATATTGCCATTGCAACTTAAAAAACACATGTAAAAGAAAATCATGTTGCCAGTTAAGGTGCAATACATACTTAACAATAATAGCATTGTGATAGACATTTTTAACACAATAAATAGATTTTTATTTGCTTCAATAGTAACTGGCGTAGAAACCATTTAAAAGAGGAAACTTTTTTTTTGTAAATTTGATTTCCATAGCTCCAATTTTTTTTATGAATGCTTTTACTTTGTCTTTTTGAATGCATTTGTGGTCCTTGCATTGATTTATTCAGAACACTCAATTTTCCAAAATTTTTAACCAAATAGGTAAGTTTAACAACAATGTTATTTCTAAACAAATTTGCCTCTTCATTATGATTAGCTTCCATATCTTCACGCAGCTTTGCAAACAACCTAACTTTTAAAGGACTATTTTTTATGTAGTTTATAACTGTCGTAAAAATGTTAAGTTCTTCGCTCATTATTTGACACCAGAGCTGCTCTATGAAGCATTCAGTGCATCCAGATAACTTCGGGTGCTTTCTTTAACTAATTCTCGAAGACCCGCCCTGTGTCCTCTGTCAGTAGAGTCCAATGCAGTTATTCCACTTTATGTTCTCATGAAAAAGTGTCAAATTATATTAAAAAATTCATTGGATCTGGCCTTTCTAAGAATGGGGTTGCAAAATAATATATCTTCTATTATATTAGTTTCTGCAACATATAGAACACATGCCATTAAATGAGCATCTTTATCTACATCAGTTGCCTCATCTTGTATGGTGAATTTAAAAGTATGCACTCAAGAAACTAACTGATCGCAATGATCTTCATATATATCATCGATTCTCCTGCAAACTATATTATCAACAAGCAGTATTTGTCGTAACTATTTCGCATATGATTCGACAAACGTTATTTTAGCCATATTAATAGCTGCTGTCAAAACAAGTTTCTCCTATTGTGTATGGTTTTTACATTTCGTGATCCTGTAAGAAACTTGGTACGACGCTAGCAATGCATTTGATGGAACAGGAACTATTTTTTTAACGTTTTCTTTTGTTTATTAAACTCGTCTAATTTTCTTTGAAAAAATTCTATGGTCTTGCCAACGTATTCCGAATGCATAGTTTTAAGGTGCCGTTTTAATTTGCCTGGTCTCATACTATCTGTAGCCAAAGCTTTCGTACAATATAAACACATTGGTTTTTCCAAGTCACCTGTAACACTTGTGAATCCTAACTGATAGGTTGAATCGTATTTTCTTGTCTTGAGAATTCTGCCTCCTTGTTCCCTTTTGCTTGTATTCCCACTACCTTTACTTGTATCAGCATCGGTATCTTCGTTATTAGTGAATTTTCTCCTGTAACCAGTCAAAAATGTATCCATTCATCTAGAAATATTAGGATTAAATTTATATTCTTGAAAAATACAACTTTTAAATTACTAATGATTATTATCAGTAAGTAATCACACTAAAAACAAAAAAGCACAATCACACACCGATGAAATGCTTTTGTTGACACTTTAGCTACAAGTGATGTTTGAATTTGAGGGTATTGTTTTGATGATTTTTGTGACTAGCAGTTCTAGCAGCCATTTTATAAACTGCACCTGCAAACTTGAAACCAGTGGTGTCGTCCAATTTACGAAACTGAGTTTCCAGTAAAAAAAATCAATCTTTACTGTAGTTACAAAACCCATATTTTCAACTATGCAGCTAATACTTATACTATGCAATCTACATATATGTATACATAGTACGCACTTCGTTATATATATTGCATCATACCAATCACAATTCATCAATCCATTTCAGCGAAAAATAATTCTTTTTCCAAATAAATGTTTATATCGGAGTTAGAGTGAGATAGGTGGCGGTAAATGCTTTAAAAAATAGGTTATCAAATTTAATGTTATGAAAGTTTATATATCTTATGAAAATTACATTTCTGTTAAACTTTTCATGGCTCCCTTTGCACTAGTCCGGGCCTCCCAGTTTGGAAATCGCTGCATTAAGTGATGGTCTATTATTGTACTTTGAATTTTTTCATGTATGTGCATTGTTCACATTTCGGACTGCCAATATTTTGATGTTTGACTTTGTAACTTTTTCAATGTTTACTGAAAATATTTTTAAATATCTGGTACTTAGAAATATTTGAGATTTGTTAATTTTAAGTTTGCTTTTCCCAGTCGTGGATTCTGAAATTTTTTCGGATCCCACGTAGTGGACTTGGAATTATTTAAAAAAATTCCTGTCCTGACTTGTATTTTTTTGGCCAATGCCCAGTCAGGAGTTGTAATATTTTTTAACTTGTTGCAAGCATGGACTGTTTTCTTTTCAGTGTTTATGCTTGGATTTAGAAAATATTATCACTAAATTGGAATTCCCGAAAATGGCTGTAGATATTGCCTTGCAGTTTCCAGGAAGCAGGAAATTTAATTGTTCGAAATCAGCAAAAAATTGAGTTAAAATTTAAAAATTTATTCATTAACTATTTCTTTTTCTCGATTTTCAATTACTTTCTATTTTTTTTCCATTTACTGAAGTAAGTATATATTTTAAAAGATTTTTCGACAGTATTTTAATTGGCCAGGCTGGCCATTCAGGAAGATGTCAGAACTGACAGAACCAAGAAATGATTTGGGATCTGAAACAAGTCACAACATGGAAACGGATAACAACTCTTGGTGGAAAAAGAATTTAACAACATCGGAATTCATCGACTCAGCCTCTTACTGTGGAACTGAAACATATTGCTTATTCCTCAGCTCAAAAGATGATAGAAATGGAATACCTCAACAATTACCCAAGAAAACTTAAAGAAGAGCTAACTCAAAAAATTGATTTCCTCAAGCAAATTGAAACAGTACGTTTCACACGCAACAACAAAATCATTATTATGAGTAAAGACGGAAAATGTGCCTCTGAAATAGCAAAATAAGAAGAAATATTTAAACATCCCATCCCTATTATGAAGAAATAAAAACAGAAAATGTTACAACATGATTTCTCTTATTTGATATTCCGATTGATGCCCCAGCAGAACCTACCCCCACTGTCCTTGTATCAATAATAGGAATAAAAATACCTCCTGAAATTAAAATGTGGTGCACCATTCAAAAGATACCAATTTTCATCGACAAACCAAGACAATGCCAACAATGTTTTAAATTTGATCACGCAACAAAAAATTGTAGAAACGAAGCAAAATGTGATCAAAACCATGAGAACCCAAACTGTAACAATCCAATACAATGCTGCAATTGCCAACAAGACCATCCAGCAGACTAACCAAATTGCCTGAAACACCATGAAGAACGCAAATTTCTGGAATTAAAAGCATATAATCACCTTTTATTCACTGAAGCAAGAACATAAATCAACATCTCCCAAACCACTAATATCACAAATTGTACAAAATAATCAAGAAAACAAACCAACTATCTTAGAATATAAAAAAGTAATTTAAGAAATGGTAAATTTCAAAACAGTCCTAACTGAAGCATTGAAAGAACAAGCACAAAAATTTATTGAAACCTTGAACGATTTCGACAAATCATTGATCCAAACCATCATTGAAGGAAACACGCAATCTAAAGATTATTCCCAAACATCCACAACCGTTATAAGTCCAGAAAGAAAAAGAAAAATCAAATCCCAAATAATCCCAGTCCAAAAGAAGCGATCAACATAAAGATAAAATTGAAGCCGACTTCGAAACAAAGCGAAACTGACCTATTTGACTAGATAAAACAAAGAAACAGAACAATTCAATCAAATTCAAAGAAATAGTCAGAAAATTGTAGTCATGGGTTTTCTTTTCTACCAAGTAGGTCTTTTTTATTTTTCTTTATATTGCTTTCAATCTAAAAATTGTTCAATGGAACGCAAGAAGCATTCGTAATAAGAATCTATGACTACAGAACTTGTTCTTTAACTCAACAGATAGATATATGCGTATTTCTAAGACCCAATGAAAAATTTAATCTTGAAACTAAAACAATATTATGAAAAGACAGACCTAACAAAGGAGGACTTCTTATCGCAATTAATAAAAAATTATCAACAAATGTTATAAATTTTCCGCCCTTATCAATTAAGGAGGAAATTTTAGGAATTACCGCCCATGACTTAAACATCATCAATATTTACTGTTCCAAAGGAAATTGTCAACACAAGAGAAGGAGAAAATCTTGCAAATTGGATTCTCATAAATGTTTTTGCATCATTAATAATTATATCCCCACTCGCATCTTTTCCAACAGATCCACCTCTCTTATCGACCTTTCGATATGATCACCAGATGTCTTTCCTCAAATTAAATATGAAGTAGCAGAAGATACTTTTGGAAGCGACCACACTACCTGATTATCATCACAATTGGAAAAACCAATAAAAATTACCAAACTAGATTAGGATACAGATGGGACTTAATTTCCAAAGTCAATGATAAAATCCTGAAAATTGAAAACCTAACTTACCAAACCTCCCAAAAGATCTGCGTACAATCAATCTTTCAAAATAAAAAAGTTCAACATTTTCCACTCAAAGATTTTCCGATTTGGTGGACTTACAAATGCATTGTTCTTTGCGAAAGAAAATATCATCACAAGCAATCAAAAAAATATGTTTTAAAAGAACACTGGATTCAATATAAAAGATCATCTGCTAAACTTAAAATGGAAATGAAAAATGCATCAAGACAATATTGGGATAAGACCTGTTAAAACTCAAAAATTCAAAACTACTTTTAAAAATATTTGAAATAGACTGTTTGCAATGCAAACCTCACAAAATTTATTTAATCTTGACAACCAAGCTATTACACAACCAAACGAACAAAGTGAACCATTTGCAAAATTTTTCAGTTATGCAATCGATCACGAACCAATCCCTCTGATTGCGGAGGACAAGGAGATACGAAAATGAATCATGATTTCTCTCGACGAACCAAAAAAATCGATTAGAAAAGCAAAAATTTCAACCCCAGGAGAAGACAAAATTTCTGCAATCCTTTTAAAAATTTGAGTGAAATACCTCTTTCCAAATTATTAAATAGTTTCAATCATATCTGGTAAACCAACGAAATCCCAGACAGTTGGAAAACAACTATCTCATTCCTATTTACAAAATTGATAAACCTAAAGAAGAAATTAAATCATACCGACCAATTGGTTTAACTTCAGTTCCTGCAAAAATCTTCGAAAACATGCTACAACGCCTTATTGAAAACACAATCCTTAAAGAACCACTTGAAAATTCTCATCTCGGATTCTTACCCTTCAGAGACACTCGGCTATTTTTCAAATTTATGAAGAAATTCAGAAAGCAATCGAAAAAAAATTTAATATAGGAATATCATTAGATATTCACGCAGCATATGATTCTATTTGGATCGATGGTGTTATAGAAAAATGTCTTAAAAATAACATCAAATGTCGAGCAGCTCAATGGATCCATAATTTTCTTAAAGAAAGAAATATAAAAGTCAAGCGGAGAAAAAATAAATTTCCATAGCCCACTCCTCGAGACGAGATTTAGTACAAGGTGGTGTTATATCCGCTTTTATTTTTACGATATATATGAAAGATTTATACGAAACCAGTCTTTACGGACTGAAAATTATCATTTATGCAGACATTTTTATTATTTGTACCGGATCCAACCTTAAAAATATTTACATCAAACTCCAAAACACACTTGATAAAATCTCTAAATGGTGCAATTATTGGAAATTAGAAATCCGTCCGGACAAATGTCATTCTATCAACTTTACTCGTAAAAGATACCAAACTATTTCTTAACAATCAGAAGCAAACACATTCCTTGGACAAATCAACTGAAATTCCTTGGTGTTATATTCTCTAAAACAGGAAAATTCGAAACACACTTTATTAACATTCGTTCTAAAGTCTTAAAAAGAATTAATTTATTAAAAGCGCTTTCTAACAACAGTTATGGAGCAAGATCCAAACATCTACATCAATTGGTTCAATCTTGCATCTGAAGCCTTTGACTATGGAAACATCACTTACTACGCCAGCAAATCCCAAAAACAAATTTAGAAGTAGCTTACAATTCATCTTTAAGAATCGATCTTGGTTTACCAAGATTGACTCCTTTACTCACTCTCAGGAAAATATCAAATGAATCAAACTTGTCAAAAAGAATCACTAGATTGAATGTGAACTTTTGGATCCGACATATCTGTATCAATGAAATTTCTCCTCTTAATACCACCATCGCAAAATTTAAAAACGAACAAACATAAGATCAAAGTGACCCTTATTTTCAATGTAGAAATGTTTTAAAATTTTGACATTAATTCCGATAACCTCCCGATCAGTTGGAATTTATTTTTCCAACTAATCTTGAATACTACGATATCCAGATTAAAATCTCAGATTATGATTTTCAAAATACAAATCTTATTCCCGAAACAATTAATCTACTTTTCCAGGAATTTAGAAACAGAACACTTAATGATTACCATATAATTGCCACAGATGCTTCAAAATCAGTGGCATTCACTTCAATTGCTGGTTGGTAAGAAGAAAGTTCCTTTAGTTTCAGAATTTATAACATTAATATCATTTTCACTGCTGAAGCTTTAGCAATTTGTTAAGCAATAGACGACTTAACAAACTCGAACAAAAAAATACGCGATTTTCTCTGATAGTAAATCTGTTCTAACAGTGTTGACCAACATTAGCATTAAATCTCCCAAAGTAATTCTTCGCTCAAGAAATTAATTAGTTAAATCACAATTAAAATTAATCAATATAACTTTATTTTGGCTACCAGGCCACCGGAACACAGTTATTAATGAAAAAGCGGATAAACTTGCAATAGCTGTCAATCATCAAGACATCTTTTTAGATTGGATACCTCCAGAAGATCTGACATGATGAATAATTGAAATTGAAAAGAAGAACTAACTAAAGAATGGATTACAAGCAAATATCACTCGACTTTGGGAAATATTCCCAATTTACCAAATATTTGCAAATGGTCAAACAACAGAAGAGAAGATGTTTTATTAACAAGATGTAGGATTAAAATGTCAGTCCCAACGTTCATTGTTATTCTGATTTAATCTCGAAGAATCAGTGGAATGTTCTACATGTAAAAAGGATATTATTAAGACCGCATGTTTTACTAGATTGCACAAAATACAATAAAGAAAGAAAAACAATTTCAATCCTTAAAACTCCAAACAGTATATAATGATAACAACTCCACTTTTCTGATTACCAATATTTAATATAAGACTCGAGCAATAAAGGTGAAGGTTGACAATGTCGCAACCATAAACCTCAAAGTACTCAACAATCTAATCACTAAATTGGACTTGAAAACTTTTTCTGTGTCCTCAGTCCGTACTTCTTTTTCTTCGTACCTGCCTGTCAGACTGAAATTAAATTTACTCATTGTTTTCATCGTGGACTTTGAAATGTTTTCAGCTGCATCATTACACTTGGAGAGAATTTTTTCTGTATTCTGGCACTTTCTCACTTTATGTTTTTCGGTTCGGACTTGTATTTTTTCATGTGTTTCCAGGACTTAAAAAATTTGGAAATTTTTCTGTTTTCCCTAATTTTAATTTTTGTTTTTTTCTGTGTAACCTGAGGTGTCATGTGGCATTTTTATTCACTATTAAGAACTTTTTTGCCATTTTGCTTAATTTGACAATCGACCGTTACAAAGTCATACTGGCTCGACTCGAGCCAGGGTGTGGACAATGCACATCCCTATATTGTTGCTCCCACAGATTCATATTGCAAGAAGCACCACACAATTTATTTTTAAAATTTAGATGGAGCCTCAAAATCCCTGCAACAAATAGGTACGTTTTTACTTGATCTACACTCTTGAGTTTTCTGTTGCTTTGTGCACAGCATTTCTTGCAATTGTATATTTATGTGTCGCGTGCCAAGGGATCAATTCCCGGGTCTGGCTTGTAGACCAATACACATACATCACAGACAATACAAACACAGCATGACCTAAAAATCCCTGCAACATATAACTTATATTTTTACTTGATCTACACTCTTAAGTTTTCTGTTGCTTTGTGCAAAGCATTTCTTGTCTGTTCTTGCAATTGTATATTTATGTGTCGCGTGCCAAGGGATTAATTCCCGGGTCTGGCTTGTAGACCAATACACATACATCACAAACAATACAAACAACATGAATACCTCATTGCAGGGGTCGTACTTGTCCTGATATTCCTGAAAAAACAAAATACGTCCTGAAATGTCCTTAATTTTTGTGTTTTGTCCTGAAATTCCTGAAATTTTCTCCGACATTGAATGTTTACCCGTTAAAGCGTCCATTTTCCCTCTTTTCCTCATCCCCTTACGGACGGCCTATGCCTATCTATGACGGACGAATGAAAAACACCCAAGTTCGCCATGACGTCATACGATGCTTCTTCCTCAACCAATGATGTGTTAGCTTCTCCCCATCCGACAGTACCTCTGCGATTTTAGAATAAAGAAGAATCTTAAACGAGTGAGAGATCTGGCATCATTGAAAGTGTTGTTTACATTAGTAGCCCGCCGCACCGTGCGATAAGCTTATATAAGGTTTCTAGTCTAACTCCTCGCGTTTTTAAAAATGCCTCGCAATACAAAATTTTCAGAAACTTGGATTTCTTCTGAAAGAACAGATACAAACGGCGATTTGATCAGTAGCTGGTGCCGAGGATGTTCGGAAGACAAGTTCGCCGGATTTTGCAAAGTATGTGATAAGAAGTTCAGCGTTGCAAATATGGGATTTTTGCACAACTAATATCTCATGCTAAGTCTTCAAAACATCAAAAAAGAATAAAAGAAAGATCTAAACAATCTACTTTCGTCATTGCGGAGAAGAGTTCATCGCAAAGTTCCGGTAATTCAGCTGTTCTACAAATTTCAACTTTGTCTTCATGCAAACATTGGATACCATCCAGCATGCAGGAGAAAATCCTAAAGGCAGAAGCTTTAATTTTGTTTACAGCAATAAAGTGTAATTATTCGTTTGCTTCGATTAATGAACTAGGAAGTATTTTTTCAACGGCTTTTGATGATTCAGAGATTGCTAAACATGTGAAACTTGGTGATGCAAAGGCTCGATATGTCACAAAATTTGGATTGGCCCCGTATTTCCTTAAAAGAACCTATGATGACGTAATTGAATCAGCAACTTATTTTACATTGTATTTTGATGAAACTACAACATGTCAAGTAAAAAAACAGTTTGATGTTTATATATCGTATTGGTCGAACAAACATGCACGGATAATTACAAGCTATTGCGATTCTTTTTTCCTGGGACATGCAGAATCTGACAAAATTCTTGAATTGATTCTGAATTTAATTTCGGACAATGGACTAAGCATTGATAAAGTCATTCAATGCTCTATGGATGGTCCTAAAGTCAATCTATCATTTCTGAAAAAGTTAAATACACATTTAAATTCATTGGGCATTCCAAATTTAATTGATGTTGGAACGTGTAGTCTGCACGTCGTTCACAATGCCATGAGAAAGGGTATGGAAGATTTTGATTGGATATTTTTCAGTGGTTTAAGTTGTCAGCAGCGAGAAGAGAGGACTTTCACAAAGTTCAGATTGAAACATTGGTGGATTCTGCTGCAGACCATGTGTTTAGCAGGCACGTTGAAAGCAGATGGTTAACCCTAGGCCCTGTTTGTGAGAGGATAATTGAGCAATATCCTGCTCTTCAAGAATATTTTCTTATTATTGAGAAGAAGAATAGTAGTGAAAAATGTAGTAAAATTTCAAAATTTTTGAAAGATCCGATAAATTTACTATATTTACATTTCACTGTGTTTTTTGGTAATACTTTTGTGTCATATATCACACTGTTCCAGATGGAGACTCCCCTGATTTATATTTTATTTAGCAAGCAGAATGAATTAGTGAGAAACATAATGCGTAATTTTATAAAAACTGATGTTGTTGGAATAAAAGAAGGGTTGCCCCTTTGCAATGTTAATTGTAGTGGAGCCAGTTCTTGGTTACCCCTAAAACGTATTGAAGTTGGTTCCGGAGCAAAGAAATTGCTCGTTTGGCCAGATCATAAAAATTTCCTCCACAACATCCGAAGTGTGTACATAAAAACATGCAACTATTTACAGAAAAAATTGCCTCTTTCCAGTCCATTGTTGCATGACCTGCAATATATACATCCATCTAAACAACAGGATTCCAAATCAAAGGAGGCTATAACCCACCTTACTGATCACCTGTTAAAGGTCACAAAAACAAACCAAATCTGTGATGCTGTGAAATCTGAGGTACAAATTTACCTGTGCGAGAATGTAGAGAAAGAACTTGCTTCTTTCGAAATAAGTCATGACATTTGTCATTACTGGGAATAAATATCACAAATGAAAGACCTTTCTGGAGTACGAAAGTATGATCATCTGACGAAATTAGTTAAGGCATGTTTAACTTTATCTCATGGCAATTCGACACCAGAGCGTGGATTTTCATCCAACAATGCGATTGTTACTCAAGAAAGGTCATCACTGTCAGATATAGGTATTCGATCATTGCGTGTTTGCAAAGATATTTTGCAAAGACAAGATTCTATATCAGATTTGATTACAAAGGAGTTGATTAAATTTATGCAGAAAGCACATGCTGAGTATACATCGTATTTGGAGCAGTTGAGAAAGGAGAAAGAAAATAATTCTAGGAAAAGAAAGCTAGAATTAGAAGAGGAAGAAGCAAGGAATCTTAAGAAGAGGGAGAAAGAAGCACTTAAAGATGTATTTGCTGCTCTTAATGTGCAAGAAAATGAACATCTAAAAGATGAAGCTGCTGCTCATCATCTAATGAATGATGCATCTGAGAAATTAAATGAAGCTGTAAAGAACAATGACTTTCAAGCAGTAAAAGTTGCCCAGATAATGTTGGAAGCTGCTAATGAAAAAATAAAATTAGTATCACAAAAGCTAGCAGCTACTAGACAAAAATTTGCAGAAATTAAAAAGAAACTATAATAAATTTTTATTTTATTCTAAAGAACATTGTTTCTACTTTTAACCATCATAACACGGGTTCCAAAATTTGTCCTTATTTTTATTATTTTTTAATTAATGACATTACATTTTTTTTTAAATTTAGTGCAAATATTTTTCTACCGTTATGCACAAAAAAATATGTAAAATTGAGGCAGAATCGGTTTTGTGATACCCCTGATTTATCGCCTTGCAAATTTACAGATTGTAGCCAAATTTGGGGTTTCTTTATTGTGGTGATGAATTCTTTGGCAGTGTATAAACTTAAATAAGTAAAAGATTAATTATTTTAAAAATATGAAAATTTACATTTGATTTTTTCTAGCAAATTTAAGTTGAATTATGTGTATTTGTATAATAATACATTGTATGCTGACTGTCATCAGTCCTACATGCAATATTATTTTTCTTTAAAACTTGGATTTTTTAAAAAATCATAGATCAGGTGGAGAAAATTGTCATAATAATAAGCCTAAAAAAGTAATAGTTAAACAGTTTTGTTGTTTAAAAAAGCAAATAAAAATTGTAGCAACTCTCAGATAGTGTAAGTAAAATATGTGTCAAAAGTGTAAATATTTTATATAATTTTAGGAGTGTAACTTAGCTAAGTTGAAGAAAGCCAATTTTATGGTCATTTTACCCCACCTGACCCTATTTAAGCTTAAATAACAAAAGAGGTCATATTGCGTTAACTCAGTTTTTGTAATTTATTGTCCTGAAAATGTCCTGAAATTTACTAAAAATGCTGTCCTGAAATTTGAAATTTGGCAGTACTACCCCTGCTCATTGACTACACACAGCTTCAGCTTGCCCATCACTGGACCTCCCGCAATGAGGCCATTTGCATTGACCACTCCTTCTGCACAGGGATGGCCACCTCAAGGCCTTCATTCCCAGGCACCTCACCAACCAGGTCTATCAAGCCCTCCAGGAATTAGCATTCTTGCAAGTGTTTTAAAAGTTTGAACCAACAGCGCACAAGTGCTTAAATAATTTCCTTAATTGTTTTATTAGTTTAATTTGAGTGTCCACACAGTGAATTAAAATAAACCATCACCTTCTATTAATCTCATACGAATTTAAGTTAAAAGTACACATGATGAAGTTTAAAAAATCCAAACTAGAATTTATTGAAAAATAGCAAATTAATTTTAAGTTAAAATTAGAAGATTACAATCTACGGATAGTTACTAATAACTTGATCGAGAGAGATCAAGCAATCGAGTACACGATCAAGCGAGATCGGGAATACTGATATAACTGATTGCAACCGCTTTTATAATAGCATGAAAAATCATGCGACAAGTTTTACATAATCAAATATCAAAAGAAATATAACTCCATAAAAGTCAAGTCAAGTTAAGTTGAATTATTATATAGAACGTTAATTCGAGTTCTTTTACCAATATTGGGAAAGAATTGAAGTGAATTACTCTTGTTTTGTTAGGCCGTTCAAAAACCGCAAAGTACGAATTATGAAATATGATGGCTCAGTAAAATTCAGAATGGGTAAGGTTCTTCCTAACATTCCTTTTGGCTCAAAAGTTAACGTCGTAGAGTTATGTATAATTTGTGTATCAATTGAATGCGGCTTTTGAGTATTACTGCCAATTATGAAATGTGACTGATTTCAAATCTGCAAGTTAATTGTGTTGGATAATATATATTTAGTTCTCTTGACTGGAGGACAAATCCATGATGACAGACTAACATTCACATCACTTTTTGAAAATGTAAAACTTGAACACCAATTCGTTTTTGTCTAAATTTTTTTTAATGTCAACCCAGAGATATACCATTTATGCAAAATACCTTTTTAGGTATTTCATGAATGTTTTATTATTAAATATATTTTTATCTGTTGTCACAGACTAACGTCTCTTGGACATGAAAATGACTAAGTGCAAAATGAAGTTAAAATCCTGTGTTTTATTTGACATTTCAAGTTTTAAAAAAATTCTATGTGATGAAGGACAATATGAAGATGACATATATCAATTTATTTGAAAGACGCTAGGAAATGTAATTAGGAAAAAGAATGATTATCAGTGGTCACAGACTAACACTATAATCGGTCACAGACTAACCAGTGCATTGACATTAGAGGCTGCAATGTCTTAACTCTCTAAGGCTTAATACAATGAAAAATGTTAAAAATAATGTTAATGACAGAAATGGAATTAATATGAATGATCAGTGAAGAAGAATAATAAGCATACCAAAAAATATTAAGTGGTTTTAGAAAACATTTCAAATTTTTGGGCAATTAGTTGAAAGTCATTATCTGTTATATGCATCACATAAGTTTGGGTTGTTGATATTGTCTGGGGATCTTCTACAGGTATGTATAATATCTTTGCAATTAGCTTTACTGATGTCACTAAGTGATCTAAATATAAATAGATTTGAACAGCCTTTTCTTGTTGTACATATGAAAATTTACATGTCTGATTATTTGGATTGATGCTAAGAGCGTATCCAAGATACCAATATTTAAATTCCTCTTAATACACAACATAGCACTTTCCCGATTGGAGGTATTGTAGGAATAAATAATGAAGTTGGAGAAGCTTCTTTTTCCATACAAAATTTTGTTCCTATTTCTTCAGAAATAGTGCTGCATGTAATTACATCTTCTACTACTCGAATGCAATGTACTTTGTTCCCGCATTCATAATAAAACATTTTCGAGCTTTTTATTTTCTTATGTACCATGTGCTTAATTGTGCCACCAATCCCGTTGACAGCACCTTTGCCATGGGATGTGGCAAAAAAGTGCCATTCAACATTTACATCGAGATGAGATATAGCAATTAAAGAATATTGTTCATTGAAATGCTGTCCTGTACCATCCGAAAATACTCTAATGACTTTAATTTTTTGGTTGAAACTTTCAAAGTGGAGGTTTAGATCCTTCAAGATAGGTTGGTTGAAGGTGTATATTGCTTATTTATCTAGGTATAAATTATGAGATATGACATGATTTAACACAACATGAGCCATTCTTCCAAAACAATGCACATGCTGTGTATTGATGAACAATTCAGAAATTTTCACTAAAATCCACCTGCAAAAGCAGAGCGGCCATTACCTTTTTATTTTGGAGCATATTGAAAGAAACTGCTTGCTTTTTTTTTTACAAAGCACTGAAAAAGAAAAAAGGGTATCTGTTCGCTGAGTTTTCAGCACACTCCAGACTTTTCCTTCTAGATTTATTTGTACAGTCCGTCCTTCAGTATTATGTCTCCATTGAAAATATGAGACTTCAGACAAATATGCATCTTCATCTACACTGAAGAGCCAAGACATTATGACCACTACTCAATAATGCATTGTGCCTCCTTTGGCCTGCAAAACAGCTGCAACTCGCCTGGGCATAGATGCCACAAGTTCTTGGTACATGTCTAAGCAGCAGTCACGCAAAGTCGAGATATTCGGACATGGTGGTGTTTGAGCTCTGAGCTGCCGCTCCATGACATCCCAAATGTGCTCTATCGGATTAATATCCGGCGAGTTAGGTGGCCAGGACCTTAAGGGGAATTCATCAATATGCTCCTCGAATCACTCCAACACAATCCGAGCCTTGTGACATGGGGCGTTGTCCTGTTGGAAGATTCCAGTTCGGAAGACAGACGCCATGTAATGGTGCAACTGATCCTCAATGATGTTCAGATAGTTCGCTGCGTTCATGGTCTGTTCTACCACAACTACGGTCCCAGAGTCGCCCATGAGAACGTCCCCCAAAGCATAATACCGCCACCACCAGCCTGTGTATGACCTGCTGTACAAGAGGGGAGCAACTGTTCGCCTGGCAGACAGCGTAACCTGACACGGCCATCGACGTGATGAATGAGAAGTAAGGATTCATCTGACCAGGCAACTCTCTTCCACTCATCCATGGTCCAGTCTCGATGTTTCCGGGCCCACTGTAGGCGTAGTTGACGATGACAGAGGCACATGAGTGGGACATCTGCTGCACAGTCCCATATCCAACAGTGTCCGCTGAACTGTGTGTTCCGAAACACTTGCGCTTGGACCTGCATTGTATTGGGCTGTCAGCTGAGCCACTGTCTTGCACCGATTTTGCTTTACCAAGCGGGACAGTCTCCGACGTCCTTTTTCTTTGATGACGCGTGGACGAAGAACACCTTGGTGTCTACTGCTGGTGTCACCGTCATTTATCCACTTTGCATGAATACTAACAACGGCAGATCGTGAACACCGTACCAGCAGTGCAGTTCCGTGTCTTCTGGCCATTACGATCTGCCCTCTATCAAATTCGCTTAGATCAGCAGCCTTTCCCATCACTCGCAAAAGTAAGCGCAAGAATGAATACTTATCTTCTCCAGCAGCAGTTAAATACCATTCTCACGTAATCACTTGCCCTCCACGTCATCCAGACGAGTTTATTGAAAAATGTGGGGATGGTCATAATGTTTTGGCTCGTCAGTGTATATCTTCCATGAATTCTTTTAATTTCCCGTTGCATTTGTTGCATCTTTGGAAAGCACATTCTTTGGTATCTTTTTGACGTATCAGAATTTCAGCAACATGTGGAAAAGTAGGAACATACTTGAAGTAATGAAAACACATAAAGTTCAATGTTCGCATGATAGGTGCAAACACACAAATTGGATGGAGTTTCTGAAAGTGGTAGGCAATTCTTGGGAAGTAACTGAAAAAACTTTGATTTGCCAATATTCAGGTTTGGAAATTCTGTTTTAAACCCTTGATAATATTCACGAACTGACATGCAGGTAACACCACTGAACTTTTTCTTTTGATCCAGATGCTATCGTTGTTTCATATTCCTTTCTTCCTGGACAACAGCGACTCACATCATCCCTTAAGAAGTAATTTTTTCCTTTTGCTCAATTTCTGTGCCGATTGAAACATCCAAACATTATTTTTTGTTTGGGAGCTTGCATGAATTGTCCAGAAATCAGCCAGTCGGTCCTTATTTTTGCTTTCTGGGACTTTGGGGTAGACTTCTTTTCACACGTTGCACCGCTTTACCTAAACATTGCACTAATTTAAAGACTGGTGTTGGTGCATCGACACAATTTTAATTAACTTATTTTTGTGATTTACGGAGTCGTTACAGCAATTGTCCCATGTATAAAACAGATTTTCCACAACATTGTCTTTGCTATCGAAATTGATATCCCTTGCATCAGATTGTGCTGGTTATTTATAAACCGACAGATAGCCTGTTTCCCCAAGTTTTTTAACCCATTGTCACTTCAATTTAAGTCAAGTGTGACAACAGAGGTTCTTTTAACCGTCAATGACTTCACAAACTCGGAAAATCCAAACGAAACATTTATTGCATGGAAGATGTAAAAGAACTGAACATGACAGGCTGTATTACATACATCAGAATACTCTACTGAAATACAAAATTGTTCTTGTTCTTCCAATCTCAAATTCAGTGGAGTTGAGTAGTTCGCCACTTCTTTTCCAGAAAATTAATAATTCTCGTGACAGGATCCTCTTATATTCTAGAAACAATTTCTATTGAAAAATCTTTCTGGAGGGTGATTGAACCTCAAATGCATACAGCCGTTTTATTGGCCTTAGGAATTCGCCGTTCTTGGTTTATGCTTAAAAAGATGAACAGATCCATCTTTTCCTTGGAAAATCTAAGTTATTTTCCCCAATGGCCAGTTCAAACACTTTTAGTTGTTAACTTCGACCAAAACCACTTATCCCACTGTGAATTCGTGGGTGCTCCTGATCTTTCTGGTTTGCTGTCTAAGCTGCCCTAAATATTGTAATCTGAAATGACTTTGGAGATGCTCTTGAAGTTTTATCCGATAGAGCTGCCTCTTTTGTTGACTCAATGATTCGAAATGGTTAAAATCGGGAACACCACTTTCTTTAACCTTTCATAAAAACATAGAGGGTGTTATATCTCCTCAGAGATGTAGGTTAAAGGTCTTGAATTTAAAACCTGTTCACAATCACAGAGTACTGTGGATCTTAACTTCGTATCTTAAGGATGCTCTATCCAAGACTTTCTTTAGAAGATCTTTCACAAGTCCAATGAGGCGCTCTCACCAGCCTCCCCACCATGGAGCTGATGGAATAAATTTCCATGTTATATGTTTTATCTCTCCATCTTCGTTGACCCGCTTCCAATTAATACTTTGAAGCAATTGGTTCCCACAAAGTTTTTACCATTGTCAGAGTTAATAATGGACGGTCTTCCACGATGAGGAATTAAACGTCTGAGTGCTAGCAGAAATCTGTCTGTCGATAGAGAAGAGAAGAGTTCGAGATGAATCGCACGGTACACTGTTCACGTAAAGAGCACAATACACGTTTTGGTACCATTCCTTAGAAAGAGGGGCCAGCAAGATCAACGCATGTCACTTCAAAAACTCCTGCATCCCGTATACGATCTTCTGGTAAGGGTAGCGAGTTCATTTCTGCGGGGTTGGCAGTGAAACTTTTGCAGCGGATGCAGGTCTTAAGAGTTTTTCGAATGGACTTCCTACCTTTCAATATGCAGTAGTTTTCTCTAAGTTGCGCCATCAAAATTTGAACTCCGCAGTGCATTAGCTGTCTATGCTTATTGCATAATTAAATTCGACACTGCGGGGTTTTTCACGAAACACTGTTTAACATCTCAAAACTAAAACTAAATGTTTGTGAACTTCTCAGTTAAAGAAGTAATAATCTGACTTCGAATTTTAAAACACCCAAAATTTATTAGTCGAAAAACACTATATGTACAGAGAAATAGCAACTTATTAGGCAGCCCTTCATTTTCTTCGAACGTATATTTAAAAAAAACAAGAACTACTAAGGCTGTTGACAAAAAACAAAGGAAAATACACTGCTGCCAGGTTTACAAAAATACTACATGATAGTGAAAATATGGAGATACAATTACATGGAGTCACATAATCAAAATAAACATGGAGTTACACATTGTGAATACACTGATTCACAGTAGTATTTAGAGAAGATGACTGGAATTAATGAACAGGGTGATCTCCTGGTAGAATACTGTTTGCTTAAAATCTTCTGTATCTTCGTGGTAAATTGTTCATGTCTTAACTCTCAATAAGCCATTTTCATCAATTCCTGGATTCTTAACTCGGAACAAGACACGGTTTCGGACTTTGAAGTGTTAACTTTTCTTGCATTATTGAAGCATTCGAATAGTTTTTAGATGAGAAGAACCTCTAATTTCAGTCATTTGTCTTGGATGTATCGTTGTGAGCTGACAAAACAGTCTTTCATTTTTCAGCATTTATGAAATCTTCATTTGGTATTTCTGTGTTTTGAGGCCAATCTTATTTTTGTGTAGCCGCATAGGCCCTCCCACCATTTCAAAAGTTAGAATTGTTCTGCTGAGCATCCTCTGCTTGGAAGGTCTGCTGGATTTAATTTACCAGGAACATGCCTCAGTTGTTCAACCTGTGTGAGAGCATGTATCACCCGGACTCGGTTTAATACAAATGTTCCCCACTTAGTATCTCTTTTGATCCAATTTAATGCAGTCAATGAATCGCTCCAGTAGAAGACCTTTAAGTTGGGTATTTGAAGGTCTGTTGTAACACTCACACTCAGTCTTGCACCGATCCAACATGCCAATAACTCAAGACAAGGTATGGTAATATTTTTTAAAGGAGCTACTCTGACACTGGACTGGATTAATCTGACAGTAACTTGTTGATTCAATTTAACTCGCAAGTTAATGCAGGTGGTGTAAGCTTGGGCACTTGCGTCACAAAACACGTGAAGGCTGGCAATTTCCTCCTCTTGTACTAGTTTCAACCACCAGGGTATCTCAACCTCTGACAGCAGCTGTATTTTCTTTAGCCAATTCGAAAATCCTCTTGCTAAGTTGTCAGGAAGCACATCATCCCAATTCAGTCCCAGGATTAATGTAGCATAAATGTTTTGGAATAATAGTCACTGGAGAAGTGAAACCAAGGAAATCAAATATACTTTGTGCCAAGGAGAGCAACATTACCTTAGTAAGAACTGATCATTCTTCATTCAGGAAAACAATGTTGCAAGACAACGTGTCTTTTTTCAAGTCCCATTTCAGAATCAGTGAAGGCCCGATTACGGGGTTATCAAATTGATTGATGACTTCAAGAGGAATGTTTGACCATCCACCTCTAAGGTTAAATTTCCCTGCTGACATTAACGTTTGTGACTCGAGAATGAATCTATTTGCTTGTTGGGAGTCTTTCAAACTACATACACATTTATCATCGTAGAAAGAATCTTTCAAAGTTCTTACAGTATCGAAAAGTTTTTCTGTGGCCTCAAGATGATGATTCAGTGTCGCTGCCAGAAGAAACGGACTGCATTTAATACCAAACACAACTCTTCGATGTCTAGATCTTAATTTAAGTTGCTTCGGTTCTCCTTAAGAGTTGCAAATAATCCCTGTCCTTTTATCCTATTCTGATCTGAAGGAAAGCCTTTTCAATGTCTGATGTTTGTCCGACAGGAAATTGTCGAAAATGATTTAGGACAAAAGGAACAAATTCTATCAAATTAGGACTCTTTTCTAAACATTCAGTGAGGTTTCTTTTAAGTGTGCTGAAGCATATAACGCAGGTCTCACTTAGGTGGCCTGGCTATATTAATTGAAGATGGGTCTGCGATGAAGATAGTGCACGTTTACCTCTTCCATATTGTTGACTTCTATGATTGCTTCCGAAAACGACTTGTTGAAAACCTGTTTGATATGCTTCGACTTTTTGGTATTTGAATAGCCTTTTATAAGTAGAAGCAAGACGTTTTTCTGCCATTTCTCTGTTGTCTGGAAGACAGGACGATTCCACGGCAAAGCTACTTTGTATCTACCTTCTTGATCAATCGTTACTGTGCTTTGGAAATACTACAAAGTATCTTGATGAATTTCAGACTTCTTTCTTGACTTTGCAGGATCTTTAAAATTCCGAGATTTTTTTAAATTTCCATAAGTGACTTATTGTGCTCTCTTTAAGTAGTAAGGTGGTCACCAATCAGGAACTACTTTTGTGATTGACTCGTTCGGCAATTTTCCCATTGTTCTTTAAGTTTAAACAACACAAAGACGAATATGAATTGAATGTGCATATGAATAGATGAGGACTTGAATTGGGTACTTACTCCTATTTCCCAAATAGACGATATGGATAGGCAAGAATTGAAATACTGGACGCAAAAGTATACCAACTTCAGATAACAATTTAAAACTGGTTTAATTGTATCCTTTAACAAGACATTTTGATTGATTCAGCGATCTAAAGTTGAGTATGTAGTGGTTGTACGGATGTCATCGGTCTGACCTCTTGAGCGTTCCAGCGAGAATTGACATGTAGCGTCTTTATTTCCCGTTGACCCTCCCCTTCCCCTGGAACGGGGAAAAGAGTTTGGGTTCGCACTCGGGGAGAGTTTTTTGCTTCTTCTGTTTACCTTTCGCTTCCTCCCATGTGACTCACTCTGGCGTTACTCAACATCCTGCGGGGGGGGGGGGGGTGGCAAGATGAAATCGGCAACAACACTAGCCGATTGAATGGATGAATGAAATCTCCGGATTTTGTCTTGACTGACACAAAACGAATGAGGTCGTCGGTTCCCGAGAACAACTGGGTGACTCTGTCAAGGTTCCAATGGAGATGAGGTTGCTGGCCATCTTTAAGTAGCTCTAGATCTCCAACGTTGATGGACGTGCTTGCTAGTCACCACTTGCGAGGGGGTTGAAGAGCATGCAGATAATCCCTATTCCAATGCCTCCAGAAACTATCTCTCACCTGTTACAATTACTTTCACTTGGAAGAAAGACTCAAAGATGAATTAGGATGGTAGTTGAATTCAGCAATTTTTAAGAGTGGGACTCCAATGAGCAAGTGTGCCAGGATCCCGAAGATCAGTTGTCTCTGTTGATAGGGGTACAACAGGTCTAGAGTTGAGGCAACCCTCAATCTGGCATAATAATGTGCTCAGCTCTTCGAAATTCAAGAGAATTCCTTGACATGTTTTGATCAGATACGTTTGGCCAATTGGATAGAGGCTTCCCGAAGACCTCCGAAATTCGGAGCGTATGGAGAGTTGAAATGTTAATTAATGCTCTTTTGTGAGCAGAAATTGAGAACAGAGGTTGCTTTTGGCAACTTAAATAGTGGTTTGAGGTATTTAGCTGCATCGACAAAGTTTATCCCATTGTCCGGAAATATGTCTGTTGTATAGCCCCGTCGGGCCACAAATCGTCGCAGAGGTAAGTTAGAAACTAGTTGAAGGTGCACTGCCTTGGCGCACATGCAGACAAACAAGCATAAGTACTATTCGAATGTGCTGGCCTTTCACTGTGTGTGTGATGTTCGCAATTTGTATTGATTTGGCCAGCAAAATCGACTCCCACTTTCTCGAAAGGTCGGGATGGTGTAATTCGAGATGTCGGCAAATCACCCATAAATTGTGATGTGGCCTTAGCGGATGATCATACAGTTGATCTGCCATCTGGAATCCAGAACTTTTGGTGAATAAAGGACTAGACTAATTCCGATTCACCATGCAGACTGTTTTCAAGAAAATGTCTGATTAATGGGGATGTAATATGATGTCTCTTCGGAATGATCCTTGGGTATTTTTGTTCAAATGGCCAACGTTTTGTGTTTACTTGTGATGTGACGGAGAATTCCGTCTACATCAAGAAATACATGAAATAATTTTACTACTTTTGGGTATGGATTTATTCTGCCTCAGCAACTTGATTTGAGTTGAGAATTCTGGCTGGCTCTTGAATTAATCTTATTATTCATTTACTTGAATTGTCTAGTTCGAGGGTTTGTTAAGGCCCTGTTGATTTTGTTTGGGATTTTGCAGTATGAGCGAAACGCAAGACCCATGCTATTACTTGTACTAATTTTGTGTAGGATGAGAATTTGTTGAAGATATGAGATCTATCAAATTGCGTGACGAAGCAATTATCCTTATCAGATGAAGCAACGTCCAATACAAGTAGAATGCAATTTGGGGAGATTGGAACATTGATTTCACTGAGCCACTTTGGCCCATTCCAACATTATCAATAGGCCCCTAATTGTGCTGTGAAAAGTCCACGAGTGGCGCAGTCAGCCTGAATTTTTTTTGCGAGGAATGTGGTGTCACGACTCTGCTGAAGTGAATGAATTTTTGCCACTCTTTGTTACACGAATTGGTTACCCGTGTTTCGGAGTATTTGAAATTCAACTCAGTGTGATTGTTGAATTAGACCAATCTCATTAATGTTTTGTGGAATGAAAATGTGATTGATTTCAGAATAGCGTTTATGAGCTCTGATAAGCGAAGCGCTCCACTAAATTTTAATTGATGCAGGGTTACTGGGTGCACTGGTGCCACTCTGGTTTTGGCTGCAATTAAACATGTGAATGTCATCTGATATTACGCGAAAATACACCACTGCAGCGTATGCCTTAGCAGAGGCATCACATAACCAATGCAGTGCTATCTTAATGGCCTTTGAGATATGGATATTTCTAGGAACTTGTATTTCCTTGAAATGGCTTATTTCTAAGGAAATTTTATCACATTTCTTGGAATTTTGTGTAGGAAGTGGCTCATCCCATTTTAAATTCGCTATCCACAACTCTTTCAGCAGAATGTTAAGAATGATCGTTGTGGATGAAAGGAGACCCAAAGGATCAAAGATACGGGTTATCACGGACAACAATTGTCGTTTAGTAGAGATTTTATTCGCGGTTATACCCGACTTGAAGGGTATCGGTTTTGAGATTTCAAAATAGATACAGTACTTTTTGAGCGGATTAATCTTGGAACGAATGAGATATGTCTGAGAGAGCTTTTAAATGATTGGAAGCCCACTTTTTGAGTCAGAATGCACCTGCAGACATCAACTGATTCATCTCTTTCACGATTGATTTTTGAGGAATCTACTGAATCTGGATCTGCCAACAAGTCATGTACATTAAAATGTTCCCTCGCAATATAAGAAGCAATGGGAAGATATCGATGTTCATCCCTGCACAGTTGTTTCAAAGTACCAAGGGCTAAGAAATGGACACATGATGTTGCATATGTGACACTCTTAAGTTTGTAGATGATGAGCGGATCAGGTGGATTTTTTCGTTAAATATTATTTGGAAAGGAACATCTTCATTTCCAATTAGTATTTGTCTATACATTTTTGAGATATCCGCATTGAAGGCTATCGTGTATGATCGGAAGCGGATTAAATTTGCCAAAATGTAAGGTTTGAGCAGAGGCATCAAGTAATACGCGAAGTTTTTTAGTGCTACTAGATTCGTTAACAACCCCATGATGCAGTAAATAATATTTTGTAGTTTTTTTTGTCTTCCTTTGTGATAACGGGGTCATGTGACCTAGACTTTCATATTCCTCCATGAGTTGAGAATACTGATTTCTTAACTGAGAATTTTTGTGTAACAAGTAAAACTGTTGTAGGGGCACTTGTGGCTTTCTCCCAGCGTCTCGTTTTCTTTGAAGGGAAGATAAACGCAATATTGTGCAGTAGTATCTGTTTTGACGGATGTAAGAAATAGTTACACACATCTCATCTTCATCTTTTAAGATGTGATGTTTAGGATTGGACTCAAGCTCCGAATAGTCTTTAAGCATTTTATGGATATTGTTGTCGATTGTATGACACACCAGTGATGCATGGGAAAGCGTTGTATTTTCTATTTTTCCCGAAAGTAGATAACCAATTTTTGTATTTATCGCAACTGGTGCCATGAGATTCAGTGACTGATTGTCCATTGATTGGCCTGGAGACGTAAAATTGAGTGTCAGTTAAGACTAAGCCTCATAAATGTGTCCAATTTTGCCCTTCACTTTAAAAAAATTTGGAATTAACCTTGTTAATAACTATAGCCTTTGCCGAAAAGAAATCTTCCGACAAATGAGGCTTAAACTTGTAATACGTTACATGCCCACCGAAGTGTGAGCTGTGTTGAGCAAAGGTAGATTGAAAAGCTCAGCACATTCCCTACTCATTAATGAAATTTTACTGGCATTATCAAGAAGCGCTCTGCGTTGTATTATTTTTTCAGACTTAGATCTTATGTTTATGAGCGCCGTTGATAATAATACGTTACTTGTCATTGCATGCCCACTATTGGCTAAAATTTATTTGGGTGAATAGGTATAGTAAATTTATATAAACGAGAATAAACTGATTAAAAGAAAGAACGTTTATGCTTTATTGTTCAACAACGTCTTCTCTCCAAGGCAAGCCATATGCATGAGCAGCAACCATAAAATTGGCATATTAAAGATACTTCACGAGCAAAATAATATCCTTAATCTTTTATTAGATGAAAAGAAAGTTATTTTATCTACATGATAATTTGTAGGTATAGCTCTAAGTGATCAGAAATATTGTGTTCAATTTTTCTTTATTCGTTCAGTGGAAGCATGAACCCTGTTTGTTTTTCCATTTAAAAGGCATTCTGAAATATAAATAAGACAATATGTTAGGAATATTAATTGTTTTTGTTGTCAATGGTTAGTCATTGTGATAAATGTATAATGTCTCCCCTAAAACTCATGTATCATTTCTTCCTTGTTTGTCGTATTTTGGGAAATCCGTTGATTTTAAAAATGTGACAGCAGGCAATTGTTGTTGCATGAAATTCAAATGTAATACATTTAACCATTACTGAATAATATCTTTACAATTACCTTTATAAAATTAATCATTTAAAAGTGTAAAAAATATTTTCTTCTGTTTCAACATTACGCACGAAAATGTAAATGAAACTGCACTGAAATCTTTCTTGTTCGTTAAGTGTTACATTGTTGCCAACATAACAAATTAGGTAGTTTTATCATTACATTTAAAACTATCAAGAACTGAGGAGTATGCAATAGGTTAGTGAGGTGAGGCATTAATGATGTGATGGGTCGTAGGATGTCAGACTGTAATGCTGAGTACGAATTGGGAAGAGAAAATGAGTATTATTTTTAACATTTGTTTGTGTGTAATGCCTTTTGTAATGGTTGTTTTCGAAAACTGGCCTAAATTGCATAATAATTGAGCAGATTGCTTTAATAATTATCTTGACCAAAAAATAGTGATCTGTCCACTTTTTGAAACAATTTTCCTTGTATTATCTTTTGTTTGGTTGTTTTATTAGACGGACGTTGTTGAAGCTACGCTGGAATTGAAAAATTTAGATTTATTATTAAACCTTTATATAAGTATTCTAATTTTTGAATAGAAATACTTGTGATGTTGAGATGAAAGAACCATTAGTAGACACTAACTATAAAAAATTTAAAACGCAATTGAATTTTACTTGTATTGCTAGTTCCACAAACAAACTCTGACATAGACCATTATTTCTGACGTACCTCCTTACTTAGTTGAAGACCTATTATCCTGAAGTTTACCCAAAGTTTGCTTGATGACTGACTTTGTAATTTTGTGAGGCGCATTGTCTGTGAATAGTATATACAAGGAAGTTGAAATGTCTTTTTCTAAAAGGTTGCCTTTTGGCTTGTGAATGGAGTTTGTGATTTGTACTTTACGAAGTAAATGTGTAATTACCCAAAGTTATTTAGTCGTGTGGTGGATGATATTGTACTGTTATTTTGTAGAAGTGTTCTCTGTAATTTTTTGAGGTTATTTCTGCACCAAGAAATAGTTTCAGCTCCCCAGAAACGTCGAACTGGTAAAAAGAATCGATTCTAGGCGTATAATTTAATATTGGTTTCATTTTTTTTCTAACACGGGCGTGGGTTGGGGAATTTTGAGTTTTCCTGAAGGTGGGGCCCTCCTGCGGCCCCCCAGAGCTCTCTTCCTATGGTCCGTTATCGCTTCTCGGCCTTTTGGCTAAGATCAAAGTGTAGTATCTGTTCTTATCAGCTTAATATCTGATACTGAACCCATCGGGTTCTGTCGGTATTAAACTAATTTTTGAACCCCGAGGGAAAAAAGTTATTTATAACAATTCCCTCAAGGGTGGTCTTGTGACTGCACTATCCACAAGTTCTGCCCATTCAATTTAAAATTAGAACCCACAAAAAACACTCCCTGATAGACTGGCAACAGTTGATTCAGTGACAAGTTCAAAAATCTGATAAGAACAGAATAAAAGTGTCTATGACTTTTTTCGTCTCCAAAGTGTCAATTTCTGTTGAAATGTTCCCTTCGGAAGTTCCCCTTTTGGTTTTCGGGCGGCGAGGCTTCGCCTCGCTGCGCCCGAAAACCAAAAGGGGAACTTTTCCGCAAGAGAAACTAACCTTCCTTCTCTCTGTAGTCTCCATCGAAGGAACTCGGATTGAACGCCTGTTTCAGTGTCAGGAGTGGTTTAAGGATCCCTCTGGCCTTAGTGGCTTGCATATTTGACATAAAAATGGCATTATCTGAAAGACAGCTGTTACAGAAGGTTTAGAACTGTTCAATAGAGACTCGACTGTATTTCACTAAGGTGTGAAAATCATCATGATTGACATCCAATAATCTGTTACTATTTGTATTTTCAAGCGTCTTACATCATTGCATACAATTCAGTTCAAAGAAATGTCTCACAAATCCTATGTTGGAGGTTTTGTAGTGATGCATCTGAGTTTTTACTGTTTGAACTATTTTACTGCTACTTTTAACTATTTACTGTTAACTTTCAACTATTTAATGTTAACTGTTAAGTATTGAATGTTAACTTCAAATGTTGAACTGTGTTACCACTTGAAGGCTTGATTTCAACAGTAGCGATTGATTCAATAGTGGATGTTCTATTCAATTGTGATACAACTAACTCTAACCCTCAGTGTAATACTTAGATATAAATTCATTATCAATTAACATGTCCAATGCTTGCCAAACAGTGGTGATGAACTACAAATAACAATTCAGTTTACTTAACACTATGTTAAAGGTTCTTGGCTTCCTGTGATTCTCTGTTTTTAACTGAGCTCCACTTATTTGAGTACTCATCACATTCAAATCAACACCAAACTTGGAAAAAAATTCATTCCAATTTCTTCTTGCCTAACAAGGTTCCCATTCATGTTTACCTGCCAATTCACACTCATTAGTACCTTCCAATTCACACCAAGGAACAGGTTTTGCATTTCACTAACAGTTATGTGTTCAATGTTGACAGCACACTGGCAATACACACACTTCGACACCTAACACTTTTAAGAACAGTTCATTTTAATTCCTGTTTGCATTAAGAAGTTCACCCTGCAAGGGCAGTTGGAAGAACTTCTTCATTTTGCCAAAGGGAGCAAATAGAGTCTTCATCTTTCTAACCATGCCTTTCAATTGAAACCAGTAAGGTGGTCTTGTACCTTTTTTGAAATTCCTGTTCACGTTTCATTGAATTAATATAAGTGCATGTATTTTGCAAGTGTATTCTTGATGTACTCGTGTGTTGGAGTCATCAGACAGGTCGCACGATAGGATTTGGATGGACGAAACTTGATCCATTATGGTTTCCATGACCTAGGTACCAAGTGTGCCTTTATTTACACACTTACATGCCATTTGGTAGTTGTTTAGTGATCTACTCGTCACTACGAGTCATTCGATTGGTTACTCGGTAGTGTTCATGCTCACAACAACCGAGGTGAAGGGCTGGGGCCCCCGATGGGACCTAGGATCAGTTTCAGCTCCCCAGAAACGTCGAACTGGTAAAAAGAATCGATTCTAGGCGTATAATTTAATATTGGTTTCATTTTTTTTCTAACACGGGCGTGGGTTGGGGAATTTTGAGTTTTCCTGAAGGTGGGGCCCTCCTGCGGCCCCCCAGAGCTCTCTTCCTATGGTCCGTTATCGCTTCTCGGCCTTTTGGCTAAGATCAAAGTGTAGTATCTGTTCTTATCAGCTTAATATCTGATACTGAACCCATCGGGTTCTGTCGGTATTAAACTAATTTTTGAACCCCGAGGGAAAAAAGTTATTTATAACAATTCCCTCAAGGGTGGTCTTGTGACTGCACTATCCACAAGTTCTGCCCATTCAATTTAAAATTAGAACCCACAAAAAACACTCCCTGATAGACTGGCAACAGTTGATTCAGTGACAAGTTCAAAAATCTGATAAGAACAGAATAAAAGTGTCTATGACTTTTTTCGTCTCCAAAGTGTCAATTTCTGTTGAAATGTTCCCTTCGGAAGTTCCCCTTTTGGTTTTCGGGCGGCGAGGCTTCGCCTCGCTGCGCCCGAAAACCAAAAGGGGAACTTTTCCGCAAGAGAAACTAACCTTCCTTCTCTCTGTAGTCTCCATCGAAGGAACTCGGATTGAACGCCTGTTTCAGTGTCAGGAGTGGTTTAAGGATCCCTCTGGCCTTAGTGGCTTGCATATTTGACATAAAAATGGCATTATCTGAAAGACAGCTGTTACAGAAGGTTTAGAACTGTTCAATAGAGACTCGACTGTATTTCACTAAGGTGTGAAAATCATCATGATTGACATCCAATAATCTGTTACTATTTGTATTTTCAAGCGTCTTACATCATTGCATACAATTCAGTTCAAAGAAATGTCTCACAAATCCTATGTTGGAGGTTTTGTAGTGATGCATCTGAGTTTTTACTGTTTGAACTATTTTACTGCTACTTTTAACTATTTACTGTTAACTTTCAACTATTTAATGTTAACTGTTAAGTATTGAATGTTAACTTCAAATGTTGAACTGTGTTACCACTTGAAGGCTTGATTTCAACAGTAGCGATTGATTCAATAGTGGATGTTCTATTCAATTGTGATACAACTAACTCTAACCCTCAGTGTAATACTTAGATATAAATTCATTATCAATTAACATGTCCAATGCTTGCCAAACAGTGGTGATGAACTACAAATAACAATTCAGTTTACTTAACACTATGTTAAAGGTTCTTGGCTTCCTGTGATTCTCTGTTTTTAACTGAGCTCCACTTATTTGAGTACTCATCACATTCAAATCAACACCAAACTTGGAAAAAAATTCATTCCAATTTCTTCTTGCCTAACAAGGTTCCCATTCATGTTTACCTGCCAATTCACACTCATTAGTACCTTCCAATTCACACCAAGGAACAGGTTTTGCATTTCACTAACAGTTATGTGTTCAATGTTGACAGCACACTGGCAATACACACACTTCGACACCTAACACTTTTAAGAACAGTTCATTTTAATTCCTGTTTGCATTAAGAAGTTCACCCTGCAAGGGCAGTTGGAAGAACTTCTTCATTTTGCCAAAGGGAGCAAATAGAGTCTTCATCTTTCTAACCATGCCTTTCAATTGAAACCAGTAAGGTGGTCTTGTACCTTTTTTGAAATTCCTGTTCACGTTTCATTGAATTAATATAAGTGCATGTATTTTGCAAGTGTATTCTTGATGTACTCGTGTGTTGGAGTCATCAGACAGGTCGCACGATAGGATTTGGATGGACGAAACTTGATCCATTATGGTTTCCATGACCTAGGTACCAAGTGTGCCTTTATTTACACACTTACATGCCATTTGGTAGTTGTTTAGTGATCTACTCGTCACTACGAGTCATTCGATTGGTTACTCGGTAGTGTTCATGCTCACAACAACCGAGGTGAAGGGCTGGGGCCCCCGATGGGACCTAGGATCAGTTTCAGCTCCCCAGAAACGTCGAACTG
This sequence comes from Meta bourneti, assembly GCA_933210815.1. NCBI lineage: Eukaryota > Metazoa > Arthropoda > Arachnida > Araneae > Tetragnathidae > Meta > Meta bourneti. The sequence goes on from OW119923.1 coordinate 1,134,875, forward strand.
GTAAAAAGAATCGATTCTAGGCGTATAATTTAATATTGGTTTCATTTTTTTTCTAACACGGGCGTGGGTTGGGGAATTTTGAGTTTTCCTGAAGGTGGGGCCCTCCTGCGGCCCCCCAGAGCTCTCTTCCTATGGTCCGTTATCGCTTCTCGGCCTTTTGGCTAAGATCAAAGTGTAGTATCTGTTCTTATCAGCTTAATATCTGATACTGAACCCATCGGGTTCTGTCGGTATTAAACTAATTTTTGAACCCCGAGGGAAAAAAGTTATTTATAACAATTCCCTCAAGGGTGGTCTTGTGACTGCACTATCCACAAGTTCTGCCCATTCAATTTAAAATTAGAACCCACAAAAAACACTCCCTGATAGACTGGCAACAGTTGATTCAGTGACAAGTTCAAAAATCTGATAAGAACAGAATAAAAGTGTCTATGACTTTTTTCGTCTCCAAAGTGTCAATTTCTGTTGAAATGTTCCCTTCGGAAGTTCCCCTTTTGGTTTTCGGGCGGCGAGGCTTCGCCTCGCTGCGCCCGAAAACCAAAAGGGGAACTTTTCCGCAAGAGAAACTAACCTTCCTTCTCTCTGTAGTCTCCATCGAAGGAACTCGGATTGAACGCCTGTTTCAGTGTCAGGAGTGGTTTAAGGATCCCTCTGGCCTTAGTGGCTTGCATATTTGACATAAAAATGGCATTATCTGAAAGACAGCTGTTACAGAAGGTTTAGAACTGTTCAATAGAGACTCGACTGTATTTCACTAAGGTGTGAAAATCATCATGATTGACATCCAATAATCTGTTACTATTTGTATTTTCAAGCGTCTTACATCATTGCATACAATTCAGTTCAAAGAAATGTCTCACAAATCCTATGTTGGAGGTTTTGTAGTGATGCATCTGAGTTTTTACTGTTTGAACTATTTTACTGCTACTTTTAACTATTTACTGTTAACTTTCAACTATTTAATGTTAACTGTTAAGTATTGAATGTTAACTTCAAATGTTGAACTGTGTTACCACTTGAAGGCTTGATTTCAACAGTAGCGATTGATTCAATAGTGGATGTTCTATTCAATTGTGATACAACTAACTCTAACCCTCAGTGTAATACTTAGATATAAATTCATTATCAATTAACATGTCCAATGCTTGCCAAACAGTGGTGATGAACTACAAATAACAATTCAGTTTACTTAACACTATGTTAAAGGTTCTTGGCTTCCTGTGATTCTCTGTTTTTAACTGAGCTCCACTTATTTGAGTACTCATCACATTCAAATCAACACCAAACTTGGAAAAAAATTCATTCCAATTTCTTCTTGCCTAACAAGGTTCCCATTCATGTTTACCTGCCAATTCACACTCATTAGTACCTTCCAATTCACACCAAGGAACAGGTTTTGCATTTCACTAACAGTTATGTGTTCAATGTTGACAGCACACTGGCAATACACACACTTCGACACCTAACACTTTTAAGAACAGTTCATTTTAATTCCTGTTTGCATTAAGAAGTTCACCCTGCAAGGGCAGTTGGAAGAACTTCTTCATTTTGCCAAAGGGAGCAAATAGAGTCTTCATCTTTCTAACCATGCCTTTCAATTGAAACCAGTAAGGTGGTCTTGTACCTTTTTTGAAATTCCTGTTCACGTTTCATTGAATTAATATAAGTGCATGTATTTTGCAAGTGTATTCTTGATGTACTCGTGTGTTGGAGTCATCAGACAGGTCGCACGATAGGATTTGGATGGACGAAACTTGATCCATTATGGTTTCCATGACCTAGGTACCAAGTGTGCCTTTATTTACACACTTACATGCCATTTGGTAGTTGTTTAGTGATCTACTCGTCACTACGAGTCATTCGATTGGTTACTCGGTAGTGTTCATGCTCACAACAACCGAGGTGAAGGGCTGGGGCCCCCGATGGGACCTAGGATCAGTTTCAGCTCCCCAGAAACGTCGAACTGGTAAAAAGAATCGATTCTAGGCGTATAATTTAATATTGGTTTCATTTTTTTTCTAACACGGGCGTGGGTTGGGGAATTTTGAGTTTTCCTGAAGGTGGGGCCCTCCTGCGGCCCCCCAGAGCTCTCTTCCTATGGTCCGTTATCGCTTCTCGGCCTTTTGGCTAAGATCAAAGTGTAGTATCTGTTCTTATCAGCTTAATATCTGATACTGAACCCATCGGGTTCTGTCGGTATTAAACTAATTTTTGAACCCCGAGGGAAAAAAGTTATTTATAACAATTCCCTCAAGGGTGGTCTTGTGACTGCACTATCCACAAGTTCTGCCCATTCAATTTAAAATTAGAACCCACAAAAAACACTCCCTGATAGACTGGCAACAGTTGATTCAGTGACAAGTTCAAAAATCTGATAAGAACAGAATAAAAGTGTCTATGACTTTTTTCGTCTCCAAAGTGTCAATTTCTGTTGAAATGTTCCCTTCGGAAGTTCCCCTTTTGGTTTTCGGGCGGCGAGGCTTCGCCTCGCTGCGCCCGAAAACCAAAAGGGGAACTTTTCCGCAAGAGAAACTAACCTTCCTTCTCTCTGTAGTCTCCATCGAAGGAACTCGGATTGAACGCCTGTTTCAGTGTCAGGAGTGGTTTAAGGATCCCTCTGGCCTTAGTGGCTTGCATATTTGACATAAAAATGGCATTATCTGAAAGACAGCTGTTACAGAAGGTTTAGAACTGTTCAATAGAGACTCGACTGTATTTCACTAAGGTGTGAAAATCATCATGATTGACATCCAATAATCTGTTACTATTTGTATTTTCAAGCGTCTTACATCATTGCATACAATTCAGTTCAAAGAAATGTCTCACAAATCCTATGTTGGAGGTTTTGTAGTGATGCATCTGAGTTTTTACTGTTTGAACTATTTTACTGCTACTTTTAACTATTTACTGTTAACTTTCAACTATTTAATGTTAACTGTTAAGTATTGAATGTTAACTTCAAATGTTGAACTGTGTTACCACTTGAAGGCTTGATTTCAACAGTAGCGATTGATTCAATAGTGGATGTTCTATTCAATTGTGATACAACTAACTCTAACCCTCAGTGTAATACTTAGATATAAATTCATTATCAATTAACATGTCCAATGCTTGCCAAACAGTGGTGATGAACTACAAATAACAATTCAGTTTACTTAACACTATGTTAAAGGTTCTTGGCTTCCTGTGATTCTCTGTTTTTAACTGAGCTCCACTTATTTGAGTACTCATCACATTCAAATCAACACCAAACTTGGAAAAAAATTCATTCCAATTTCTTCTTGCCTAACAAGGTTCCCATTCATGTTTACCTGCCAATTCACACTCATTAGTACCTTCCAATTCACACCAAGGAACAGGTTTTGCATTTCACTAACAGTTATGTGTTCAATGTTGACAGCACACTGGCAATACACACACTTCGACACCTAACACTTTTAAGAACAGTTCATTTTAATTCCTGTTTGCATTAAGAAGTTCACCCTGCAAGGGCAGTTGGAAGAACTTCTTCATTTTGCCAAAGGGAGCAAATAGAGTCTTCATCTTTCTAACCATGCCTTTCAATTGAAACCAGTAAGGTGGTCTTGTACCTTTTTTGAAATTCCTGTTCACGTTTCATTGAATTAATATAAGTGCATGTATTTTGCAAGTGTATTCTTGATGTACTCGTGTGTTGGAGTCATCAGACAGGTCGCACGATAGGATTTGGATGGACGAAACTTGATCCATTATGGTTTCCATGACCTAGGTACCAAGTGTGCCTTTATTTACACACTTACATGCCATTTGGTAGTTGTTTAGTGATCTACTCGTCACTACGAGTCATTCGATTGGTTACTCGGTAGTGTTCATGCTCACAACAACCGAGGTGAAGGGCTGGGGCCCCCGATGGGACCTAGGATCAGTTTCAGCTCCCCAGAAACGTCGAACTGGTAAAAAGAATCGATTCTAGGCGTATAATTTAATATTGGTTTCATTTTTTTTCTAACACGGGCGTGGGTTGGGGAATTTTGAGTTTTCCTGAAGGTGGGGCCCTCCTGCGGCCCCCCAGAGCTCTCTTCCTATGGTCCGTTATCGCTTCTCGGCCTTTTGGCTAAGATCAAAGTGTAGTATCTGTTCTTATCAGCTTAATATCTGATACTGAACCCATCGGGTTCTGTCGGTATTAAACTAATTTTTGAACCCCGAGGGAAAAAAGTTATTTATAACAATTCCCTCAAGGGTGGTCTTGTGACTGCACTATCCACAAGTTCTGCCCATTCAATTTAAAATTAGAACCCACAAAAAACACTCCCTGATAGACTGGCAACAGTTGATTCAGTGACAAGTTCAAAAATCTGATAAGAACAGAATAAAAGTGTCTATGACTTTTTTCGTCTCCAAAGTGTCAATTTCTGTTGAAATGTTCCCTTCGGAAGTTCCCCTTTTGGTTTTCGGGCGGCGAGGCTTCGCCTCGCTGCGCCCGAAAACCAAAAGGGGAACTTTTCCGCAAGAGAAACTAACCTTCCTTCTCTCTGTAGTCTCCATCGAAGGAACTCGGATTGAACGCCTGTTTCAGTGTCAGGAGTGGTTTAAGGATCCCTCTGGCCTTAGTGGCTTGCATATTTGACATAAAAATGGCATTATCTGAAAGACAGCTGTTACAGAAGGTTTAGAACTGTTCAATAGAGACTCGACTGTATTTCACTAAGGTGTGAAAATCATCATGATTGACATCCAATAATCTGTTACTATTTGTATTTTCAAGCGTCTTACATCATTGCATACAATTCAGTTCAAAGAAATGTCTCACAAATCCTATGTTGGAGGTTTTGTAGTGATGCATCTGAGTTTTTACTGTTTGAACTATTTTACTGCTACTTTTAACTATTTACTGTTAACTTTCAACTATTTAATGTTAACTGTTAAGTATTGAATGTTAACTTCAAATGTTGAACTGTGTTACCACTTGAAGGCTTGATTTCAACAGTAGCGATTGATTCAATAGTGGATGTTCTATTCAATTGTGATACAACTAACTCTAACCCTCAGTGTAATACTTAGATATAAATTCATTATCAATTAACATGTCCAATGCTTGCCAAACAGTGGTGATGAACTACAAATAACAATTCAGTTTACTTAACACTATGTTAAAGGTTCTTGGCTTCCTGTGATTCTCTGTTTTTAACTGAGCTCCACTTATTTGAGTACTCATCACATTCAAATCAACACCAAACTTGGAAAAAAATTCATTCCAATTTCTTCTTGCCTAACAAGGTTCCCATTCATGTTTACCTGCCAATTCACACTCATTAGTACCTTCCAATTCACACCAAGGAACAGGTTTTGCATTTCACTAACAGTTATGTGTTCAATGTTGACAGCACACTGGCAATACACACACTTCGACACCTAACACTTTTAAGAACAGTTCATTTTAATTCCTGTTTGCATTAAGAAGTTCACCCTGCAAGGGCAGTTGGAAGAACTTCTTCATTTTGCCAAAGGGAGCAAATAGAGTCTTCATCTTTCTAACCATGCCTTTCAATTGAAACCAGTAAGGTGGTCTTGTACCTTTTTTGAAATTCCTGTTCACGTTTCATTGAATTAATATAAGTGCATGTATTTTGCAAGTGTATTCTTGATGTACTCGTGTGTTGGAGTCATCAGACAGGTCGCACGATAGGATTTGGATGGACGAAACTTGATCCATTATGGTTTCCATGACCTAGGTACCAAGTGTGCCTTTATTTACACACTTACATGCCATTTGGTAGTTGTTTAGTGATCTACTCGTCACTACGAGTCATTCGATTGGTTACTCGGTAGTGTTCATGCTCACAACAACCGAGGTGAAGGGCTGGGGCCCCCGATGGGACCTAGGATCAGTTTCAGCTCCCCAGAAACGTCGAACTGGTAAAAAGAATCGATTCTAGGCGTATAATTTAATATTGGTTTCATTTTTTTTCTAACACGGGCGTGGGTTGGGGAATTTTGAGTTTTCCTGAAGGTGGGGCCCTCCTGCGGCCCCCCAGAGCTCTCTTCCTATGGTCCGTTATCGCTTCTCGGCCTTTTGGCTAAGATCAAAGTGTAGTATCTGTTCTTATCAGCTTAATATCTGATACTGAACCCATCGGGTTCTGTCGGTATTAAACTAATTTTTGAACCCCGAGGGAAAAAAGTTATTTATAACAATTCCCTCAAGGGTGGTCTTGTGACTGCACTATCCACAAGTTCTGCCCATTCAATTTAAAATTAGAACCCACAAAAAACACTCCCTGATAGACTGGCAACAGTTGATTCAGTGACAAGTTCAAAAATCTGATAAGAACAGAATAAAAGTGTCTATGACTTTTTTCGTCTCCAAAGTGTCAATTTCTGTTGAAATGTTCCCTTCGGAAGTTCCCCTTTTGGTTTTCGGGCGGCGAGGCTTCGCCTCGCTGCGCCCGAAAACCAAAAGGGGAACTTTTCCGCAAGAGAAACTAACCTTCCTTCTCTCTGTAGTCTCCATCGAAGGAACTCGGATTGAACGCCTGTTTCAGTGTCAGGAGTGGTTTAAGGATCCCTCTGGCCTTAGTGGCTTGCATATTTGACATAAAAATGGCATTATCTGAAAGACAGCTGTTACAGAAGGTTTAGAACTGTTCAATAGAGACTCGACTGTATTTCACTAAGGTGTGAAAATCATCATGATTGACATCCAATAATCTGTTACTATTTGTATTTTCAAGCGTCTTACATCATTGCATACAATTCAGTTCAAAGAAATGTCTCACAAATCCTATGTTGGAGGTTTTGTAGTGATGCATCTGAGTTTTTACTGTTTGAACTATTTTACTGCTACTTTTAACTATTTACTGTTAACTTTCAACTATTTAATGTTAACTGTTAAGTATTGAATGTTAACTTCAAATGTTGAACTGTGTTACCACTTGAAGGCTTGATTTCAACAGTAGCGATTGATTCAATAGTGGATGTTCTATTCAATTGTGATACAACTAACTCTAACCCTCAGTGTAATACTTAGATATAAATTCATTATCAATTAACATGTCCAATGCTTGCCAAACAGTGGTGATGAACTACAAATAACAATTCAGTTTACTTAACACTATGTTAAAGGTTCTTGGCTTCCTGTGATTCTCTGTTTTTAACTGAGCTCCACTTATTTGAGTACTCATCACATTCAAATCAACACCAAACTTGGAAAAAAATTCATTCCAATTTCTTCTTGCCTAACAAGGTTCCCATTCATGTTTACCTGCCAATTCACACTCATTAGTACCTTCCAATTCACACCAAGGAACAGGTTTTGCATTTCACTAACAGTTATGTGTTCAATGTTGACAGCACACTGGCAATACACACACTTCGACACCTAACACTTTTAAGAACAGTTCATTTTAATTCCTGTTTGCATTAAGAAGTTCACCCTGCAAGGGCAGTTGGAAGAACTTCTTCATTTTGCCAAAGGGAGCAAATAGAGTCTTCATCTTTCTAACCATGCCTTTCAATTGAAACCAGTAAGGTGGTCTTGTACCTTTTTTGAAATTCCTGTTCACGTTTCATTGAATTAATATAAGTGCATGTATTTTGCAAGTGTATTCTTGATGTACTCGTGTGTTGGAGTCATCAGACAGGTCGCACGATAGGATTTGGATGGACGAAACTTGATCCATTATGGTTTCCATGACCTAGGTACCAAGTGTGCCTTTATTTACACACTTACATGCCATTTGGTAGTTGTTTAGTGATCTACTCGTCACTACGAGTCATTCGATTGGTTACTCGGTAGTGTTCATGCTCACAACAACCGAGGTGAAGGGCTGGGGCCCCCGATGGGACCTAGGATCAGTTTCAGCTCCCCAGAAACGTCGAACTGGTAAAAAGAATCGATTCTAGGCGTATAATTTAATATTGGTTTCATTTTTTTTCTAACACGGGCGTGGGTTGGGGAATTTTGAGTTTTCCTGAAGGTGGGGCCCTCCTGCGGCCCCCCAGAGCTCTCTTCCTATGGTCCGTTATCGCTTCTCGGCCTTTTGGCTAAGATCAAAGTGTAGTATCTGTTCTTATCAGCTTAATATCTGATACTGAACCCATCGGGTTCTGTCGGTATTAAACTAATTTTTGAACCCCGAGGGAAAAAAGTTATTTATAACAATTCCCTCAAGGGTGGTCTTGTGACTGCACTATCCACAAGTTCTGCCCATTCAATTTAAAATTAGAACCCACAAAAAACACTCCCTGATAGACTGGCAACAGTTGATTCAGTGACAAGTTCAAAAATCTGATAAGAACAGAATAAAAGTGTCTATGACTTTTTTCGTCTCCAAAGTGTCAATTTCTGTTGAAATGTTCCCTTCGGAAGTTCCCCTTTTGGTTTTCGGGCGGCGAGGCTTCGCCTCGCTGCGCCCGAAAACCAAAAGGGGAACTTTTCCGCAAGAGAAACTAACCTTCCTTCTCTCTGTAGTCTCCATCGAAGGAACTCGGATTGAACGCCTGTTTCAGTGTCAGGAGTGGTTTAAGGATCCCTCTGGCCTTAGTGGCTTGCATATTTGACATAAAAATGGCATTATCTGAAAGACAGCTGTTACAGAAGGTTTAGAACTGTTCAATAGAGACTCGACTGTATTTCACTAAGGTGTGAAAATCATCATGATTGACATCCAATAATCTGTTACTATTTGTATTTTCAAGCGTCTTACATCATTGCATACAATTCAGTTCAAAGAAATGTCTCACAAATCCTATGTTGGAGGTTTTGTAGTGATGCATCTGAGTTTTTACTGTTTGAACTATTTTACTGCTACTTTTAACTATTTACTGTTAACTTTCAACTATTTAATGTTAACTGTTAAGTATTGAATGTTAACTTCAAATGTTGAACTGTGTTACCACTTGAAGGCTTGATTTCAACAGTAGCGATTGATTCAATAGTGGATGTTCTATTCAATTGTGATACAACTAACTCTAACCCTCAGTGTAATACTTAGATATAAATTCATTATCAATTAACATGTCCAATGCTTGCCAAACAGTGGTGATGAACTACAAATAACAATTCAGTTTACTTAACACTATGTTAAAGGTTCTTGGCTTCCTGTGATTCTCTGTTTTTAACTGAGCTCCACTTATTTGAGTACTCATCACATTCAAATCAACACCAAACTTGGAAAAAAATTCATTCCAATTTCTTCTTGCCTAACAAGGTTCCCATTCATGTTTACCTGCCAATTCACACTCATTAGTACCTTCCAATTCACACCAAGGAACAGGTTTTGCATTTCACTAACAGTTATGTGTTCAATGTTGACAGCACACTGGCAATACACACACTTCGACACCTAACACTTTTAAGAACAGTTCATTTTAATTCCTGTTTGCATTAAGAAGTTCACCCTGCAAGGGCAGTTGGAAGAACTTCTTCATTTTGCCAAAGGGAGCAAATAGAGTCTTCATCTTTCTAACCATGCCTTTCAATTGAAACCAGTAAGGTGGTCTTGTACCTTTTTTGAAATTCCTGTTCACGTTTCATTGAATTAATATAAGTGCATGTATTTTGCAAGTGTATTCTTGATGTACTCGTGTGTTGGAGTCATCAGACAGGTCGCACGATAGGATTTGGATGGACGAAACTTGATCCATTATGGTTTCCATGACCTAGGTACCAAGTGTGCCTTTATTTACACACTTACATGCCATTTGGTAGTTGTTTAGTGATCTACTCGTCACTACGAGTCATTCGATTGGTTACTCGGTAGTGTTCATGCTCACAACAACCGAGGTGAAGGGCTGGGGCCCCCGATGGGACCTAGGATCAGTTTCAGCTCCCCAGAAACGTCGAACTGGTAAAAAGAATCGATTCTAGGCGTATAATTTAATATTGGTTTCATTTTTTTTCTAACACGGGCGTGGGTTGGGGAATTTTGAGTTTTCCTGAAGGTGGGGCCCTCCTGCGGCCCCCCAGAGCTCTCTTCCTATGGTCCGTTATCGCTTCTCGGCCTTTTGGCTAAGATCAAAGTGTAGTATCTGTTCTTATCAGCTTAATATCTGATACTGAACCCATCGGGTTCTGTCGGTATTAAACTAATTTTTGAACCCCGAGGGAAAAAAGTTATTTATAACAATTCCCTCAAGGGTGGTCTTGTGACTGCACTATCCACAAGTTCTGCCCATTCAATTTAAAATTAGAACCCACAAAAAACACTCCCTGATAGACTGGCAACAGTTGATTCAGTGACAAGTTCAAAAATCTGATAAGAACAGAATAAAAGTGTCTATGACTTTTTTCGTCTCCAAAGTGTCAATTTCTGTTGAAATGTTCCCTTCGGAAGTTCCCCTTTTGGTTTTCGGGCGGCGAGGCTTCGCCTCGCTGCGCCCGAAAACCAAAAGGGGAACTTTTCCGCAAGAGAAACTAACCTTCCTTCTCTCTGTAGTCTCCATCGAAGGAACTCGGATTGAACGCCTGTTTCAGTGTCAGGAGTGGTTTAAGGATCCCTCTGGCCTTAGTGGCTTGCATATTTGACATAAAAATGGCATTATCTGAAAGACAGCTGTTACAGAAGGTTTAGAACTGTTCAATAGAGACTCGACTGTATTTCACTAAGGTGGGAAAATCATCATGATTGACATCCAATAATCTGTTACTATTTGTATTTTCAAGCGTCTTACATCATTGCATACAATTCAGTTCAAAGAAATGTCTCACAAATCCTATGTTGGAGGTTTTGTAGTGATGCATCTGAGTTTTTACTGTTTGAACTATTTTACTGCTACTTTTAACTATTTACTGTTAACTTTCAACTATTTAATGTTAACTGTTAAGTATTGAATGTTAACTTCAAATGTTGAACTGTGTTACCACTTGAAGGCTTGATTTCAACAGTAGCGATTGATTCAATAGTGGATGTTCTATTCAATTGTGATACAACTAACTCTAACCCTCAGTGTAATACTTAGATATAAATTCATTATCAATTAACATGTCCAATGCTTGCCAAACAGTGGTGATGAACTACAAATAACAATTCAGTTTACTTAACACTATGTTAAAGGTTCTTGGCTTCCTGTGATTCTCTGTTTTTAACTGAGCTCCACTTATTTGAGTACTCATCACATTCAAATCAACACCAAACTTGGAAAAAAATTCATTCCAATTTCTTCTTGCCTAACAAGGTTCCCATTCATGTTTACCTGCCAATTCACACTCATTAGTACCTTCCAATTCACACCAAGGAACAGGTTTTGCATTTCACTAACAGTTATGTGTTCAATGTTGACAGCACACTGGCAATACACACACTTCGACACCTAACACTTTTAAGAACAGTTCATTTTAATTCCTGTTTGCATTAAGAAGTTCACCCTGCAAGGGCAGTTGGAAGAACTTCTTCATTTTGCCAAAGGGAGCAAATAGAGTCTTCATCTTTCTAACCATGCCTTTCAATTGAAACCAGTAAGGTGGTCTTGTACCTTTTTTGAAATTCCTGTTCACGTTTCATTGAATTAATATAAGTGCATGTATTTTGCAAGTGTATTCTTGATGTACTCGTGTGTTGGAGTCATCAGACAGGTCGCACGATAGGATTTGGATGGACGAAACTTGATCCATTATGGTTTCCATGACCTAGGTACCAAGTGTGCCTTTATTTACACACTTACATGCCATTTGGTAGTTGTTTAGTGATCTACTCGTCACTACGAGTCATTCGATTGGTTACTCGGTAGTGTTCATGCTCACAACAACCGAGGTGAAGGGCTGGGGCCCCCGATGGGACCTAGGATCAGTTTCAGCTCCCCAGAAACGTCGAACTGGTAAAAAGAATCGATTCTAGGCGTATAATTTAATATTGGTTTCATTTTTTTTCTAACACGGGCGTGGGTTGGGGAATTTTGAGTTTTCCTGAAGGTGGGGCCCTCCTGCGGCCCCCCAGAGCTCTCTTCCTATGGTCCGTTATCGCTTCTCGGCCTTTTGGCTAAGATCAAAGTGTAGTATCTGTTCTTATCAGCTTAATATCTGATACTGAACCCATCGGGTTCTGTCGGTATTAAACTAATTTTTGAACCCCGAGGGAAAAAAGTTATTTATAACAATTCCCTCAAGGGTGGTCTTGTGACTGCACTATCCACAAGTTCTGCCCATTCAATTTAAAATTAGAACCCACAAAAAACACTCCCTGATAGACTGGCAACAGTTGATTCAGTGACAAGTTCAAAAATCTGATAAGAACAGAATAAAAGTGTCTATGACTTTTTTCGTCTCCAAAGTGTCAATTTCTGTTGAAATGTTCCCTTCGGAAGTTCCCCTTTTGGTTTTCGGGCGGCGAGGCTTCGCCTCGCTGCGCCCGAAAACCAAAAGGGGAACTTTTCCGCAAGAGAAACTAACCTTCCTTCTCTCTGTAGTCTCCATCGAAGGAACTCGGATTGAACGCCTGTTTCAGTGTCAGGAGTGGTTTAAGGATCCCTCTGGCCTTAGTGGCTTGCATATTTGACATAAAAATGGCATTATCTGAAAGACAGCTGTTACAGAAGGTTTAGAACTGTTCAATAGAGACTCGACTGTATTTCACTAAGGTGTGAAAATCATCATGATTGACATCCAATAATCTGTTACTATTTGTATTTTCAAGCGTCTTACATCATTGCATACAATTCAGTTCAAAGAAATGTCTCACAAATCCTATGTTGGAGGTTTTGTAGTGATGCATCTGAGTTTTTACTGTTTGAACTATTTTACTGCTACTTTTAACTATTTACTGTTAACTTTCAACTATTTAATGTTAACTGTTAAGTATTGAATGTTAACTTCAAATGTTGAACTGTGTTACCACTTGAAGGCTTGATTTCAACAGTAGCGATTGATTCAATAGTGGATGTTCTATTCAATTGTGATACAACTAACTCTAACCCTCAGTGTAATACTTAGATATAAATTCATTATCAATTAACATGTCCAATGCTTGCCAAACAGTGGTGATGAACTACAAATAACAATTCAGTTTACTTAACACTATGTTAAAGGTTCTTGGCTTCCTGTGATTCTCTGTTTTTAACTGAGCTCCACTTATTTGAGTACTCATCACATTCAAATCAACACCAAACTTGGAAAAAAATTCATTCCAATTTCTTCTTGCCTAACAAGGTTCCCATTCATGTTTACCTGCCAATTCACACTCATTAGTACCTTCCAATTCACACCAAGGAACAGGTTTTGCATTTCACTAACAGTTATGTGTTCAATGTTGACAGCACACTGGCAATACACACACTTCGACACCTAACACTTTTAAGAACAGTTCATTTTAATTCCTGTTTGCATTAAGAAGTTCACCCTGCAAGGGCAGTTGGAAGAACTTCTTCATTTTGCCAAAGGGAGCAAATAGAGTCTTCATCTTTCTAACCATGCCTTTCAATTGAAACCAGTAAGGTGGTCTTGTACCTTTTTTGAAATTCCTGTTCACGTTTCATTGAATTAATATAAGTGCATGTATTTTGCAAGTGTATTCTTGATGTACTCGTGTGTTGGAGTCATCAGACAGGTCGCACGATAGGATTTGGATGGACGAAACTTGATCCATTATGGTTTCCATGACCTAGGTACCAAGTGTGCCTTTATTTACACACTTACATGCCATTTGGTAGTTGTTTAGTGATCTACTCGTCACTACGAGTCATTCGATTGGTTACTCGGTAGTGTTCATGCTCACAACAACCGAGGTGAAGGGCTGGGGCCCCCGATGGGACCTAGGATCAGTTTCAGCTCCCCAGAAACGTCGAACTGGTAAAAAGAATCGATTCTAGGCGTATAATTTAATATTGGTTTCATTTTTTTTCTAACACGGGCGTGGGTTGGGGAATTTTGAGTTTTCCTGAAGGTGGGGCCCTCCTGCGGCCCCCCAGAGCTCTCTTCCTATGGTCCGTTATCGCTTCTCGGCCTTTTGGCTAAGATCAAAGTGTAGTATCTGTTCTTATCAGCTTAATATCTGATACTGAACCCATCGGGTTCTGTCGGTATTAAACTAATTTTTGAACCCCGAGGGAAAAAAGTTATTTATAACAATTCCCTCAAGGGTGGTCTTGTGACTGCACTATCCACAAGTTCTGCCCATTCAATTTAAAATTAGAACCCACAAAAAACACTCCCTGATAGACTGGCAACAGTTGATTCAGTGACAAGTTCAAAAATCTGATAAGAACAGAATAAAAGTGTCTATGACTTTTTTCGTCTCCAAAGTGTCAATTTCTGTTGAAATGTTCCCTTCGGAAGTTCCCCTTTTGGTTTTCGGGCGGCGAGGCTTCGCCTCGCTGCGCCCGAAAACCAAAAGGGGAACTTTTCCGCAAGAGAAACTAACCTTCCTTCTCTCTGTAGTCTCCATCGAAGGAACTCGGATTGAACGCCTGTTTCAGTGTCAGGAGTGGTTTAAGGATCCCTCTGGCCTTAGTGGCTTGCATATTTGACATAAAAATGGCATTATCTGAAAGACAGCTGTTACAGAAGGTTTAGAACTGTTCAATAGAGACTCGACTGTATTTCACTAAGGTGTGAAAATCATCATGATTGACATCCAATAATCTGTTACTATTTGTATTTTCAAGCGTCTTACATCATTGCATACAATTCAGTTCAAAGAAATGTCTCACAAATCCTATGTTGGAGGTTTTGTAGTGATGCATCTGAGTTTTTACTGTTTGAACTATTTTACTGCTACTTTTAACTATTTACTGTTAACTTTCAACTATTTAATGTTAACTGTTAAGTATTGAATGTTAACTTCAAATGTTGAACTGTGTTACCACTTGAAGGCTTGATTTCAACAGTAGCGATTGATTCAATAGTGGATGTTCTATTCAATTGTGATACAACTAACTCTAACCCTCAGTGTAATACTTAGATATAAATTCATTATCAATTAACATGTCCAATGCTTGCCAAACAGTGGTGATGAACTACAAATAACAATTCAGTTTACTTAACACTATGTTAAAGGTTCTTGGCTTCCTGTGATTCTCTGTTTTTAACTGAGCTCCACTTATTTGAGTACTCATCACATTCAAATCAACACCAAACTTGGAAAAAAATTCATTCCAATTTCTTCTTGCCTAACAAGGTTCCCATTCATGTTTACCTGCCAATTCACACTCATTAGTACCTTCCAATTCACACCAAGGAACAGGTTTTGCATTTCACTAACAGTTATGTGTTCAATGTTGACAGCACACTGGCAATACACACACTTCGACACCTAACACTTTTAAGAACAGTTCATTTTAATTCCTGTTTGCATTAAGAAGTTCACCCTGCAAGGGCAGTTGGAAGAACTTCTTCATTTTGCCAAAGGGAGCAAATAGAGTCTTCATCTTTCTAACCATGCCTTTCAATTGAAACCAGTAAGGTGGTCTTGTACCTTTTTTGAAATTCCTGTTCACGTTTCATTGAATTAATATAAGTGCATGTATTTTGCAAGTGTATTCTTGATGTACTCGTGTGTTGGAGTCATCAGACAGGTCGCACGATAGGATTTGGATGGACGAAACTTGATCCATTATGGTTTCCATGACCTAGGTACCAAGTGTGCCTTTATTTACACACTTACATGCCATTTGGTAGTTGTTTAGTGATCTACTCGTCACTACGAGTCATTCGATTGGTTACTCGGTAGTGTTCATGCTCACAACAACCGAGGTGAAGGGCTGGGGCCCCCGATGGGACCTAGGATCAGTTTCAGCTCCCCAGAAACGTCGAACTGGTAAAAAGAATCGATTCTAGGCGTATAATTTAATATTGGTTTCATTTTTTTTCTAACACGGGCGTGGGTTGGGGAATTTTGAGTTTTCCTGAAGGTGGGGCCCTCCTGCGGCCCCCCAGAGCTCTCTTCCTATGGTCCGTTATCGCTTCTCGGCCTTTTGGCTAAGATCAAAGTGTAGTATCTGTTCTTATCAGCGTAATTTTTCGGAGGGCATCACTGGGTTTAGTGGTTTTTTGAGCCACTATTCCCGCGTCAGGGGGAAACGTCGTTTTCACGACTTCCCTCAATCAGTTGTCTTGTTAGTGCACTCTCTTCGAAAAACGCCCGCTCAAAAACCTTTGGATTACGCTCAACACCATGTCCAGGATCCCTACCATGGGATAATAAGGTAGAGGTGGACGATTGACCAGTCCGGATGAGGACCCTTGGGTAAGTAGCACTCAAACGAACGCGGCCAATGGGTGGAATCTGGGCTGCCTTAGTAGGCCTTCGGGCCGAAGGGGTAGTCGTGGTTACCTCCATTGGTTGCCCCCCCCTCTCCCCTGAAGCTTTCGGGCGTCTCGGGTCCAGCGAACTGCCGTTTTACGGACTTTTTGTCCAGTTTCGGTTTCGCTTTCCCGACGCGCGCCGGAACCGAAACCCCTCGGGGAATCGTGTTCCGGCTTCCCCATGCTTCGCATTGGCCGCCATTGCTTGCTGCCGATCTGTTTCGTGCGCTTTTTGCTGCCGTTTCGGATCGCGACTTGCGTGGTGTCGTCCTCACCGGACAGGCCAATTGACCCTCTTCTAAATCGATAATCGTGGGCTTGCCCTCTTATCCTTGAACCCTGGACTGGTTTCTAAGACCCCAGGTCATTCTTTCGTTAATTATTGCGGTGCTTCATCCGCTTTCTGCTCCCCCTTTTCCGTGGAATCTGCGTTTTGCGGGGGCGTCTTTTGTGACTTTAATGACCTTTTTTATTCGGTTTTTGCACTCCCCCACCTTCATCATTGTCTCTTCTGAGCTGATGGAGTGGTTTTGCCAGTGTTTTTCGTTATTCTCATGGTTTTTTAAATGTTTTCCCAGTCCCCCTTTTTTGTGTTTTCCGTAACTTTGACCCCCCGTTTGGGACACTTCTCATTTTATTTTTGACCAATGACCACTTCGCCCTCTTCGAGGACGTCTTCAGCTTTTCTCCGCCGCCGGGTTTGCGGAGCTGCGATTTTTTGGCGTGGCGTGAGAGACTTTCCAGTGTCGGTCGTAGTGTAAACATAGCCGTTTTCAACGCTATGTTAATTTCTTGTTCGGACCCCCAGTTTTTTAATTAATTTTTTTCTGTTTGTTTCTCTATTCAAATTCTTCCGTCTCATTACCTTTTAACGTTCCCGTTCGAAATTGGGGCGCTCCCATTTTTTTAACATGGCGAGAACTGCGATTTACTGTTTCGTATTTACCTTTTCTCGTGTACCACGTGACCTCCCTTGTTGTCATCTCGATCCTCGACCACGTGGTTTTGTTTACCCTTGGACTTCGCTTCTTTTGAAGCGTTCCAATGGTAATTTTCAATGTCCTTTCTAGATCGTTTTAATTATGAACCTGTTCCGAACCTCATTAATTCTCTCCTTTTATTTTCTTTTTTCCCAATTACTGACCTCCGACACTACCCACGTGCGCATTTTTCCACCCTCTCTTGGTTCCATAGCCCCACCATTTCATTGACAGTGGCACATATTGGACAACTTGATCGTTTTTTCGCGTTAATTACTTAATTATTTTCTCTTTTTTTTTCCTTTTTTAAGTTAATTTTGTTTATTTTTATTACTCCTGTTTGAAAATTGGGGGGCCCCCCCTTTGCTTTTGGATGTCCCTAGTATTATCATTTCTTATGTTTACTATTTTGACTCCAACCACGTGCTTTTCCCCCTGTTTATTTACTTCTCAACCCACGTGGTTTTGTTTTCCTTATGGACTTGTGTCTTTCACCTTTTTGTCCATTGTTTTTCGCTTTTAATTAATTTTACTTCCAAATGTGTGGTCACTACCCCGGTTCTGGTGTTGTCCGAGCCTGCTGACCAGTGGTCTGCGCCCGTTTTAAAAATATAATCCTCTTGGGATGATATTCTGGGGGTCTTTCCCCAGTTTGCGGTGCGTCCTCCATTGGATTAGCATTGTTTCGGTGCCCACATAGGGGATGGCCGCCATTTTGTTTTTTGTTTACTGTCCGATCTCGTTGCGTCCAAGAAAGTTGACCCTCCCACTATACTTCTAATTAATATAGTGGTAATTAAAATTCATTTTTCTCAAAAAAGTGGTTCCATAGACTTAACATGGGATTTTGGTAACTTTTTATTTTTTCCATTTCTTTCACTAAATTACGTGTTTTTTCGCTGTTGCTATGGCCCCACACCTTCCCTATTGATATTTCGGCCCCTTCCCCTCTTTTTTTTGTGGGTCCTGACTTACCTGGAGCTATTTTTAGCCCTTTCTGACCAATGCAGCCCTTTGCTGCCACCTGATTGGTCGATCGCCCTGTCAATCATCCCACGTCACTGCCTCAGGTAGCGGTACGTGCCTGCTTCCTCTTGAGGCTGGTCACGTGTCGTTATCTGTTGACATCGTTTGCGTCTCCACGTGGTTTTTTCTCCTCCCATTGTCTCTCGTTGCGTTGCTCGTCGCTGTTGCTAGGGGCTCTTTTGTCGGGGGGTTTTTGTTGTTGCCCGTTGCCCCATTGGTCATTTTTGTTTCTTTTAATTTTCATTTATTCTTTTTGTTGTCCCATGTTTAACTTTACTTTGTTTTCTTTTATTTTTGCCAAATTTAAGCTTCTACACTGGTCTTCCCATGTTTTTCTGCAGTGGTCACGTGCCCCTGGGAACTGCTGATTTCGTCCCTTTTTTATTTTCCCTTTTATTCGTTTGCTGTGCGTCCCCCATCGTGTCCCGTTTATGACAGTCCTTCGTTCCCCTTTTGTTCTTGAGCTACGATTCTACACTTTGGTCTTGGCGATCAACTTTGTTTAATTCTTGTCATTTATTTACTGAATTTTTGATTTAACCTGTATTTCTCATTGTACTGTTTATTACTATGTCTTCAAATAACGACATACCTGGGGAACACGAACTCAGTCGTTCCCACATCCCTCTCCTCGATTTGCCCACGGACTCTCCACCCTCGGGTGTCGTGGTACTTCCTCCATCACCACCCATTGTACAAAGGTCACCATCCTCCAGTTCGTCATCATCATCCCCACAAGCCCTTGTGGATTTACTGGTCAGTTCTTTGCCCCCACGCATATCGGCGTCTCCTGTGTCTTGTATTGACATGGACTCGCCTATTTGCTCACGGACGCGTGCGCGTGCAAAGGCTCGTCCAATTTCTTACTACATCTCACCCACTTCATCAATAACGTCATCATCGTCAGTGTCCGTCTCGTCCGTCCCGTCTTCGCCTCCATCCTCCCCCATTGACGTCGTGGTCTCCCCTCCGGTGCCACGAAGGTCGTCTGAGGCTCCAGTGCTCATCGTGTGTCCCTCCACTTCAATTGTCGCATCGTCTGCGTCATCTTCTCCGTCGCCCCCTCGGCTCACCATCACACAAGTGGACACGCTGCCCGCTGCTGAAGTTTCGTCTTCTGCCCATGTGCATTTTGATGTGTCTCCTTCCCCTGTCGTCGAGAGTCCGTCAACATCATCCAACAGCACATCGTCTCCAAGGTTGTCACTCACGCCGTCAAGTCCACTTTCGAATTCCACCATCGGGTCTCCCCCTGAGACCATTGGCCTTGATGCCACCAGCATCTCTGGTTTTCCATGCACCGTCTCCAAACCTTGTGACCTTCCTCCAATACCTGAGTCTCCACCTACTACGACGAAAGGGTCGTCTGATGAATTCCCTTCCCTTCCTGTGAAATCATCTCCGACCCCGTTTGACCATCTCCATCTGTCACCTACTGGCCCCCCGATGGCCAAAGCCTTCTCAAGGCAATCATTCGTCGAAGTAGCAATCTCGTCGCCACCATCAAAAGAGGTGCCCAAAGCGTGCTCCTCTTCTTTTACGCCATCTAGCCCGGCTCCTACCACGTCACCACCATCTCCATCTCGTGGTCTGCACTCATGTGGTCGATGTGGCTTCAAGACTCATTTCGATGACATTTTCGTGACACACCTCCGTAACCACGTCTCTCAACTCAAGAGCTTAAGAGAGCACAAGAACCTTTCTCCATCACAACTTAAGCGTTATCAGAACTCTTGCCCCTTTTGCAAATTTGTGGCCCAATCGCAGCGTGCACTTAACTTCCACCTCAACCGTAAGTGCGACACGCTCACTTCGTTACAGGATGTAACGACTGCTCCCAAACTTTTCATGGATTCCATCTCAAAGGGCAAAAAAAGATTTGTCCCTACTTCCAGGGCCACGTTGTCTTCCACTTCACCATCTGTTCCTCATCCATCAAAGGAACACACTGTACCTCCCTCCAATGGTACCCCACCGACTGCGCCACACTTCATCCCGTCCCAGAGTCAGCCTACTGCTGTGGTTGACCCACCTCCCATTCAAGTGACCATTCCAGGTGTTGCTTCCTCATCTTCGTTGCAACCTGGCCCAGCAGATGTTAAAGCACCGATCACACAATCCCGTGATCCTGGTTGCCCTTCTTCATCTGCGCCACCATCCAACGTGCAGCCTCAACCGTTTGAATCCCTTCCACACTTCACGTATGCGACTCAGCCAACCCGGCCTACGTCGCTCCATTGTCACTTGTGCCAGTACATCACAAGGAAAGTTAACCTGTTCCTTGAACATTTACTGATCCACCAGACTTTCCGTCCGGAGGAGATCTCCTCATTACAACCTCATCCCACCAAGATCTTCTCCTGCATGGCCTGTCAGTTTTTCTCCAAATCTGAAAAACGCCTCCAACATCATCTTAAGTCGTGCCGGCGCTTCCACCAAATCTCGCGCCTAGCGGCGGAACAAAATCTTGTGGATCTTTCGACGTTCCTGCCACTCCAATCACCACCCCACGTTGCTGACCCGGTGCCTTCGCCGACCTCCAGTCAGCTAGACACTTCTGCCACCTCTGCACCACCATCTGGTGCTAATGCTCACACCACAGCTTCAACATCTTCTGTGTTTCCATCCAGTGAGCCAGCGGTCGTTAATGATGCTTTGCGTTGCTCATTTTGTGAGAAAGTCTTCTCCAAAAGCGCGCACCTCCATAAGCATGTCAAGTGGCACCTTCGCTCTGCCACCACATCATCCACCGCTCCTGCGCCTGTGTCATCCCCATCTGGTCAACAGCCTTCCATTCCGCTCCCAACAGTTACCCTGAAGGCTCTCGAGGTTGTCTCTCATCCATCACAACCCAACCTCGGTGATACAGTGGCTCATTCTCCCAATAGTGCTGCCATTGCAGTACTGGAGTCGACTAATGACACACGCTCTGTTGTTTGTGAAGTCCCGTGCCCCGTTGCTCCTCCTCTTATACCTCCCAGTACTAAGAGGAAGACTTCTGCAAAACAGACGTCCTGTCCTTCCGTGCCTGATCCAGGATTTCCTGTTTGCCTGTCGCGTGTGGGACTTTCCCTCAACATCGTCTTCCCCATCGTCGATCAGCTCCAGTGCACAGAGACGCAGTGCTCCCGCTCCTTCCACGGTGCGTCTTGGACTTCGATCAAACAATCTCTCCGTCGTCATCTCCTGCTCGAACACCATGTTGACATAACAGCCTATCAATATTGGTGTTCGTCCTGTAAGAACGCATTTGCTACGAAGCCATCTGCCCACCCGTGCTTTGAACACCCGCTTGTCTCGTCGGGTCGTTCGTTCTCTCACAAATGCGACAGATGCGACTTCTCCTGCACCACCAAAAAGGGTCTCTACAACCATTCCAAGACCCACACCACATCTGACCGTCGAGCTTCTCAACCACCACCTCCAGAGAAAACTCCCCGACAACCACGCTCATCTGTTGTTCCTGCGGCTCATCAAGGTCTCCCTCAACATCCTCCTCCGAAACCAAAGAGACCTACTGTGGTCTTGCCGCCTGTGCGCCCATCTGCTCCGAACATTCCCATTGACTCTCCAATTGACAATTGTAATAACTCTCATGTGTCTTCACAAGTTTCTGACATTCCCTCGAACTCTGCCTCTTCAAACAACGCCTCGCAACCTGACTCCGTCCCTGGTTCTCAACTTCTGGATGCGGCTCCCCCGGGAGACCCTCCAGTTGATGAAGTCCCTGATGCACTCAATTCGCAAGATCCTCCTGAGGCCCCCCCGCCTCTCGAGTGCTTCCGGGACAGGTTGCTTCAACTTCTGGCAAGCCCTGTAAATGATGATAACTGGAACACCTTCACTGAAACCCTTGATGAAATAACCATGAAGGTAGGTGAATTTGTTCATCTTCCCCCCCCAAGGGAACCCACATCTGGCCCTTCGCCTCCTAACCAACTCGATGTGGGTAATGCGTCCGTTATCCAACGTCTTTACAGGCGCAACAAACGCAGAGCGGTCAGACTTATTACTCAAGGTGAATCTGCCCCTTGTACTATTGACAAATCCGTTATTGAGGATCATTTTCGTGCTCTGTTTGCACCTAAAACTTGTGATTTCGGGGTTTTTGTTCCCCCTGTCTCAGTTCCGCCCGCAGTGCCAGCTCACCCCTTCTCAACAAGTGAAGTGGCCGCGAAACTCAATTCTACAAACAACTCGGCTCCTGGACCCGATCGTCTTGCTTATAGTCACTGGAAGGCTGCTGACCCTCGGTGTTCCACACTCGCACTCCTTTTTAACATCTGTGTCAAGTGGGGGAGAGTGCCCGATTCGTGGAAATTTGCAAAAACGATTTTAATCCACAAAAAGGGGGACCCGGGTTGTATTGAGAATTGGCGACCAATAGCCCTCATTAACACCATTGCCAAACTGTTCTCTGGTTGTCTGACACGTCGCCTCTCTGATTGGCTTTTAGCATACGAGGTCCTGAGTCCCTCACAGAAGGGTTTTATGCCGGCCGACGGCGTTTTTGAACACCGTTTTGTTGTACTCCAACAATTTCAGAAAACTCGCCGTTCGTCCGACAACCTATTCTTGGCTTCTCTTGACCTCGCGAATGCATTTGGTTCAGTTCCTCATGAGGCAATTTATGCTGCACTTGAAATTGCGGGGGCTGGCCCTGATTTCATAATGTGTGTCAAAGCTCTATACTCTGGCTCTTCGACCTCCTTTATAACCTCGGAAGGGCTTTCTGACCAAATCCCGATTCTTGCAGGTGTTAAACAGGGCGACCCTCTCAGTGGTCTTCTTTTTAACATCGTTATTGACTCCGTCATCAGAAGTGTCGAATGCGACTCGCTTGACCACTCTGTACTCGCGTTCGCAGATGACCTCCTTCTGATGGACTCGGATGCTGACAGTCTCCAGACCAGACTACACCACTTGACCAACATCTTGTCAAAAGTGGGACTCGCTCTGAACCCTGCAAAATGTTCCACGCTCCACCTCTCGGGTTCGCCCCCCGTGGGAGCGAGAGATTCCCGTTTCTTTTTGAACGGTGCCCCCGTCTCTTCACTTGATGATGGGGAAGCAATCCAGTTCCTTGGCGCACCAGTTGGCTTTCAGCTGTTACCCAATAATGCCCTCCTCAATGACTGGGCTGACCTTGGGTCAAAAATACTCAACGCGAAATTAGCACCATGGCAGCGCATTGATGCACTGAAGAATTTCTTCTATCCGTCTCTCGCGTTTGCCATGCGCACCCAGCAATTCGCAAAAACAGACTGGAAACGACTGGATGACATCATGCGCCCCTTAATTAAAAAGACCCTTTCTTTACCGCCGGAAGCTGCCAACTCATACCTGTATGGGTCCTCTCAGAAAGGCTGTCTGGGAATCCCTCTCGCAGCAGAAGACTCTGACATTTACCTAATTGACAACGCCTTTAAGCTCCTCACCTCGAGTGACCCAGTGGTCAGTGACCTTGCCTGGGCGGATTTTATCGATCTTGTCTCAGCACGACTTCAAACGCCCGCTGCCCCCTCCACTTTGGAGGAATTTTTGTCTGCTAGCAACACCATGCAGTTTCGAACCACAACGAATCCCATCTCTTCGGCGTGGTCAGCAGCACGATTGGCCTCTGGCCGCTTGGACCTCAAATGGCGTATTCCTGAACCTCATCAAGTTCATGTCACTCGCCTGTCCACTAACATCGGACAGGCTGAAAGAAGGAAGCTTTGTCGTTTACTAAAAGCCCAACTTAGAGACGAGAGGACTGCTTCTCTCATAGCCCTCCCGTCCCAAGGTAAATCAATTGAGTGTGTTGCCATGTCAAAAGCCAGTTCTCACTTCTTCCGTGAAGGTGATTATACCCGCTTTGCGGACTGGCGTTTTGTACATCGTGCGAGACTCAATTTACATAAACTCAATGCCTCACAATCGTTTAGTTCCGGTAACCGCCATTGTCGGAGGTGTAACTATGTTAGTGAAACCCTTCCACACGTCCTTAATCACTGCTTGGTTGCTTCTTCGGCAAGAACGGCCCGACACAACGCGATTGTCGAGCGTGTTAAAAAGGCTTCGTCAGGAAAGTGGCAGGTCCTTTCAGAAAACCAGTCCCTTTTCCCCAATTCTCGTCTCCGCCCTGACCTCGTTCTCACCCATGGTGAAGAGGCCCTTGTTCTTGACGTTACTATTCCCTTTGATAATCGAAGGACTAGTTTCGAACAGGCAAGAGCCACAAAGGTCGAGAAATACGCACAACTTGTTGCCGCCCTTCGCCCGCACTTCAGGTACATTTCCTGCGATGCGATTATTGTCGGATCACTAGGCTCTTGGGACCCGAGTAATGACAGAATCATTCGAAAACTTTGCTCGAAGTCCTATGCGGTCAAGTTCCGTAAGCTTTGTGTTTCGGACGTGATCAGACATTCTCGTGACATGTTTCATGCCCACATCTCCGGCACTCGTCGAGCGACTTCCAACGCCCCGCTTGACCGTTCCGATGATTCCCCTGCCCCTTTCTTGGCAAATAACACTGTCACACTTTCTCAATCTGAGCTTTCTCAGTTCGCGGTTCCTTCTGCTGCAGCCCCCATAAACCCCCACCATGCTGCACAGGAACACCAAGTTGCTGCCTCCACCTTCCCTGACATTCCCCCCTCCATGGTTGACCCCTTGACCATCCCATAATTCGGCCCCTTGGGGCCCTTTCCTCTCGTCTCCGTCGAGAGCCAGAGTCCGTTCACGTTGTGTTTTCAACGCTATGTTAAATGTTTAAACTTGTATTTTTTCATGTTTTAAAATTTTTCAATTTTTCTTTTTGTCATTTTTCACTTTGCAATCTTAATTATCTACCATCCGCCACCACCTTTGTATTTTTGTGATTTTTATTGTGCCTGTTATCCCCATTTTAGTGCCCTTTATTTACCATCTCCCTTGTTGTTATCTTAACACGTGCCTGCCACGCGCCATAGTTTTTGTTTCGTTTTCCACGTGCTTCCGAATTACACTCCACTACTGTGTTACGCACTCCTTGTATTACGCATGCCCAGCTTGCTCCGAACCACGTGGTTTCTATTTACCTTTCGGACTTGCGTTATTTCGTATTCCTTCCATGTTAATTTCCCATAGCCGCCATTTTACCTTTAATTGTCATTTGAGCGTGCTGCCTCCCAAAAAGTGGACCCTCCCACTATACTTCTAATTAGTTTCCCCCCAATTAAAATTCGATTTTCTCAAAATTTTGGCACCATAGGATTAACATGGCAAATTTTGAATTTATGTTTTCATCTCAATGTTTTCCATTTTATGTACATGAACTTTCACCTTTGGAAGCCATTGCATTTGTATATTGTATTCTGAATTTTGCATATTTTTTAAAATTTATTTTTTTTCTTTTTAAAATTTTTTATTTTCACAAATTCATTGTATATATGTCATGTTGGTATTTGTTCCAACCGCAATTGTATTTCTGATCGATTGCCACCATCTTTGTTAAAATATTTAAGTTTGTTCTCAACTTATATCCATTTGTCTGTTCATAGCAATAATTGCCACTCAAAGCATAACCGAAGTGGTTGCCATTTTGTAAATTGCATATTGACATGCGAGAATAAAAAATTTATTAATCTGTTCTTATCAGCTTAATATCTGATACTGAACCCATCGGGTTCTGTCGGTATTAAACTAATTTTTGAACCCCGAGGGAAAAAAGTTATTTATAACAATTCCCTCAAGGGTGGTCTTGTGACTGCACTATCCACAAGTTCTGCCCATTCAATTTAAAATTAGAACCCACAAAAAACACTCCCTGATAGACTGGCAACAGTTGATTCAGTGACAAGTTCAAAAATCTGATAAGAACAGAATAAAAGTGTCTATGACTTTTTTCGTCTCCAAAGTGTCAATTTCTGTTGAAATGTTCCCTTCGGAAGTTCCCCTTTTGGTTTTCGGGCGGCGAGGCTTCGCCTCGCTGCGCCCGAAAACCAAAAGGGGAACTTTTCCGCAAGAGAAACTAACCTTCCTTCTCTCTGTAGTCTCCATCGAAGGAACTCGGATTGAACGCCTGTTTCAGTGTCAGGAGTGGTTTAAGGATCCCTCTGGCCTTAGTGGCTTGCATATTTGACATAAAAATGGCATTATCTGAAAGACAGCTGTTACAGAAGGTTTAGAACTGTTCAATAGAGACTCGACTGTATTTCACTAAGGTGTGAAAATCATCATGATTGACATCCAATAATCTGTTACTATTTGTATTTTCAAGCGTCTTACATCATTGCATACAATTCAGTTCAAAGAAATGTCTCACAAATCCTATGTTGGAGGTTTTGTAGTGATGCATCTGAGTTTTTACTGTTTGAACTATTTTACTGCTACTTTTAACTATTTACTGTTAACTTTCAACTATTTAATGTTAACTGTTAAGTATTGAATGTTAACTTCAAATGTTGAACTGTGTTACCACTTGAAGGCTTGATTTCAACAGTAGCGATTGATTCAATAGTGGATGTTCTATTCAATTGTGATACAACTAACTCTAACCCTCAGTGTAATACTTAGATATAAATTCATTATCAATTAACATGTCCAATGCTTGCCAAACAGTGGTGATGAACTACAAATAACAATTCAGTTTACTTAACACTATGTTAAAGGTTCTTGGCTTCCTGTGATTCTCTGTTTTTAACTGAGCTCCACTTATTTGAGTACTCATCACATTCAAATCAACACCAAACTTGGAAAAAAATTCATTCCAATTTCTTCTTGCCTAACAAGGTTCCCATTCATGTTTACCTGCCAATTCACACTCATTAGTACCTTCCAATTCACACCAAGGAACAGGTTTTGCATTTCACTAACAGTTATGTGTTCAATGTTGACAGCACACTGGCAATACACACACTTCGACACCTAACACTTTTAAGAACAGTTCATTTTAATTCCTGTTTGCATTAAGAAGTTCACCCTGCAAGGGCAGTTGGAAGAACTTCTTCATTTTGCCAAAGGGAGCAAATAGAGTCTTCATCTTTCTAACCATGCCTTTCAATTGAAACCAGTAAGGTGGTCTTGTACCTTTTTTGAAATTCCTGTTCACGTTTCATTGAATTAATATAAGTGCATGTATTTTGCAAGTGTATTCTTGATGTACTCGTGTGTTGGAGTCATCAGACAGGTCGCACGATAGGATTTGGATGGACGAAACTTGATCCATTATGGTTTCCATGACCTAGGTACCAAGTGTGCCTTTATTTACACACTTACATGCCATTTGGTAGTTGTTTAGTGATCTACTCGTCACTACGAGTCATTCGATTGGTTACTCGGTAGTGTTCATGCTCACAACAACCGAGGTGAAGGGCTGGGGCCCCCGATGGGACCTAGGATCAGTTTCAGCTCCCCAGAAACGTCGAACTGGTAAAAAGAATCGATTCTAGGCGTATAATTTAATATTGGTTTCATTTTTTTTCTAACACGGGCGTGGGTTGGGGAATTTTGAGTTTTCCTGAAGGTGGGGCCCTCCTGCGGCCCCCCAGAGCTCTCTTCCTATGGTCCGTTATCGCTTCTCGGCCTTTTGGCTAAGATCAAAGTGTAGTATCTGTTCTTATCAGCTTAATATCTGATACTGAACCCATCGGGTTCTGTCGGTATTAAACTAATTTTTGAACCCCGAGGGAAAAAAGTTATTTATAACAATTCCCTCAAGGGTGGTCTTGTGACTGCACTATCCACAAGTTCTGCCCATTCAATTTAAAATTAGAACCCACAAAAAACACTCCCTGATAGACTGGCAACAGTTGATTCAGTGACAAGTTCAAAAATCTGATAAGAACAGAATAAAAGTGTCTATGACTTTTTTCGTCTCCAAAGTGTCAATTTCTGTTGAAATGTTCCCTTCGGAAGTTCCCCTTTTGGTTTTCGGGCGGCGAGGCTTCGCCTCGCTGCGCCCGAAAACCAAAAGGGGAACTTTTCCGCAAGAGAAACTAACCTTCCTTCTCTCTGTAGTCTCCATCGAAGGAACTCGGATTGAACGCCTGTTTCAGTGTCAGGAGTGGTTTAAGGATCCCTCTGGCCTTAGTGGCTTGCATATTTGACATAAAA
Organism: Meta bourneti; assembly: GCA_933210815.1. NCBI lineage: Eukaryota > Metazoa > Arthropoda > Arachnida > Araneae > Tetragnathidae > Meta > Meta bourneti. Next base: position 1,163,177 of record OW119923.1, read on the forward strand.
ATGGCATTATCTGAAAGACAGCTGTTACAGAAGGTTTAGAACTGTTCAATAGAGACTCGACTGTATTTCACTAAGGTGTGAAAATCATCATGATTGACATCCAATAATCTGTTACTATTTGTATTTTCAAGCGTCTTACATCATTGCATACAATTCAGTTCAAAGAAATGTCTCACAAATCCTATGTTGGAGGTTTTGTAGTGATGCATCTGAGTTTTTACTGTTTGAACTATTTTACTGCTACTTTTAACTATTTACTGTTAACTTTCAACTATTTAATGTTAACTGTTAAGTATTGAATGTTAACTTCAAATGTTGAACTGTGTTACCACTTGAAGGCTTGATTTCAACAGTAGCGATTGATTCAATAGTGGATGTTCTATTCAATTGTGATACAACTAACTCTAACCCTCAGTGTAATACTTAGATATAAATTCATTATCAATTAACATGTCCAATGCTTGCCAAACAGTGGTGATGAACTACAAATAACAATTCAGTTTACTTAACACTATGTTAAAGGTTCTTGGCTTCCTGTGATTCTCTGTTTTTAACTGAGCTCCACTTATTTGAGTACTCATCACATTCAAATCAACACCAAACTTGGAAAAAAATTCATTCCAATTTCTTCTTGCCTAACAAGGTTCCCATTCATGTTTACCTGCCAATTCACACTCATTAGTACCTTCCAATTCACACCAAGGAACAGGTTTTGCATTTCACTAACAGTTATGTGTTCAATGTTGACAGCACACTGGCAATACACACACTTCGACACCTAACACTTTTAAGAACAGTTCATTTTAATTCCTGTTTGCATTAAGAAGTTCACCCTGCAAGGGCAGTTGGAAGAACTTCTTCATTTTGCCAAAGGGAGCAAATAGAGTCTTCATCTTTCTAACCATGCCTTTCAATTGAAACCAGTAAGGTGGTCTTGTACCTTTTTTGAAATTCCTGTTCACGTTTCATTGAATTAATATAAGTGCATGTATTTTGCAAGTGTATTCTTGATGTACTCGTGTGTTGGAGTCATCAGACAGGTCGCACGATAGGATTTGGATGGACGAAACTTGATCCATTATGGTTTCCATGACCTAGGTACCAAGTGTGCCTTTATTTACACACTTACATGCCATTTGGTAGTTGTTTAGTGATCTACTCGTCACTACGAGTCATTCGATTGGTTACTCGGTAGTGTTCATGCTCACAACAACCGAGGTGAAGGGCTGGGGCCCCCGATGGGACCTAGGATCAGTTTCAGCTCCCCAGAAACGTCGAACTGGTAAAAAGAATCGATTCTAGGCGTATAATTTAATATTGGTTTCATTTTTTTTCTAACACGGGCGTGGGTTGGGGAATTTTGAGTTTTCCTGAAGGTGGGGCCCTCCTGCGGCCCCCCAGAGCTCTCTTCCTATGGTCCGTTATCGCTTCTCGGCCTTTTGGCTAAGATCAAAGTGTAGTATCTGTTCTTATCAGCTTAATATCTGATACTGAACCCATCGGGTTCTGTCGGTATTAAACTAATTTTTGAACCCCGAGGGAAAAAAGTTATTTATAACAATTCCCTCAAGGGTGGTCTTGTGACTGCACTATCCACAAGTTCTGCCCATTCAATTTAAAATTAGAACCCACAAAAAACACTCCCTGATAGACTGGCAACAGTTGATTCAGTGACAAGTTCAAAAATCTGATAAGAACAGAATAAAAGTGTCTATGACTTTTTTCGTCTCCAAAGTGTCAATTTCTGTTGAAATGTTCCCTTCGGAAGTTCCCCTTTTGGTTTTCGGGCGGCGAGGCTTCGCCTCGCTGCGCCCGAAAACCAAAAGGGGAACTTTTCCGCAAGAGAAACTAACCTTCCTTCTCTCTGTAGTCTCCATCGAAGGAACTCGGATTGAACGCCTGTTTCAGTGTCAGGAGTGGTTTAAGGATCCCTCTGGCCTTAGTGGCTTGCATATTTGACATAAAAATGGCATTATCTGAAAGACAGCTGTTACAGAAGGTTTAGAACTGTTCAATAGAGACTCGACTGTATTTCACTAAGGTGTGAAAATCATCATGATTGACATCCAATAATCTGTTACTATTTGTATTTTCAAGCGTCTTACATCATTGCATACAATTCAGTTCAAAGAAATGTCTCACAAATCCTATGTTGGAGGTTTTGTAGTGATGCATCTGAGTTTTTACTGTTTGAACTATTTTACTGCTACTTTTAACTATTTACTGTTAACTTTCAACTATTTAATGTTAACTGTTAAGTATTGAATGTTAACTTCAAATGTTGAACTGTGTTACCACTTGAAGGCTTGATTTCAACAGTAGCGATTGATTCAATAGTGGATGTTCTATTCAATTGTGATACAACTAACTCTAACCCTCAGTGTAATACTTAGATATAAATTCATTATCAATTAACATGTCCAATGCTTGCCAAACAGTGGTGATGAACTACAAATAACAATTCAGTTTACTTAACACTATGTTAAAGGTTCTTGGCTTCCTGTGATTCTCTGTTTTTAACTGAGCTCCACTTATTTGAGTACTCATCACATTCAAATCAACACCAAACTTGGAAAAAAATTCATTCCAATTTCTTCTTGCCTAACAAGGTTCCCATTCATGTTTACCTGCCAATTCACACTCATTAGTACCTTCCAATTCACACCAAGGAACAGGTTTTGCATTTCACTAACAGTTATGTGTTCAATGTTGACAGCACACTGGCAATACACACACTTCGACACCTAACACTTTTAAGAACAGTTCATTTTAATTCCTGTTTGCATTAAGAAGTTCACCCTGCAAGGGCAGTTGGAAGAACTTCTTCATTTTGCCAAAGGGAGCAAATAGAGTCTTCATCTTTCTAACCATGCCTTTCAATTGAAACCAGTAAGGTGGTCTTGTACCTTTTTTGAAATTCCTGTTCACGTTTCATTGAATTAATATAAGTGCATGTATTTTGCAAGTGTATTCTTGATGTACTCGTGTGTTGGAGTCATCAGACAGGTCGCACGATAGGATTTGGATGGACGAAACTTGATCCATTATGGTTTCCATGACCTAGGTACCAAGTGTGCCTTTATTTACACACTTACATGCCATTTGGTAGTTGTTTAGTGATCTACTCGTCACTACGAGTCATTCGATTGGTTACTCGGTAGTGTTCATGCTCACAACAACCGAGGTGAAGGGCTGGGGCCCCCGATGGGACCTAGGATCAGTTTCAGCTCCCCAGAAACGTCGAACTGGTAAAAAGAATCGATTCTAGGCGTATAATTTAATATTGGTTTCATTTTTTTTCTAACACGGGCGTGGGTTGGGGAATTTTGAGTTTTCCTGAAGGTGGGGCCCTCCTGCGGCCCCCCAGAGCTCTCTTCCTATGGTCCGTTATCGCTTCTCGGCCTTTTGGCTAAGATCAAAGTGTAGTATCTGTTCTTATCAGCTTAATATCTGATACTGAACCCATCGGGTTCTGTCGGTATTAAACTAATTTTTGAACCCCGAGGGAAAAAAGTTATTTATAACAATTCCCTCAAGGGTGGTCTTGTGACTGCACTATCCACAAGTTCTGCCCATTCAATTTAAAATTAGAACCCACAAAAAACACTCCCTGATAGACTGGCAACAGTTGATTCAGTGACAAGTTCAAAAATCTGATAAGAACAGAATAAAAGTGTCTATGACTTTTTTCGTCTCCAAAGTGTCAATTTCTGTTGAAATGTTCCCTTCGGAAGTTCCCCTTTTGGTTTTCGGGCGGCGAGGCTTCGCCTCGCTGCGCCCGAAAACCAAAAGGGGAACTTTTCCGCAAGAGAAACTAACCTTCCTTCTCTCTGTAGTCTCCATCGAAGGAACTCGGATTGAACGCCTGTTTCAGTGTCAGGAGTGGTTTAAGGATCCCTCTGGCCTTAGTGGCTTGCATATTTGACATAAAAATGGCATTATCTGAAAGACAGCTGTTACAGAAGGTTTAGAACTGTTCAATAGAGACTCGACTGTATTTCACTAAGGTGTGAAAATCATCATGATTGACATCCAATAATCTGTTACTATTTGTATTTTCAAGCGTCTTACATCATTGCATACAATTCAGTTCAAAGAAATGTCTCACAAATCCTATGTTGGAGGTTTTGTAGTGATGCATCTGAGTTTTTACTGTTTGAACTATTTTACTGCTACTTTTAACTATTTACTGTTAACTTTCAACTATTTAATGTTAACTGTTAAGTATTGAATGTTAACTTCAAATGTTGAACTGTGTTACCACTTGAAGGCTTGATTTCAACAGTAGCGATTGATTCAATAGTGGATGTTCTATTCAATTGTGATACAACTAACTCTAACCCTCAGTGTAATACTTAGATATAAATTCATTATCAATTAACATGTCCAATGCTTGCCAAACAGTGGTGATGAACTACAAATAACAATTCAGTTTACTTAACACTATGTTAAAGGTTCTTGGCTTCCTGTGATTCTCTGTTTTTAACTGAGCTCCACTTATTTGAGTACTCATCACATTCAAATCAACACCAAACTTGGAAAAAAATTCATTCCAATTTCTTCTTGCCTAACAAGGTTCCCATTCATGTTTACCTGCCAATTCACACTCATTAGTACCTTCCAATTCACACCAAGGAACAGGTTTTGCATTTCACTAACAGTTATGTGTTCAATGTTGACAGCACACTGGCAATACACACACTTCGACACCTAACACTTTTAAGAACAGTTCATTTTAATTCCTGTTTGCATTAAGAAGTTCACCCTGCAAGGGCAGTTGGAAGAACTTCTTCATTTTGCCAAAGGGAGCAAATAGAGTCTTCATCTTTCTAACCATGCCTTTCAATTGAAACCAGTAAGGTGGTCTTGTACCTTTTTTGAAATTCCTGTTCACGTTTCATTGAATTAATATAAGTGCATGTATTTTGCAAGTGTATTCTTGATGTACTCGTGTGTTGGAGTCATCAGACAGGTCGCACGATAGGATTTGGATGGACGAAACTTGATCCATTATGGTTTCCATGACCTAGGTACCAAGTGTGCCTTTATTTACACACTTACATGCCATTTGGTAGTTGTTTAGTGATCTACTCGTCACTACGAGTCATTCGATTGGTTACTCGGTAGTGTTCATGCTCACAACAACCGAGGTGAAGGGCTGGGGCCCCCGATGGGACCTAGGATCAGTTTCAGCTCCCCAGAAACGTCGAACTGGTAAAAAGAATCGATTCTAGGCGTATAATTTAATATTGGTTTCATTTTTTTTCTAACACGGGCGTGGGTTGGGGAATTTTGAGTTTTCCTGAAGGTGGGGCCCTCCTGCGGCCCCCCAGAGCTCTCTTCCTATGGTCCGTTATCGCTTCTCGGCCTTTTGGCTAAGATCAAAGTGTAGTATCTGTTCTTATCAGCTTAATATCTGATACTGAACCCATCGGGTTCTGTCGGTATTAAACTAATTTTTGAACCCCGAGGGAAAAAAGTTATTTATAACAATTCCCTCAAGGGTGGTCTTGTGACTGCACTATCCACAAGTTCTGCCCATTCAATTTAAAATTAGAACCCACAAAAAACACTCCCTGATAGACTGGCAACAGTTGATTCAGTGACAAGTTCAAAAATCTGATAAGAACAGAATAAAAGTGTCTATGACTTTTTTCGTCTCCAAAGTGTCAATTTCTGTTGAAATGTTCCCTTCGGAAGTTCCCCTTTTGGTTTTCGGGCGGCGAGGCTTCGCCTCGCTGCGCCCGAAAACCAAAAGGGGAACTTTTCCGCAAGAGAAACTAACCTTCCTTCTCTCTGTAGTCTCCATCGAAGGAACTCGGATTGAACGCCTGTTTCAGTGTCAGGAGTGGTTTAAGGATCCCTCTGGCCTTAGTGGCTTGCATATTTGACATAAAAATGGCATTATCTGAAAGACAGCTGTTACAGAAGGTTTAGAACTGTTCAATAGAGACTCGACTGTATTTCACTAAGGTGTGAAAATCATCATGATTGACATCCAATAATCTGTTACTATTTGTATTTTCAAGCGTCTTACATCATTGCATACAATTCAGTTCAAAGAAATGTCTCACAAATCCTATGTTGGAGGTTTTGTAGTGATGCATCTGAGTTTTTACTGTTTGAACTATTTTACTGCTACTTTTAACTATTTACTGTTAACTTTCAACTATTTAATGTTAACTGTTAAGTATTGAATGTTAACTTCAAATGTTGAACTGTGTTACCACTTGAAGGCTTGATTTCAACAGTAGCGATTGATTCAATAGTGGATGTTCTATTCAATTGTGATACAACTAACTCTAACCCTCAGTGTAATACTTAGATATAAATTCATTATCAATTAACATGTCCAATGCTTGCCAAACAGTGGTGATGAACTACAAATAACAATTCAGTTTACTTAACACTATGTTAAAGGTTCTTGGCTTCCTGTGATTCTCTGTTTTTAACTGAGCTCCACTTATTTGAGTACTCATCACATTCAAATCAACACCAAACTTGGAAAAAAATTCATTCCAATTTCTTCTTGCCTAACAAGGTTCCCATTCATGTTTACCTGCCAATTCACACTCATTAGTACCTTCCAATTCACACCAAGGAACAGGTTTTGCATTTCACTAACAGTTATGTGTTCAATGTTGACAGCACACTGGCAATACACACACTTCGACACCTAACACTTTTAAGAACAGTTCATTTTAATTCCTGTTTGCATTAAGAAGTTCACCCTGCAAGGGCAGTTGGAAGAACTTCTTCATTTTGCCAAAGGGAGCAAATAGAGTCTTCATCTTTCTAACCATGCCTTTCAATTGAAACCAGTAAGGTGGTCTTGTACCTTTTTTGAAATTCCTGTTCACGTTTCATTGAATTAATATAAGTGCATGTATTTTGCAAGTGTATTCTTGATGTACTCGTGTGTTGGAGTCATCAGACAGGTCGCACGATAGGATTTGGATGGACGAAACTTGATCCATTATGGTTTCCATGACCTAGGTACCAAGTGTGCCTTTATTTACACACTTACATGCCATTTGGTAGTTGTTTAGTGATCTACTCGTCACTACGAGTCATTCGATTGGTTACTCGGTAGTGTTCATGCTCACAACAACCGAGGTGAAGGGCTGGGGCCCCCGATGGGACCTAGGATCAGTTTCAGCTCCCCAGAAACGTCGAACTGGTAAAAAGAATCGATTCTAGGCGTATAATTTAATATTGGTTTCATTTTTTTTCTAACACGGGCGTGGGTTGGGGAATTTTGAGTTTTCCTGAAGGTGGGGCCCTCCTGCGGCCCCCCAGAGCTCTCTTCCTATGGTCCGTTATCGCTTCTCGGCCTTTTGGCTAAGATCAAAGTGTAGTATCTGTTCTTATCAGCTTAATATCTGATACTGAACCCATCGGGTTCTGTCGGTATTAAACTAATTTTTGAACCCCGAGGGAAAAAAGTTATTTATAACAATTCCCTCAAGGGTGGTCTTGTGACTGCACTATCCACAAGTTCTGCCCATTCAATTTAAAATTAGAACCCACAAAAAACACTCCCTGATAGACTGGCAACAGTTGATTCAGTGACAAGTTCAAAAATCTGATAAGAACAGAATAAAAGTGTCTATGACTTTTTTCGTCTCCAAAGTGTCAATTTCTGTTGAAATGTTCCCTTCGGAAGTTCCCCTTTTGGTTTTCGGGCGGCGAGGCTTCGCCTCGCTGCGCCCGAAAACCAAAAGGGGAACTTTTCCGCAAGAGAAACTAACCTTCCTTCTCTCTGTAGTCTCCATCGAAGGAACTCGGATTGAACGCCTGTTTCAGTGTCAGGAGTGGTTTAAGGATCCCTCTGGCCTTAGTGGCTTGCATATTTGACATAAAAATGGCATTATCTGAAAGACAGCTGTTACAGAAGGTTTAGAACTGTTCAATAGAGACTCGACTGTATTTCACTAAGGTGTGAAAATCATCATGATTGACATCCAATAATCTGTTACTATTTGTATTTTCAAGCGTCTTACATCATTGCATACAATTCAGTTCAAAGAAATGTCTCACAAATCCTATGTTGGAGGTTTTGTAGTGATGCATCTGAGTTTTTACTGTTTGAACTATTTTACTGCTACTTTTAACTATTTACTGTTAACTTTCAACTATTTAATGTTAACTGTTAAGTATTGAATGTTAACTTCAAATGTTGAACTGTGTTACCACTTGAAGGCTTGATTTCAACAGTAGCGATTGATTCAATAGTGGATGTTCTATTCAATTGTGATACAACTAACTCTAACCCTCAGTGTAATACTTAGATATAAATTCATTATCAATTAACATGTCCAATGCTTGCCAAACAGTGGTGATGAACTACAAATAACAATTCAGTTTACTTAACACTATGTTAAAGGTTCTTGGCTTCCTGTGATTCTCTGTTTTTAACTGAGCTCCACTTATTTGAGTACTCATCACATTCAAATCAACACCAAACTTGGAAAAAAATTCATTCCAATTTCTTCTTGCCTAACAAGGTTCCCATTCATGTTTACCTGCCAATTCACACTCATTAGTACCTTCCAATTCACACCAAGGAACAGGTTTTGCATTTCACTAACAGTTATGTGTTCAATGTTGACAGCACACTGGCAATACACACACTTCGACACCTAACACTTTTAAGAACAGTTCATTTTAATTCCTGTTTGCATTAAGAAGTTCACCCTGCAAGGGCAGTTGGAAGAACTTCTTCATTTTGCCAAAGGGAGCAAATAGAGTCTTCATCTTTCTAACCATGCCTTTCAATTGAAACCAGTAAGGTGGTCTTGTACCTTTTTTGAAATTCCTGTTCACGTTTCATTGAATTAATATAAGTGCATGTATTTTGCAAGTGTATTCTTGATGTACTCGTGTGTTGGAGTCATCAGACAGGTCGCACGATAGGATTTGGATGGACGAAACTTGATCCATTATGGTTTCCATGACCTAGGTACCAAGTGTGCCTTTATTTACACACTTACATGCCATTTGGTAGTTGTTTAGTGATCTACTCGTCACTACGAGTCATTCGATTGGTTACTCGGTAGTGTTCATGCTCACAACAACCGAGGTGAAGGGCTGGGGCCCCCGATGGGACCTAGGATCAGTTTCAGCTCCCCAGAAACGTCGAACTGGTAAAAAGAATCGATTCTAGGCGTATAATTTAATATTGGTTTCATTTTTTTTCTAACACGGGCGTGGGTTGGGGAATTTTGAGTTTTCCTGAAGGTGGGGCCCTCCTGCGGCCCCCCAGAGCTCTCTTCCTATGGTCCGTTATCGCTTCTCGGCCTTTTGGCTAAGATCAAAGTGTAGTATCTGTTCTTATCAGCTTAATATCTGATACTGAACCCATCGGGTTCTGTCGGTATTAAACTAATTTTTGAACCCCGAGGGAAAAAAGTTATTTATAACAATTCCCTCAAGGGTGGTCTTGTGACTGCACTATCCACAAGTTCTGCCCATTCAATTTAAAATTAGAACCCACAAAAAACACTCCCTGATAGACTGGCAACAGTTGATTCAGTGACAAGTTCAAAAATCTGATAAGAACAGAATAAAAGTGTCTATGACTTTTTTCGTCTCCAAAGTGTCAATTTCTGTTGAAATGTTCCCTTCGGAAGTTCCCCTTTTGGTTTTCGGGCGGCGAGGCTTCGCCTCGCTGCGCCCGAAAACCAAAAGGGGAACTTTTCCGCAAGAGAAACTAACCTTCCTTCTCTCTGTAGTCTCCATCGAAGGAACTCGGATTGAACGCCTGTTTCAGTGTCAGGAGTGGTTTAAGGATCCCTCTGGCCTTAGTGGCTTGCATATTTGACATAAAAATGGCATTATCTGAAAGACAGCTGTTACAGAAGGTTTAGAACTGTTCAATAGAGACTCGACTGTATTTCACTAAGGTGTGAAAATCATCATGATTGACATCCAATAATCTGTTACTATTTGTATTTTCAAGCGTCTTACATCATTGCATACAATTCAGTTCAAAGAAATGTCTCACAAATCCTATGTTGGAGGTTTTGTAGTGATGCATCTGAGTTTTTACTGTTTGAACTATTTTACTGCTACTTTTAACTATTTACTGTTAACTTTCAACTATTTAATGTTAACTGTTAAGTATTGAATGTTAACTTCAAATGTTGAACTGTGTTACCACTTGAAGGCTTGATTTCAACAGTAGCGATTGATTCAATAGTGGATGTTCTATTCAATTGTGATACAACTAACTCTAACCCTCAGTGTAATACTTAGATATAAATTCATTATCAATTAACATGTCCAATGCTTGCCAAACAGTGGTGATGAACTACAAATAACAATTCAGTTTACTTAACACTATGTTAAAGGTTCTTGGCTTCCTGTGATTCTCTGTTTTTAACTGAGCTCCACTTATTTGAGTACTCATCACATTCAAATCAACACCAAACTTGGAAAAAAATTCATTCCAATTTCTTCTTGCCTAACAAGGTTCCCATTCATGTTTACCTGCCAATTCACACTCATTAGTACCTTCCAATTCACACCAAGGAACAGGTTTTGCATTTCACTAACAGTTATGTGTTCAATGTTGACAGCACACTGGCAATACACACACTTCGACACCTAACACTTTTAAGAACAGTTCATTTTAATTCCTGTTTGCATTAAGAAGTTCACCCTGCAAGGGCAGTTGGAAGAACTTCTTCATTTTGCCAAAGGGAGCAAATAGAGTCTTCATCTTTCTAACCATGCCTTTCAATTGAAACCAGTAAGGTGGTCTTGTACCTTTTTTGAAATTCCTGTTCACGTTTCATTGAATTAATATAAGTGCATGTATTTTGCAAGTGTATTCTTGATGTACTCGTGTGTTGGAGTCATCAGACAGGTCGCACGATAGGATTTGGATGGACGAAACTTGATCCATTATGGTTTCCATGACCTAGGTACCAAGTGTGCCTTTATTTACACACTTACATGCCATTTGGTAGTTGTTTAGTGATCTACTCGTCACTACGAGTCATTCGATTGGTTACTCGGTAGTGTTCATGCTCACAACAACCGAGGTGAAGGGCTGGGGCCCCCGATGGGACCTAGGATCAGTTTCAGCTCCCCAGAAACGTCGAACTGGTAAAAAGAATCGATTCTAGGCGTATAATTTAATATTGGTTTCATTTTTTTTCTAACACGGGCGTGGGTTGGGGAATTTTGAGTTTTCCTGAAGGTGGGGCCCTCCTGCGGCCCCCCAGAGCTCTCTTCCTATGGTCCGTTATCGCTTCTCGGCCTTTTGGCTAAGATCAAAGTGTAGTATCTGTTCGTCTGTTGTGTAATTCTTTCTGCCATTCCCGCGGGAAGCTGGGAGTTTCCAACAAAAGTCGAAACCTCCGGAAAAGGTGTTTTCTTGAGATTCCCTCAAAGGGTGGTCTTGTGAATGCACTCGATCCATTGTGCACCCGCGTTCTTCTGCTCGTACGCTTAGCCAGTGACCCGGCGGCGTAACTTGCATTACTTAAGCGGATATTCTGCTATTTGGCAGAACTCCGCACCCAATTACAACAACAGACATATACACACTGAGATCGGAGAAGCGAGTCTAGCTTCCAGCAGCATTGTATGGAATCTGGTGTGCCTCAGTAGACTTGTATAAGTCGAAGCGGTACACGTGGTTACCTGCAGTACCTGCGCCTTCCCCCCCTGTTTAACGTCTGCCCGAGTAGGCTTTAATTAGCTGGGCCCTTCCTCTGTGTCCTTTGGTGACGCTAGAGTTAAGGAACACTTAGCCCCCGATCTGACTGATCTCGACCCTCAGGGACGAGATCGGGAGGTGGAGTGGACTCTGTGCCGGTCAGCGCGACCGTGTTGCTCTGTGCCCTATCAGTCCAATTGACTATCCCAAAGGGTTCTTGGAGTAATTCCTTGCAAGGGCTCCTCACTGTACGCCCCTTCCAGTGAGCGGACAGACGTCACTTCCAGGCTTCAGTTCTTCCCATTGTCTCTAGTGATGGAGCACTAGAGACCCCTCATCCCAGCTGTTGTGGTACCTGTCCGGGTCTAGGTATGTCTGATCAAACTTTGATCATGTTTGCATTAACCTGTGGTCACTTGACACCCCCCTAGATATGCCCCTATGTGTTTCGCGAGTCGAAAATGCTCTAAGTCCAAACTGTATTTATGTGCATTTATTATTTGTTCTACTATTTCATCTTTATGTTGCTCTGCATTTGATTGTATGTCGTTTGGTGAAAACCACATTTGAATTGGTTAATTTCCTGATTTTATACCAATTGGTATACCCTGGACTTTGAAAATTTTTCGACCTCCCAGTTTTCCATCTAAGTCCGAACTCCCAATTTAATCTTAACTTCCTTAATATCGGACTTGGATTTAAGGTCCAACCACTCTAAATTTGTACCTTTTTATATTGAATTCGAATTCACTACTTTAGATTAGACTAGATTATTATTTAATGATTTTGGAGTTTTTCCTCGCTTTTCGTCTAAGTCCAAACCCACCTTTAGTTTAACATAATTCAATTCTGCCCTTAATATTGGACTTAGATTCAATGTCCAACTATTCAAAATTAATTTCTTTTTGTAATCTAATCAATTTCGCTTTATTCGACATGATTAGATGTCTTATTAAGGAGATAGCTCCAACGTTGGACTTTGAAATTTTCCGACCTATTCGTATTTTTTCTAAGTCCAAAGCCCCTTGATTTTTGTATCTCCCTTACTATTGGGCCTTGATATTAAATGTAACCATCCGAAATTCGGGACTTTATATGGTCGAATCAATTTAATCCTCGGATTTTCGATTTGATCATTATTTCTCGAATTTCGACCCTGACCCAGTTTTTAGTCTAAGTCCAAACCCATCTTTAGTTTAACTTAATTCCTTTCTGCCCTTAATATTGGATTTGGATTCAATGTCCAACTATTCAAAATTAATTTCTTTTGGTAATCTAATCAATTTCGCCGTATTCGACCCGATTAGATGTCTTATTAAGGAGATAGCTCCAACGTTGGACTTTGAAATTTTCCGACCTATTCGTATTTTTTCTAAGTCCAAAGCCCCTCTATTTTTGTATCTCCTTTACTATAGGGCTTAGATATTTAATTTAACCATTAGGAATTCGGGATTTTATATGGACGAATTGATTCAATCATCTGATTCTCGATTTAATCACTATTTCTCGAATTTCGACCCCGACCCAGTTTTTTGGCTAAGTCCAAACCCCTATTTCTTGGCTAACTCCGTTAATAATGGACCTAGCCACAGAGTCCAACCACTCAAAATTAAGGATAATCTATGCACAAATCAAATTGATTATTTAAATCCAGGATATTTGCATATTATCTATATTAGGCCTACCCGTTGGACTTTGAAAATTTTCCGACCTGCCCCGTTTCTTTTTGCTCTAAGCCCAGACCCAATTTCTTTAAATTAATTATAATTCGACTCAGAGCAGCTTTCCGACCACTCCAATTTAATAGTTCATGATGATCTAGTTGAAATAGAGGGTGAAATTGGGTTTAAATTGTATTTTTATATTTATCGGCATTTCCAATGGACTTTGATTATTCCCCACACCCAGTTTTTCATTCTATGTCCACCCCCAAAAAAGTGATAATTCCCTAAATTTGACATAGAACCAATGTCCAACCACTCTAAATTATATTTTTTGCTTGCACCACATGGGACAATTCTTTGTTTCCACGAATGTGCAATATTCAAAATTCTGACTCCCCCCTTGGACTTTGAAATTTTTCACCCGTCCCAGTTTTTCTCTAAGTCCGAACCCCAAAATTGATAATTATTAAGAACGGGCCTAGAGGCAATGTCCAACCACTCTAAATAATAATTATTTTACTCTCCACACGAGCATGAAAACCTCATGCCGAATGGACGATTTCTTCAAAATTCAGACATCCCAACTTGGACTTTGAAATTTCAGCACCCCTCCTTTTTCCTCTAAGTCCAAACCCGAAATCTGAGAAACTCCTAAAAAGGGCTTAGAAACACTGTCCAACCTCTCCAAAGAGCTATTCTGATCAGCATTGGCCAAATCTATGGCAAAAATTTGGATTGTTGCCTTTTTTCCCGTTTTAGGCCAACTCGGTGGACTTTAAAATTTTTCACCACCTTCATTTTTTCTCTAAGTCCAAACCCCCAATCCTCAAAATTGCTAATATTGGACCTAGAATCGACGTCCAACCACGCTAATTATTTATTTTTAACGCTGGATTCGACCATAGTCAGACAAGGCCGATTCTAAGTGTTTTTCTTCAAAATTGGTGCCCGAAGTTGGACTTAGAAAATTTTCCAACCGATTTTACGACCAAGTCTAACTGGCCCAAAACCCAACGACTCACCCCAAGGACTTGGCATCACAGTCCAACAACATTAATTCCCACTATTTGAACGAATTTTGCACCATTTCCCCCTATTTTAACCCGGTTTCTTCTAATTTGCCCCGGATGTTGGACTCTAACCCCCACTCATAACTCGGTTCACGACCGCTTCCTCGGGGCTTCCCAAGGTCCAGGGACTTTGATATTACAGGTTTTTAGCCTTTTCAAGCGGAGCAACAGGACCACAATAGGATATTGGACTTGGAAGCCTGATCGGCTTGCGGGACACTATGGGCTCAATTGTTTCCACTTTGTTAAACTTCCTTCATAATTATGCATATTTGCAAGTAAATTGAGGGTACTGCTGAGCCCATAGACTCCCACATGGCGACATTTTTAGGTAGGATGCATATTCTGTTTTCAGCCTTTCAGACTCCAGTGGAGGGATATGTTGATCCCAGATTGCATAATTATGTCGCCATGTTATTTTCTATTACATTTCATGTTTCTTGGTGTTGCTCCTGGTGTTGGCTGACCGGAAGGTTAAACTGGGACTTGTGTCAGGTGAGCTCGGGCGGACCGCCCATTGAACTTAGGACTGACGCGGGTGGCCGAGGTGGCCTGCGAGACCTAAGGCTGCCCTGTGCAGTAGAGAGGTCCGCGGGATTATTGGCTCCCTGAGTTGGTAGAAAAGTTCAGGCTTGCAATAGTCTGAGGTAGTGGGAGACACTACAAACCGCTCCATCCCTGACCAGGGTGTCTCTTAGGAGAGAAGCCGGGTGTTGTTCAAAGAACAAACTCAGGAATCTCCCAGGAAAAGAGGGGAGTAGGATGTCCTGCGCCTCAAATCGGTGGTTCCGGTCAAGCCGATGCCAAACCTTTGGAGCGACACTAACAGGTACCCTTGCCTGTATTTCCGACGCAAACACTCGCAGACACTCACAAACATGCACTCCCGTCATTGCGGCGGGAACACCCCCCCATCATCGCATTTCTGTTCTTATCAGATTTCGTGAGGTCTACGAATAATAGTGCAGTCACAAGGTTAATAATCAGCAGATAAAATCGCGTCTCAGTTAAATAATTCTCTTTCCCAGACCACAGGTTTTTGCTTGCAGATTGCCTGGACCCCGGACGGGGAGAAGCAGCAGCTGGGTCTTCCAATGACCACTGTTCCTGATTTTTCTAAGCTCCACTACACGATTATGGATCAACCGATTATCAATTCTCAAATGGCTCAGAGCCAAACTGAACTCACGCCACCGGATAGTGATCCGAGACTACGAGGAGAAGGAACGCAGCAGACACAGCCAATCTCCCAGTCATCACAGGATCGGACCAAAAAACTCATAAACTTAACCCCGTCTTCGAGTGATGAAGCGAACGGTGGCCCTAGATCCTTGTCTCGACGGACAAACATCACTAGTCCGGTGTCACCGATCACACCACTCACTGTATCCAATGGCAAAGTACAATCTCCAAGGCAGCCAATCAACCCATTGCTCACCGAGATGATCTGCTCACCAGCCCCGAACTTTCCGCAGAAAGACACCCTGCAAGCAGCACACCATCACGGTCTACCAATGGTATCCCCGGTCTGTTCACGAACGAGGGCTGGAGTCCGACGGAAAACTATGCAACCGACTGGTCCCACACCTCTCCCTAAGCATGCTCCGCAGGATACTCAGTACCCCGAGGAAACGTGGCCCACTACTCCAATGCCGCCTCCACAAGCCCCGTCTGGCGAGGGCTTTCAGGGGACGGACGAGGACTCTGGACCACAGCTGGCGGTCACCTTGCATCCCTCACCCAATCAGGCAGCACTGAGGAGCAGGACACCTGACCACGAGCGGATGACAGAGAATACCCAGCAGGACTCCCCCCTTGACCTCTCACCAAAGAGTGGATTCAACAAAAGGAGCCAAACGCCAACGTTGGACGAACCGGAAAACGCCGGTGAGACGACTGAGACCCCGAAGAACACACTTGGATCAACACCCTTTCATGACATTGCAGCCGAGATGTCGGGCCCTCCGCCTAACAGGGCCTTTTCTCCACCGACCTATGCGATGAAGGTGAAATCCCCACTCAAACCCGTTGCACCACCCGAATGCGTCGCACCACAGGCTGAACCTGCACCAGCATCTCTGGCCCCGCCACCCATGGCC
The DNA here is from genome assembly GCA_933210815.1 of Meta bourneti. Classification (NCBI taxonomy): domain Eukaryota; kingdom Metazoa; phylum Arthropoda; class Arachnida; order Araneae; family Tetragnathidae; genus Meta; species Meta bourneti. The sequence goes on from OW119923.1 coordinate 1,179,678, forward strand.
TCAGAGGGCATCCCAACACGCAGTGAGAGAGGCGCCCACCACTGTCACAAATGCACATTCATCACGTCCTCCCCGATGAACTTCATTGGCCACCTCCGTAGACACCTGGCTGAGCAATCGGCCTTCCTCAGGACAATCCCGGAGACCATGCCAGCCAAGCGCGAGAGGATTACTAACACCTGCTCTTTCTGCCACTATCTGGCGTGTTCCAGGAGGGAACTTACTGACCACGTCCACGGAACATGTCCTTCCCTTGCTTCCCTGAGAACAAAAGAGGGGCTTGGGTCCCTGCTTGGCGCGAACCCGGCACGTTCATCACAGACGCCTGCGTGGGAGAATGACAGAAAGAGAGAGGAAAACAAGGCAGGGCATGGAACCAAACATCCCAAAGAGACGCATGCCATGGATAGTTCGTGCTCAGCGTCCCAACCAACAAATACCCGATCGCCGCCCATCCCGCATGAAGCACACTCTCTACCAGCATCAGCGCCAGATCACATCAGGCCAGGTGGATCCACAGAATCGAGTGCACCTCTCCTGCGATGCCCCAGATGTAAATATGTCACAAAGAACATAGGTAACTTTGTATCTCACATAAAAGGGCACAGAAATGATGAGCAACCGCCCCTGGGCCAAAGATCATACTCCTGCATTGCCTGCCTCTTCAGCACTGCTTCGAAACCACATCTTCAACAACACCTCACACGCTGCAGGCTCTTCCTCAGAGTCACACAGAGTGCAGCATCGTGCATACGGCGTGGCACTTCAGGCAAACCCACCAACCACCGAAATAACCCGCACGTGAGCGAGGAAATGAAGAGGACCGGCCCTGGGGACAACACCATTGTTCCAGCCCACCACGCAAAGCCCCACTTCACTACCCAAGAGCCTACAAAACTCACTGCACAACCAGGAGCACATCAACCAGCCTTCACCAATTCACCCATGACCACACCACCATTGCTATCAGAGAGTGAAGACCCCCTGCAACAATGCGAAATAATCAAGGAGGCCTCAAGAAAACTCCATTGCCACTACTGTGAGCGGGCTTTCAATGACACCAAGAGCCTGCAAAAACACGTCGCCTGGCACGAAAAACAGGTAGCACCACCACCGACAGCTATCGTGCCGACCAAGCCACAGGATGCCCTTGAACACAAGTGTATCTTCTGTGGACATGTTGCCAAGTCCAAGAAAGCCCTGAATCTGCACAGTAAAACAAAGTGCAAGGTCCGCAACGCCCTCGAGATAAAGGATAACTCCCTTTCACAACCTCTTGGGAACGTTGCCTGTCTTGCAGCAAACACGGCAACAAGCACCTGCCATGCACCTCCCACGTCGACCCAACAGCAGACGGGGAGCGGAGTGGAAAAGTGCCCGAAGCAGAGTAAAAACAAGCCTCACCAACGTGGCCAAGTCCAAGTCCGTGGCACGAGACCCACCACCGCCACGATAGATGTTCCTGTGGTTGAGACACAGGCCCCAACCAAGCTACCTAAGACAATGACACAGGCTTTGCCAGATAACAACGCCACCCGGCGAAGAAGCACGGATAATGACCCCCAAGAGAATACCACTGGCCCATCTACCGGCGCCTGCCAACATCCGAATCAATCTGATGACCGGATTCAGTGTTTTACACCACACCGAGAGGGTGACACCATCACGCTTGAGTTCCCCATCCCAGATGTGGTGGCCTGCCCTGAAATTAGGTGTGAAAGGCGGTTCAAGAACGCCGTATGGACCGACAACAAAAGATCTCTATTCCGGCACATGCACATTGACCATGCCATCAAGATTAGGCACACCCACCTTTTCTGCCGAATCTGCGAATCCCGGATCCCGGTTAAGAAGATTTCGAAGCATGCATGCTTCCTGTGCCAACCACTTGTCATCCCTAGCACGGAAGTATACAAGTTTAAATGCCTGCAGTGCCCCCTCACGTTCCCAACGAAGAGAGCACTGGCGAATCACCTCCTCAAGCATAAACGTGAGAACATTGGAAAGCCCCCACCACCTACTGGACCTCTTGTAATCACACCGAGATCGAGGGTACCCCCAGCAACAGCCCTTCCTGGCAACCCACCATCGCCCAACAGAGCGGAGGACAACCAGCTCAACAACATCAACCTGGAATCCCTCCCAAAGACGTTACACTTCATATCCCAATCACGCCGGTCACCGTCTCCCGTGGAGATCAACCGGAATGACGGGGGAACACCACATGTAACGACGGTCCCGCCAATCAACCCTGCCCATTCCTCTGCCCTCTCACCCTTCCTAACAGCACTCACCTCACATGCCGAGTACTCCAACACCTCGGACACATGGGAGGACTTTGTTGCACTGATGGAGGAAATTGTCGATACCACCCAGAGATCAGTCCGATTGCCTGCGCAAAGCGCAACTTATGTCCCCAAACCCTTCAACGTGGATGACCCGCAGGCAATTCAGAAGCTGTATCGGAGGAACCGGCGGTCGGCAATCCGCCAGATCACTGAGGGAAGGTCAGAGGGATGCAAGATACCCATCACAAGAATACAACATCACTTTGACAGGAGGACACACGCCAGGACTTTTGATGACTCCATCTTCCGCAACGTAAAAAGCGCCGAAAGCCCCATCCCCATGGCCCCATTTACCCCGCTTGAAGTCGTAAAGCGGATGGCGAAATTTGAAAACACCGCGCCAGGGCCGGACAGGCTCACTTACAGGCACTGGACGGCAGTAGACCCGGAGGGCCATGCGCTGTCGGCGATTTTTAATGTGTGCCTGCTCCATCGCAGGATTCCACCCACCTTCCTCCAGTCAAAGACTATCTTGATTCATAAGAAAGGAAGTATGGATGACCCAGCCAACTGGCGCCCAATCTCGCTGTGCAACACCATATACAAGATCTATACGGGGTTGCTAGCCTCGAGGATGACAACGTGGCTCGAGGAGCATTCCATCCTCCACCCAGGCCAGAAAGGCTTCCTCCCGTTTGATGGAGTCTTTGAGCACAACTACCTCCTCGAGAGCTTTTGCAACCAGGCACGAGTCACAAGTACAGACGCGTTTGTTGCATGGCTCGATATCTCGGACGCCTTTGGCTCGGTTCCACACAGAGCACTAACTCAGGCGTTGTCAGCATATGGGGCAGGTGCCCACTTCACCGAAGTCATCTCACAAATTTACGACAATGCCTCTACTATTGTCCATACCATGAACGAGGCGACAACACCCATTCCACTCAAGTCCGGGATACTACAGGGAGACCCCATAAGTGGTCTCCTCTTTATCCTGGCTTTTGATCCCGTTCTATGGGAGACCAATCCGGATCCAAACAACAGATCGCTGCTTGCATACGCGGATGACGTTACACCAGTGGCCGCCAACCAGAGTGACATGCAGAATCTCCTGGACAGGCTGCACACCAACTGCCAACGAATGGCACTTGAACTCAATCCAAAGAAGTGTGCAACAATGCATCTATCGGGTGCGCCCCCCACTGGCTGCAGGAACACCACCTTTCACATTGGAGACTCCCAGCTCAAACATCTAGCGGACGGAGAGTTCCAACAATTCCTGGGTAAGCCAGTGGGGTTTTTACATGAACTTGCCAAAGCCACCACGCTGGAATCCCTGAAGCAACGCGCCAAGCTCATCATGGACTCAAAACTCGCGTACTGGCAGCGCATTGACGCGGTGAAAACCTTCTTTTACCCGGCTCTCACCTTTGCCCACCGGACAGGCCAGTTCCTGAAATCGCAATGGGACAGCCTAGACGACCAGCTTAGACCGCTACTCAAAAACATCCTCGCGGTCCCATCCCGAGCCGCAAACGACTACCTTCATGCCAGTCACCAGAGTGGCGCGCTCGGAATACCCATTGCGGCGGAAGAAAGTGACCTGTTCGCCATCGATAATGCGTTCAAGCTTCTATCATCAAGGGATCGATTTGTGAGGCATACCGCATTCATCGATCTTGAGAACACCATCATTGGACGCCTTGGTCCCTCCACAACAACTAACCCTGCAGAGTACCTCTCTGGCTCTATGGAGGGGAACTACGAGACCACCACCAACCAATTGAGGAACTGCTGGACGCAGGCCCGCAAAGCATCCGCGCGACTTGGGGTCAAATGGTCGTTCACGGACCAAACCCCCACGCTCGAGTTTGCGGCCACTAAGATCGCGGCCAAGAACAGACGGCAGGTTGCGCACTCCATCCGCAATGCCTGTCGTCATGAACGTGATGAGAGGCTCCTGTCATTGCGGGATCAAGGGAAAGCTCTACACTGTGTATCCAAGTCTCGTGCGAGCTCTCACTTCATCTCCTCAGGCCTCTACACCCGATTCCAGGACTGGCGGTTTGTCCACAAGGCCCGCCTCAACCTCCTCCCACTTAACGGGTGTAAGCACTGGGGCACGCAAGACACCCAATGCAGGAGATGCTCCTTCCACGTCGAAACGCTCCCACACGTTCTGAACCACTGTATGCCACACTCCTCCCTCCTCAAGGAAAGACACAACCTCGTGGCAAACAGGGTACTTAACGCATGTGCGGAGAAATTCGAGCTTGTGTCCTATGACAAAGCCTGTTCCGCAGTCCCAACTCTCGACCGTGTCCTCCCAGGAAGCCTTCTCCGTCCCGACATTGTCCTCAGAAGGGATGATGACTTTTTCATCATCGACATCACCATCCCCTTTGAAAATGGACCAGAAGCCTTTACGGAAGCAAGAGCAAGAAAGGCAGAAAAGTACGAAGAGCTCCGAGCTGCCCTGGCCTATAACCACAAATCATGCCAGGTTGTTCCCATCGTTGTTGGATCCCTTGGCTCCTGGGACCCCCTTAATGACATCTTTCTGAAGAAGGCATGTTCCAGGACCTACCTCAAGACGATGAGGGCACTTTGTGTCAGTGACGCCATTAGAATATCTAGGGATATGTATTACACCCACATATCCGGGAATCAACAACTGGCAGACCCCAATGCCGCACCCGCCATCACCACACTGGAAACAGATGAAGAATTCAACCCACCACAACCAGGTGAAGAAGAGCGCAACGGCACACAAGATGAACTCTCCCAATACACGCAAATCCAAAGTGTAAACCAGTAAAGAAAGGAAAGTGACCAAGCAACTAGGAAAAGTGGTTGAACAAATCTTCACTACACACTCGACACAACAACAAAAAGCTATACTTTGTCATTGTTGAAGGTAGCAAGAATGACAAACTGAACCTGAACTTTGCCACTGACGAAGCCAGGCACCTCATACAACTTGAACTTTGCCAGATGCCGAAGCCAAGTGAATGTCATTCCTAATCGCTGTAAATACTTCCAAAGGGCACACTGTATCGCGTTTGTCCCACAAGCTGTTAAAAAATCTAAGACTCCCCTGACCAGAATTGTAACCACGCGAGGGTCGCATCATTGAATTGTAAATAATATCATTGGCTCATTTCTTGTTCGCGATAGCCGCACCACCCGTTGTATATATCTTTGCCCATATTAATGTCGGCCTGGCAACCCCTCCAAAAGGCACGATTTGTACGTTCAAATTCTGCGAAATTGAACTCAGTGCTCTAAAATGTAAAAGCATTTCATGACGATAATAAAATCTTTTTAATCTGTTCTTATCAGCTTAATATCTGATACTGAACCCATCGGGTTCTGTCGGTATTAAACTAATTTTTGAACCCCGAGGGAAAAAAGTTATTTATAACAATTCCCTCAAGGGTGGTCTTGTGACTGCACTATCCACAAGTTCTGCCCATTCAATTTAAAATTAGAACCCACAAAAAACACTCCCTGATAGACTGGCAACAGTTGATTCAGTGACAAGTTCAAAAATCTGATAAGAACAGAATAAAAGTGTCTATGACTTTTTTCGTCTCCAAAGTGTCAATTTCTGTTGAAATGTTCCCTTCGGAAGTTCCCCTTTTGGTTTTCGGGCGGCGAGGCTTCGCCTCGCTGCGCCCGAAAACCAAAAGGGGAACTTTTCCGCAAGAGAAACTAACCTTCCTTCTCTCTGTAGTCTCCATCGAAGGAACTCGGATTGAACGCCTGTTTCAGTGTCAGGAGTGGTTTAAGGATCCCTCTGGCCTTAGTGGCTTGCATATTTGACATAAAAATGGCATTATCTGAAAGACAGCTGTTACAGAAGGTTTAGAACTGTTCAATAGAGACTCGACTGTATTTCACTAAGGTGTGAAAATCATCATGATTGACATCCAATAATCTGTTACTATTTGTATTTTCAAGCGTCTTACATCATTGCATACAATTCAGTTCAAAGAAATGTCTCACAAATCCTATGTTGGAGGTTTTGTAGTGATGCATCTGAGTTTTTACTGTTTGAACTATTTTACTGCTACTTTTAACTATTTACTGTTAACTTTCAACTATTTAATGTTAACTGTTAAGTATTGAATGTTAACTTCAAATGTTGAACTGTGTTACCACTTGAAGGCTTGATTTCAACAGTAGCGATTGATTCAATAGTGGATGTTCTATTCAATTGTGATACAACTAACTCTAACCCTCAGTGTAATACTTAGATATAAATTCATTATCAATTAACATGTCCAATGCTTGCCAAACAGTGGTGATGAACTACAAATAACAATTCAGTTTACTTAACACTATGTTAAAGGTTCTTGGCTTCCTGTGATTCTCTGTTTTTAACTGAGCTCCACTTATTTGAGTACTCATCACATTCAAATCAACACCAAACTTGGAAAAAAATTCATTCCAATTTCTTCTTGCCTAACAAGGTTCCCATTCATGTTTACCTGCCAATTCACACTCATTAGTACCTTCCAATTCACACCAAGGAACAGGTTTTGCATTTCACTAACAGTTATGTGTTCAATGTTGACAGCACACTGGCAATACACACACTTCGACACCTAACACTTTTAAGAACAGTTCATTTTAATTCCTGTTTGCATTAAGAAGTTCACCCTGCAAGGGCAGTTGGAAGAACTTCTTCATTTTGCCAAAGGGAGCAAATAGAGTCTTCATCTTTCTAACCATGCCTTTCAATTGAAACCAGTAAGGTGGTCTTGTACCTTTTTTGAAATTCCTGTTCACGTTTCATTGAATTAATATAAGTGCATGTATTTTGCAAGTGTATTCTTGATGTACTCGTGTGTTGGAGTCATCAGACAGGTCGCACGATAGGATTTGGATGGACGAAACTTGATCCATTATGGTTTCCATGACCTAGGTACCAAGTGTGCCTTTATTTACACACTTACATGCCATTTGGTAGTTGTTTAGTGATCTACTCGTCACTACGAGTCATTCGATTGGTTACTCGGTAGTGTTCATGCTCACAACAACCGAGGTGAAGGGCTGGGGCCCCCGATGGGACCTAGGATCAGTTTCAGCTCCCCAGAAACGTCGAACTGGTAAAAAGAATCGATTCTAGGCGTATAATTTAATATTGGTTTCATTTTTTTTCTAACACGGGCGTGGGTTGGGGAATTTTGAGTTTTCCTGAAGGTGGGGCCCTCCTGCGGCCCCCCAGAGCTCTCTTCCTATGGTCCGTTATCGCTTCTCGGCCTTTTGGCTAAGATCAAAGTGTAGTATCTGTTCTTATCAGCGTAATTGTTCGGAGGGCATCACTGGGATTAGTGGTCATTTTGACCACTCTTCTCGCGTCAGGGGGAAACGTCGTTTTCACGACTTCCCTCAATCAGTTGTCTTGTTAGTGCACTCTCTTCGAACAACGCCCGCTCAAAAACCTTTGGATTACGCTCAACACCATGTCCAGGATCCCTACCATGGGATAATAAGGTAGAGGTGGACGATTGACCAGTCCGGATGAGGACCCTTGGGTAAGTAGCACTCAAACGAACGCGGCCAATGGGTGGAATCTGGGCTGCCTTAGTAGGCCTTCGGGCCGAAGGGGTAGTCGTGGTTACCTCCATTGGTTGCCCCCCCCTCTCCCCTGAAGCTTTCGGGCGTCTCGGGTCAAGCGAACTGCCGTTTTACGGACTTTTTGTCCAGTTTCGGTTTCGCTTTCCCGACGCGCGACGGAACCGAAACCCCTCGGGGAATCGTGTTCCGGCTTCCCCATGCTTCGCATTGGCCGCCATTGCTTGCTGCCGATCCGTTTCGCGCGCTTTTTGCTGCCGTTTCGGATCGCGACTTGCGTGGTGTCGTCCTCACCGGACAGGCCAATTGACCCTCTTCTAAATCGATAATCGTGGGCTTGCCCTCTTATCCTTGAACCCTGGACTGGTTTCTAAGACCCCAGGTCATTCTTTCGTTAATTATTGCGGTGCTTCATCCGCTTTCTGCTCCCCCTTTTCCGTGGAATCTGCGTTTTGCGGGGGCGTCTTTTGTGACTTTAATGACTTTTTTTATTCGGTTTTTGCACTCCCCCACCTTCATCATTGTCTCTTCTGAGCTGATGGAGTGGTTTTGCCAGTGTTTTTCGTTATTCTCATGGTTTTTTAAATGTTTTCCCAGTTCCCCTTTTGTGTGTTTTCCGTAACTTTGACCCCTCGTTTGGGACACTTCTCATTTTATTTTTGACCAATGACCACTTCGCCCTCTTCGAGGACGTCTTCAGCTTTTCTCCGCCGCCGGGTTTGCGGAGCTGCGATTTTTTGGCGTGGCGTGAGAGACTTTCCAGTGTCGGTCGTAGTGTAAACATAGCCGTTTTCAACGCTATGTTAATTTCTTGTTCGGACCCCCAGTTTTTTAATTAATTTTTTTCTGTTTGTTTCTCTATTCAAATTCTTCCGTCTCATTACCTTTTAACGTTCCCGTTCGAAATTGGGGCGCTCCCATTTTTTTAACATGGCGAGAACTGCGATTTACTGTTTCGTATTTACCTTTTTTCGCCTACCACGTGACCTCCCTTGTTGTCATTTCAATCCTCGACCACGTGGTCTTGTTTACCTTTGGACTTTGCTCTTTTCGAAGCGTTTCAATGGTAATTTTCAATGTCCTTTTATTCTCGTCTTAATTACGAGCATTGTTCCGAACCTCATTAATCATTTTATTTTATTTTTGTTCAAATTACTGACAATCGACACCGCCCACGTGCGTTTTCTGACACCTTCCCTATGTTCGTATGCCCCACTTTAACATTGACATTGGCACCGCATTGGACAGCTCGATCGCTCTTTTAATTTAATTAATTATTTTTTCTTTACTCCAAATTTAACTTCACTTTGCTTTTATTTACCATTACTGTTCAAAATTGGGGGGCCCCCCCTTTGATTTAGCGTGTCATTAGTATTATCATTCCTTATGTTTACTATTCCGACACCAACCACGTGTTTTTCTCCTTGTTTATTTACTTTTTCAATACACGTGCTTTTGTTTTCAATCTGGACTTTGGTTTTCACATTAAATGTCCATTGAAATTAATTTCATTTAATTTTAATTCAATTTGTGTGGTCACAACCCCGATTTTTGTGATGTCCGAGCCTACTGACCGGTGGTCCAAGCCCGTATAAAATTATTTATTCTCTTTGAATGATAATTTGGGGGTCTTTCCCCTAATTATGGTGCGGATTCCATTGGTTTAGAGGTAATTTGGAGTTAACATAGGGGATGGCCGCCATTTTGTTTTTTAATTACTGTCCGATCTTGCTGCGTCCAAGAAAGTTGACCCTCCCACTATACTTCTAATTAGTATAGTGTTAATTAAAATTCATTTTTCTCAAAAAAGTGGTTCCATAGACTTAACATGGGATTTTGGTTTTTTCTCATTTTTTATTTTTATTTCACTAAATTCCCCGTTTTTCCGCTGTTGCTATGGCCACACACCTCTCCCATTTGTAATTAATTCCTTTTTTGTCATTTTAATTGGGTTCCGACTTACCTGTTGCTATTTTTAGCTCTTTTGACCAAAGCAGCCCTCTGCTGCCTCCTGATTGGTCGATTGCCTTGTCAATCACCCTACGTCATCACTGCAGGTAGAGGCGCGTGCCTGCTTCTATTGGAGTGGGTCACGTGTCGTTATCTGTTGACATCGTTTGTGTCTCCACGTGGTTTTTTCTTCTCCCATTGTCTCTCGTTGCGTTGCTCGTCGCTGTTGCTAGGGGCTCTTTTGTCGGGGGGTTTTTGTTGTTGTCAGTTGCCCCATTGGTCATTTTTGTTTCTTTTAATTTTCATTTATTCTTTTTGTTGTCCCATGTTTAACTTTACTTTGTTTTCTTTTATTTTTGCCAAATTTAAGCTTCTACACTGGTCTTCCCATGTTTTTATGCAGTGGTCACGTGCCCCCGGGAACTGCTGATTTCGTCCCTTTTTTATTTTCCCTTTATTCGTTTGATGTGCGTCCCCCATCGTGTCCCGTTTTTGACAGTCCTTCGTTCCCCTTTTGTTCTTGAGCTACGATACTGCACTTTGGTCTTGGTGATCAACTTTGTTTCATTTTTTTTACTGAATTTTTGATTTACCTGTATTTCTCATTGTGCTTTTTATTATCATGTCATCTACTAACGACATACTTGGGGAACACGAACTCAGTCGTTCCCACATCCCGCTCCTCGACTTGACCACGGACTCTCCACCCTCGGGTGTCGTGGTACTGCCACCTTCACCTCCCATTTGTAAAAATCCTCCATCATTACATCAGAAAGGTGTTTCTCCTACATCGCCTCAAGCGCTGGTGGACCTCCTTGTCAAATCTTTGCCACCACGTTTGTCTGTGTCATCTCCAGTTACCTGTCTTGAGGCTGACTCGCCCATTTGTTCGAGGACACGCGCTCGTGCCAAAGCGCGCTCATCCCTTCGTCCGTCCTCTTCGACCACCAGTGCCACCGCATTCACCTCACCCATTTCGTCCATCTCGTCGTCGTCCTCGTCTCCGTCTTCCATCATAGTGCCCTTCAATCAAGAGCAGCGTGCCACGCCGCATTCTCCAGTGGTCACCTCTCCGACTTCATCTGTCGACACTTCCTCGTTGACATCCATCTCGTCATCGGCACCTCATCGTCTCATCATCACATCTGTGGATCCGTCACCTCCACTGTCGACTTGGCCTGCTGCCAAGGAGGGTGATGTGTCTCCGTCTCCGGTCATTGAAAGTCCGTCGCCTTCTTTGTCATCTACAACATCGCCTGGGCTGTCGCTCTCTCCATCGAGCCCACTCCCCTCGCCTCGGGGAGAGTTTCCATCCAACAACTCCAGTCCTGATGACCTCGTCGTCTCCACGAAACCTCATGACGTCTCTACGTCTTGTGTTGCGACCCCTGTGTCCAGTTCAGGAAAGGTCTCCTTCAATCAGCGATTGGCTGAATTTCCACCTTTGCCATCGAGATCGCCCCAGACACCATTTGACGACCTTAACATCAAATCCACAGGTCCTCCGTCGGTCAAGGCCTTCTCGCGACCTTCCTTCGTTCATGTGACCGTCACCCCACCAACACATCCCTCTTCTGTGACACCACGTTTGCCTCCCGACAAGCCTTCCACCTCGGCTTCCACCATGTCCACTCCACCGACTGCGTCTTCACCTTCGAAAGCGTCTTTACCACCAATTGAGCCTCCCATCTTGGCTTCTTCGGCGCCTCTTCCAACTAAGCCCTCAGCAGCGGCTTTGTCCACATCACCACCATCTCCATCTCGTGGCCTCCACGTCTGTGGACGATGTGGCTTCAAGACCGTCTACAATGACATCTTCGTGAGTCATCTGCGCAACCATGTTGCACACCTTAAATGCCTCCGCGAACACAAAGATCTGACACCCTCGCAGTTCAGCCATTATCAAAACTCGTGTCCGTTCTGTAGGTTCGTTGCTCAATCTCCCAGGGCCCTCAACTATCACATGAAAAGCCGTTGTGATACTCTCACGACTCTCCAGGACATCACCACCGTCCCAAAATTGTTCATGGACAAGCTCAAAAACACCAAGAGCAATTTCTCCACGCCACAGACCCACGCGTCTGTCCCTACCCCTCGCAACGGTTCCTCTCCACCTGAAAAACCGTCTGCTGTTCCGTCATTTGCTGCCACTCCGCAGAGATTTCCGAATGCAACATCTCCTTCTCCGTCACCATCTTGCAATGCGCCTACACCTGCACCTGCTGCGGATCCCTCGACGCTTCAACCAGCCTCAACACCACCACCCTTGCCACCGTCTGCTCCACCTGAGAAGCCTGTTGGTCCCTCTTCGTCCGCTCCACCGGCCCCTGAGAATCCACAGTCGTTCGCGGACTTTCCCCAGTTCTCCTACGCCACGCAACCGTCCCGGACGTCTACGTTACGTTGCCATCTTTGCAACTTCAAAAGCTCCAAAATCAACTTGTTCCTCGAACACTTGTTGATCCACCAAACGTTCCGTCCGGACGTCATTGCCAAGCTAAATCCGCAACTGACCACCATCCTTCCGTGCATGGCGTGTACATTCTACACCTCTTCCATGAAACGTCTGAACCACCATCTTTCCACCTGTCAGCGTTTCAACATGATCTCACGCCTGGCTGCCGACCAGAACCTGGTTGACCTTTCTACGTTTCTGCCATTACAACCTCCACCACAGAAACTTGACAACGTTCCGTCTCTATCACATCCGTTGTCTCCTATTGCTCCCCTGGTACCAAATGATGTCACTTCAATTCACACTGACATCCCTCTCGCACACACTGCCACACAGATGAATACCCCATCGCTCCTGCCTCTCTCTGAAAAGAATGATGAACTTGTGGACGACAGTAATGCACTCCGTTGCACCTTTTGCGAGAGAACCTTCTCGAGACAACTTTATCTCAAGAGACACGTGAACTGGCACCTTCGTTCTGCGGCATCTTCCTCAGAGCTCCCAACAACTCTGACACTACCAAAAGTGACGCTTTTGGCACTTGAGGCTGTCTCTCACTCCTCACAACGTGCTGACGCTGAAACCTCCATCTCTTCAGCTACTCAATCTTCAATTGCCGTCCTTGAACCGTGCAATGACACCCGTTCGGTCATTTGTACCACCAAGCCTGAACTTGACCCTCCGGCTCCTCTCCCCTTGAAGAGGAAAGTTGTCCAGAAGACTGTCCAGCGTCACACAGCTCCGGACCCGCATTTTCCATCCTCTGCGTCTCGCGTAGGCCTGTCGCTGAACATAATCTTTCCCATCCTGGACCAAATGACCTGCACGGAGAATGGTTGTAATAGATCATTCCAGGCCGCCTCCTGGACTTCCATCAAGCAGTCCCTGCGCAGGCACCTCTTATTGGAGCACCATGTTGACCTCACATCCTATCAATACTGGTGCTCCATTTGTCGCAACGTCTTCGCGTCCAAGCCAACTTCACATCCGTGCTTTGAACGCCCGCTCTTGTCATCTGGCCGTGCATTCCCCCACCAATGCACACGTTGCGACTTCTCGTGCTCCACGAAAAAGGGTCTATTTAACCATTCTAAGACCCATTCATTGAATGATCGACGTGCGGCGCACCCTCCACCTCCTGCAAAACTCCCACGTCAACAGCGATCATCTCCCTCCGTCCAGGTTCCGTCTGTGCCACCTCCTCCTTCAGTGCCTCCTCGACCAAAGAAACCATCGGTCGTCCTGCCACCAGTACGCCGAGACTCCATTGTCTCTGCTCAACAACTTCCAACGACGTCACAGAACTCTGACATTCCATCATCTTCAGACTTTGTCACCAACTCCACACAACCCTCAACTACTTCGGGTTCCCAAGTCCTCGACGCCGCGCCGCCTGGTGATCCTCCTCTGGATGAGGTCCCAGATGCTTTGAACTCCCAGGATCCTCCCGAAGAACCTCCTCCTCTGGAGTGTTTTAAAGAACGCCTCATTAACCTCCTGGCGTGTCCTCTATCTGAGGAATCCTGGCAGTCCTTCAACTTGGTCCTGGACGAAATAACTTCAAAAGTGGGTGAGTATGTTCATCTTCCTCCCCCAAGAGCCCCCACATCGAGTCCTTCCCCACCCAACAGCTTGGACGTTGGGAATGCCTCGATCATCCAGAGACTATACCGAAGGAACAAACGCAGGGCAATTAGGCTAATTACCAAGGGAGATTCTGCGCCTTGTACACTGCCTAAAACACAAATTGAGGACCATTTTAGAGAGCTCCTGGCTCCCAAATCATGTGACCCGTCTGTCTTTTTGGGTCCTGAGACCCTTCCTCCGGCTATCCCAGCTCACCCCTTTTCTGCGAGTGAGGTAGCCGCGAAACTCAACTCTACAAACAACTCGGCTCCTGGACCCGATCGTCTTGCTTATTCTCACTGGAAAGCAGCAGACCCTCGGTGCTCCACACTCGCTCTCCTTTTTAACATATGTCTCAAATGGGGACGAGTGCCCGCGGTATGGAAATTTGCTAAAACCATACTCATTCATAAAAAGGGGGACCCGAGTTGTATCGACAACTGGAGGCCCATTGCTTTAATTAATACCATCGCAAAGCTCTTCTCGGGCTGCCTCACTCGTCGTCTTTCTGATTGGCTCACAGCATATGAGGTACTCAGCCCTTCTCAAAAAGGGTTCATGCCAGCGGACGGAGTCTTTGAACATCGATTCGTTGTTCTCCAACAGTTTCAAAAAACTCGCCGTTTGTCTGGTAACCTTCTTCTTGCATCACTCGATCTTGCAAACGCATTTGGGTCAGTGCCTCACTCTGCTATTTATTTTGCCCTTGAAAAGGTGGGTGCTGGGCCGGAGTTCATTAATTGTGTCAAAGCGCTATACTCTGGCTCGACTACTTCATTTATCACCTCTGAGGGTCTTTCCGACGAGATTCCTATCCTTGCGGGTGTTAAGCAGGGTGACCCCCTCAGCGGGCTGTTATTTAACGTGGTCATCGACTCTGTTATTCGGCGCATTGAAAGTGACTCGAGTGACCATTCGGTCTTGGCCTTTGCCGATGATCTGCTTCTTTTGGACTCAGACCCGGTGGACCTGCAGTCGCGCCTCGACCACTTACATACAGTTCTTGCTCGTGTGGGACTCTCCCTCAACCCCTCCAAATGCTCGTCCTTGCACATTTCGGGTTCGACTCCCGTTGGCGTTCGTGACACCCAATTTCATCTGAACGGTGTCCCCATCTCTTCTATCGAAGATGGCGAAGCTGTGCAATTTCTCGGCGCCCCAGTCGGATTTCAGCTCCTTCCCGACAACGCTCAATTGAATGAATGGGCGGAGCTTGGCATTAAGATCCTGAACGCCAAACTCGCGCCATGGCAGCGTTTAGATGCAATGAAAAACTTTTTCTACCCCTCGCTTGCGTTTGCCATGCGTACGAGACAGTTTGCCAAGTCCGACTGGAAACGCCTGGACGAAATCATGCGTCCTCTGTTCAAAAAGACCCTCTCTTTACCCCCCGAAGCTGCCAACACTTATTTGTATGGCCCTACCCAGCAAGGTTGTTTGGGTATCCCGTTGGCAGCGGAGGACTCTGACATTTATCTCATAGACAACGCCTTCAAACTCCTCACCTCGAGTGATACCATAGTTCGTGATTTAGCCTGGGCTGACCTCCAAGATCTCGTCTCCGCCCGGTTGCAAACTCAAGCCGCCCCCGCTTCTCTTGAAGAATTCTTGTCGGCCAGTAATGCGATGCAATTTAGAACGACTGTTAACCCAATTTCATCCACTTGGTCTGCAGCTCGCTTAGCATCTGGTCGGCTTGATGTCAAATGGCGCGTTCCCGAACTCAGTCAAGTTCACATCACTCGAGGGACCAGTAACATCGGTCAGGGGGAAAGGCGCAAGTTGTGTCGTGCTTTTAAGACGCAACTCCGTAATGAGAGGCTAACTTCACTCTTATCCCTCCAATCACAAGGTAAAGCAATGGAGTGCGTTTCTTTGTCGAAAGCCAGTTCCCACTTTCTTCGGGAAGGGGATTACACCCGCTTCGCGGACTGGCGTTTCGTGCATAGAGCGCGTTTAAATCTCCATAAACTCAACGCCACACAGTCTTTTGGGTCCGGCAATCGTCATTGTCGGAGATGCAACTACGTCAGTGAGACCCTTCCACACGTTTTAAATCACTGTCTGATTGCGTCTTCGGCGAGGACAGCCCGTCACAATGCTGTGGTGGAGCGTGTTAAAAAAGCCGCATCCGGAAAATGGCAGGTACTTTCGGAAAATCAGGCTGTCCTTCCCAATTCTCGACTCCGTCCCGACCTCATTCTCACTCATGGTGATGAGGCTCTTGTCTTGGACGTGACTATTCCTTTCGATAATCGAAAGAGTAGTTTCGACCAGGCGAGATCTCAAAAGGTCGCTAAATATGCCCAGCTGGTGTCCGATCTTCGCTCGCGCTTCAGGCTCATTGCCTGCGATGCGATTATTGTCGGGTCACTTGGCTCGTGGGATCCGAGCAACAACCCCATTGTTCGTAAATTATGCTCAAAATCCTACGCAGTCAAGTTTCGAAAACTCTGCGTCTCAGACGTGATCCGACATTCACGCGACATGTTTCATGCCCACATCACCGGTTCGCGTTCGGTGACTTCCAACGCCCCACTTCACCGAACCGGTGACCTCCCTGCCCCACCTTTGGCAGAAAACATTGTCGTGCCGGCCCCTTCTGAGTTTTCTCAGTCCGCGGTGCTTCCTGTTGCAGTCCCCAAAACCCCTCAGATTACTGCACAGGACCACCAAGCTGCTGCCTCCATTTTCCCGGACATCCCCCTTTCCACGGTTGACCCCCTAACCGTCCCTTAAATGTGGCCCGCTGGGCCCCTCTCCTTACGGTTTCATCGTGAGCCAGAGTATCAGCGTGCTTTCATGCGTTATTTTAACGCTATGTTAAAGTTCTAAAACTATCATTTTTCATGTTTTTAAATTTTTGTTCCACTTTTAACTGTAATTTATACTTGTAAACCTTCATTACCTATCATCCGCCACCAACAACGCATTTTTAACATTTTTTCCCTACCTGTTATTCCCATTTCAGTGCCTCATGTTTACCTTTAGCGTTGTTGTCATTTTACCACGTGCCTGACACGCGCCATTGTTTTGGTTTCGGTTTCTCACGTGCTTCTGTATTACGCTTTCCTTCCGAATTACTTGCTACTGTAATACGCATGCCCAGTTCATCGAACACCACGTGGGTTTTGTTTTCATTTGGGACTTGTGTTTTTTCTCTATTCGTTACCTGTTAATTTCCAATAGTCGCCATTACTCCACTAATTGCTATCCAATCAAGCTGCCTCCCAAAAAGTGCACCCTCCCAACATACATCTAATTAGTTTCCCACCAATTAAAATCCATTTTTCTCAAAATTTAGGCACCATTGAAATAACATGGGAAAATTTGTATTTGTGTTTTCACCTCTATGTTACTCATTTCATGTCAATGAACTTTCACATCTGGAAGCCATTGTTTTCCATTTTGTAAATACATTTTTTTGTAATTTTTTGAATTTTTATTTTTTCTTTTTGAAAATTTTTATTTTCACAAATTCATTGTATATATGTCATGTTGGTACTTGTTCCAACCGCAATTGTATTTCTGATCGATTGCCACCATCTCTGTTAAAATATCTAAGTTTGTTCTCAACTTATATCCATTTGTCTGTTATTAGCAATAATTGCCACTCAAAGCATCACCGAAGTGGTTGCCATCTTGTAAATTGTATTTTGACATGTGTTAATAAAAAATATTATAATCTGTTCTTATCAGCTTAATATCTGATACTGAACCCATCGGGTTCTGTCGGTATTAAACTAATTTTTGAACCCCGAGGGAAAAAAGTTATTTATAACAATTCCCTCAAGGGTGGTCTTGTGACTGCACTATCCACAAGTTCTGCCCATTCAATTTAAAATTAGAACCCACAAAAAACACTCCCTGATAGACTGGCAACAGTTGATTCAGTGACAAGTTCAAAAATCTGATAAGAACAGAATAAAAGTGTCTATGACTTTTTTCGTCTCCAAAGTGTCAATTTCTGTTGAAATGTTCCCTTCGGAAGTTCCCCTTTTGGTTTTCGGGCGGCGAGGCTTCGCCTCGCTGCGCCCGAAAACCAAAAGGGGAACTTTTCCGCAAGAGAAACTAACCTTCCTTCTCTCTGTAGTCTCCATCGAAGGAACTCGGATTGAACGCCTGTTTCAGTGTCAGGAGTGGTTTAAGGATCCCTCTGGCCTTAGTGGCTTGCATATTTGACATAAAAATGGCATTATCTGAAAGACAGCTGTTACAGAAGGTTTAGAACTGTTCAATAGAGACTCGACTGTATTTCACTAAGGTGTGAAAATCATCATGATTGACATCCAATAATCTGTTACTATTTGTATTTTCAAGCGTCTTACATCATTGCATACAATTCAGTTCAAAGAAATGTCTCACAAATCCTATGTTGGAGGTTTTGTAGTGATGCATCTGAGTTTTTACTGTTTGAACTATTTTACTGCTACTTTTAACTATTTACTGTTAACTTTCAACTATTTAATGTTAACTGTTAAGTATTGAATGTTAACTTCAAATGTTGAACTGTGTTACCACTTGAAGGCTTGATTTCAACAGTAGCGATTGATTCAATAGTGGATGTTCTATTCAATTGTGATACAACTAACTCTAACCCTCAGTGTAATACTTAGATATAAATTCATTATCAATTAACATGTCCAATGCTTGCCAAACAGTGGTGATGAACTACAAATAACAATTCAGTTTACTTAACACTATGTTAAAGGTTCTTGGCTTCCTGTGATTCTCTGTTTTTAACTGAGCTCCACTTATTTGAGTACTCATCACATTCAAATCAACACCAAACTTGGAAAAAAATTCATTCCAATTTCTTCTTGCCTAACAAGGTTCCCATTCATGTTTACCTGCCAATTCACACTCATTAGTACCTTCCAATTCACACCAAGGAACAGGTTTTGCATTTCACTAACAGTTATGTGTTCAATGTTGACAGCACACTGGCAATACACACACTTCGACACCTAACACTTTTAAGAACAGTTCATTTTAATTCCTGTTTGCATTAAGAAGTTCACCCTGCAAGGGCAGTTGGAAGAACTTCTTCATTTTGCCAAAGGGAGCAAATAGAGTCTTCATCTTTCTAACCATGCCTTTCAATTGAAACCAGTAAGGTGGTCTTGTACCTTTTTTGAAATTCCTGTTCACGTTTCATTGAATTAATATAAGTGCATGTATTTTGCAAGTGTATTCTTGATGTACTCGTGTGTTGGAGTCATCAGACAGGTCGCACGATAGGATTTGGATGGACGAAACTTGATCCATTATGGTTTCCATGACCTAGGTACCAAGTGTGCCTTTATTTACACACTTACATGCCATTTGGTAGTTGTTTAGTGATCTACTCGTCACTACGAGTCATTCGATTGGTTACTCGGTAGTGTTCATGCTCACAACAACCGAGGTGAAGGGCTGGGGCCCCCGATGGGACCTAGGATCAGTTTCAGCTCCCCAGAAACGTCGAACTGGTAAAAAGAATCGATTCTAGGCGTATAATTTAATATTGGTTTCATTTTTTTTCTAACACGGGCGTGGGTTGGGGAATTTTGAGTTTTCCTGAAGGTGGGGCCCTCCTGCGGCCCCCCAGAGCTCTCTTCCTATGGTCCGTTATCGCTTCTCGGCCTTTTGGCTAAGATCAAAGTGTAGTATCTGTTCTTATCAGCTTAATATCTGATACTGAACCCATCGGGTTCTGTCGGTATTAAACTAATTTTTGAACCCCGAGGGAAAAAAGTTATTTATAACAATTCCCTCAAGGGTGGTCTTGTGACTGCACTATCCACAAGTTCTGCCCATTCAATTTAAAATTAGAACCCACAAAAAACACTCCCTGATAGACTGGCAACAGTTGATTCAGTGACAAGTTCAAAAATCTGATAAGAACAGAATAAAAGTGTCTATGACTTTTTTCGTCTCCAAAGTGTCAATTTCTGTTGAAATGTTCCCTTCGGAAGTTCCCCTTTTGGTTTTCGGGCGGCGAGGCTTCGCCTCGCTGCGCCCGAAAACCAAAAGGGGAACTTTTCCGCAAGAGAAACTAACCTTCCTTCTCTCTGTAGTCTCCATCGAAGGAACTCGGATTGAACGCCTGTTTCAGTGTCAGGAGTGGTTTAAGGATCCCTCTGGCCTTAGTGGCTTGCATATTTGACATAAAAATGGCATTATCTGAAAGACAGCTGTTACAGAAGGTTTAGAACTGTTCAATAGAGACTCGACTGTATTTCACTAAGGTGTGAAAATCATCATGATTGACATCCAATAATCTGTTACTATTTGTATTTTCAAGCGTCTTACATCATTGCATACAATTCAGTTCAAAGAAATGTCTCACAAATCCTATGTTGGAGGTTTTGTAGTGATGCATCTGAGTTTTTACTGTTTGAACTATTTTACTGCTACTTTTAACTATTTACTGTTAACTTTCAACTATTTAATGTTAACTGTTAAGTATTGAATGTTAACTTCAAATGTTGAACTGTGTTACCACTTGAAGGCTTGATTTCAACAGTAGCGATTGATTCAATAGTGGATGTTCTATTCAATTGTGATACAACTAACTCTAACCCTCAGTGTAATACTTAGATATAAATTCATTATCAATTAACATGTCCAATGCTTGCCAAACAGTGGTGATGAACTACAAATAACAATTCAGTTTACTTAACACTATGTTAAAGGTTCTTGGCTTCCTGTGATTCTCTGTTTTTAACTGAGCTCCACTTATTTGAGTACTCATCACATTCAAATCAACACCAAACTTGGAAAAAAATTCATTCCAATTTCTTCTTGCCTAACAAGGTTCCCATTCATGTTTACCTGCCAATTCACACTCATTAGTACCTTCCAATTCACACCAAGGAACAGGTTTTGCATTTCACTAACAGTTATGTGTTCAATGTTGACAGCACACTGGCAATACACACACTTCGACACCTAACACTTTTAAGAACAGTTCATTTTAATTCCTGTTTGCATTAAGAAGTTCACCCTGCAAGGGCAGTTGGAAGAACTTCTTCATTTTGCCAAAGGGAGCAAATAGAGTCTTCATCTTTCTAACCATGCCTTTCAATTGAAACCAGTAAGGTGGTCTTGTACCTTTTTTGAAATTCCTGTTCACGTTTCATTGAATTAATATAAGTGCATGTATTTTGCAAGTGTATTCTTGATGTACTCGTGTGTTGGAGTCATCAGACAGGTCGCACGATAGGATTTGGATGGACGAAACTTGATCCATTATGGTTTCCATGACCTAGGTACCAAGTGTGCCTTTATTTACACACTTACATGCCATTTGGTAGTTGTTTAGTGATCTACTCGTCACTACGAGTCATTCGATTGGTTACTCGGTAGTGTTCATGCTCACAACAACCGAGGTGAAGGGCTGGGGCCCCCGATGGGACCTAGGATCAGTTTCAGCTCCCCAGAAACGTCGAACTGGTAAAAAGAATCGATTCTAGGCGTATAATTTAATATTGGTTTCATTTTTTTTCTAACACGGGCGTGGGTTGGGGAATTTTGAGTTTTCCTGAAGGTGGGGCCCTCCTGCGGCCCCCCAGAGCTCTCTTCCTATGGTCCGTTATCGCTTCTCGGCCTTTTGGCTAAGATCAAAGTGTAGTATCTGTTCTTATCAGCTTAATATCTGATACTGAACCCATCGGGTTCTGTCGGTATTAAACTAATTTTTGAACCCCGAGGGAAAAAAGTTATTTATAACAATTCCCTCAAGGGTGGTCTTGTGACTGCACTATCCACAAGTTCTGCCCATTCAATTTAAAATTAGAACCCACAAAAAACACTCCCTGATAGACTGGCAACAGTTGATTCAGTGACAAGTTCAAAAATCTGATAAGAACAGAATAAAAGTGTCTATGACTTTTTTCGTCTCCAAAGTGTCAATTTCTGTTGAAATGTTCCCTTCGGAAGTTCCCCTTTTGGTTTTCGGGCGGCGAGGCTTCGCCTCGCTGCGCCCGAAAACCAAAAGGGGAACTTTTCCGCAAGAGAAACTAACCTTCCTTCTCTCTGTAGTCTCCATCGAAGGAACTCGGATTGAACGCCTGTTTCAGTGTCAGGAGTGGTTTAAGGATCCCTCTGGCCTTAGTGGCTTGCATATTTGACATAAAAATGGCATTATCTGAAAGACAGCTGTTACAGAAGGTTTAGAACTGTTCAATAGAGACTCGACTGTATTTCACTAAGGTGTGAAAATCATCATGATTGACATCCAATAATCTGTTACTATTTGTATTTTCAAGCGTCTTACATCATTGCATACAATTCAGTTCAAAGAAATGTCTCACAAATCCTATGTTGGAGGTTTTGTAGTGATGCATCTGAGTTTTTACTGTTTGAACTATTTTACTGCTACTTTTAACTATTTACTGTTAACTTTCAACTATTTAATGTTAACTGTTAAGTATTGAATGTTAACTTCAAATGTTGAACTGTGTTACCACTTGAAGGCTTGATTTCAACAGTAGCGATTGATTCAATAGTGGATGTTCTATTCAATTGTGATACAACTAACTCTAACCCTCAGTGTAATACTTAGATATAAATTCATTATCAATTAACATGTCCAATGCTTGCCAAACAGTGGTGATGAACTACAAATAACAATTCAGTTTACTTAACACTATGTTAAAGGTTCTTGGCTTCCTGTGATTCTCTGTTTTTAACTGAGCTCCACTTATTTGAGTACTCATCACATTCAAATCAACACCAAACTTGGAAAAAAATTCATTCCAATTTCTTCTTGCCTAACAAGGTTCCCATTCATGTTTACCTGCCAATTCACACTCATTAGTACCTTCCAATTCACACCAAGGAACAGGTTTTGCATTTCACTAACAGTTATGTGTTCAATGTTGACAGCACACTGGCAATACACACACTTCGACACCTAACACTTTTAAGAACAGTTCATTTTAATTCCTGTTTGCATTAAGAAGTTCACCCTGCAAGGGCAGTTGGAAGAACTTCTTCATTTTGCCAAAGGGAGCAAATAGAGTCTTCATCTTTCTAACCATGCCTTTCAATTGAAACCAGTAAGGTGGTCTTGTACCTTTTTTGAAATTCCTGTTCACGTTTCATTGAATTAATATAAGTGCATGTATTTTGCAAGTGTATTCTTGATGTACTCGTGTGTTGGAGTCATCAGACAGGTCGCACGATAGGATTTGGATGGACGAAACTTGATCCATTATGGTTTCCATGACCTAGGTACCAAGTGTGCCTTTATTTACACACTTACATGCCATTTGGTAGTTGTTTAGTGATCTACTCGTCACTACGAGTCATTCGATTGGTTACTCGGTAGTGTTCATGCTCACAACAACCGAGGTGAAGGGCTGGGGCCCCCGATGGGACCTAGGATCAGTTTCAGCTCCCCAGAAACGTCGAACTGGTAAAAAGAATCGATTCTAGGCGTATAATTTAATATTGGTTTCATTTTTTTTCTAACACGGGCGTGGGTTGGGGAATTTTGAGTTTTCCTGAAGGTGGGGCCCTCCTGCGGCCCCCCAGAGCTCTCTTCCTATGGTCCGTTATCGCTTCTCGGCCTTTTGGCTAAGATCAAAGTGTAGTATCTGTTCTTATCAGCTTAATATCTGATACTGAACCCATCGGGTTCTGTCGGTATTAAACTAATTTTTGAACCCCGAGGGAAAAAAGTTATTTATAACAATTCCCTCAAGGGTGGTCTTGTGACTGCACTATCCACAAGTTCTGCCCATTCAATTTAAAATTAGAACCCACAAAAAACACTCCCTGATAGACTGGCAACAGTTGATTCAGTGACAAGTTCAAAAATCTGATAAGAACAGAATAAAAGTGTCTATGACTTTTTTCGTCTCCAAAGTGTCAATTTCTGTTGAAATGTTCCCTTCGGAAGTTCCCCTTTTGGTTTTCGGGCGGCGAGGCTTCGCCTCGCTGCGCCCGAAAACCAAAAGGGGAACTTTTCCGCAAGAGAAACTAACCTTCCTTCTCTCTGTAGTCTCCATCGAAGGAACTCGGATTGAACGCCTGTTTCAGTGTCAGGAGTGGTTTAAGGATCCCTCTGGCCTTAGTGGCTTGCATATTTGACATAAAAATGGCATTATCTGAAAGACAGCTGTTACAGAAGGTTTAGAACTGTTCAATAGAGACTCGACTGTATTTCACTAAGGTGTGAAAATCATCATGATTGACATCCAATAATCTGTTACTATTTGTATTTTCAAGCGTCTTACATCATTGCATACAATTCAGTTCAAAGAAATGTCTCACAAATCCTATGTTGGAGGTTTTGTAGTGATGCATCTGAGTTTTTACTGTTTGAACTATTTTACTGCTACTTTTAACTATTTACTGTTAACTTTCAACTATTTAATGTTAACTGTTAAGTATTGAATGTTAACTTCAAATGTTGAACTGTGTTACCACTTGAAGGCTTGATTTCAACAGTAGCGATTGATTCAATAGTGGATGTTCTATTCAATTGTGATACAACTAACTCTAACCCTCAGTGTAATACTTAGATATAAATTCATTATCAATTAACATGTCCAATGCTTGCCAAACAGTGGTGATGAACTACAAATAACAATTCAGTTTACTTAACACTATGTTAAAGGTTCTTGGCTTCCTGTGATTCTCTGTTTTTAACTGAGCTCCACTTATTTGAGTACTCATCACATTCAAATCAACACCAAACTTGGAAAAAAATTCATTCCAATTTCTTCTTGCCTAACAAGGTTCCCATTCATGTTTACCTGCCAATTCACACTCATTAGTACCTTCCAATTCACACCAAGGAACAGGTTTTGCATTTCACTAACAGTTATGTGTTCAATGTTGACAGCACACTGGCAATACACACACTTCGACACCTAACACTTTTAAGAACAGTTCATTTTAATTCCTGTTTGCATTAAGAAGTTCACCCTGCAAGGGCAGTTGGAAGAACTTCTTCATTTTGCCAAAGGGAGCAAATAGAGTCTTCATCTTTCTAACCATGCCTTTCAATTGAAACCAGTAAGGTGGTCTTGTACCTTTTTTGAAATTCCTGTTCACGTTTCATTGAATTAATATAAGTGCATGTATTTTGCAAGTGTATTCTTGATGTACTCGTGTGTTGGAGTCATCAGACAGGTCGCACGATAGGATTTGGATGGACGAAACTTGATCCATTATGGTTTCCATGACCTAGGTACCAAGTGTGCCTTTATTTACACACTTACATGCCATTTGGTAGTTGTTTAGTGATCTACTCGTCACTACGAGTCATTCGATTGGTTACTCGGTAGTGTTCATGCTCACAACAACCGAGGTGAAGGGCTGGGGCCCCCGATGGGACCTAGGATCAGTTTCAGCTCCCCAGAAACGTCGAACTGGTAAAAAGAATCGATTCTAGGCGTATAATTTAATATTGGTTTCATTTTTTTTCTAACACGGGCGTGGGTTGGGGAATTTTGAGTTTTCCTGAAGGTGGGGCCCTCCTGCGGCCCCCCAGAGCTCTCTTCCTATGGTCCGTTATCGCTTCTCGGCCTTTTGGCTAAGATCAAAGTGTAGTATCTGTTCTTATCAGCTTAATATCTGATACTGAACCCATCGGGTTCTGTCGGTATTAAACTAATTTTTGAACCCCGAGGGAAAAAAGTTATTTATAACAATTCCCTCAAGGGTGGTCTTGTGACTGCACTATCCACAAGTTCTGCCCATTCAATTTAAAATTAGAACCCACAAAAAACACTCCCTGATAGACTGGCAACAGTTGATTCAGTGACAAGTTCAAAAATCTGATAAGAACAGAATAAAAGTGTCTATGACTTTTTTCGTCTCCAAAGTGCCAATTTCTGTTGAAATGTTCCCTTCGGAAGTTCCCCTTTTGGTTTTCGGGCGGCGAGGCTTCGCCTCGCTGCGCCCGAAAACCAAAAGGGGAACTTTTCCGCAAGAGAAACTAACCTTCCTTCTCTCTGTAGTCTCCATCGAAGGAACTCGGATTGAACGCCTGTTTCAGTGTCAGGAGTGGTTTAAGGATCCCTCTGGCCTTAGTGGCTTGCATATTTGACATAAAAATGGCATTATCTGAAAGACAGCTGTTACAGAAGGTTTAGAACTGTTCAATAGAGACTCGACTGTATTTCACTAAGGTGTGAAAATCATCATGATTGACATCCAATAATCTGTTACTATTTGTATTTTCAAGCGTCTTACATCATTGCATACAATTCAGTTCAAAGAAATGTCTCACAAATCCTATGTTGGAGGTTTTGTAGTGATGCATCTGAGTTTTTACTGTTTGAACTATTTTACTGCTACTTTTAACTATTTACTGTTAACTTTCAACTATTTAATGTTAACTGTTAAGTATTGAATGTTAACTTCAAATGTTGAACTGTGTTACCACTTGAAGGCTTGATTTCAACAGTAGCGATTGATTCAATAGTGGATGTTCTATTCAATTGTGATACAACTAACTCTAACCCTCAGTGTAATACTTAGATATAAATTCATTATCAATTAACATGTCCAATGCTTGCCAAACAGTGGTGATGAACTACAAATAACAATTCAGTTTACTTAACACTATGTTAAAGGTTCTTGGCTTCCTGTGATTCTCTGTTTTTAACTGAGCTCCACTTATTTGAGTACTCATCACATTCAAATCAACACCAAACTTGGAAAAAAATTCATTCCAATTTCTTCTTGCCTAACAAGGTTCCCATTCATGTTTACCTGCCAATTCACACTCATTAGTACCTTCCAATTCACACCAAGGAACAGGTTTTGCATTTCACTAACAGTTATGTGTTCAATGTTGACAGCACACTGGCAATACACACACTTCGACACCTAACACTTTTAAGAACAGTTCATTTTAATTCCTGTTTGCATTAAGAAGTTCACCCTGCAAGGGCAGTTGGAAGAACTTCTTCATTTTGCCAAAGGGAGCAAATAGAGTCTTCATCTTTCTAACCATGCCTTTCAATTGAAACCAGTAAGGTGGTCTTGTACCTTTTTTGAAATTCCTGTTCACGTTTCATTGAATTAATATAAGTGCATGTATTTTGCAAGTGTATTCTTGATGTACTCGTGTGTTGGAGTCATCAGACAGGTCGCACGATAGGATTTGGATGGACGAAACTTGATCCATTATGGTTTCCATGACCTAGGTACCAAGTGTGCCTTTATTTACACACTTACATGCCATTTGGTAGTTGTTTAGTGATCTACTCGTCACTACGAGTCATTCGATTGGTTACTCGGTAGTGTTCATGCTCACAACAACCGAGGTGAAGGGCTGGGGCCCCCGATGGGACCTAGGATCAGTTTCAGCTCCCCAGAAACGTCGAACTGGTAAAAAGAATCGATTCTAGGCGTATAATTTAATATTGGTTTCATTTTTTTTCTAACACGGGCGTGGGTTGGGGAATTTTGAGTTTTCCTGAAGGTGGGGCCCTCCTGCGGCCCCCCAGAGCTCTCTTCCTATGGTCCGTTATCGCTTCTCGGCCTTTTGGCTAAGATCAAAGTGTAGTATCTGTTCTTATCAGCTTAATATCTGATACTGAACCCATCGGGTTCTGTCGGTATTAAACTAATTTTTGAACCCCGAGGGAAAAAAGTTATTTATAACAATTCCCTCAAGGGTGGTCTTGTGACTGCACTATCCACAAGTTCTGCCCATTCAATTTAAAATTAGAACCCACAAAAAACACTCCCTGATAGACTGGCAACAGTTGATTCAGTGACAAGTTCAAAAATCTGATAAGAACAGAATAAAAGTGTCTATGACTTTTTTCGTCTCCAAAGTGTCAATTTCTGTTGAAATGTTCCCTTCGGAAGTTCCCCTTTTGGTTTTCGGGCGGCGAGGCTTCGCCTCGCTGCGCCCGAAAACCAAAAGGGGAACTTTTCCGCAAGAGAAACTAACCTTCCTTCTCTCTGTAGTCTCCATCGAAGGAACTCGGATTGAACGCCTGTTTCAGTGTCAGGAGTGGTTTAAGGATCCCTCTGGCCTTAGTGGCTTGCATATTTGACATAAAAATGGCATTATCTGAAAGACAGCTGTTACAGAAGGTTTAGAACTGTTCAATAGAGACTCGACTGTATTTCACTAAGGTGTGAAAATCATCATGATTGACATCCAATAATCTGTTACTATTTGTATTTTCAAGCGTCTTACATCATTGCATACAATTCAGTTCAAAGAAATGTCTCACAAATCCTATGTTGGAGGTTTTGTAGTGATGCATCTGAGTTTTTACTGTTTGAACTATTTTACTGCTACTTTTAACTATTTACTGTTAACTTTCAACTATTTAATGTTAACTGTTAAGTATTGAATGTTAACTTCAAATGTTGAACTGTGTTACCACTTGAAGGCTTGATTTCAACAGTAGCGATTGATTCAATAGTGGATGTTCTATTCAATTGTGATACAACTAACTCTAACCCTCAGTGTAATACTTAGATATAAATTCATTATCAATTAACATGTCCAATGCTTGCCAAACAGTGGTGATGAACTACAAATAACAATTCAGTTTACTTAACACTATGTTAAAGGTTCTTGGCTTCCTGTGATTCTCTGTTTTTAACTGAGCTCCACTTATTTGAGTACTCATCACATTCAAATCAACACCAAACTTGGAAAAAAATTCATTCCAATTTCTTCTTGCCTAACAAGGTTCCCATTCATGTTTACCTGCCAATTCACACTCATTAGTACCTTCCAATTCACACCAAGGAACAGGTTTTGCATTTCACTAACAGTTATGTGTTCAATGTTGACAGCACACTGGCAATACACACACTTCGACACCTAACACTTTTAAGAACAGTTCATTTTAATTCCTGTTTGCATTAAGAAGTTCACCCTGCAAGGGCAGTTGGAAGAACTTCTTCATTTTGCCAAAGGGAGCAAATAGAGTCTTCATCTTTCTAACCATGCCTTTCAATTGAAACCAGTAAGGTGGTCTTGTACCTTTTTTGAAATTCCTGTTCACGTTTCATTGAATTAATATAAGTGCATGTATTTTGCAAGTGTATTCTTGATGTACTCGTGTGTTGGAGTCATCAGACAGGTCGCACGATAGGATTTGGATGGACGAAACTTGATCCATTATGGTTTCCATGACCTAGGTACCAAGTGTGCCTTTATTTACACACTTACATGCCATTTGGTAGTTGTTTAGTGATCTACTCGTCACTACGAGTCATTCGATTGGTTACTCGGTAGTGTTCATGCTCACAACAACCGAGGTGAAGGGCTGGGGCCCCCGATGGGACCTAGGATCAGTTTCAGCTCCCCAGAAACGTCGAACTGGTAAAAAGAATCGATTCTAGGCGTATAATTTAATATTGGTTTCATTTTTTTTCTAACACGGGCGTGGGTTGGGGAATTTTGAGTTTTCCTGAAGGTGGGGCCCTCCTGCGGCCCCCCAGAGCTCTCTTCCTATGGTCCGTTATCGCTTCTCGGCCTTTTGGCTAAGATCAAAGTGTAGTATCTGTTCTTATCAGCTTAATATCTGATACTGAACCCATCGGGTTCTGTCGGTATTAAACTAATTTTTGAACCCCGAGGGAAAAAAGTTATTTATAACAATTCCCTCAAGGGTGGTCTTGTGACTGCACTATCCACAAGTTCTGCCCATTCAATTTAAAATTAGAACCCACAAAAAACACTCCCTGATAGACTGGCAACAGTTGATTCAGTGACAAGTTCAAAAATCTGATAAGAACAGAATAAAAGTGTCTATGACTTTTTTCGTCTCCAAAGTGTCAATTTCTGTTGAAATGTTCCCTTCGGAAGTTCCCCTTTTGGTTTTCGGGCGGCGAGGCTTCGCCTCGCTGCGCCCGAAAACCAAAAGGGGAACTTTTCCGCAAGAGAAACTAACCTTCCTTCTCTCTGTAGTCTCCATCGAAGGAACTCGGATTGAACGCCTGTTTCAGTGTCAGGAGTGGTTTAAGGATCCCTCTGGCCTTAGTGGCTTGCATATTTGACATAAAAATGGCATTATCTGAAAGACAGCTGTTACAGAAGGTTTAGAACTGTTCAATAGAGACTCGACTGTATTTCACTAAGGTGTGAAAATCATCATGATTGACATCCAATAATCTGTTACTATTTGTATTTTCAAGCGTCTTACATCATTGCATACAATTCAGTTCAAAGAAATGTCTCACAAATCCTATGTTGGAGGTTTTGTAGTGATGCATCTGAGTTTTTACTGTTTGAACTATTTTACTGCTACTTTTAACTATTTACTGTTAACTTTCAACTATTTAATGTTAACTGTTAAGTATTGAATGTTAACTTCAAATGTTGAACTGTGTTACCACTTGAAGGCTTGATTTCAACAGTAGCGATTGATTCAATAGTGGATGTTCTATTCAATTGTGATACAACTAACTCTAACCCTCAGTGTAATACTTAGATATAAATTCATTATCAATTAACATGTCCAATGCTTGCCAAACAGTGGTGATGAACTACAAATAACAATTCAGTTTACTTAACACTATGTTAAAGGTTCTTGGCTTCCTGTGATTCTCTGTTTTTAACTGAGCTCCACTTATTTGAGTACTCATCACATTCAAATCAACACCAAACTTGGAAAAAAATTCATTCCAATTTCTTCTTGCCTAACAAGGTTCCCATTCATGTTTACCTGCCAATTCACACTCATTAGTACCTTCCAATTCACACCAAGGAACAGGTTTTGCATTTCACTAACAGTTATGTGTTCAATGTTGACAGCACACTGGCAATACACACACTTCGACACCTAACACTTTTAAGAACAGTTCATTTTAATTCCTGTTTGCATTAAGAAGTTCACCCTGCAAGGGCAGTTGGAAGAACTTCTTCATTTTGCCAAAGGGAGCAAATAGAGTCTTCATCTTTCTAACCATGCCTTTCAATTGAAACCAGTAAGGTGGTCTTGTACCTTTTTTGAAATTCCTGTTCACGTTTCATTGAATTAATATAAGTGCATGTATTTTGCAAGTGTATTCTTGATGTACTCGTGTGTTGGAGTCATCAGACAGGTCGCACGATAGGATTTGGATGGACGAAACTTGATCCATTATGGTTTCCATGACCTAGGTACCAAGTGTGCCTTTATTTACACACTTACATGCCATTTGGTAGTTGTTTAGTGATCTACTCGTCACTACGAGTCATTCGATTGGTTACTCGGTAGTGTTCATGCTCACAACAACCGAGGTGAAGGGCTGGGGCCCCCGATGGGACCTAGGATCAGTTTCAGCTCCCCAGAAACGTCGAACTGGTAAAAAGAATCGATTCTAGGCGTATAATTTAATATTGGTTTCATTTTTTTTCTAACACGGGCGTGGGTTGGGGAATTTTGAGTTTTCCTGAAGGTGGGGCCCTCCTGCGGCCCCCCAGAGCTCTCTTCCTATGGTCCGTTATCGCTTCTCGGCCTTTTGGCTAAGATCAAAGTGTAGTATCTGTTCTTATCAGCTTAATATCTGATACTGAACCCATCGGGTTCTGTCGGTATTAAACTAATTTTTGAACCCCGAGGGAAAAAAGTTATTTATAACAATTCCCTCAAGGGTGGTCTTGTGACTGCACTATCCACAAGTTCTGCCCATTCAATTTAAAATTAGAACCCACAAAAAACACTCCCTGATAGACTGGCAACAGTTGATTCAGTGACAAGTTCAAAAATCTGATAAGAACAGAATAAAAGTGTCTATGACTTTTTTCGTCTCCAAAGTGTCAATTTCTGTTGAAATGTTCCCTTCGGAAGTTCCCCTTTTGGTTTTCGGGCGGCGAGGCTTCGCCTCGCTGCGCCCGAAAACCAAAAGGGGAACTTTTCCGCAAGAGAAACTAACCTTCCTTCTCTCTGTAGTCTCCATCGAAGGAACTCGGATTGAACGCCTGTTTCAGTGTCAGGAGTGGTTTAAGGATCCCTCTGGCCTTAGTGGCTTGCATATTTGACATAAAAATGGCATTATCTGAAAGACAGCTGTTACAGAAGGTTTAGAACTGTTCAATAGAGACTCGACTGTATTTCACTAAGGTGTGAAAATCATCATGATTGACATCCAATAATCTGTTACTATTTGTATTTTCAAGCGTCTTACATCATTGCATACAATTCAGTTCAAAGAAATGTCTCACAAATCCTATGTTGGAGGTTTTGTAGTGATGCATCTGAGTTTTTACTGTTTGAACTATTTTACTGCTACTTTTAACTATTTACTGTTAACTTTCAACTATTTAATGTTAACTGTTAAGTATTGAATGTTAACTTCAAATGTTGAACTGTGTTACCACTTGAAGGCTTGATTTCAACAGTAGCGATTGATTCAATAGTGGATGTTCTATTCAATTGTGATACAACTAACTCTAACCCTCAGTGTAATACTTAGATATAAATTCATTATCAATTAACATGTCCAATGCTTGCCAAACAGTGGTGATGAACTACAAATAACAATTCAGTTTACTTAACACTATGTTAAAGGTTCTTGGCTTCCTGTGATTCTCTGTTTTTAACTGAGCTCCACTTATTTGAGTACTCATCACATTCAAATCAACACCAAACTTGGAAAAAAATTCATTCCAATTTCTTCTTGCCTAACAAGGTTCCCATTCATGTTTACCTGCCAATTCACACTCATTAGTACCTTCCAATTCACACCAAGGAACAGGTTTTGCATTTCACTAACAGTTATGTGTTCAATGTTGACAGCACACTGGCAATACACACACTTCGACACCTAACACTTTTAAGAACAGTTCATTTTAATTCCTGTTTGCATTAAGAAGTTCACCCTGCAAGGGCAGTTGGAAGAACTTCTTCATTTTGCCAAAGGGAGCAAATAGAGTCTTCATCTTTCTAACCATGCCTTTCAATTGAAACCAGTAAGGTGGTCTTGTACCTTTTTTGAAATTCCTGTTCACGTTTCATTGAATTAATATAAGTGCATGTATTTTGCAAGTGTATTCTTGATGTACTCGTGTGTTGGAGTCATCAGACAGGTCGCACGATAGGATTTGGATGGACGAAACTTGATCCATTATGGTTTCCATGACCTAGGTACCAAGTGTGCCTTTATTTACACACTTACATGCCATTTGGTAGTTGTTTAGTGATCTACTCGTCACTACGAGTCATTCGATTGGTTACTCGGTAGTGTTCATGCTCACAACAACCGAGGTGAAGGGCTGGGGCCCCCGATGGGACCTAGGATCAGTTTCAGCTCCCCAGAAACGTCGAACTGGTAAAAAGAATCGATTCTAGGCGTATAATTTAATATTGGTTTCATTTTTTTTCTAACACGGGCGTGGGTTGGGGAATTTTGAGTTTTCCTGAAGGTGGGGCCCTCCTGCGGCCCCCCAGAGCTCTCTTCCTATGGTCCGTTATCGCTTCTCGGCCTTTTGGCTAAGATCAAAGTGTAGTATCTGTTCTTATCAGCTTAATATCTGATACTGAACCCATCGGGTTCTGTCGGTATTAAACTAATTTTTGAACCCCGAGGGAAAAAAGTTATTTATAACAATTCCCTCAAGGGTGGTCTTGTGACTGCACTATCCACAAGTTCTGCCCATTCAATTTAAAATTAGAACCCACAAAAAACACTCCCTGATAGACTGGCAACAGTTGATTCAGTGACAAGTTCAAAAATCTGATAAGAACAGAATAAAAGTGTCTATGACTTTTTTCGTCTCCAAAGTGTCAATTTCTGTTGAAATGTTCCCTTCGGAAGTTCCCCTTTTGGTTTTCGGGCGGCGAGGCTTCGCCTCGCTGCGCCCGAAAACCAAAAGGGGAACTTTTCCGCAAGAGAAACTAACCTTCCTTCTCTCTGTAGTCTCCATCGAAGGAACTCGGATTGAACGCCTGTTTCAGTGTCAGGAGTGGTTTAAGGATCCCTCTGGCCTTAGTGGCTTGCATATTTGACATAAAAATGGCATTATCTGAAAGACAGCTGTTACAGAAGGTTTAGAACTGTTCAATAGAGACTCGACTGTATTTCACTAAGGTGTGAAAATCATCATGATTGACATCCAATAATCTGTTACTATTTGTATTTTCAAGCGTCTTACATCATTGCATACAATTCAGTTCAAAGAAATGTCTCACAAATCCTATGTTGGAGGTTTTGTAGTGATGCATCTGAGTTTTTACTGTTTGAACTATTTTACTGCTACTTTTAACTATTTACTGTTAACTTTCAACTATTTAATGTTAACTGTTAAGTATTGAATGTTAACTTCAAATGTTGAACTGTGTTACCACTTGAAGGCTTGATTTCAACAGTAGCGATTGATTCAATAGTGGATGTTCTATTCAATTGTGATACAACTAACTCTAACCCTCAGTGTAATACTTAGATATAAATTCATTATCAATTAACATGTCCAATGCTTGCCAAACAGTGGTGATGAACTACAAATAACAATTCAGTTTACTTAACACTATGTTAAAGGTTCTTGGCTTCCTGTGATTCTCTGTTTTTAACTGAGCTCCACTTATTTGAGTACTCATCACATTCAAATCAACACCAAACTTGGAAAAAAATTCATTCCAATTTCTTCTTGCCTAACAAGGTTCCCATTCATGTTTACCTGCCAATTCACACTCATTAGTACCTTCCAATTCACACCAAGGAACAGGTTTTGCATTTCACTAACAGTTATGTGTTCAATGTTGACAGCACACTGGCAATACACACACTTCGACACCTAACACTTTTAAGAACAGTTCATTTTAATTCCTGTTTGCATTAAGAAGTTCACCCTGCAAGGGCAGTTGGAAGAACTTCTTCATTTTGCCAAAGGGAGCAAATAGAGTCTTCATCTTTCTAACCATGCCTTTCAATTGAAACCAGTAAGGTGGTCTTGTACCTTTTTTGAAATTCCTGTTCACGTTTCATTGAATTAATATAAGTGCATGTATTTTGCAAGTGTATTCTTGATGTACTCGTGTGTTGGAGTCATCAGACAGGTCGCACGATAGGATTTGGATGGACGAAACTTGATCCATTATGGTTTCCATGACCTAGGTACCAAGTGTGCCTTTATTTACACACTTACATGCCATTTGGTAGTTGTTTAGTGATCTACTCGTCACTACGAGTCATTCGATTGGTTACTCGGTAGTGTTCATGCTCACAACAACCGAGGTGAAGGGCTGGGGCCCCCGATGGGACCTAGGATCAGTTTCAGCTCCCCAGAAACGTCGAACTGGTAAAAAGAATCGATTCTAGGCGTATAATTTAATATTGGTTTCATTTTTTTTCTAACACGGGCGTGGGTTGGGGAATTTTGAGTTTTCCTGAAGGTGGGGCCCTCCTGCGGCCCCCCAGAGCTCTCTTCCTATGGTCCGTTATCGCTTCTCGGCCTTTTGGCTAAGATCAAAGTGTAGTATCTGTTCTTATCAGCGTAATTGTTCGGAGGGCATCACTGGGATTAGTGGTCATTTTGACCACTCTTCTCGCGTCAGGGGGAAACGTCGTTTTCACGACTTCCCTCAATCAGTTGTCTTGTTAGTGCACTCTCTTCAAAAAACGCCCGCTCAAAAACCTTTGGATTACGCTCAACACCATGTCCAGGATCCCTACCATGGGATAATAAGGTAGAGGTGGACGATTGACCAGTCCGGATGAGGACCCTTGGGTAAGTAGCACTCAAACGAACGCGGCCAATGGGTGGAATCTGGGCTGCCTTAGTAGGCCTTCGGGCCGAAGGGGTAGTCGTGGTTACCTCCATTGGTTGCCCCCCCCCTCTCCCCTGAAGCTTTCGGGCGTCTCGGGTCAAGCGAACTGCCGTTTTACGGACTTTTTGTCCAGTTTCGGTTTCGCTTTCCCGACGCGCGCCGGAACCGAAACCCCTCGGGGAATCGTGTTCCGGCTTCCCCATGCTTCGCATTGGCCGCCATTGCTTGCTGCCGATCCGTTTCGCGCGCTTTTTGCTGCCGTTTCGGATCGCGACTTGCGTGGTGTCGTCCTCACCGGACAGGCCAATTGACCCTCTTCTAAATCGATAATCGTGGGCTTGCCCTCTTATCCTTGAACCCTGGACTGGTTTCTAAGACCCCAGGTCATTCTTGCGTTAATTATTGCGGTGCTTCATCCGCTTTCTGCTCCCCCTTTTCCGTGGAATCTGCGTTTTGCGGGGGCGTCTTTTGTGACTTTAATGACTTTTTTTATTCGGTTTTTGCACTCCCCCACCTTCATCATTATCTCTTCTGAGCTGATGGAGTGGTTTTGCCAGTGTTTTTCGTTATTTTCATGGTTTTTTAACTGTTTTCCCAGTCCCCCTGTTGTATGTTTTACGTACCTTTGACCCCCCGTTTGGGACACTTCTCATTTTCTTTTTGACCAATGACCACTTCGCCCTCTTCGAGGACGTCTTCAGCTTTTCTCCGCCGCCGGGTTTGCGGAGCTGCGATTTTTTGGCGTGGCGTGAGAGACTTTCCAGTGTCGGTCGTAGTGTAAACATAGCCGTTTTCAACGCTATGTTAATTTCTTGTTCGGACCCCCAGTTTTTTAATTAATTTTTTTCTGTCTGTTTCTCTATTCAAATTCTTCCGTCTTATTACCTTTTAACGTTCCCGTTCGAAATTGGGGCGCTCCCATTTTTTTAACATGGCGAGAACTGCGATTTACTGTTTCGTATTTACCTTTTCTCGTGTACCACGTGACCTCCCTTGTTGTCATCTCGATCCCCGACCACGTGGTTTTGTTTACCCTTGGACTTCGCTTCTTTTGAAGCGTTCCAATGGCAATTTTTTAATGTCCTTTCTAGCTCGTTTTAATTACGAACCTGTTCCGAACCTCATTAATTCTCTCCTATTATTTTATTTTTTCCCAATTACTGACCTCCGACACTACCCACGTGCGCATTTTTCTACCCTCTCTTGGTCCCATAGCCCCACCATTTCATTGACAGTGGCACATATTGGACAACTTGATCGTTTTTTCGCGTTAATTACTTAATTATTTTCTCTTTCTTTCCTTTTTTAAGTTAATTTTGTTTATTTTTATTACTCCTGTTTGAAAATTGGTGGGCCCCCCCTTTGCTTTTGGATGTCCCTAGTATT